>VMOF01000024.1:66180718-66834396 GCA_011764245.1 Trialeurodes vaporariorum | reverse complement strand
CGTTCCGCGCGGTTTTTTGAAAACGGCGCGACGCGCGTTATATCATCGGGCGACTCGATTACCGTGCCGCGGAGAAAGAGGAGAGAAGGGGGTTAAAATCAAAGTAACGAAATTTTTGAACAATGCGAAACATCCAAAATTGGGGCAGCATCATTTCATGCAGCTAACGTCAACTCCGAGTGTGTAAAGCATTTTGCTGTTGATGGGAGGGCAGGGGTAGCGTTTTGAGTGACAGCGATAATCCTGCGTCATTTCTGCTCGTATTTCGGGCATGGGTCTGTTGCACACTTCGGCTAGAGCGTTTTGAAGTATCAATTCTTATGGAAAAAGCGGTAAAAATGACAGTGGCAGCATCAGAAAACACCAAAATTCATTAATATACTCACAAATTGCGAAAAACACTAGACACTATTCACCCATGTATCTTTCCACCTCGTGCACGATATTTCGCGAAATTAGCGCGGCACATTCAAATAATCACGGCAGACTGTCATCACAGCTGACTTCATAAACAAATAAACAGTAAACACTGACGGCGTCTGTTCGAATTCTTACGTCTGAATATCCTCAATTCCTTGCAAAAGATTAAAGAAAGGTACGGAAACCGACATTTGTGTCGAAAACTTATCAAAATGAAACAATAACACACAGGAGTTCCAAGTATGATTCCAACTTCAATCATCATCTTTGAAACTCCTGTGTGTTATTGTTTCATTTTGATAAGTTTTCGACACAAAAATGTCGGTTTCCGTACCTTTCTTAATCTTTTGCAAGGAATTGAGGATATTCAGACGTAAGAATTCGAACAGACGCCGTCAGTGTTTACTGTTTATTTGTTTATGAAGTCAGCTGTGATGACAGTCGGCCGTGATTATTTGAATGTGCCGCGCTAATTTCGCGAAATATCGTGCACGAGGTGGAAAGATACAGGGGTGAATAGTGTCTAGTGTTTTTCGCAATTTGTGAGTTTATTAATGAATTTTGGTGTTTTCTGATGCTGCCATTGTCATTTTTACGGCTTTTTACAAACGAATTGATACTTTAAAACGCTCTAGCCGAAGTGTGCAACAGACCCATTCTCGTTTTGAGGTAATTTTTCGGAGAAAACGGATTGAGGACATTTCTGGATAGAGGGTTCATGAAACAATGGGTGTGCTCTGACAGAGAATGGGTCTGTTGCGTACTTTTGCTACATCAATATAACTCATTGTTTCTAACGGAAAATTCGGCAAAAAGAACGATGCGCACATTACAAAACTTTCAAAATCCACTCATTAACTCAGAAAATACCCTCTATTTGAAACAACCCGCGCTACATTAGACACTAAATCACCGACTTATAATTACATAGATGGAACCATATCGTTTATGTAAACATGAACAGAACTTATAAACAACGGAATGTTTCGTTCAGATGCGTACATTTCTTATAATGTTTTGTAATCTTCGATAAACCGAAAAACTCAGACAGCAAATGCAGCCAATAGTTCATGTATTTAGAAGGGGATTCCATCATTTTGAAGTTACGATGTTGTTTACTAATGCACGGTGGTTCCGTCTATGGAGTAGTATACCGGTGCAAATAGTGTCTAGTGTAGCGCGGGTTGTTTGAAATTGAAGTGATTGCCTGAGTTAATAAGTGGATTTTGAACGTTTATAATGTGCTCATCATTATTTTCGCCGAATCGAGGTTCTATATTGTTGTAGCAAAAGTATGCAACAGACCCATTGAGCATTGTGAGCACACGGTGGTTCGTTGCTGATGAGCACACATGTTGTTTCATGGGCCCTTCTTTCAGAAATGTCAAATAAAAATTAAAATTGGTAGGTTAGAGAATCAGTCACCGACTGAAATATGGAAATCCATCGAACGGACGGCTTCGAAGGTGAACTACAGTTTGAAAGATATTTACAAATTGGGAAAAACAAAAAAACAAAAAAACAAAAAAAAAACAAAAAACCCCTTTTCACTACATCTTGGTAAAATTCCATTCTCTCATAATTTTGGATGTCAAAAAAAAGGCGCGTATATCATTCGCTACGATTATCCGTCGAGAACCATTCTGTAAGAATTCGACGGTTGAAATGAAAGAGTCACAGAAAATTAGAAACAGCTTAACTTATACACAGAGAGTTTATTAAATCTATTTTCGTGGTTACCAGTGGCCATAGCCGTAGCCAAGTTATTGTCTTTCTCTCTCTTAGCCCAAATAAACGTGTGTGTTAGAAAAGGATGGATATAGGGGCTGTCATGTGACTTCAGCCCGTGGTTCTGTCCTTTTCTAACACATTCGTTTAAATGGGCTATAAGAGAGATAGACAATATCCTGGCTACGGCTATGCCAGTGGCGATGAAGCAACAACGCGATTTGACAACTAACGTTCTATTTAGTCCATTGAAACCCATTAAAATGGTCGACAAATTAGGAATGCACAGTGTAGACAGTGGTTCCGTCTATGCACTATAGTAAATGCCAGTGATAATAACGTCTAATGCAGTGGCGTAGCGTGCAGTTTGGCAACGTTGTGCGTAATCATTCAAATCCATCAAAAATATCGAACTAATGGGTGTCCAGCGAACACATTCGTATTCGACCTTTTATCCGAGTTCAAATGGATACATTACAACGTTGCAAAATTGAACGCTGAGCCACTGGTCTAATGTAGCGTGGGGTGTTTGAAATGGGTCTGTTGCAAACTTTTGCTACAGCGCTGTAGAGTGTACAATCTCATGTAAAATCGCATGAAAAGTCCATTGGTGGCATCGGAAAGTCATAAAATGCGATAATAAACTCACAAGAGACGTTTAATGAAATCCAAGATGGCGGTAAAATATCGAGCAATCTGTATGCATGCACCTTCAACATCCAAGGATTGCCAACGTTGACAACCTCACAGCTTCAGAGGTTAAGTGCGTTTATTTACGTTCTGATTGGGTGTGATCGACATTGTGAGGTTGGCCATCCTTGGATGTTCGTGGTGCATGCATACAGGTTGCTCGATATTTTACCGCCATCTTGGATTTCATTAAACGTCTCTTGTGAGTTTATTATCGCATTTCATGACTTTCTGATGCCACCAATGGACTTTTCACGCGATTTTACATGAGATTGTACACTCTACAGCGCTGCAGAAAAAGTTTGCAACAGACCCATTGAAGCGAAGTCCTGAGTTAATGAGTGGTTTTCAAACGGTTTTAATATGCGCATCTTCATTTTTGCCGAATTTTCGTAAGAATCAAAACTCTATATTGTTGTAGCAAAAGTACTCAACAGACCCATACCGATCGATAGACATCGATCTCTGTAACAGTCTGTTATACTTCGAGAAAATCGACCGGAGAACCGGCATCTTTACGATAATGGTTATCTTCGCATTCGCATGGATAAATACGGACCGCAAAAAAGGAGATTCCGCTGACGGTAAGTCGTAAAAGCACCAAAACATCCAACAAAACACCAATAGCGGGGGGTAGCTGGGTAGCTGGGGAGGGTTTGTTCGTCGGTAGAAAACACGGGAGAAAGGGCCACAGCAACATTCCTGCGACCAATTGAACAAGGAAGAGGAGGTCCCTTCTGGCCAGACAAATAAAATTATTTGACAAATATGTTAATCAGACTCGAGTTACAACTTTCGCTTCGTGACAACACAAGTTTGTCTGTACAGATTTACAATTATTATGTGATAGCGACAATCGCCGGATAATTATTCGATTCGTCCGGATTGTCCTCAGTCCCCCGACCCCCCACCCACCCCACCCCACCCCATCCCTTCCCCTCCACCGAACCCCTCTTGCCAGACTGGGTTATCCCCTCTGGGAAAAGTGGCTGTGATGCTCGGAGCTAACCGCAAATCCCTTCGACTCACTTTCTACGCTATTGGGATTTACCGGGATCAAAGCTTTTCCGTTCCGGAGCATCTCGGATTATTAGTATTTTTATTTTTCTTTCGTTTAGTTATCAACATCCCTGGAAATTGAAAAACAACAAGGAGAAAAAAACGGGGAAAAAACCAGCACGTATTTATTGAATAATCCTTATTGTTCATTTCTGTCAAAAATCAATAAACGGGGTTCAGTGGCGAAGCGTGAAAGACAACGATATTATCTCCTTTTAAAATTCATAAAAAAAAAAAAAAAAAAAAAAAACGATTCAGTCATCGGATGACCGGGCATTTCGCCCTTTTAATGTTTTAAAGGGGAAAAAGAAACGTTGCCAGGTTTTGTAAGAAAAAACCAACGAGGTACAGCAAAAGAGAGCGCTGATACATGTTTTAAGTCTTCTCCCAAAATTTTTGCAGCACGTCTAATTCTGGTTTTTTGCCTCACTTTTTGACCTTAGATCAAACTTTGGGCCCTTTAAGGTGATTCTTCAGCTTTTTGTGACGATTTCTGCCACCATTTCTGCCTACCGTTCTATTTTAAACCAAATTGCATGCCGAAAGAAATTTTTTTTAAGAGAACGGAGTGTCAGTTACGGAGTGTCTGAAGAGTGCCTCTGCAAAAAATCTCGTCAATAACTTCGAAAATAAGGCTGAAAGTACCGACAAATGAAATACCGCGAAACGATTCTTGTATCGAAATGCGATTAATTGTTTGGTACTTTCAGCCTTAGTTTGAAGTTATTTACGAGATTTTTCGCAGAGACACTCTTTAGATAATTATCTAGAAACTGACACTCCGTTTTCTTAAAAATAAATTACTTTCGGCCGGCAATTCAACTTTAATCAAACGGTAGCGCTCCGGTGGCAGAAATCGGCACTAAACGCTGAAGATTCACCTTAAACAAAAATGCAAGTGTTTCTGAGTGGCTATCTGGACACTTATTCCAACGCAACTATCCAGGTGAGAAAATTTTTTTCGTTTCCGTCATGTGTCAGTTTCTTTATCAAGCACATCCTTCCAAAGAAACAATGGGTCTGTTGCAAACTTTTGCTACAACGGTTAAGAGTGTTTAACCTAATGTAAAATCGCCTGAAAAGTCCATTGGTGCAGGCATCAGAAAGTCATAAAATGCAATAATAAACTCACAAGGGGCGTTTAATGAAATCCAAGATGGCGGATAAATATCGATCAATCTGTATGCATGCACCACGAACATCCAAGGATGATCAACTTAGACAACCTAACTGGAGGTAGATGCTATGTGTTTCTTTACGTTTTGATTGGTTGTGATCGATATTGTGAGGTTGGCTACCCTTTGAATAAACACGGGCATGTATACAGATTGTTCGAAATTTCTCCGCCATCTTGGATTCCATTAAACGCCTCTTGTGAGTTTATTATTGCATTTTATGACTTTCTAATGTCACCAATGGACTTTTCAGGCGATTTTACATTAGATTAAACATTCTTAATCATTGTAGCAAAAGTTTGCAACAGACCCATTAACCCTTTCTTGGATAGTGGTACATGTGTACCATTTTATGTAACATGTGATTCTATAGAATTTAAATGGACATTTTTCAAAAAGTTGTGTGACCAATCAAAGTTCTTAAAAAAGTGTCCTCTTTTGAACGGTCTAAATAAATCTCAAATCCCAAAGTGCGTGCATGAAAGGGTAAAATCGATTCCTGTGTCCAGATAGCCACTCAAAAACACTTGCACTTTCGATTAAACCAGTATCAAATGGATTTGTCACAATTTTTTTTTTTTTTTTTTTTTTTTTTTTTTTTTTTTTTTTATAAAATTTAAAGGTTAAAAAAATGAGACAAACAAATCGAACCCGCTTGAAAATATCCATAGGATATATCAATCAAGGCTGCCTCAAATTCCGGTAATCCTCTATATTAGTATTGCTCGTTGTAAAAACATTTCCGCCGACAAAAGGTTGGAGGCCTCTTACAGCGTAACTTCAATTCGTGACTTTTAACGTTTTCGAACGGCTGATATGATGTCGTTACTCCACCCCTTCATAGAATCGCAACGCCTTATTTATTTTTATTGAGTCATCACAGCGGTGATACTTATCCTCCTTTACCTCCCAGCGCAAATTACGAAAACAGCACCCAATAAAACGATTGACTTTTTTATGACCCTGCACGGCTGACATGAAGTCCGTCCCTTAATAGAATCTCACCGATAAGAGTTTACTTCAGTTCGGGAAGACAGTTCATTCATTGGTTATGAGATATTCGAAACAACATGTTGATTAAAAAAATTAACATTTCAAATGTTGATAAAAAAATCTGAAGTTTTCTTATAATCGGAGTTAAAATTGCGGCTTGTACGGGAATCCCCATGCCTTAAAATAAAGAAACAAAATAGAAAACGAAACAGCAACGACATAACATCAAAGAAACAGGTGTAAACGGTAAAATGGTAGAAACACGGATTAAGAATTTTGGTGAGGATATTTCAGCTCAAATGGGTCTGTTGCACACTTCGGCTAGAGCGTTTTAAACTATAGATTCAATATATTCTTATGTAAAAAGCTGTAAAAATAACAATGGCAGTATCAGAAAACACCAAAATTCATTAATAAGCCGACAAATTGCATAAAACACTAGACACTATTCACCCCTGTATCTTTCCACCACGTGCACGATATTTCGCGAAATTAGCGCGGCCGACTTTCATCACAGCTGACTGCATAAACAAATAAACAGTAAACACGGACGCGACGGCGTCTGTTTGAATCCTTACGTCTCAATATCCTCAAATCCTCACAAAAGATTAAGAAAGGTACGGAAACCGGCATTTGTGTCGAAAACTTATCAAGATGAAGCAGTAACACACAGGAGTTCCAAGTATGATTCCAACTTCAGTCATCATCATTGGAACTCCTGTGCGTTATTGTTTTATTTTGAAAAGTTTTCAACACAAATGATTTCCGTACTTTTCTTAATCTTTTGTGAGAATTTGAGGATATTAAGACGTAAGAATTCAAACAGACGCAGTCCGTGTTTACTGTTTAGTTGTTTATGAAGTAAGGTGTGATGAAAGACGGCCGTGATTATTTGGATGTGCCTCGCTAATTTCGTGAAATATTGTGCACGTAGTGGAAAGATACAGGGGTGATTAGTGTCTAGTGTTTTATGCAATTTGTGAGTTTATTAATGAATTTAGGTGTTTTCTGATACTGCCATTGTTATTTTTACAGCTGTTTACATAAGAATTGATAGTTTAAAACGCTCTAGCCGATGTATGCAACAGACCTATTGCAGCCATTTTCAACTCAACAATTTTTAAATAATAAATATCAAAAATAATAAGAGCCACTACTCCTGCATATATATAGAAATCAGATTTTAGATCTGATAGTGTCTCTATAGGTTTACAGTGTGCAGTGGTAGTGGCTTTCTCCACATTTTGAAATTAATTTAATTAAAAATTGTCGAGTTGAAAATAACGTCGATTTGAGCCGAAACGTCTTCACCAAGATAGTTTTCGCGCGTTTCCAGAAATTTCCCGTTCGGCGTTTACACCAGTTTCTTTTATATCATAAAATACGATGAGTCAAATTACCTGATTCTTTGATCCAGTAATTGATAGACCTAGGCGAAGCTTCAACGTAACACTGGAGGGTGACGTTGGTGCCAATGGGCGCTCCGACTAGCTGATTCGGCACTCGAATGGTAGGTATGACTAATCCAAAAAAAAAAAAAAAAATACAAACAGTAAAACAAATATTAATTGATAGTCATTATCACAGATTGTAAAGTTCATGGTGAAACAGGAAAATCAAACATAAAACTATTAAAAATATTCTAGTACCTTCTGAACAGCAGCAGATCGTTAATTGCGATAGATCGATAACCCCTCCATTGAAACCTATGAAATTTTAACGATCCTCAAAATAATCGATCCTTTGTAGACGTTTCCATAGGAAAATGGCGATATCATCAATTGCTTTACGAGCCGTCTCTGCCGAAACTCGTGGTAAGGAAAAGTCCTTGTGATTTGTTACACACAGAATGATGAATATCTGCAAGATCAGGATGGAATAAAAACGAGTGGCCCATTTTTTTATTGTTCCAAAGTAACGATTTCAAATTGGTTTTACTTGAAAATAAGGAACTTGAGTTTTAAGTTTGGTGTGTCACAACACACAGTTGCGGGCTCACATTCGGTGAAAATACATAAATAATAGCTCTTAACACCAGCTCGGCGCGGGCGCAGTCAAAATTAGGTAGGTAACTATTCCGACGTAACTGTGTTGGATTGGTATCACTAAAAAATGAAGGAACTTTAAAGCTAGTGTGTCATGTCACGACGCACAACAGTACACAAATATTCGATGGAAATACATGAATGGATCATTCTCCCGGCTAACCGCAGTCAAAATTAGATATGTAACTAATACGACGAGACGGTGTTGGATTCGTATCACAACAACATGAAGGAACTTCAAGGACAACATGTAACCCCAGTCAGTCGCGTGCCAATAGTCAGTGTAAACACATGAATAGCTCTTGGTCTCGGCTCGGAGAAGTCAGAATTAGATACGTAACTATTCTGACGTGACGGTGTTGGATTCGTATCACTCCAAAATGAAGGAACTTTTAAGACCAAAGTGTTACGCGAGAATCGAAATACGTGAGTGACTCTTATTTTAGCTACAGCAGGACCATTTTGAGTATCGGGTTCAGACAGGTAGCGGTGACTGCTTCCGAACTGCATCAAAGCGCATCGCTGAGCGGTTTATTATAGCAACGAGTCGAAACTCTGCGCTAACCAACCGCTCACCGATGCGTATATTGATACAGTTTGGTTGCACGCGCCGCTATGCGCTACTTTTCAGGGACCAATAAATGTTCGGTACACTAGGTCTCCGAAAAACGTTGGATGGTGAGCGTTTACGTGTGGTTTTAAATGACCATGGGTGCTCACCAATCACTTGGAGACAGGACCGTTTGTACCGAACATTTATTGGTCCCAGAACCCGATACTCAGAATGGCCCTGCTCTAGTTACGCAACTATTCTGACGTGATGGAGCTGGAATAGTATCACAAGAAATTGAAGGCGCACTATTCAAATTTCAATCGTGCGCTTTCAAAGCATTATTTGAAAACAACTGTTTTGTTTTCAGGAGTCTAAAAAATGTTCGGGACACATACTTGTCACTTTGATCCAATAAATAAAATACCAATTTGGTAAAAAGATTTTTAAATTTAATCAAAATACCAATGATTGGTGAGCACTTACGTCCATTTAAAATTTCACGTATGTGCTCACCATCTGACGTGTTTCAGGGATCGTCCGTCTCGAATATTTGTTGGGCCAGGGCCCAGGGTTGAGATGCTGCGGGTTATTATTTCAATTTAATTTCTAATAGTTTCCCGGTTCATAGCTCATTATCAGGACAAAGGCGGCTACAAACTACGAATTTTGAATAAACTTTACTTTTTTGTGATCACGGTTCTCTTCCAAATAGAGGCAGAGGAAGAGGAATAGAGAATGATGTCTTTTGAATGTCAGCAAAAGAGCCTCACGGAAGTCGAGAGTAACCAGTACACAAATACAGAACACAAAGCCGTCAATACTTTCTCTAAAAATTCACACAACATCAATTTTGTAGCAGGAAAAACAGGAAGCTATAAATAAAGAATTCTAATAGCTTTACACCGCTAAGCAAACGTGACCGTTGTAATACCTTCTTTTTGACCTGCATCTTTGGAGAAGAGAAAAGCTAGAATCGCAGTTCAACTGTTGGGAAAGGGATAATATGTTTGAGAGACAATAGTAAAAATACGACTAAGGAGACTGAACAGAATTTCGAGGTGTAAAAAAGATTCGAAAAAAGAAAACAGATATTAGTTCGGCATAATGCGAGACATAAAGAATCAACACTTTGGGAAGACTCAGCAGAACAGAGACAACAAATATGAAGCATGTACTAATGGAGATAAAAAAAAATGTCAAACAATTCTTTAGATTTTGACTTAGATAGGCAACTTGCAATGCATAAATGCAATGGGACATGCATTGTTGGTAGCCTATCTCAAGGAGTCACCAGGCATTTATTTTTTCCTCACCTGTACTAGAGGAGATACAACACACTGTGAAAGTGAAAGCACTACGCAACATTCTGTGGTAAAGTTGTGAGAAAGTATATTAAAGGCTGCATATTGCAAACCCCGTCCCAGTATTGTTGTCCCAGCTACTACTGTAAGGATCATCGTACAAACACGTGTATCAATCAGAGAAAATTGCAGGAGCGCCAGACAACAATTCCCAGGAAAACGACAGTTCGAAATCAGTTAAACAAACATCTTATTTCCACCTTCTTCCACTTACAATTACTATCGTGTTCGTGCCTAGGCTCATCAAAAACGTCGCCAGAATAACAAAAAAAAGGAGCTCTTTTGTCCTTAAACATCTCTCTTCTTAATAAACACTTAACGAAATTCTAAAAGGGGTTTCAAGGGTATAAAACTCTTTATATTCCTTAAATGAATGTTTACGGGCTCGAAGGTATTTACGCCAACTCCATTTACAAAAAAAAAAAAAAAAAAAAAAGAAGAAGAAAAGAAACTCAGAAACAAAAGCGATTATCACGGAAAAGCGGTGATAGGAACGTTAGTGCGGAACAACATTCGGAGAGGGTTAGGGGGGATAAAGAGGGGATTAGAGGGAAGATGTTCCGAATTGAGACTGATATAATAATAATAACGGGTGTATTAGCGGGATTAGAGTCGATTAAATTGAATTGAGAACACGGTTTTGAGAACGTGGCGAGGAGACGCCAAGGAAAACTGAATTGAGAAAAGAAGTGGAGAGGAGAGAGAGAGAGAGAGGGGGGGAGGGAGGGAGAGATTGGAGTATATGAGAGAAGCGTAAAATTGTGATAGGAGCTCAAATTGTAAAAAGGTAAGGTGATGGCGCTTGTATAGGGACCGAGGGGTGCCAGCGGCGGTGATGGGTAGGGGGAGGAGTACCGCGGGGGGAGGGGGAGGGGGTGAAAATGAAAATAAAAATGAAACAAAGGTGAGGAGGTAGAGAGCGAGTGTCAAAAGTCACAAATCAACGCGAGCTCTCCGGAGTATATAAGGTGGATTGCGGGCTTTTCGCGGAGTCGAGAAACGGGATAGGAAAGCGATGGAGGTATGGGTTGAAGATTGGGGGGAGGGGGGGAAGAAGAGGTAAGGGTTGAAGTTAGGGGTGCGGGTTAAAGGTGTAAGACTAGCGCGAGCCGCGGTTGCCAATTTTGGTAAACTCTCGACTTGGGGAATTTTTTTTTTGTATTTTTTTTTTTTTTTTTTTTTTTTTTCAGTTTCTACCCGAACTTTAAAATCGAAGATACAGCTGCGACAAAAAGGCTTAGAGAAAAAATGGTAAGCTCTATTTTTTAACCTAGATGATACTGACTCTACAGACGAGTACACCTCATGAGAAAAAATTGTCCGGTGATAAGTCCTTCAAAAGATAATTCAGAAAGTTTCTACGTATAACTGAGCTGTGCTATGTCAGCATTCCATTAGGTTCATGTTGTCTTTATGAGGATTTACTATCTTCTATTTTCGTTGAAACCTGTTCTTAAAATCTTGTGTTCATCGAATTTTGAAGAAGCTCAGTTCTTAAAATTGTGTCAATGGTTCATTCTAGGTCCGAAGACGTATTCATAGTATTGGGCAATCCCAAATAGAGAAAATCTATCGTACTTTATTCTATGTTGTTTAATGAGTCATTTTACCAGCGTGTCATGAATGTGAATGTACACTGAGAGAATTCTTTTGTTCATCCAAGGTGTATTTCTTTTGTGTTAAAGAAGCTGCACAGTGGAATATTGACGAAGGGGTAATCACTTAACCCAAGAAAAATTTCTGCTGCTACACGTAAAAGATTCCTTCTTGTGACAGTGATTCTCTTTCATGCAATAGAATTTTACTTTGGACAAGAAAAACTGTCACAAGTAAACGCGTTTCCTTGTTTTTAAGGAATTTATTTCTTTTAGCGTAAGTTGTGGATAGTACTAACTTGGTTGCAGGACGCGTTAATGTTTTCCTGTCTTTCTTGAAAAGTTTAAAACTTTCGAGGTATGAAAGACAAGTTAGACGATTCTAGGGCATTCGGGATGTTAGCCTTCTCATTGCTGTAGAATTTTTGACTCACAGCATTAAAATCTTCGAATAATGAGAAGAGGAATTAAAATAGAGACTCTCAGAGACACTATTTGAGCTTGTAGATTGTCGCATGTATGGAAGAGGGGGGGGTGTTGAGAAAAATCAAAGGATTTCATATGATTCTACTGGATTTAAACGGACCCAAAAAGTTTGAATCATTTTCAAAACACCAAATTTTTTTTCAATATAATATACTGAAGATTTCTATTCTCAGACGAAAAATGCAAAATTCTAACTATTTTAATTTTTTTTTTTTTTTTAAATTCCTGCTTTGGTTTTCTTGTTTTACCAAGGAAATGTCATATTTCGCGAAAAATTTGGGATTGGTTCTTTCTCTAATACTCAACATAAATATCTCTGAATAGTGAGTTGAGCGCTTCACGACGGCTCTGAAGGAAACCGTTTAAGCTTGTAGATTTCAATCTGGGGAAAAGGAGGGGTAAGAGAAAAATTGTGAAACACAAGAAAGTTTGACTCATTTTCAAACAAATCATATTTGTTTTTTTAATCTGATAGCCTGAATATTTCTATTTTTAATCCGAAAAATTAAATATTATAATTTTTGTTTTTTTTTTCGAGACACAAAGTTTTCCTGGTTTTTCTACCCCCTTTCTACCACGAAATTATGATATTTTCCGACAAATTCTAGCTATGTCCTTTTTCTTTAGAGTCACCTTGTATAATTGGCAACACTGTGCCGAGCGAGAGAGGGTGTAAATAAACATCGGGAGGCGCTTATCGCTATCGTTGGGGAACTACCAGAGTCTATTCATCCTCAGTGAGTTATCCATAACTCTCGCTCACTCACTCTCTCTTTCTCACTCTCTCTCTCGCTATTCACTCACGATACGCGCTATTCTCTTTCTCTCTCTTTAACACACACACACATACACACACACTCATGCACACGAAACTTACATTCGCTCACATTCTCTATGATTTATTGATAAATGCACGTGAAATCAGCGTCTTCCTTTTTATGTATTAAACAACGTTTACAAGCATCCTCCTTCTTCCTTCTTCCTTTTGGATGGACGTGTGATGTGTTTTTGGTCTTAAGTCGATCATTCAAGCTGCGGAGATTCGTTCTTTAACGAGATTCAAGATTCGTTCGATTCCTTTAAAAAAAAAGACTCGTTCCAACCAACGAGCTGTGTTTTTGGTCTTAAGTCGATCGTTCAAGCTGCGGGAATTCGTTCTTTGACTAGATTCAAGATTCGTTCGATTTCTTTAAAAAAGAAAAGATTCGTTCCAACCAACGAGCTGTGTTTTTGGTCTTAAGTCGATCGTTCAAGCTGCGGGGATTCGTTCTTTGACGAGATTCAAGATTCGTTCGATTCCTTTAAAAAAAAGATTCGTTCCAACCAACGAGCTACAGCAATAGAAAATTGCAGGACGTGATATTGAAACTTCACGGTTGTAGTCATGATGGAAATCTCTTAAGGACATTTTCACCCGGTTTGATTTGTTTTTGTGTCTCACTTTACTTAACATTTCAGTTTAAAAAAAAAAAATTGTGGCAGATACATTTGAAATGGGTTATAAACAAAGTGCTAATGATTTTAGAGTGGCTATTTAGACAGTAACCCTTCTAAAAAAACCAAATCCTCTACCCTTTTACACGCTTTAAACGGAAAAATCTCAAAGTTTCTCAAGATTTTCATGACCATGTTGAGGAGGTTTTCAATCTCCAACTCTCTAAGTTGCACCATACAATGGAAAAAATACAAATTGGGATTATTTCCTCAAAATTTCCGTCCAACAGCGCCAGCAATAGTTGGGGAAATATTGTCAACTTTGGGGAAATTCGGAATGAATGAAGTTGGAGAAGACTCCTCGTCGAATATTCCTCCAACTTTCGATCTATTTCCTCCAAAGATAACGATGTTTCCCCCAACTATAGCCAGAGCAAAAGGGACGTAAAATTTTGAGGAAACAGTACCAAATGTTTTCGTCGTGGAGAATGGGTCTGTTGCGTAGATACTTTTGCTAAAGCAATGTGACACATTGGTCTGACGTAAAATTCGGCGAAAATAACGATGCGCGGAGTAAAAATTTTCAAATTCCACTCAGTAGCTCAGGAAATCTTTTCCATTTCAAACAACCTGCGCAACACAGAATACTACTTCAACCTACGTACAACTACAAAGAAGGAACCACCACGTTTCAGTAAACATCAACAAAACTTGCAAACATTTGAATGTTTCGTTTAGATGCATACTATTCTTGTACTATTTTGTAATCTTTGATAAAGCAGAAAATTCCAGACAGCAAATACAGCCAATATTTCGTGTATTTAGAATTAAATTCAATCATTTTCTAGTTACGAAGTTGTTTACATACAGGGTGTCAATTAAAGAAGGAGCCAGGCCGAATATCTGGAGAACGGCTCCGAATTTCGAAAAACGCTGAAACACGTGTTTAATTATTTTGAGGGGGACATCTTTTTAGGGAAACGCCGATTAGGGGGCCCTCTCTGGGGAGCCCCAGGGGGGTACCACCTCTCTAAATCCAATACTTCAAATGGGAACCCCCATGTTTTATTTATGATCAAAAAAGAGTGAGTGATACATCAATCAAAAAGGCATAACAAACAGAGCATTTTGGCAGAAACCGGAGATCGATATCGTTTTCCACATTCGAGATATCGAATGTCAAATGTCACTTTACAGATTGAAATATCTCGAATGTGAGAAACGATATCGACCTCCGGTTTGCGCCAAAATGCTCAGTTTGTTACGCCTTTTCGATTGGTGTATCGGTCGATAGGGGTCGTCTCTCGGAAATTTTCAGATAGCCCCCATGCATATGGGGGCCAAAAACGTTGGAAATGTTGGGGGCTTTAAAACCAAATTTGTAAGAATCAACATTCTTTATTGAATGATCGAGTGGTTTTTTGATCGGTTTTAATGTGCGTGTCGTTATTTTTGCAGAATTTTACGTAAGAACCAAGATTCTTTATTGTTGAAGCAAAAGTACGCAACGGAATCGTTGAACTAAACATTCAAAAATATGCAAAAAAAAAAAAAAAAAAAAAAAAAAAAAAAAAAAAAACCGTTATCAAGCGCGAAACGGCAACGAGGAAGTTGCTTCATCATACTGATCGTTTCACCTTTTTCTCTCACATACGAGTCTCAAAGCCCTCCCCCCCCCTTCATCTACTCCTGCGCGCAGTCCGTTCCTTTTTCCCGCTGAATCCATTTTTCATTCTCTTCCGATAAGTGAGATAGCACTTTTGTTAAAGAGTGCCTCTCATCTTTTCCTTCTTCTTCTTCTTTCTTCTTTTTTTTCGCTCGACTGTCGATCCTCATGCCTCCGTTTTCCAAATCAATTTTGAGTGGTCGAGGGGAATCCAAACACCAAACATAACACATTGTATTCACACGTGTCCGCTCCATTTTTCATTTCGTTAATAAACGACGCGTTTTTGACTGGCGAGGAGAGAGCAGAGCTTGAGACTGATTATCAACCTCTCTAATCGATGCACGGTATACACTGACTGACGGCGCGGCGGGGCGGGGCGGGGCGGGGATATTTGAAGATGGGAAGGGAGAAAAAAGTGTAGTATAGGTGTATGAAGGTGAGATAATGCTGGTATCCGCGGTGTTTTATTCCGTAAGCGGCGAAAAATTCAGGTCATACAGTGGCGAGTCTCACGCGCGAAATTCAGCTTTGATTTGAGAAGTAGCGGACTAGGCATGGATTTACGAAGGAAAGCGGCATCAAAAACGACATAATGGGTCCACGCCATTCACCATCCATCAGTATTAATTTTACTAATTTTTAGTGTTTTACACTGAAAAAATGAAATTACTAAAAAAGCAATTAAGTTTTGTAAAATCAGTAAAATATAGCACATGCTAATTTTACTTGTTATTTTCGGTAAATCCTACTAAACGTATGGCTAATTTTACGATTTGAATTGTAAATTTTGCTTAAGTTTAGTAATTTCTCTAGTTGGATTGCAAATTTTTCAATCTAAATAGCACATTTACAAAAAAAATTTACAAATCATTGAGCCTTTTGCATATTACATGGCTGTCTTGGCGTGACAGCTATATATACGACTTGCAAAAATTACAATGCTTTGAATTGTTAAATTTACAATCTGATTGGTAAAATTAATGATCCAAATTGTAAAATTAATCAAAATTAAGCAAAATTTACAATCCAAAACGTAGAATTAGCTATATGTGTAGTCAATTTTACTGAAAATGGCTGGTAAAATTAGCCTTTGCTTCATTTTACTGATTTCACAAATCTATATTTTTCAGTGTAGAATAATTCTATGCCTACGATTTCACTTCATCGTCGCTATCTCATGTATTTTGAGACGCTGATTTCAAAAATGCTATCAGTTTTCATTGAACTGACCTAGATTTTCCGTAAATTCGAAACTACGTCTTCTTAGCAAAAATTCGAAATTCTGGAAAAAGTATGAGTTTTGAGTAAAAATTAAGGCCGAATTGAAATCAACGGGTCAAAATACATAGAAAACTTGAGGTGAGAAAGAGGTATCTTATGATGAGAAAACCTGGTTTTACGTTCGTAACAGCCGGACACACTGTCGTTAAGGCATAAAAATCGGATTTACGAGCGGATTCAATACCCGCGTTACAATGGATATTTTTGAAAAATATTGTTGAACAGATTTCTAAAAATATTTGAAATACTATTCATCGAAAACATTCCTTGAAAGATTTCTTTTGACATAGCTTTTAACATTCTTAGTGAATGTTACAGCAAATATTTATGAAAAATATTGATGAAAAGATTTCTAGAAATATTTCTTCTAAGCAATGTTCTTGTATCGTTGATTATAACAATCTTATAGAATGTTACGGCAATGTTTAGGAAATATTATTTATGAGATTACAGAAAATATTTACATTATTTAAAATTATATTTATTCAAATCATTGTTGACAAGTTCATAAAAATGATTTGAAAACGTTGTGTAACATTCTTTTTCTGAATATTTTGCGAAGTCCGATAAATACTAAATCCTTAACATTGACGGGTGGCAAAATACACCGATAACGTTCAAATAACCCGTAATCACCACTTTAACCTGAGAATGTATGCCTTTAAGAGTAACTAGAGCCATTTTACTTGTACATACTTATTGACCAATTTAAATTTAACCATTTTTAGGGCCCTGGCCCCTGGCGTAGTCTCTGATGGAAAAAAGAGTGGCCTAAAGTCAGAAAATGAATTTCTAATCAATTTATCATTCATAAACTTTCAATGCTAATTTTATTAGCAGATAATTCTTTAAACAAGTAATTTAAACCTGTAAATGCCACCGGCAAGTTTTAAAGCAAGCTTAGAGGGTCGAAAACGATGATTTTTCATGGCCTTAATTTTCACTGATTTTTGGCCAATTTTCTTAAATTTCAGGCCACTACGTGACAATCGATGGCATTTTCCGAAAGAGCACTTTCGATTTGATTTAATGCCACGTCTATTCGGCTAAGTGTCGATGGGGAGTGAGCGGAGCTGCCAATACGTGTATATTTAATAAAATTTTGTAATTTACCGACAATGGGTCAGTTGCAAACTTTTGCTACAACGATTAAGAAAGACTAATCTAATGAAGAATCGCCTGAAACGTCCATAGGTGGCATCAAAAAGTCATAAAATGCAATAATAAACTCACAACAGGCGTTTAATGAAATCCAAGATGGCGGAGAAATATCGCGCAATTTGTATGCATGCACCACGAACATCCAAAAATAGCCAACCTCACAATATCGATTACAACCAATGACAACGTAAACAAACACATAACCTCTACCTCCAGTGAGGTTGTCAAAGTTGGCCATCCTTGGATGTTCGCGGTGCATGTATAATTGTATACAAATGGCTTGATATTTCTCAACCATCTTGGACTTCATTAAACGCCTCTTGTGAGTTTATTATTGCATTTTATTACTTTCTGATGTCACCAATGGACTTTTCAGGCGATTTTATATGAGGTTGAACACCCTTAATCATTGTAGCAAAAGTTTGTAACAGACCAATTCCACCGGTAGCCCAAAGGATTGCACGGTTCAGTTCAGTTCACATTACACAGTAACGCCTCTTGTGAGTTTATTATTGCATTTTATGACTTTCTGATGCCATAAATGGACTTTTCAGGCGATTTTACTAGACTAAACACTCTTAATGGTTGTAGCAAAAGTTCGCAACAGACCCATTCCACCGATTGCCCAAAGGATTGCACTATGGTCTAGAAACCCATATTTGTGGCCTAAATGGGAAAAATGACTTTCGGAAAACATGTTTCCGGTTGTTTGTATCGTAATCTACATCATCTGATGTATCTAGAATAGCCATAGTATAATTTTTTCAGTGGCGCTCGTCGGCGATTCCGTCGCCGCAAAGGTGCGCACCTCGCAGGTAAGTAACTGAACGCGTCAACGTCGGTTATGTGTCATTTTTTTTGAAAGTGTCACAGCAGCTGATTGAAACATGTTAGAATAATTATTGGACATGGATCTTGAAGCTAAAAGCAAGGGTTTTCCATTTTTTTTAGTCCCATTTATCAATTCTGATTTTTTACTCTTGATTCTAAGCTCCGAATGGACTACCTTCAGTAATTAATGAAACGATTACTTCTAAAAGTTCAATTAAAGTTTTTAAAACAGCTACACGACACTACACGCTCTACATGACGTCAAAATGTTCCTTAGATCTTCTTCTTTTCAGGCCTTATATTGCTTTCTGCCACATCTTGCCACATTTCAATATTTTCTCACTTTTTTACAGGTATGTCGTGTTGATTTTGAGCTCCGAATGGATTACCTTCAGTAGTAAATAAAACAATTACTTCTAAAAGTCCGAGTAAAGTTTTAAAAAATACACTACACGCTCTAAATGGCATCAAATTGTTCCTCAGATCTTCCTCTTTCCAGGCCTTTTATTGCTTTTTGCCCTAATCATGTCACATTTCAAAAAAATTTCACTTTTTCAGAGGTATGCCATGTCGATTTTGAGCTCCAAATACCCTACCTTCAGTGGTGAATAAAACAATCCTTCTAAAAGTTCAAGTTAAGTTTCTAAAAAAAAAAACTACAGTACACTACACGCTCTAAATGGCGTCAAAATGCCAGTGGCGTAGATATAGGCCCCGGTGACCCCGCCGGGCGGGAGGGCGCAATAAGGTCCCAAATCAAATCCTATGCGGTCAAAAATCGATTCGTTCAAAGCCCCGAAAATAACTATTCCAGCTACTGTAGGTGATATTAGGGGGTTTATTTAGCAAGATATTTATCCCTGGTTTGTCATACATCAATCGGAGGAAATTATTAGGTGGAACCTTAATTCCTGTGACGTCATGTCTTTGTATTTTTGACCACCTAGGTTTCGATTTGGATCCATCGTGGGGCGCAACGTTTCGTGTTGGGCGCAAAAATTTTGAGAAGAGGAAGAGGAAGAGCGAAAAGTAGAAAAGGAAATGAAAATGGAAAAAAAGGAAAGGAAAAGGAGAACAGGAATGAAAAGAGAAGAGATTGAGAAAAATAGAAGCTGTACTCCTTGAAGAATCGAACATTTCTTCAGTATTGCTCCAAGCTTTCTTACGAGTCGATATATCATGACAGTCGGACCTCAGTTACGCTGCATCAAACGCGATTTTTTGGGTGCAATTTTGAGGCATTTCGCGCTTGATGTTTCTTTACTCAAATTAGTGCTATATTTTTTAAGGTTTTTATCATTGTGAATAAATAAACCAAATTTTCTACGTTAATTTAAAAAACAAATTTCAAGAAAGGTATTTTTCCGACAGAGGCTCCAACTTGTGCGGATTTGAGGGGGGAGGGGAAGCTCCACGGAAGCGGTCGATTTTTCCTTCAAAAAGAGGGGCGCAGCATTCGACTTGGCGGGGAAGGGAGCAGACGCTCAGCTAGCTATACTACTGTCTGCTCGGAGGTCTGTTTTCCCAATATAAAATAACATTGGCAGGGCCCCGGAAGAGCAGAGGGAACGATCTGATGAGCCCTGCGCCTAGTCAACGATTAAAAGCCCACCAAAAAGACATGTCTGCTCGTAAATCTGTTTTCCCATTTAAAATAACATTGGCGGTACCCCGGAAGAGCAGAGGGGACGTTTTGATGAGCCCTGCGCCTAGTCAACGATTAAAAGCCCACCAAAAAGACATGTCTGCTCGTAAATCTGTTTTCCCATTTACAATAACATTGGCGGTGCCCCGGAAGAGCAGAGGGGACGTTTTGATGAGCCCTGCAACTTGTGACCGGCTAAAAGCCCACAAAAACGACAGGTCTGCTCGTAAGTCTGTTTTCCCATTTAGAATAACATTGGTGGCGCCCGGGAAGAGCAGAGGGGACGTTTTGATGAGCCCTGCGCCTAGTCAACGATTAAAAGCCCACCAAAATGACAGAACTGCTCGTAAGTCTGTTTCCCATTTAAAATAACATTGGCGGTGCCCGGGAAGAGCAGAGGGGACGTTTTGATGAGTCCTGCGCCTAGTCAACGGTTAAAAGCCCACCAATACGAGAGGTCTGCTCGTAAGTCTGTTTTCCCATTTAAAATAACATTAGCGGTGCCCCGGAAGAGCAGAGGGACGTTTTGATGAGCCCTGCGCCTTGTCAACGGTTAAAAGCCCACCAAAACAACAGGTCTGCTCGTAAGTCTGTTTTCCCATTTAACATAACATTGGCGGTTTCCTGGAAGAGCAGAGGGGACATTTTGATGAGCCCGGCGCCCTATCATCGATTAAAAGCCCACCAAAATGACAGGTCTGCTCCTAAGTCTGTTTCCCATTAAAAATAACATTAACGGTGCCCCGGAAGCGCAGAGGGGACGTTTTGATGAGCCCTGCGCCTAGTCAACGATTAAAAGCCCACCAAAAAGACACGTCTGCTCGTAAATCTGTTTTCCCATTTACAATAACATTGGCGGTGCCCCGGAAGAGCAGAGGGGACGTTTTGATGAGCCCTGCAACTTGTGACCGGCTAAAAGCCCACAAAAACGACAGGTCTGCTCGTAAGTCTGTTTTCCCATTTAGAATAACATTGGTGGCGCCCGGGAAGAGCAGAGGGGACGTTTTGATGAACCCTGCGCCTAGTCAACGATTAAAAGCCCACCAAAATGACAGAACTGCTCGTAAGTCTGTTTCCCATTTAAAATAACATTGGCGGTGCCCGGGAAGAGCAGAGGGGACGTTTTGATGAGTCCTGCGCCTAGTCAACGGTTAAAAGCCCACCAATACGAGAGGTCTGCTCGTAAGTCTGTTTTCCCATTTAAAATAACATTAGCGGTGCCCCGGAAGAGCAGAGGGACGTTTTGATGAGCCCTGCGCCTTGTCAACGGTTAAAAGCCCACCAAAACAACAGGTCTGCTCGTAAGTCTGTTTTCCCATTTAACATAACATTGGCGGTTTCCTGGAAGAGCAGAGGGGACATTTTGATGAGCCCGGCGCCCTATCATCGATTAAAAGCCCACCAAAATGACAGGTCTGCTCCTAAGTCTGTTTCCCATTAAAAATAACATTAACGGTGCCCCGGAAGAGCAGAGGGGACGTTTTGATGAGCCCTGCGCCTAGTCAACGATTAAAAGCCCACCAAAAAGACACGTCTGCTCGTAAATCTGTTTTCCCATTTACAATAACATTGGCGGTGCCCCGGAAGAGCAGAGGGGACGTTTTGATGAGCCCTGCAACTTGTGACTGGCTAAAAGCCCACAAAAACGACAGGTCTGCTCGTAAGTCTGTTTTCCCATTTAGAATAACATTGGTGGCGCCCGGGAAGAGCAGAGGGGACGTTTTGATGAACCCTGCGCCTAGTCAACGATTAAAAGCCCACCAAAATGACAGAACTGCTCGTAAGTCTTTTCCCATTAAAATAACATTGGCGGTGCCCGGAAGAGCAGAGGGGACGTTTTGATGAGTCCTGCGCCTAGTCAACGGTTAAAAGCCCACCAATACGAGAGGTCTGCTCGTAAGTCTGTTTTCCCATTTAAAATAACATTAGCGGTGCCCCGGAAGAGCAGAGGGACGTTTTGATGAGCCCTGCGCCTTGTCAACGGTTAAAAGCCCACCAAAACAACAGGTCTGCTCGTAAGTCTGTTTTCCCATTTAACATAACGTTGGCGGTTTCCTGGAAGAGCAGAGGGGACATTTTGATGAGCCCGGCGCCCTCTCATCGATTAAAAGCCCACCAAAATGACAGGTCTGCTCCTAAGTCTGTTTCCCATTAAAAATAACATTAACGGTGCCCCGGAAGAGCAGAGGGGACGTTTTGATGAGCCCTGCGCCTAGTCAACGATTAAAAGCCCACCAAAAAGACACGTCTGCTCGTAAATCTGTTTTCCCATTTACAATAACATTGGCGGTGCCCCGGAAGAGCAGAGGGGACGTTTTGATGAGCCCTGCAACTTGTGACTGGCTAAAAGCCCACAAAAACGACAGGTCTGCTCGTAAGTCTGTTTTCCCATTTAGAATAACATTGGTGGCGCCCGGGAAGAGCAGAGGGGACGTTTTGATGAGTCCTGCGCCTAGTCAACGGTTAAAAGCCCACCAATACGAGAGGTCTGCTCGTAAGTCTGTTTTCCCATTTAAAATAACATTAGCGCTGCCCCGGAAGAGCAGAGGGACGTTTTGATGAGCCCTGCGCCTTGTCAACGGTTAAAAGCCCACCAAAACAACAGGTCTGCTCGTAAGTCTGTTTTCCCATTTAACATAACATTGGCGGTTTCCTGGAAGAGCAGAGGGGACATTTTGATGAGCCCGGCGCCCTATCATCGATTAAAAGCCCACCAAAATGACAGGTCTGCTCCTAAGTCTGTTTCCCATTAAAAATAACATTAACGGTGCCCCGGAAGAGCAGAGGGGACGTTTTGATGAGCCCTGCGCCTAGTCAACGATTAAAAGCCCACCAAAAAGACATGTCAGCTCGTAAATCTGTTTTCCCATTTAAAATAACATTGGCGGTGCCCGGGAAGAGCAGAGGGGACGTTTTGGTGAGCCCTGCGCCTTGTCAACTGTTAAAAGCCCACCAAAACGACAGGTCTGCTCGTAAGTCTGTTTTCCCATTTAGAATTACATTGACGGTGCCCGCGAAGAGCAGAGGGGACGTTTTGATGAGCCCTGCGCCTAGTCAACGATTAAAAGCCCACCAAAAAGACATGTCTAATCGTAAATCTGTTTTCCCATTTAAAATAACATTGGCGGTGCCCGGGAAGAGCAGAGGGGACGTTTTGGTGAGCCCTGCGCCTTGTCAACTGTTAAAAGCCCACCAAAACGACAGGTCTGCTCGTAAGTCTGTTTTCCCATTTAGAATTACATTGACGGTGCCCGGGAAGAGCAGAGGGGACGTTTTGATGAGCCCTGCGCCTAGTCAACGATTAAAAGCCCACCAAAATGACAGAACTGCTCGTAAGTCTGTTTCCCATTTAAAATAACATTGGCGGTGCCCGGGAAGAGCAGAGGGGACGTTTTGATGAGCCCTGCGCCTAGTCAACGATTAAAAGCCCACCAAAATGACAGAACTGCTCGTAAGTCTGTTTCCCATTTAAAATAACATTGGCGGTGCCCGGGAAGAGCAGAGGGGACGTTTTGATGAGTCCTGCGCCTAGTCAACGGTTAAAAGCCCACCAATACGAGAGGTCTGCTCGTAAGTCTGGTTTCCCATTTAAAATAACATTAGCGGTGCCCCGGAAGAGCAGAGGGACGTTTTGATGAGCCCTGCGCCTTGTCAACGGCTAAAAGCCCACCAAATCAACAGGTCTGCTCGTAAGTCTGTTTTCCCACTTAAAATAACATTGGCGGTGCCCCGAAAGAGCAGAGGGGACGTTTTGATGAGCCCTGCGCATTGTCAACGGTTAAAAGCCCAACAAAACGACAGGTCTGCTCGTAAGTCTGTTTTCCCATTTAGAATATCATTGGCGGTGCCCGGGAAGAGCAGAGGGGACGTTTTGATGAGCCCTGCGCCACGTCAACGATTAAAAGCCCACCAAAAAGACAGGCCTGCTCGTAAGTCTGCTTCATGTTTAAAATAACATTGGCGGTGCCCCGGAAGAGCAGAGGGGACGTTTTGATGAGCCCTGCGCATTGTCAACGGTTAAAAGCCCACCAAAACGACAGGTCTGCTCGTAAGTCTGTTTTCCCATTTAGAATAACATTGGCGGTGCCCCGGAAGAGCAGAGGGGACGTTTTGATGAGCCCTGCAAATTGTCATCGATTTAATGAACAACACAATGACAGGTCTGCTCGCAGTGGCGTAGCTAAACGCCCCGCTGACCCCGTCGGCGGGGGGCGGGCGAGCGCAACGGGGGGGGGGGGGGCGCAAAAATTTTGAGAAGAGGAAGAGGGAGAGCGAAAAGGAGAAGGAAAATGGAAAAAAGGAATGGAAAAGGAAAGGAAAAGGGGAACAGGAAAGAGAAGAGAACAGATTTAGAAAATTAGAAGCTATACTCCTTGGAGAATCGCACATTTCGTCAGTATTGCTCAGAGCTTTTTTACGGGTCGATATATCATGACAGTCGGACCTCAGTTACGGTGCCTCGAACGCGATTTTTTGGGTGCAATTTTAAGGCATTTCGCGCTTGATCTTTCTTCACTCCAATTAGTGATACATTTTTTAGGTTTTATCATTGTGAATAAATAAATAAAAATGTTTACATTAATTTACAATAATTTTTAAAGAAAGGTTTTTTTCCGACAAAGGCTCCAACTGGTGCGGATTTGAGGGGGGAGGGGGAGCTCCACGGAAGCGGTCAATTTATCCTTAAAAAAGAGGGGCGCAGCATTCGAATTGGCGGGGGAGCGCACGCTCAGCTAGGTACGCTACTGGAAATCCACTATTTCTTATCAACTTACTATTCGAACTATTATTTATTCCTTAAACTTGTTGTTGCGACGTTGCCATTTTCTTTCATTTACTCGACACCGGGAGGGACTCGGAAATCGGAGCTCGTCACGGGAGGGAATCTTGGGAGGGAATCGGGCAACTTTCCTGGGAAATGCTCCTTAAATTCTCCCTGTTCCAGGCCTTTTATTGCTTTTCGCCACATCTTGCCACATTTCAATATTTGTTCACATTTCCAGAGATATGTCGTGTTTCTCACGAAGTGTTATTTCAAAGGGGTCCGTCCAGCTACCATCCAGTGCCTCCCCCCCCCTCCCCTTAGAAATGAATGAAACTTTCAGGGATGATAGAGCTAAGCGTCAGCTTTCAGAATATCTGCAGTTTTTTTTTTTAAATTTGGTCAACTGGAAGCGGGCGGGGCAGGGGGTCAAAGTCAAAACCTTCAATGCGCTCCATAACTTTTGAACGAAAAGAGATATTTACGTGAACTTTGCGCCAAAAGATGCGTATTTAAAAGATCTTTCGATTGATATGCTATAATGTTTAGTTTATTTGAATCTTTTTTGCCATTTTTTTTATTTTTGAAGTTTTCAAAAATTCGTTTTTTGAGTTAGAAAAATATCCGCAATGTAGTAATCTGAACAAAAAAACTTTTGTGAAAAAAGCTGATTTTATAAGCTTTCAGATGGCGTAAACCGCGATGCCGAGAAACGTTTCGTTCAAGAGTTATGACCGCACAAAGTTTCAAATCTAGGTCAAAAATAGGGCTTTGCCGACTTTCGATTCGACAAACAAATTTGTTGCTCCACCAATAATTGATGAAATTCATTGAAACTTAAAGGAAGGATTTCTTTTGGGTCGCTGGATTCATTTTTTAAATTAGTTTTACAAAATTCCCAAATCCAAGATGGCCGCCAATAAGTATGACTTCAGAGAGTCACATCTAGTGAAATTTGGCAACAACGCATTTTTCCATTCAGACCAATGTAAAATAATCGATTTATGGTGAAGAAATCCTCTGTTGCTTCACCAAGAATCAAATTTTAATCAAATAAATGGCAAAAAAACATAGTCACCAGATTTCACGAGCCACCTCTGGCTGCCGCCATCTTGGATTTGCAATTTTTGCAAAAAATCCCTTCAAATTCGTGTTCAGCGATCCAAAAAACATAAGTCCCCTAACTTTTAAGAAGATCTGGCCATTCCTGATTTAAGGCCACACATTTGGGTTCCCAGACCATAGTGGATTGCACGGTTCAGTTCAGTTCAAATTACACGAAAATACTCGCATCTGTTACTTGTTATTATCAATCGGTAGAACCATCGTTGAATTATCAAAATATCCACAGTTTTTCAACAATCATGAACGGACACTCCACTGGCTGATAGAAGATTACTTATCAGGGTATTTTCATGCATTACAGCCAAGCAATGGACTAATAAACTATGGAATCTGTTATCAACCGGTGGAGTCATCGATGGATTGAAAAATGCCATTAAATATACACAAAGTGGCAGCGCTGGGAGAGAGGGTGTTGAGCGCATCAGAAGGGAGGAGATGGGAGGGGGGAGAAAGTCTAAATGTCACTGATGAAGTAAGAATGAACGGAAAGAAAGCTTTAAAGGTCTTTGTCAGGTGAACGGAATCGATAATATCATTTTGAAACAACGAACGAGATAATCCATCAATGGATGGGGAAGTTAGAAACTTTTGCCGAGGCTGTTTTAAGGGTTGGATTATATTGTAGTTTAAGTGACGAAAAAATGAATGCGCGGAATAAAACATGAATAAATAAATTAAAAAATAATTAGATAAATAGATAAATAAATAGAAAGTTAAAACACACAGAAATAGATTAATAAAGTAAGAATATCTTGGAAGGTGAAACGAGAATGAAATGGAGGAAACTTACAGTGAATATGCAACATTATTCTTTTACTAACAGATGGAGGAAATCCATTCGCTGCTATACAAATATAGGCGCCCATGTCACTGCGAGTCACTTGCGTTAAGCTCAACTCGCTACCATGAACTGTCTTTGCTGAAAAAGATGAACCCACTTCGGACAATTAACTAAACAGTATTACAAAATAAATTTACACGGCAATAGACTTAAAAACTCAAGATTATTTTTAACGTAAAGACGCTTAGCTCAGTATTAAATTTCCATCACAGAGCCTCGCCAAAAAAGGGCCAAATTTGGACCCTTTTTTCGTCCCTCGAAATCCTGGACCAAATATGGCTTAAATTACTCCTTAAGGTGACCTGATACTCGTGTTAAAATTTCAGCTTGAGTATACGCTCGGTTTCCGAGATATGGGGGGGCAAAGTTCCCCATTGAACGCATTGAAATGGCGCAGCTGCTGCAACATTTCAATGCTTTCAATGGGGAACTTTGCCCCCCCCCATATCTCGGAAACCGTGCGTATACTCAAGCTGAAATTTTAACACGAGTATCAGGTCACCTTAAGTAGTAATTTAAGCCATATTTGGTCCAGGATTTCGAGGGACGAAAAAAGGGTCCAAATTTGGCGAGGCTCTTTGCACGTATGCTTAAAATAATGGCTTGGCCAAGTGTGGTCATAAGTGAGATATTCAATTATGGAAGCGTGCTGTGGTGGGTGGGTAGGCACCCTTGTAAGTACAAGAGCAAATCTAATGTGTGGCAGGTTGCCTAGCCGACTTTCAATCCGTCTTTTCTATTGAAAGTACTAAGTACTTATATTGTCCATCAGCTTCCTTACATAAAAGAAAGTGGTGAAGGGACAAATGTAGGAAAACTCCCGGAAGTAAAATTGGTTAAGTTTCGTTTTTGACACATAGTGCGACGTGATGCTTCATGGAGCTCGAGAAAAGTCGACAAAATAACATTGACAAAGATAGCAACATCGACTCCTCTGGTCTAGGAGTCGCCGCTAGATGGCGTTGTTTTATGGAGCTGCTCCGTTTTATATCAACCGCCATTCAGAACTCGTTGAGCTCCTGTCGGTATTCCCTAACAATATGTCCATCAAAGGACTACAATCTGAAACTGTTAAATTTCAGCAGTAGCGCACCGAGAGTTTCTTCATCTCTCTCTTTCCTCCGTTACGAAACGTATGTTAGACAAGGATGGACAAGGGGATAAAACCCCCTCCTTCTGTCCTTTTCCTACTCATACATTCAAATGGGGAAATGAGAGAGATGGAAGATATCCTGGTTGCGCCAGTGAATTACATAAATCAGCGTGTGATACCAATGTAACTTACATTTATGTTTAATATCTGATGAAGAAGACCTAATTATGATATCACCGCCATCTTCCCGCTTCCACGTGATATTCGGGTTCGGGTATCCGGTCGCTATACAAACTAATTTGGTTGATCCTCCTTCACGGACCATGACATCGCCTGAGGTGCCCTCGGTGATGTCCGGAGGTATGACTACTTCTAACGAGGCAGTCTGCAACACATATGAAACACAATTTTCTTAGAAAACGGAGTCTTACAATTTCATGAACGACTTCCCATTTAAGGTGATTCTTAAGGGGAGAAGGAGGTCCTATGTTAAACAATGTTAAATAGGCTTCACTTCTGGTGCACTTTTCTCAGGAACTATTTGACCTACAAGGCTGCAATTTTGCATGAAGTTGTGTATGACTTTATGAGTGTTAACTATTAGTGGAACTAGGATTTTAATAATTCATCGAAAACTTTTTTTTTTTTAAAGTTGAAAGTTTGGTTGATTTTTTCACTTTTTTGAGCTTAGAATGTCTATAAAAAAGAGAAAAGGAGCTACATAGAATATCCTAGTTCCACTTATAGAGCTTTTTCTGAGGAAAATTTAAAGAAAAAGTTCATGAAAATAGCATTACTAGTTCCTGAGAAAGGTGCACCTAAAGGTAGAAAACCCAGGTTTTTCAGTATCGCAGAAATCAGCTGACCTAATAAGGACTCTTCAACTTCAAAAATTCATTAAAAATTGATTTTTTTTCTAAACTATATAATTTATCATATCAGTTTAAACCTGACAACGTCCTCTTTCAAATAAAATTAAAAACAAATAAAACATTTTTTTTTTGGGGGTGGGACCTCCTTCTCCCCTTAAGCGTTTCGTGCCGATGTCTGCCACTAGAGCGCTATCGTTCGATTAATGTCAAAGTACAGGCCAAAAGTAATTTATATTTAAGAAAACGGAGTGTCAATTACTTAACAATCGTCTGAAGAACGTCTCTGCAAAATATCTCGTCCGTTACATCAAAAATAAGGATGAAAGTACCAAAAAATAGAATATCGCAAATCTACTCTTGTACCGGAATGCGATTTTTCATTTTTTGGTACTTTCAGCCTTATTTTTGATGTTACGGACGAGATATATTGCAGAGACGTTCTTCCGATGGCGATGATTATCTAATAAATGACATTTTTTTTTTTTTTTTTTTTTTTTTTTAATAAAAATCACTTTCGGCCTGTAATTTTAAATTAATCGAACGGTAGCGCTCTGGTGGCAGAAATCGGCACTAAACGCTGAAGAATCACCTTAAATGTCTTATTTCTTCTCCCATTGAAATGAACAAATGGGGCTCTTTGAAACTTTTGCTACAGGGGACAGGAGAGTTGATTACTGCAGAGGAACCTGTAGAAATGATTATGAGCAAACTAAAAAATCACAAAATTCACTCTCAGAATCGGACTTAATGGCGGAGAGACGGAGGTATCATGGGAGTTTCCTATCTAATTTGAGACATATCTCTGTGTTTCCGCAGAGAAAGTGATTTTCTCTTACTGTAATATTTGTCACGGAACTAATCATTCGATTCCAGTCAAGAAGCATAATTTTTACCTCTTCATGATCAACTTTAGACGTGTTCACTGATGCTCATATTCCTCTACGGAATTTCTTTCGGAATCTCTAGGTACAGAGATCAAACCAATTTTTACGGATAGGGCGAGGATATAAGTCACTTTCGACCCACACTGTAAATTCGAAAAGAACAAAAAAGTTTCGAGGAAACGAATACACAGCGAGGGAGAAAACGAATGGAATGAAATTTACGAAGTGACTTTAAGTCCTTTGAGAGACGCAGTTTATGCAAATTTGCATGCGCTGTTGAGGGACGTCGAGTTTTCTGCTAAAGCGCCTTTGTCCTATGAATAACGTGAAAAAAAAAGATAAAAGATAAAATTAAATTTGGAGAACCATTAGGGGGACAACTGTTTGTATCCTTGTAAAAAGCATCCAGGCAGCTACGCTATAATACGGGAAAACCCAAAAGTATTGGGAACCAAGATGCCAAGAATAATATTCCAGGTAACATGACTTGCACATGTGCGGAGCCAGCAATTTGGCAACTGTGGATTCTATCCATTTGAATGTATGAAAAACGAACGATTCTTAAGGGGCCCACGGCCCGATTTATAATCGATTGTTTCCCATACATTCAAATGGGAAGAACCCTCAGAATTTCCTAATTGCTGGCTCCGCCCATGGACTTGCAAAAGAAAATATCCGTAGTTTTTAATCTTCCCTTTTCTCGCCAAATTTTAAAGAATTTTGAAGTTTTACACGAGAGGGGGGGAACTGGAAGAATTTACCATTTGCATGGTTGATTTTGGATTCTGCTAGATTATAGTAAAAGAAATCAACGTATTACCTTAATTTACCATAAGGTATGTTGCATTTATAATGTTACGGTGAAATTCACCATACTTGCTAGCAGACGCCAAAATCAGCAATACAGATGGTAAACTGTTTTCCCTTTTCATTTCCAGTCAGTAGGTCTACAGTAATATGGACTACGGACAAAATGTCTACTTTTTTGGTCCACTGACAAAATGTCTGCGGAAGTGTGTCTACAAAAAAAAAATAAATGTCTACTTTGAAAAATGACCACATTCTAAAACGTCTACATATTTAATGTCCACGAAATAAATGTCCCCAGTATATTATTTCCTTTTTTAAAATATGTCCACGTTTTTTTACAAAATCGTCTACAAGGCAACAATGTCTACAATTTTGTAATATAAATAGACACGGGGAAAAGAAATCAGCATTCTGGTTATAAGAAAGTAATAAATATTTGATCATCGATAGTTTGAATGATAATTATTTTCACGGTTGTCATAGTTTTTAGGCTTGCGACGAAGTTTCCAGACTATATAAATCAGTATTTAAACTTTTTGTCGCACGTTTGTAATATTTCTCATCGAATTATTTATTTTTTGATTCAGCCTTCATCCTTACGACAAAATTGTCTCTTTTCAATTTAAATACTGAGTGAATCAAATGTTGGTTTTAATTTCGCGAATTCAACATTAAATTAATCAGATTTCTGTGACGCTGTCTTCAAAATTTGTAATTCAACATTACAAAGATCTATAAATGAGGGGAGTAAACTAACTTAGATTATATTTTCTAATTCTGTTATGAAATTGTAGACATTGTTGTCAAGTGGACTCTTTTGTAAAAAAAAAAAAAAGTGGAAATTTTCTGAAAAGAGGCATTAATATACTGGGGACGTTTATTTTGTGGACATAACATATGTAGACGTTTTAGGAATATGCTCATTCTCCAAAGTAGACATTATTTTTGTGGACATACTTCCGTAGACATTTTGTCAGTAGACCAAAAAAAGTAGACATTTTGTCCGTAGTCCATATTACTGTAGACCTACTGACCTGAAACCGGTAAACTCTACCAGTCTTGTTTTTCCGTGTGAGGTAATTCAGAGTTAAACAGAATGAGGGGGGGAGGGGGGAGCAGTTGCAAGGGTATCAAATGTAACGTTTTTTATAAATAAAATGAAAGTACTTGATGACCTAAGAACTAAGATGCCTTTGGTTTCTAAATAAGTCCCATTGTTCCGGAGATGAGCTTTCGTCGAAAATACATTGTTTTAACTAGGCATTACCCGGAGTGATATCACTATGCATACGAATTTTTCCAACTTCACACGTGAGTATATCTCAGAAACAGGGACACTTAGAGAAGGACCAAAGACAGCATTGGTCTCAGCTCATCAAGTACTACATCATTTTCTTCATAAAAAAAAACACATAATTTCAGACCCTTGTAACTGCTTCATTGCCACGAGAAAGTATGCTTAAAAAATCTACATATAGCTAACTCTTTAGAAAATAATAGAGTATGTTGTAATGCGGTAGTTCACTGATCTTACCTGGCTTTTCATCGGGTCTGTGTTGACCTGGCACATGTAATCTCCACTGTCCTCAGGTCGCACGTTACTGACGTTAAGGGTCCACGTGTTGAAATCATTATGCGTGACCGACAGGCGTGCATTGTTCGTGATCACGTGATCATGGATCGCCAGAATGGCCTTGGTGTCCGCCTTGATCCACGCCACCTGAAAATAAGTCGACTACTATTAATGTAAAAAGCCGGCTCAACAAGCAACTGAAATCAAAGCCATTCAGATCAGGACTTCTAAAAGAATAGATGCGCTATTACGAGCAGTAGAAAATAATCATCAGCAAGGAAAACGTACAAGTTCCAAAAATTGATTCTGAGAAAGTATCCTTTGAAGCTGCACCTCATTAAAAACGGCTAATTTTATAATCATAGACATCTGACATCTCCTTGAAATAGGCCGCACGCAATACTTATCTTACTGAATTGAAGCATTGTAGCACAGAATACTCTAATCAGAACGGAAACTCTAATTCATTTTGAAACATTCTTTACTTCGGGCCGCCATGTTGGAAAGTGAGTATCTTCGGCAGATCTTCGGCAACTGGCCGAGTTGTGATTGGTTGTATAGCCTGAAAAAGCATGTCCGCCATCTTGAGAAGTGAGTAGGCACAGTTGCCAGTTTGTACTGGTAAATTCCAAATCTTGTTTCCATTGGCTCTTATGGGAGTTTCCCTTCTGATTGTATTATTCTGTGGTTGTAGGTGGCCTACTTAAACCAGTGGCTGAGTGGCGTAGCGTGCAATATGGCAACGTTGTAGTGTGTCCATTTAAACTCATGAAAAAGATCGAGATGTTGGGTGTTCGGTGAACACCTTCGCATTTGACCTTTTACATGGGTTTAAATGGACACACTACAACGTTCCCATATTGCACTCTACGCCACTGACCTATACCAAAATCCAAGGTTTTGTGAGACAGTCCCCTGACAGTAGTATTTTGAGAGAGTATTTGTGAACTCAATTTGGAAGAAAGGGACCATAATATGTAAGCATATTTCATTATCAGGCTCGTGTAAAATCGAAGGTTTGACAGCGGTTCAGACGCAGCGGTGATGAGTTTCGGATAAACCGTTTCGTGACCCGAGCCTCGAAATCCCCCCCCCCCCCCCCCCACATCATGAATTGGGTAGAAAAAGAGTTTCAAACGGTGAGACCGGAATCTACTCAATCAGGTCGGACTAAACACAGATTTAAAGAAATTAATAATAATTTATTAATTTTTCGGTTTTAATTTAATTACTTTATTAATATCCCCCCCCCCCTTTCGAATTTATGCGTGTCTGCTCTTTCCCGCTGAATTCGATTTTCAAGCCTCGGTTGTATACCTGAGCAGTGAGCCTGATTATAAAATATGCTTTAAAACAAACTTAGAGGAGCTCAATTAGGGACTTTGCTGATAGAAGGGCACCTAAAACAACATAGGTGTTATTTCCTTAAAATTAGCATTTAAAAGGAATGAAGATTTTGATTAAAGAACACACCGCTGGATTAATACACATTACACATCACACGGGAAAAAAAACGATGTCTCCAAAACCCCGCTTGTGACCCCTCTATCGATTCAGCTTGGAAAATGGAGTCGATCGCCCTCAAGCGTTTTCATATCTTTTGCAACTAAGCCGTTTCACTCATAGCAAGGCTTAACTCATCACGGGGGCAAAAAGGTGATGTCGCCAAAATCCCGCTTGTGACCCCTCTATCGATTCAGCTTGGAAAATGGAGTAGATCGCCCTCAAGCGTTTTCATATCTTTTGCAACTAAGCCGTTTCACTCATAGCAACACATGACTCAGCACATGGGCAAAAAAGTGATGTCGCCAAAACCACGCTTGTGACCCCTCTATCGATTCAGCTTGGAAAATGGAGTGTATCGACCTCAAGGGGTTTCATATACATTTGTAATGGGGCCGTATTACTCATAGCAACACACGTATCACATCCACTGGCGGTTACAAGAGGTCGGCGAAGGGGGCGACCCCCCCCCCCTCGTTCGGCCCAAAAAGAGGGAAGAGAGGGAAGAGGAAGGGGGAAAGCAAGAGCGAAAAAAAGAATAGGTGGTCACTAAGGGGCAAAAATCATTCGTTCGCTCCTCCCCCTCCCCCCCGTTCAAAAGTGCTGGATCCGCCACCCCGGATTATGGACCGATATTAGAGTCAACGGGATCAAATAAAATTACATGAAACATCAGGTGTGTTCTGTATTCAAAAACTCCAATACGCATTCATACGCTGATTTTCAGGAAAGAACACCCTAGAAGTTTGTATTAATTGCCGTTCTTTCCGCAATCCGTTCTACTCCTCAAATTTGAGCATCCTTGACGCGTTTTTAGAGCCCTGTTGACTGAGATACGAAGTTTCGAAGCAAGACAAACTGAAATTTAATAGTAACGGCTTATTATGGAGTATCATGGCGTCATTCTTTTTTACTATTTCATCGTGCTGCAGTCTAATAACATTTGCGAACTTCTTTATTTCTTGATCTGCTCAATTAAATCGGTCTAATTGTTCACAGCAAAATGTATATTTACAAAGAAACGAGAACCAAAAAACGAAATCATGGACTAATTGAACATCATGCAAGAAATCGTCTTGTAAAAAAAAAAAAAAAGATGAAATAGACACGGCCACTTCGACTGGTGTTTCGTGGCGTACGTCACCACATACGGTTCCGTAGCACACAATCTGGCAACGTTGATTTCCTCCCATTTAAACCAGGGCTGCCGTTTTGCGCAGAATCAATGCTATTTTTTAATTCACCGAAGATTCCACCGGCTGAGAAAATATTACACAGTTCAGTTCAGTGCATGACTGTAATGCACGAAAATACTCGGATCTGTAATCTTTCTTTAATCGGTGGAAACTCCGTTGATTAATTAAAATATCCACAAGTTTTTTAAAGTCATCGACGACTCCACCGGTTGAGAAAAGATTACAGATGCGAGTATTTCAGTTTATCATAGTCATGCACTGAACTGAACTGTGTAATCTTTTCTCAACCGGTGGAATCATCGGTGAATTAAAAAATAGCATTGATTCTGCGCAAAACGGCAGCCCTGATTTAAACCCATGTAAAAGATTGGATTGGATTCATTTTACAACTGCTATGTTCGATCTTTGACACGCGGTTTGAATGGACTGATTAACAGTGCTGCCGTTTGACGTATAATTAAAACGTCAATATAATGACGTTTTTTTTTTTTTACTTACCGATGATTCCAACAGTCGAGAAGAAATTACACAGTTCAGCTCAGTGTATGACTGTACTGCACTAAAAAACACTAATCTGTAATCTTTTCTTGACCGGTGAAGTTGTCGATGACTTTAAAAAATTGCGGATATTTTGATAACTGAACAGCGATCGCACTGATTGAGAAAAGATTACAGATCAGAGTATTTTCGAGCAGTAAAGTCATAAACTGAACTGAACTGTGTAATCTTTTCTCAACCGGAGGAATCATCGGTGCATTGACAAATGCCGTTGATTATACGCAAGCCGGCAGCTCTGCTTATTACAACGTTTTTTGATTACATGCTACGCCACTGGTCACGGGAGAAACTCCGAACGACATCTAACTCTAAACGTACAATAATAATCATGATTACTAATTTCATCACTACGGATCATCGATAAACACTACGTAAAATTGCGGCACTGATCAACAGCGTATAAAGCATCTAGGCGGTAAATACAACTTCCGAATAAAATTGTTGGATAAGTATTTATTAATTTTGTTTCATTCTAGCGTCAAAATTTTGATACATGATCTGAAACTACCTGAAATGGGTCTGTTGCACACTTTGGCTAGAGCGTTTTAAAGTATCAATTTGTACGTAAAAAGCCGTAAAAATGACAATGGCAGCATCAGAAAACACCAAAATTCATTAATAAACTCAAAAATTGCGAAAAACACTAGATATTATTCACCCCTGTATCTTTCCATCACGTGCACGATATTTCGCGGGTTTAGCGCGGCACATTCAAATAATCATGGCCGACTGCCACCGCAGCTGAATACATGAACAAATAAACAGTGAACACTGGCGGTGTCTGTTCGATTTTCTTACGTCTCAATACTCTCAATTCCTCACAATAGGTTGTGAATGACACGGAAACTGATATTTGTGTCGAAAACTTATCAAAATGAAACAATAACACACAGGAGTTCCGAGTATCATGATTTGAGTTGGAATCATACTTGGAACTCCTGTGTGTTATTGTTTCATTTTGATTAGTTTTTGACACAAATATCGGTTTCTGTGTCATTCACAACCTGTTTTGAGGAATAGAGGATATTGAGACGTAAGAAAGTCGAACAGACATCAGTGTTTACTGTTTATTTGTTCATGAATCAGCTGTGGTGACAGTCCGCCATGATTATTTGAAAGTGCCGCGCTCATCTCGCGAAATATCGTACACGTGGTGGAAAGATACATGGGTGAATAGTGTCTAGTGTTTTTCGAAATTTGTGAGTTTATTAATGAATTTTGGTGTTTTCTGATGCTGCTATTGTCATTTTTACGGCTTTTTACATACAAATTGATACTTTAAAACGCTCTAGCCAAAATGTGCAACAGACCCATTATAGAAACGCGTTTCCAAGCATGATACTGTACGAATCCATGGTCTGAAATTCTTGCAGCAAGTCTACTTAAAGGAACTTGTGAGTTGACAACTAGTTAAACAATGCGGAGAGTTGCCGAAAATTTCGCACGAATCGGACTATCACTGCTAAACAGCAACACTCATCGAAACTAAGCAAGAAAGGAGTATTTATCAGGTTGTTTTTCATCTTAAAACCATTATGTGCATACATTTTCGCGAAATAATTAGCATTTAAGCTGAGCGCAATCACTTATTGAAAAGATTCAGTTCAAATGAGTCGTTCACTCAAGTTTCCTTGGACTGTGACCGCGGGTCGGGTGCTGGCACGAGCACAGGTTCTTTTTGGTGGATTCACGAGACTGGTCAAAAAGTCTTCCGTTTAAACTTGTAGGGAAGGTAGTTAACTGTTCGTACTTGGGGGAGTTGGAATTGCCTATACGAGGAATTGCAGGCGCCCGAAGAAGCCTTATCTTGTAAGTATTTTCATCGATAAAATCGTGTCCATTCGGACTGAAGACTGAAACAATGTGAACATATAAACCAGAGCAGAAAAACAGAATAATCGGGCTTGGCCCATGAGACGTTATACAGAGTGTATCTGAAACATATGTCGTCCTTGTGACCACGTATCCTAGCGGTCAAAATAATAATTTTTTCTCCTTTAAACATGTGTCCGAAAATTCCCCCCTTTTGAGCTACAACCCCCCAAAGTTTTAAAATATTGATGGTTTTTTTTTTGGAGTAGCGACTACTATAATGAGCCAAATGTCCTGAAAATTGTTGACTCAAGGTAATTTCACGCGTAAAATCCAATAATGACCTCGAGAAATTCAAAAATTGAGCCTGACTGTACTTTACAGGCAGTATTGTGCCTTAAACGGCACAAATTTTATGTTACGGATTAACAATTTGAAAAAAATTACCGATATCAGATGCGAAAAACCCCTAGAAAGATTTTTGGTCCTATTTGTTTCTTCCGATACGACGCGTTTTAAGCGAGATAATCGCTGTACAGTGTGGAAAAGGCAAGGCTTTTGCCATAGCGGTCGGCCCGAAGAAGTAGTGGAAAGGCGGGTTGAATACTCACTGCCGCTTTTCATGGTAAAAGCCCTGACATTTCCACGCTGTACAGTACACCGATTATCTCGCTTAAAACGCGTCGTATCGAAAGAAAAAAAGAGAAACCACAATTTTTTCTAGGGGTTGCTCGATATTTTACCGCCATCTGGGTTTCAGTTAACGCCTCTTGTGAGTTTAATACTACATTTTATAACTTTCTGATACCACCAATGGACTTTTCACGTGATTTTACTGCAACAGACCCATTACCATGGGACACCAAGTTTTAGGACATTTGGTTCATAATAGTTCAATTCCAAAAAAAACCGTAAAGTTTTAAAGCTTTGGGGGGGGGGGGCTCAAAATGGGGGCATGTTTATGGGAGAGAAAAGTCATATTTTGACCTCTAGAATACGTGGTTACAGGGACGATATATGTTTCTCATACAATCTGTATCATCTCTTCTCTTACAAGTATCGCGACCAAAATTTTAACGCCTTGACGATTAGTGGTCGTCAGGCTTTCTCGTCATAAGATACCTCTTTTTCTCCTCACCCCTAACAAATCCACGTATTTTAACCCATTGATTTCAAATTTATTCTTAGTTTTCACTCAAAACTCATACTTTTTCTATAAATTCGAATTTTTCGCGAAGAAGATGAAAATTGGCATTAACGTGAAATCCAAGCCAATTAAATAGTGACATTTAAAAGCATTTTTGAAATCAGCTACTCAAAATACAACATTTTGCTATGGTGAAGTGAAATTGGTGGCGGCGAGTTATGCTGAAATACAAATATTTAGTAAAAGAAAAGAAAAATTAGACACTGATGGACGGTGAATGTCTCGGACACATTATGTCGTTTTGGATGCTTATTAAACTGAAAATCGTCCGCTTTTTTTCAAACTTCCTTAAAATTTGTCTCCATTTATAAGTCACTCATGCAAAAAAAAAAAAAAAAAAAAAAAAAAAAACCCCAAGAGTTGGGAGGCTACTGGGAGGATCTGAGCGTCGCGTGATGTCTATGGCCAAACCACACGCCGAATTTAACGAGGTTCATTATGCCTATTAAACTTCAATCTTTACCATAGATTAGATTTCAAATGAAAAAAGTCGACGTTGCCAAATTGCAATTTTTTTGCCACTCTTCAGAAACGAAATGAAAAATATACGCGATCGAGTATGGATCCGTTCCTTCTTTTCTCCACGGATCCGTTCACATCAACGGAAGATCGAATCGTTCATTAAGTGACCCGACTCTAATTTGCATAATTTGAAATTGTTGGAGAGCGGAAAGTAGAGTTTCGGGTTCAATTTTAATTCATTAATATATTCGACGTGTAGTGGAAGAAAAGCTTGTCCAAGTTGCACGCAGTAAGGATCCTTCATAGATTTGAATAATACTACGAGCACACGGAGAGAACCAAAGGGAGAGAGAGAGAGAGAGAGAGAGAGAGAGAGAGAGAGAGAGAGAGAGAGAGAGAGAGAGAGAGAGAGAGAGAATGTGAGAGAGTTGAAGGGATCCCAGGTAACAGGGGCTCAACTTTTAAGAGTCAGTCAAGCACGGGATTGGACGTAAGAACATTAGAAGGTCGGAGAGAGGAGGGGGGAGGCGAATCTTATTGACGCTTCAGTAAAGATAATGCTGTGCTTTAAGTAGTTGCCGTTGCCTATCAGAAGCCGATACTACCAGAATTTGGATATTAAAATTTCGTTTTAGCTTTGACTGTGCGGTGGGTGAAGAGTACTGTTGCAATTTCGGCCACTCGACATTGTTCGAGGTGAGGCTATGAGGCTCTCATCAACAGAGCTGCCGTTTTGCTTAGAATTAATGGCATTTTTTTCAATCACCGATTATTCCATCGGTTGAGAAAAGATTACAATGAGAGAGTTCTGTTTTTAATCCAAGGTGTATTTTGTTTATGTTAAAGAAACATGCGCAGTGAAATATTAACTGAAAGGAAATGGGGCAGTTGCAAGGGTCTGAAATTTTGTATGTTTCGTAAGGAAAATGGTAGTACTTAATAAGCTGAGAACAATGGTGCCTTCGGTTTTTTCCTTGGTGTCTTGGTTTTGGAGATACGCACGTGTAAAGTTGGAAAAATTCGTGGGTATAGTGACGTCACTACGCGAAATTCCGATTTAAAACAATGTATTTTTGGCCAAAATCTCATGTCCGTAATAATGGGACTTAATTAGAAACCAAAGGCATCTTTTTTCTCAGCTCATCAAGTACTTCCATTTTCTTCATATATTATAAAACACAACATTTCAGACCTCTGCAACTGCCCCATTTCTTTAACCCAAGGAAAATGTCTGCTGCTACAAAGATTCTTTGTTGTGACAGTGATTCTCTTTCATGCAATCAGAACTTACTACGCGCAGGGAAAACTGTCACAAGTAAAAGTGTTTCCTTGTTATTAAAGAATTTTCTCTCGGTGTGCTTACAAGGTTCAGTTCAGTATACAACTGTACTGCATAAAATTACTCTGATCTTGTAATCTTTTCTCAATTGACGGAAACGCCGCGCCGTTAGATTAGTAAAATATCCGCAAGTTTATTGAAGTCATCGACGACTCCACGTGTAGAGAAAAGATTACAGAAGCAAGTATTAAAGTAGAAGTGGTTTTAAAAGTGTAGGCGCAACTAGACCGATAATCTTTGGAATTTGTAAAAAATTATTTCTGATATTATACGACGAAAATGAAATAGGTCTGTCGCAAACTTTTGCTACAAAGCTTAAGAGTGTTTAATCTAATGTAAAATCGCCTGAGAAGTCCATTGGTGGCATCAAAAAGTCATAAAAATGCAATAATGAACTCACAAGAGAGGTTTAATGAAATCCAAGATGGCGGAGAAATATTGAGCAATTCGTTTGCATGCACCACAAACATCCAAGGGTAGCCAACCTCACAATATCGATCAGAACCAATCACAACGTAAACAAACACATAAGCATAACCTCTACCTCCAGTGAGCTTGTCAAAGTTGGCCATCCTTGGATGTTCTTGGTGCATGTATATAAAAATCTTGATATTCCTCAGCCATATCTTGGATTTCATTAAACGCCTCTTGTGAGTTTATTATTGTATTTTATGACTATCTGATGCCACCACTGGTCTTTTCAGGCGATTTTACAGTAGATTAAACATTCTTAAACGTTGTAGTAAACGTTTGCAACAGACCCATTGACTGTTCACTTTTAAATGAGGAGCACTTCAACAACAAAATAATTAAGTCAGAGGCGAGTTCGGTTTTGATTTGAAGGAATTAGTTGAAGATTTGCCAAAGATTGTAGTTTAGGTGCGCCTACACTTCTAAAACGAGCTCTACGTTATAGTCATACTCTTGACTGAAACTGTGTAATCTTTCCTCGACCGATGGATTCATCAATAAATTAAAAAGTAACCACGAATGCTACGCAAAACGGCAGCTCTGCTCAGCAAGCTGCCGAAGTTGAAAATACTTTTTTCCTCTCACCTTCCAGAGTCGAGACCCCACGAAGATATTTCCGGGGTAAGTGCATGGAAGTAAAATAATCGGATATGACGCACCTCGCCGAAAATAAAAAGCTCTGTCGTTCCGGATGAGCGTCAAAACTCCGAATTCACTGGAATCGTCGCTGATTCTGGTCTGACGCGATGGAGATACATACATTGACCTGGACGTTCGGTGATGCTTGTGACGTCTCTTCCGTGGTTCATTGGCTTACCCGATGGGATCGACAAGCATAGTGTCAGGCAACCAATGAGCTATAGTGTTAGTGGTAGAGACGATTTGTGGGACGTGATGTTGAAACAGCACGAGAGCAGGCATAATATAAATTTCGTATGGACGTTTTTCATAGAGACTCGGTTTGTTTACCTCAAATTTTTTCCAACTTAAAATTTTTTTATAAAAAAAAAAAAAAAAAAAAAAAAAATGTGAGGAAAGCATTTTAATATTTTTTTTAAACGAAAGCGTTTTAGAGTGGCTATCTGCAGACAGAAATCGATGTAAGTGTATCTTTTGGAATGATTTTCACGATGAAGAAACAGACACACAACCGAAACAAGCAAAATTTTCTCCTTCTGGGTATAACCTGTCCCAAGGATTGGCGGATACAGGGACTTGTCTTTGTGCTACACGGACTTTACGTCCACTTGTTTGACGTCCACAGGCTTTACGTCCACTGTTTTTAGTTCACCACTGTAACGTCCACCGCTATAGACGTCCACGGTAGCGACGTCCACTAACATAAGTCCACTTATGTTACGTCCACCGAGCTTTATGCTCCACAATTCGATAACAGCATAAAATGGGAAATATTCGATAAAAAGGTGCTTAAATAGATTTATTTCTGTGACAGTAACAGGAAAACTTGGTACTTTATCATTCTTGTCCTTTAACGGAGCATAGTTAAAAAACAGTTATACGTAGTTAAAAAAAAAAGCAAGTTCTGGGTTATAATGCTACTTACTCAGGGTTATTTGGAGTTAGGAGAAAATGCCCCAGGAACTCGAATAAATATCTCAGAAATGTCTCAATACATTCCTGGGTAGACTAAGTAAACTTACTGTGAAAGAAAGAAGAAAAAAACCATCTCTTAAGAAAGAAGAAAAAACAAGTGGTCCAATTGTGGACATTTAATGTCCACAATTATTACGATGATGGACGTTTGTTTTTGTGGACGTTTAGTTGGGTGGACGGACAATTTTGTGGACGTAAAGAAGCGGTGGACATAAAACTAGTGGACGTAAAGTCGATGGCCGAAAAGTCCTGGAACCGTCTTTGTCTCTCTCTTTCCATTTGAACTTAAGTGTTAGAGAAGGATAGGAGAGGGGGCCATCACGTGACTTTGGCCCGTTTTTCTGACCTTTTCTAACGCACGTTCTCAAATGGGAGGAGAGAGAGAAAGACAATTCCCTGTATCCGCCCATGGTCCCAAGAATGATTGGACTTGACAACAGTGAGTTTGAATGAATACAGCAGCTTCTTACTGCTCCTGAACCAATCAGGTTGCCCTATTTGAGGACGCTGATGCTTTCATGAAAACCATCGAAGTGTCCAATCCAATCTTTTCTGGGGACAAGCTATCGTTAAATGGGTCTGTTGCAAACTTTTGCTACAACGATAAAGAGTGTTTCGTCGTAAATAAAATCGCCCGAAAAGTCCATTGGTGGCATCAGAAAGTCATGAAATGCGATAGTAAACTCACAAGAGACGTTTAATGAAATCCAAGATGGCGGTAAAATATCGAGCAATCTGTATGCATGCACCTTTAACATTTAGTGATTGCCAACGTTGACAACCTCACAGATTCAGAGGTTATGTGTTTATTTACGTTTTGATTGGGTGTGATCGATATTGTGAGGTTGGCTATCCTTGGATGTTCGTGGTGCATATATACAGGTTGCTCGATATTTTACCGCCATCTAGGATTTCATTAAACGTCTCTCGTGAGTTTCATACTGCATTTTATGACTTACTGATGCCACCAATGGACTTTTCACACGATTTTACATCAGATTGAACACTCTATATCGCTGTAGCAAAAGTTTGCAACAGACCCATTGGAATTCAGTGTCCAGAAAGCCACCCTAAAACTCTCGCACTTTCGTTTGACAAAAATGTGCACTGCATTACTTAAAATTTTCGATTTAAGGTTAAAATATATGAGGCAAATTAACCAGAATCAGATCTCCCATGCTGACTCACTTAGGGATGGGAATTATTACATGTATCAGCCACTGGCGCAACCAGGATATCTTCCATCTCTCTCATTTCCCATTTGAATGTATGAGTAGGAAAAGGACAGAAGGAGGGGGTTTTATCCCCTTGTCCATCCTTGTCTAACATACGTTTCTTCATGGAGAAAAGAGAGAGATGAAAAAACTCTCGGTGCGCTACTGGTATCAGCCTCTCTATTGCTATACCTCGTTGCCAGTGGCGTCGCGTGCAATTTGGCAACAATGTATTTTATCCCTTTAAACTCATGTAAAAGATCGAATTCAGGGGATGCACAGTGCACAAGAAAAATTCGATATATTTAATGAGTTTAAATGGGGCAGTTGCATTGTTGCCAGATGGCACGAGACGCCACTGCTCGTTGCAGGCAACTGAGGGTAAAAATAATAAGATTGATGGGAGAAAAAAGTAAATTGAATGCGCAGGGGAAAAATTAAAAAAAAATTGACCTCTGGGTAATCTGAGAGAGTTCATCCTCGTACGACTGTAGATGTCCTAGAGCCGGGGCTGCTATAAAAGAAGGTAGGGTAGGAGAGGTAGTCAGAGCGACAGTCGATGGGGGGGGGGGGGAGAAGGAATGAAGATCAAGCAGCATTTCTTATTAATCCACATTTTTTTCTTTTTTCCTCCCGTTCAATTTCAATACATCTCAATGATTTTTCTCATACATTTTAGTGAAACTATGGTGCAAATTAATCATTGGGACGCTAATTAATTTCGAAAATAATTTTGGATTCTATCAACTTATTACAAGTTTGTATTTTCATTTATTGCATTTTCTTTAAGCTAAAATTTAGATTCTGAAAAAAACTACAATATTCCCGTCGAAGCTAATGTGAAGCTAAATTAATTGAAAGGTCAAAAAACATTCAAATCGTCACTAAAAACTCGGAAAGAGGTCTTGTGAATAGCGAAAATCTTGGTTTTCGCTCATCGGGGAAGTACAGTCATCAAAAAAAAAAAAAAAAAAGATACATAGATCATTAAATAAATAAAAAAACAGAGATAAAAGAGGAATCACAAAAAAATATTGGGTACCGCTAACAATCAAGTCACTTTGAAGTCATGTCAACAAACAACCTGCGGGCCGATCATTTACTTCATCGTTAAAGCGATCGTTAAGATTGTCTATGAGTGATTCTATTGGTCAAAAATTGTGAAATTTGGGCCGTTGCTATGGTAACCATCTTTAAAAATGTCGTTCTTTAAAAGGTTATTCATTAGTAACCTTTAAAATGTGGGCACTTTAACGATGGTTATACCATAACAACGGCCAAGTTTTACCATGTTCGACCAATAGAATCACTCATAAACAATCTTAACGATTGGTTTAACCATGAAGTAAAAGAACGGCCCGCAGATTTGCCATCAAGTTTTTGAATCGAAAAGAAACATCACGATAGGGTTTTGGGACGAACATCATGTAGCACTGTCGCAAGGATAAAAATGATACGTTCGCATAGTTTTTCGGAGCATGTCCTTTTCTTCATGCGCACGCATCATCTCCCGAAGAAAAAAAACCCATCGTCGTCTTCGTTCAAAGAAGAAAGGACTCTTTGTGACGAATTCCCAAGGATAGATATCGACACTCCCACGGGAAAAGGGGGGGGGGGGGGGGGGGGTAAGGGCGTGATGGATGGAGTGAATTTCGCGAATCCTCGGAACGGCGCACAGGGTTTAAATCAAAAACAAATAGCCATGATCCATTTTTTATATTTTATTTTTTCTGAGTAGGCTTCCGCTGCGACAAAAATGTCTACGACAAGCAACAAACATCGGTGTCATTTGGAGTCATTTGGATCTGAGTGCCAATGTCCGGCCGTCATGGACGTAATACCACAGAATAATACAATCAGAACGGAAACTCCCATAAGAGCCAATGGAAGCAAGTTTGGAATTTAACAGCACCAATAGGCAACGCTGTGGTCCTATATCCCAACATGGCGGACGAGTGTGATTTGTGTTGAAACTCATTTATTTCTGTAAATTCTGGAAAGAAAGCTTAAGTTTCCGGCCTCACTTTTATTCTGTTGGCGTTTCAGAATGAAAATTTCGCTGATCATGATCTTTGTTTTTTTTTGTTTTTTGTTTTTGTTTTTTGTTTTTTTTTTTGTTTTTTTTTTTCCGCGTGCGAATCCAGATGTAAACATCCCAACATGGCGGACGCGAAATGAATTTGCTTCAATATCCGACAGAGTTTCCGTTCTGGTTGTATTATTCTGTGGTAAAACCAGGTTATCTCATCCATAAGATACCACATCCTCTTCTCCTTCCAATCTTGTCGACTCATTTTAGCCCGCTGATTTCAAATTCGGCGTTAGTTTTTACTCATAACTCATGATTTTTCAATAAATTTGAATTTGTAGCGAGGAAGGCGCAAAATGGAATGTACGTAAATTCTAGGTCAATTTAATGAAAACTGATGAAAATGAAATCAGCGTTTTTCAAAATACGTTGAAGTGCAATAATGAAGTGAACTGATAAGGCGGAGAATTATTCTAAAACACATTAGACACTGATGGACGGTGAATTTTTCGGTCACATTACGCCTTTTTTGGATGTTACTTGAATTTGCGAGGCTGATTTGGAGAATGATTTTAATTTTACATTAACTTGCCACGATTAAACACAAAACAAATTTTTATCCCTTTTTTTCGCGTTGTAATTTTCACGGTGAAAAAATGCGATACAGTGATCAAATTGAGGCTAAATCCAAACTTGCGGGGCCCAAAACTACATTGAAACTATCACAGAAACCAAAAAAGGGAACATAAGTTTTAAATTTTGATATCTTTTTGCTCATGGTCCATTTGAACTCATGCTAAAAATCAAATTCAAGAATGTTCAAAATTTCCCCTGGAAACCCAAACTTTTCGACATTTACTGTGGGATTACATGAAGAGTAAAGGGTAAAAAACTTTTACACGGAAAAGGTACGGTACTATGACTTTCAAAAGAAAGTATCTTGGTAGTTTGTATTTTTCCATTCCTCGACCACCGTTTCGATGACAAGACTTTCTTTTGAAGGTCATAGTCAGTGGCGTCGCGTGCCATCTGGCAACAATATAATTCAACTGCTCCAATGAAACTCATTAAATATACCGAATTTTCCTTGTGCACTGCGCACCCCCTGAATTTGATATTTTACAAGAGTTTAAATGGATAGAATACATTGATGCCAAATTGCACGCGATGCCACTGGTCATAGTACAAGTAAGTAACCATACACATATCAGATATTGACGTCAGAGAGTATGGTAAATGCAGCGACGAAGCGTAAATTTTATAACCAATTAGGATAAACGATTGCTTTTTCCACCAGAGATCTGGTACACACGGAAAAAAAAGACAGGTAAAATCTATCATCTTGGAGTCAGCTATCAGGTAGATGGTAAATGCAACGAACATTAAGGTAACTTAGGTTAGTTTGTTGGTACATTTTACCATAAGTTGTAAAATTTACCATACTTGATAGCTGACTTCAAAATCAGCTATGCATATGGTAAATTCTATCAGTTATTTTTTCCGTGCAGAATAATATACTCCGAGGAAGTTGACCCCTGAAAAAACACAGCCGGCCATTTATGTACAGCCGAAGCAGCCTTTCAAAATGGCTTCGCAGAGAAAAAGTTCAAGCTGTACCGGAGATAATTGCTGGTGTACCAAAGCACAACTTCTTTAGAGTAACAGCCTCTTTTCTTGACTTGGCTCTATCGAAGTAGTGCTTCAGTACAACCGCAAGTTGCTCCGGTAGAGCTAGGACTTTTGCTTTGCAAAGCTATTTTAAAAAGCTGCTTCGGTTCTACTTAAACTTTGTTTTTTCAGTGACCATGCTTTCTACCAAAATTTGCTATGCGCGTCGCGAGTGAAAAATTGTAACTATACCATCCTTTATTCCGTAAATGTCCACGTCAAAGGCAAAATGAAACGTTGCCATATTAAAGGATACGAAAATGCATGAACAGTCAACGAATTAAATAATGCCAGTTAACTCATTGGTTTTTGATCTGGGGAGGCAACCTGCAGTACTCATCACATTGAATTTGAAAGTTACAACCCAGATAAGAAGAAATGTTTTAAAAATATTTTTTTAAAGCATTGATAATTTTTGTAAAATACTGTCAATATTTTGAAAACTTTTAATAAAAACATTTTCAAAAAATTTTAACACGCAGATATTTTCAAAAATATTTTGACAACTAATTGGCATGAGCAAATCATGTTTTTTAAACTGTTTTTAAAATATTTACAAAAAGTTACCGGAAACTTTTCGGCAAGATTTTCAAAATGTTTTTAAAAAATTTCTTTCATACCTAGGAAGTTGCCTACCTGGGGGTGATCATTTACTTCATCGTTAATCCGATCGTTAAGGGCTATGTATGAGTGATTCTATTGGTCGAATATTGTTAAAAATTAGCCGTTGCTATGGTAACCACCGTTATAATGTCCGTTTTTTAAAGGTTACTCATGAAAGCTTTTATAAAAAGAGACTCTTAACGATGGTTACCATAGCAACAGCCAATTATTACAATTTTTGACCAATAGCATCACTCGTAGACAGCGTTAACGATCGGTTTAACGATAAAGTAAATGATCGGCCCGCTGAGCCAAAATATACGGAATTTTCCGACATTATTCAATTTACCGGCTGTAAAAATGTCCTTGAAAAATTTTATAATTTTGCCCACTGCTCGATGGATCAGTATTCTAGGCGTAGAGAATATTTTTTGCAAGGGGGAAACATGCAGCAGAGGTTTTGAAACGACGAAGAGAAGCCTATCAAGATGGGTGAGTGAAAAGAAGAGAGAAGAGAGAGAGGGGAGAGAGGAGAGAGAGAGAGAAAAGAGAAAAGAGAGAGAGTTGATAGTCGAATGACGGGCAGGAAGGCAATGATGGGGGGGGGGGGGGGGGTTTTACGAGAATCTCAGGAGGATCCGATGAGTTGGAGATCAGATCACGCGCCTCAGAAACAAAACGTGAATGGATGCAAGGCTCGCAACGTAAGGCAACGCTTTGAAGAAGCCTTTCTCAATAATTCAAGCGCAGGCCAGGCGTGAGCTCAAAATCAGCGCAGGACCGAATATCATAATTGATAGAGTAAAAGTATGGAATGTTGGCCGGGGGGGGGGGGGGAAGGGGGGGGTTTTGTCTGATGAAATAACTAACTGCTTGCACAAAATTTCTGCGTTTTTCGAAGTCATTGATGCATTTTTCATGCAATACAACCAGGGATGCGGACCTCCCCCAAAAAAGAGGAGGTCCGGGTCTGGGTCCGGACTGAATCGTGAGCGAAAGGTCCGGGTCCGGGTCCGGGTTCTGCATCTTCCGTCGGACCGGGTCCAGGGTCCGGACCTGGGTCCAGGACCGGTCCGGATCCCTTTTGTTCAAATTTAAAAAAAAAAAAAAAAACCCCAGGAAAAGAAAAAAGTGAAAATGTACTCAAATTTTCAAAACGAACAATTTTCACAGAAATAGAAAATAAGGGCGTACCTTTAGTTTTACCAGAGGTCTTTGTTATTTCTCAAAAGGAGAATGTCGTTCACAAGTGCGGCTTTGAGTCTCAAACGTGACGGATTTAGGATGTACTTTAACCCAGAGAATAATCTTTCGACTGACACTTGCGTACATGGTATCGCATTGAAGACACTTGCTAGTTCGTACAATTCTTTCCACGAATCTTTTCTCTCGCGCCAGAACCGGAAGACATCTTCCTTGGGAGGAAGGTGGGGAGTGAGTGCGTATGCTTTGAGAATGTCATCATTTAGCCTCAAAGCTTGACCACTGGTCGAGTCCTTGGATGCCGAAAGCAGGATATCTTTTTCCTGCAAATACTCTTTTAAAACTTTTTAGAGTCAGAATTTTTTATTATTATTTAATTTCCCGGACCTCGATCCGGACCGGGCCAGGGTGACATAAAAAGAGCGGTCCAGGTTTGGGTCCGGGTCTGAAGATATTTTCAAAAAAGGGTCCGGGTCCAGGTCTGGGTCCGGTCAGAAATTGGGGTCCGGACCCGGTCCGGGGTCCTGGACCCGGACCGGTCCGCATCCCTGAATACAACCTCGCGGCAACAATTTACATATTATACACACGGAAAAAAAAGACTGGTCGAATTCTACCATCTGCATAGCTGGATTACGGAGTTTGCTATCAAGTATGGTAAATTTTACCATCAAAAATAGGCGGACCGTATCAGGGGCCAGGGAGGGCTATAGCCTTCTCACTTTTTTTGGGCGGAGGGGCTAAAAATCTGGAAAAAGTCATCACTTGAGACGAGAGAAGCAACATAAAAAAAAGGTCACTTTTTGGCCTCCCCCCCCACTTTTTTTGGTCACGGTCCACCTATGTAAATGGTAAATGCAACATACCTTGCGGTGAAATATACCAACATGTTATCTTAATTTACCACAAGGTAAGTACGTAGCATTAACCATACTTGATAGCAGACGCCAAAATCCGCTGTGCAGATGGTTAATCCAATCAGTCTTTTTTTTTCGTGTATAGTTGGTTCATAATTATTGTGGACGCTATTCCTAAAAGCCATACATTTTTCGAAACTAGGGGGTGGGGGGCGCACAGAGTAGGATATAACCGAAATAGCTAGACAAAAAACCTTCTCCACTTCCTCATGATGAAATCCATGTTTACTAGGGTTTTTGGGTCGCTGATTTCAGAAATGAAGACGGATTTCTAAGTCGGTGCCATGAAAACTTTTTCTCAGCTTGAAATGCTGATTCAACTGATGCCAATCACATTCAAAATCTATCAAGAACCACACAGAAGAAAAAGAAGAAGAAGAGGAAAACAAGAATAAAAAAAAAACAGAGAAGAAACAGAAAAAAAATTTAGTAGCGCTGACAAAACCTTTGGTCGAATAAGACTTTATAGTTGAACTCACCAAATGTTTCGTGCTCAAGACTAAAGAGATTTTACTGAAAGAACCGAAGATTTGGTTGGCTCAACTGAAAACTATTGCTGGGTCATTTTTCTACGAAAGGTTTTGTCAGCGCTGCCAAAGTGTATTTCCTATATTTTTTTTTGTCTTCCAGTGCATTTGCCATAAAGAGTGTGCGTTGTACTTTGTACATCCAGCGTAAATTTCTCAATTTCAGCCCAAAACTGTTGACTTTTTGAGCAGCGCGACGTGGTGTTCACGGTTTGCACTAATCGACCCTGGAAATCATCCTCAAGGGTTAAACATACAGGGTGTTCCAAACGTAAAGAGAGCGATGCGAGAAGCGAAACTGAATATGATCCCTTCCTCCATACGAGCTTTTGAAAAGCGGAAGAGCAGCTGCGACAAGAGTTCGCAAGAACTAATAAGCTTTTGTGGCTTGAAGCTCACATTCACACGCCGCGACTAACTGATGGCCTGAAAACAAACGATGCTATCAAACGAAAAAGAACAATAACACTTTGCACGCTGGCGAATAAATGATTCCGCGAAACATTCAAGAAATGCGTACAAAACGTACTCTACTGGGACGCGAGTCAAACCAAGGGCGGAAAACATGCATTTATCTTTCTCTCTCTCTCTCTCTCTCTCTCTCTCTCTCTCTCTCTCTCTCTCCTCTCTCTCTCTCTTTCTCTCTCTCTTTCTCTCTCTCTCTCTCTCTCTCTCTCTCTCTCTCTCTCTCCTCTCTCTCTCCCTCTCTCCCCTTTCATTTCCACGGGTGCCTTAGAAAAGGACAGAGATGACGGCAAAAATCACATGATGGCCCCTTATGCTGTCCTTTTCTAACGCATGAGTCCAAATGAAAGGAAAAGAGAGAAAGACGAATTCCTGTATCCGTTCTTGGGAGTGAAACGCGTACGAGCGAAATTCCTTTCCATTTTCGAGGCGACACTCGCCCGCAACCTCCCAAACCGCCCCTTTCCTTTGCACAGTTGTCGAGAGTCGAAATTATAAATAGCCCCGACCGCGAGAATTTCAATTTCCTGATGAGAGGAGAGCAAAATTATTTGATAATTCGAACGGATAATAAATAAAAGCTTAGCCTTACATGCTCTCTGTCTATCTCTCTCGGTGCTCGCTGCTAGAAGCTTTTTGAGAACACCAGGATTCGTGAACAAGGGTCCAAAGGAGGGCGGGTGCGCGTTCTTCACCCCCCCCCCCGACTCTGGGCTCCTTTCACGTTGACAGAGAGAAGAGACGATTGTTTCGGTTCTGGCTATAATATCGTGGGTGTCACAGAAACAGTAGGTCAACTCGTGGCATTTGCCGGAAACAGATTTTGTTGATGTCGTTGCGTTCGACTGAGTCCCTAAACAGGGTGTAACAAAACGTATGTGCCGTAACTTCGGGATCATAATATATTTTAAGCCAAAATGTGGCCTTTAATTCCAATGAACATGGGTCCGAATAAACCCTCTTTTTGAGCTAGAGCCCACCCCCCCCCACAAGTTTTAAAAAATGAGAGGTTCTTTTCGTAATAGCTTTTGTTGGCTGGTCTTTTCTGGTTTATCAAATATTAGAAAATAATACATAAACGTTTACGTTCGAATCAATGTGTCATACATCTGTAGTTTATTATGCCCTTTGTACCAATCATTTTTAATCCTTTTCAGCTTGAATAAATTATAAAAATATGAATTAATTCAAATTTGAAGATGTCGTGTAATGAAAACTTTTTCTTCGGGTTGGGGGAGCTGTCGTGCCCCAGTTAAAACTAACAGTTTTAAATAAATTCAATATTAATAATAAATTAATAATAATAAAAAATAAAAAAAAAATAAAAAATAAAAAAAAAAAAATCCGTAGCAAAAGTACGCAACAGTGTGCCGTCACCCCTCTCTCACAGAGGTTAAAATACTTGGAAGCGTGCAAAACACAACACAACATGAAAGAGAGAGGCGGCGGGCACAAAGCAAAACAAAAGATAAAAGAAATGCAAAAGGAAAATATGACGATGACGAAACAAAACAAACACAAACAACCGGAATAAAATTTACCAAACTATAATCACAAAAATGAACACAAGAAAAAAAAAAACGCGCGTCGAAGTATCACAGAATTAAACACCATAAAATCAGTACAAAACACGATACGAAATAATCAAAACATAGACACGGTATTGCACGTAAAAAATTATCGGGACAAAACTTTCGGGAGCGCTCCGCGAATTACAATAAAATTACAAACGTACTAGAAATTACAATTACAAAATCACAAGGCACGAAAATAAAACCCCCCGTTAAAATCCAAGAAAAAATTTCACGACTAGAACATAATGACAGAACTACAATTAAAATCACTAAGACACAATTGCGAAAAGAAAACTAGAAAAATAAATTTCAAGAAAATTAACAGCTAGCAGAAATGACTAGCAACGAGAGAATACCCTTCACGCAGAAACAAACTCAAATCCGGAGTTGCAGAATATTAAAAGGAGTAAAATTCGCAATCGGTCAATAAATGAGAATAAAATAGGCAATAAAAGAGCATTGAAATAAATCGGGTAGAATAAAAAAATAGAATAAAATAATATGGTTAAAAACTCAGCTTTCGATGAGATCATAGGATTCAAACATTGATAAAATAAACGGTCCATTCCATGAGAAAAACATCAAAACACGTTCAAGGACATCTCCCAAACGTATATGTCAACGGTACAGAAAAAACATGGCGAAAGATTGACAATAGACATCAAAAATAGCATATAGGAACTTCCAACCAAAACCCAAGAATCATCAAATAAGTCCAGAAACTTGAACCCTACAAGTAAACATAAGAAAAACGAAAACCTTAGAAACAGATAAAATACGCCATGTTCACTCGCAGACGGCAAGGAACCAAAAAAAGAACACAAAACGAAAAGAAAAACAATAAACGAACATCTCCCCGTGTACTTCAAATCGACCACTCATCTCACACAGAATGAAGCACACGAGAAAACAAGAAAAAAGAAAACAAACGAAACTCACCCTTAAAGGGGCAGAAAAATCCAAGATGAAAATAAAACAGGAACAGATAGATTTCCAAAAAACGACGGACACATAATTCATACGAAAATGACTAGAGCTGACTGAAAAATAAAACTGACTGAACGTCCTGGGCTGAGCTCTGCACTTCGCGGCAGTTCGAAACTGAGTACCTCCAAGGGTCGAAACTCAAAGTGAAAAACCCAACGAAAAAGAGGAAGTGAGAAAGGTGGGTGGTCAACGCAACCGGAAGAACATCGAGAAATCGAACGCCAGAAGACACAACCAAGGGACAGACAAGATGGGGAAAACCATACATGAGTGCCACGCACTAGGTCAAACAGAGCAAAAGAACAGGAAGAGTAAAGGAAGCAGAGAGAGAGAGAGATAGAGAGAGAGAGAGAGAGAGAGAAAAAGAGTGTCGGTTCGAGAGAAACGGCACAACAGACCCATCTCCAAGGGTAAAAATAAGGGTACTGTTTCCCCAAAGTTTACGTCCCTTTTGCACCGGCACGGTAATACTTGGGAAAATATCCTTATCTTTAGGGCAAATTTCGATCGAGAATTGGAGAAATGTTCTGGTATCTCCTCTGACTTTAATGCGGAATTTCCCCTCACTTGACAATATTTCCCCAACTATAGCTGGTGCAGTTGGACGTAAATTTTGAGAAAATAGTCCCAGTTTCTTGTTGTTCAATTTTAGGGTGCAATTTAGAGACTTTGAGATAAAAACCTCATCGAAATGGTCACCGAAATCTTGAGAGACCTTGAGATCTTTCCGTTCAAACTGTGGAAGAGTGCTACACCCTGCTGGACCGTCTGCGTTTTACTACTAGATCTGACATTGTGAGCTAAATTTTCCTAATTTATTTTATTCTTCTCTTGCTCCATTACAACATCCGAGGACAAGTTAAAGCTCCAGATAGCCAGTGAAATTGTTGTTTCTTTCTTTTGATTGGTTCTAGTAAGAGCAGGCTTCGGGCTCACTTAGTGAGAAATACACTTGGTTGTTCAATTCTAGGGTGCAATTTAGAGACTTTGAGATAAATACCTCCTCGAAATGGTCACCGAAATCTTGAGAGACCTTGAGATCTTTCCGTTCAAACTGTGGAAGAGAAGACCTTCCATAATGCTGTAGCAACAGTATGGAGCGGACCAAATGCCACTGTGCGGTCGGGGGAGGGGGGAGGGGTGCTGGGTATAGTTTCGTGGGGGGGGGGGGGGGGGGGCAGTGGGACGCAGTGTGGTACAGCAATGGCATAAGAGCAATGGTTTCCGATTCGTATCCGCGAACGAGCGGGCATACGAGCGTGCTCTCAGGGGACAAGGGGGAGAGGAGGATAGAGGCGTTTTTCAGCGTGAGCGCAACTGGAATGTCATCTTAGCGTCATCCGTTTTATCTGCCGCAGAGAAGAAGTGGGTGAGCTCGAGGAGTGCGTGAACAGTGATGCCAACCTCAAGGGGGTGACAAAAAAAAAAAAAAAAAAATAACTAGGTCGTAACAGTGTACCGATTCCCGGAATAAACTCGAAATTTATACGGAAATGGCAACGCTGTACGGGAGTCGTGCGGCGAAAGCGCGCGGAGAGAATGCCAAAGAGTCACTAGTGACTGGTGGCATTCGCATGGCACAGTAAACAAAGTAAATTCTGGAGTGACAGTTAAAAATTATTCATTATAAACATGAGCTTGCTTCCCCCACCCAACCCCACCCCTCCCATCCTACACACTCACTCTCTCCGCGGGGGCAAGAATCTTGCTATTGCTACCCTTCTCGCACACACGAGCAGTTAATATCCCCGTTTCTTCCTTTCGATTCTCACTCCCTCCCACGGAGATCCATCTACCCGCTTTCTCGGTGCAGAACGCTCAGCTAGCCATCTGAAAGGTCAATGATGCCAAGCAGTGGCGTAGCGTGCAATTTGGCAACGTTGTACTTTGTTCCCTTAAACCCATGTAAAAATGTCGAAATCGAAGGTGTTCACCAAACATCCAATACTTCGATCTTTTTCTCTGTGTACACAGGGTGTTTTAAAAAACCTGCTTATTTTATTATTCTCGAAGGAATGATCATAAAAAAATCTGGAAAATCGTGTCTACAGTGAGCAGGCCATGGAGTCAGTTCACCACGATTTCAATCGTACTTGGGAAAAATTTTAAATTTCAGAAAAACCAGTCCAGAACCAAGCGAAGCTTTATTACGTGTTGTGTGCGCGTACAAATCATCCAACTCATAAAAAGTGAACTAGTGACTCGGTTTTTTTGTGACGGCTTGTCTGAATTGTGATTAGTTTCCTGGCTTTAATAAGAGCAGAGTAGTTGCGTATTTCGTTCCATTTTTGCCGGCGTTTTCATTTTTTGTTTGTGAAAGAATCAAGTTTTTACGGTGGTGTAAAGGCACATTTTAATATTTGTTGTTGTTATTGTTATTAATGTTGTGTTTCTTCTTGACCGTGAATTTCCTTCCTTCCCATTGACTACCAATCTCAGAACCTACCGACGTGATGCTCCACTGGGTCAACTCCGCCACCAACGCACTATGGTCTAAAATCGTCAAAAAGTGGCAAAAAATCAGTGACAAAAACTAATCAAAAACCATCGTTTTCGACCTTTCAAAACCAATCTAAAACTTTCCAGAGACATTTCTAGGTTAGAATGACTTGATGAAAGTGTTCTCTGTGATTGTAATTGGTTTTGAAGGCTTAAAAATGAGAAATTCATGAAAAATTTAGTCTCTTAGTAATGGCCACTTTTTGACGATCTCAGACTATAGACTGATTTAGTGAGTCGATATATCGTGCGATTATATGCGATATACTCGTCTGGACCTATCGAAGTTCCGACTGGTTCGATATACATGGGTTTTCCCATAAGGAATCGGAATGCGATTTTCAAGCGGAAATTTCGGCCTTTTTGAGACATTTTTTACACGTCGGAGGTTGCGATAATGGAATCTACGTATCCTCAAGTGCCAGGAACCAGCATAAAATAGGGCGATAGCGCAAAATTTAAACTAGTTATGCCGCATATATCGAACCAAGTCGTGAAAGTGAGGTTATGGCACCCCATTGTTTACATCCTTCCTTCCAACCTCTATGAACTGCAAAACTTCCATAAATTTCGACATTTAGCTGTTATTTCTTTAGAACTTTTGGAGGAATAATATACTAGAGTATTGTAGTTCACCTGCTTTGAAATTTTGAGCTCCAATATGCTTGATATTACTCAACAAGTTAGTGTTTCCTCATCACCGCAACGGTACAGAATCTAAGTAGGTACTTTATTGTCGTTTGCCTAGCCTAAAATTTTATCGCTGGGTTACTAACACATCTAAATTACAACAATAGGTTCTTACCTTCTATCTGTAATTCAAATCTAGACAAGTTAAAGGGGGAACACTCAAATAAAGCTAGAGGAAGGCTACAGTCAGGAACGTGTGGGAGGACGGTTGATTGATGACGGGACTGAATCACCCTGCCGAAAGGTTCTTTACAGTCGACAATGTTTTTAGAAGTATGTTATTGAAGGGTAAGAGGTAAATGAAAGATACAAGCATCAAAGAAACGAACGAAACACCGGCAGGTTGAAGAATATGACTGAAAAATTCAAACGAAGACTCGGGTAGAGTTACGGAACATGCCTTTTTCTAAAATCTGTGGTAATGTCAGGCATTACAGGACTCAAAATGTTAGTGCAAGTGTGCTACTATACTCTAACACATAATTCCTCCAAAAGTTTCGAAGAAATAACTGCTAAATGTCGACATTTATGGAAGTTTTGCAGTTCACAGAGGTTGGAAGGAAAGATGTAAACAATGGATTTTTACGCTTTTAAGACAAAGAAATGTCCGAACATCACCGTTCACCAAGGGTGTTCGGTTTTTTTCGGAACTCATCAGAGACCATATTATTCGCCGTTCAGAAAACGTCAGAGCGTGGCCAATGCTGGCCAATGCATATCTTCCTTTCGTCGAAACATGGAGAAAACTTACTTATCTAGTAGAGCTCATTTTACTCTCCAAGCATTTCTAAAATTACTGAATTTATCCTGAATTGATGTCTAATATGTGAGGTGATATTAAGCTTTTTGTTTTTGTTCAAGATTTAACTTGCCAGTTTCTCTCAAGTCATCATTTCTGGTCCTGGGACCAAATAGTGTTGCGTCCTCACGGTCCCGCACGCAGATGATCGGTGAGCACTTACGGGGGGTATAAACTACACGCAAATATACTTACGTGCGCACCATCCAACGTCTTTCGGAGGACCGTCAAGCCGTAACACTATTTGGTCCCTGTTTATTAGAGTGCACTGACACTTCTCATGGAGAAGCTGATCCATACTGGAGTGTTGCCCCTCTCATTGAGCCCCCTTTTCTGTGAAGTGTGTTTACCACTGTTTATCTATATTAATGAGCATTTCTAAAATTTTAACTGTTTCCAACAATTAGCATTTATCGGCTACAGTTTGATTCTAGAAAGCCCTCTATGACCATCTTTGATGCCAGCACTCTTCCTCTGTCCGAACGTGTAAGTGCAGTGTAAGTTCTTTTTATCTATCTCTCCATGATGTAATTTCTTGGCAGTGGATTATGAACAGTTGAGTCAACTCAGACGAATCTAATCTAATGGACTAAGTCCATTCAAGTAGACTTGGTCAAGTCGTGTAGACTTATTGTTAGTAATTTCAGTGGCGTGTCATTAACTGTGCGACTGAAACCTACCATTTGCTTTGCGGCAGGTAAACAAAGGCCTCTTACCATCAAAACAAAGGACAGCTTCCAGCCGCACAGTCGACGATATGCCATTGATTTATTTTGGCCAGTTGCACACTGTCAATTCCCACTTTTGATTATGAATTCTTAAAGAAATGCAGAAAATGTCACAATGAGCGCAGATGCATCATGATTTCTTAACAATAGACCAAGATGAAGCCGTTCCTAAATGCTGTGTAAAGACTTTGAATCCTAGCCAAAATCTCAGACCAACTTGCTTACTCACATGACAGCCTGCACTTACAGTAAATGCCAACACCAAGTTGTATGAAGCGCAAGACGTGGCACCAACTGTTATATGCTTGTACCACAGATTTAGGTGTGGACAAGAAAGCTGTAAAGTAGTGTCGTACTAAAACTTTGCTCTAAAGATGATCAAAAATCATCCTTCTCGCACCACTCATCTATTATGCCCATAAGTCAATTCGATTCATCCAAGTCCATTGAGCCACTCATTAAGCGAATGATACCACAAGGTTCGGGTGAAGTTCAGGCAGAACTTCGTAACCACTTATTTATCGATTACTTCCGAACAAGAAGGGAAAATTACAGTCAGATTTTCCTTCTTTAGGATCTGAGGTGAGTAAAGCCTCGATATTCCGCTATAGTATTCAACAATTTCATCACAACCGATTAGACCCAAGGATTCATGTTTTTCTCACAACATATTAGAAAAGCCGATTTGATTGGTCCACATCAGGATTTATCGACTGAGGGCCTAAACCGAGTAGAATTAGACAAATCGAGTTGGCTTTCCCCGATAAAATCTAAAGTGTCCAAGTTAACACGATGCCTGGCATCATAAACTGTGCTGTTTTGTGTCTAACACACTTTTTGCACATTTTCAGCGTTTAAGTCTGAATAGCTTCGTAAGGAAGATTTTTTCATCCTCGCAAAATTATCCGTTTGCGCAAGTAAAACATGTCGAATCATCTTAAGTAGTTTCAATGAAAGGAAGAGTCTCTGTAACCGTTCTATTAGAGCGGGACCATTTCGAGTATCGGGCTCTTACAAATAGCGGTACCTGCTTCTGAAATAACTATGTACATCGAAGCGCATATTTGATCAGGTTCAATTACCTAGTCAAAACTCTGCGCTAAACAACCGCTCACGGATGTGTGTCGGTGCAATGCAAAAGCAAGCCCCGCAACTTGACACAGACTGACAGTCAAAATATTTTAGTTCTAAACAAATATTTGGTCGTTGTTTCTAAAAGTTAATGAGTAAATCATGAATCCCAGGGTCTAATTAGTTATAATACAACTGCCGACTTCTTTTGTGGAACACCCAGGCGATAAACAAATGTTTGGTACAGACGGTACCCGAAAGACTTTGGATGGTGAGCGTTTACGTTTGGTTTTAAATGGCTATACATGCTCATCAATCATCCGGGTGCAGGGCCGTCGGTACTGAACATTTATTGGTCCCTTAGATTCTACAGCAGAACAGTGTGACTGTAACTCTCCCTTCTTGTTGGACAGTTGTACTTCGGTACAAATAAATACTTAAAAAAGTTGTTACCGAACAACACCCAAACCTTGTAATAAATTTCACTTCTTGAGTGGCTCAATCAACTTTGGCGAAAGAGATTAGTCGAGTGAGATGGATGCTTTCCGATCGACCTCAAAGGATTATTTCAGTCAACACCATTTTACAGCCTTCTTGTCTATACTTGAATCCTTGGCAACATTAAAATGACTTGTCATGCAAGCAGATCCAAAATTTTGGCAAGGATTTTTGTCATGAAGCAGCTTTTATCAAATGACCTTGTCTCAGTTAAAACCAAAGATATTATAGAAGAAGACTGGCCCCTAGCAGCGAGATTTGAAGCCGGTTACTGTCATAGGCAGGGCTACTCCGCTAGGGGGTATGAACCAAATTAACATTGCGGCTTATGGAGCTGAGACATAAAACTGTTTCAAAAGAATGTTAATTACTTTTAGTTTTCAAGAGTACTCAGATATGGTATGCAGCTAATGCCAAAGTTGAAATTGACGAACTTAAACGCAAGTTTTGGTCAATTTATCCGCTACATATTTACGATAGAAAGTACGGCAGATTGGTTATGGGTGCTAAAGTAAACAATGACCGACCGATTGTTAACTTTGATTATCAAAGAATGAACGCCTTAAATTGATCCAAATTTTTAGTTCAAATGTATGTTATACTACACGATATAACATATGTGAGACTCAACATTATTGTTCGCTAAAATGATTGACTAAAATAGGTTTGAAGAGCTACAGCTCCATAAGAGCTAATGTTAAATTGGTTCATACCCCTGCGCAGGGAAGTGCCCTGCCCATCAGCCCGTGCCAAGACGGGCTTCACTTTTCCTCCGTGCAAAGAAATAGCAGGGGCCAGTTTTCTTCTATAATGTCTTTGGTTAAAACTGAATAAATCTTGATGCATCAGCGTTCAATGTGATTTGCTCGGCATTTATGTAAGAATTATTGATCACTAGAGGAAAATTAACAATTGGCGACTGGCCCAAAAGGTGAAATCAATTGGACGGGGCTAAGTCTATTCGACTCGACCAAGTCCTTTGGATTTGACGGAGTCCATTTAATTCGTACAAGTCCAATGGATTGTTTGTAATCAGCTTCCAAGACAGAGAAATAGGTAAATAAGGACTCACTAGTTTTGACAGCTAGGAAGAGCGGTGACATCACAGATGGTCATAAGAGCTTTCTAGAATCAAACTGAAGCCGATAAAGGCAAACTTTTTGAGACAGTTTAAATTTTGGAACAACTCTTAAATGGATAAACAGTGGAAAAACATAAAACTTCAGACTTCATAGTTTGGGAGCTCAAGAGGCAATACTTCAGTGATTGGAAGTGAAATGTCCTAAGGAGTACCTACTTATTGAAGACTCTTGAAAGAAAAGGCAGTAAACGAATGGCTCTAAATGAGTCAAGGCTTTCACATTTATATAATTAGTCCATAACTACACCTGAACTTTGAAGGACTAAATTCTAGGACTAAATACATTTTCGAGGCATTTCTGTTAGAAATCCACTTCGAAAGGTTCGCTCATGGTTTGTTTTTATTGTCTACGATCGAAAGTAAACATACGTGAAACATACGGCTTTACTTTTTCCAAAAACATTGACTTTCGAACGTTTCATCTCTGTGCTCATCACTCATCAAAACTCCACATTTTGGTGTTTTTCGGACATTTCCCTGTCTTAAAAGGTACCTACTTTAAACAATGGGGTGCCATAACCTCACTTTCACGACTTGGTTCGATATATGCGGCATAACTAGTTTAAATTTTGCGCTATCGCCCTATTTTATGCTGGTTCCTGGCACTTGAGGATACGTAGATTCCATTATCGCAACCTCCGACGTGTAAAAAATGTCTCAAAAAGGCCGAAATTTCCGCTTGAAAATCGCATTCCGATTCCTTATGGGAAAACCCATGTATATCGAACCAGTCGGAACTTCGATAGGTCCAGCCGATTCACTAAATCAGTCTATAGTGCAACGGAGACAAGTCGATTAACAGAGAACTGACGAGACTTTACTCCCTCATTTTAATAACATTCAATCAAGTAGGCCTCTTTAACGACATAACTGTCCGCGAAAGCACCAAACATCAGTGTTTTTTTTTAAAACTAAATTTCAATGTATTTCTATGAATTTTCGTGTTGAATACATTAATAGTGTGCTAATCAAAAGTATTTGGAACGCTGATTTCAAAAATGATATCATTTTCTACTTAACTCGTCCCGATTTTACGCAATTTCTACTTTTAAAAAATGTTCGTGATAAAGTTTCAATTGTGGAAAATTTAGAATATTTCGATCAAAACTAAGGCCAAATTCGAACTCGGCAGGTCAATTAACATCGGATTAGCTATAGTCTACGCGATTTAAGGTTCAGTTATAAGAAAAAAGCCAATGTATGTGTCTAGGGACCCTTGTTTTGTATTCATTGGGGGCGGACACCTATATCGTTAAAGCGTAAAAATCCATTCAATCACACGACGTGTTCGTTGACGAACGCAGGTACCAGGCTTGCATAGCCGACGGGAAGCAGCAGAAAATATCGTAGGCAGCGCAAATAGTCGTAAGTACAAACCATGTGAGAATAAACTAGATTTTCTTGGAGGTACCCATAGATTTTACGTTTGTTGAGTACAGTGGATAGAGTTAATTTTTTTCCCGAAATTTATGTTTTTGGTTTCTATATTTTGTGGGCTGAAAGTACAAGTATAGTTTCCTTCAATTGAAACGTCCTGGATTCGGGCTGCCTAATCCGCTGCAAGCGATACACAAAGTCCGAAGCAATCAACATGGTTTATTAAATTGTGCATAAAAGCAATTATTTTACAATTTTTTTCTGATTTTTTTTAACACTTTAATTTTGTTTGGGGGGGATGAAGGTGAAGGTTCCCCGATTATACTCCTCGCTCATAAAGTACGTAAACTCTGAAGAGAACGTTTCGTTAAACCAAAGCCTTTTACTTAGAACTTTTCGTTAAACCAAAGCCTTTTACTTATCGTTTGATCCGCTTTCTTCCTGTCAATCATCCGTATGCCGAAATGGAGGTAAGTTAAGTCAGAATGGGGCAGTTGCAAGAGTCTAAAATGTTGTGTTTTTTATGAAGAAAATGATAGTACTTGATGAGCTGAGAACAATGGTGCCTTTGGTTTTTTCATAAGTGTCCCGGTTTTGGAGATACACACATGTAAAGTTGTAAAAAACCGTGAGCGGAGTGACGTCACTACGCGGAATTCCCATTTAAAAAGTGTATTTTGGGACAAAATCACATCTTCAGAACAATGGGACTTGATTAGAAACCAAAGGCATCTTTGTCCTCAGCTCATCAAGTACTTTCATTTTCTTTACAAAAAGCACAACATTTCAGACCCATGCAACTGTCCCATTTTTCATATTTTGACAGACACATTGCCCTAATGACATCATAGCCAAATTAATTTAGCCATTTATCCTACATGGTCGAACTGCATGGCGCATGAAAGTGTGCAGAGCTGAATAGCGAACGGATTATACAGGATAGGAAATAGAAGAACAGGCATTTGGCGTTGCAGGATGTTTCGTTACAATTTTATGATGTAAGAAAGTGTGAAAATGGCAACAGCGCATTCGCAAATTATGACAAAACTCGAATCTTGGACAAGCAATGAAATCGCATTTTTATTTACAAAGTTCTGGCGTAGATCCAAACTCAGCATGTTCTATCGACGAATGAAAGATTGTCGCAAGAGTTTCACACTTTTTTCTGTTATGAGTGAGAGTGGGGGACTAATATGCAACAGCTTTTCCGCCTCACCCGCACTGGCCTCTCACCTGCAAGGTGTAAGGAATATGAAGAGTGGCCGAACCAGAACCTTGAAGGCGCAACTTAGCTCGTGAAAATCTCGCGACAATCTTTAATTCGTCGATAGTTCATAATTTTCACTGTGCGAATTGGCAACGCTGCCACGGGAGTTTAAGAATTTTTCCGGGCCTAAAAGTTTCAGGAACGCTAGACATTGTGTGAATAAGGAACAACATATTAAAAATTGAAGGCAATCTAGTCATGTCAATGGTATTAACAGTAGGGTCGGAAAGTTTCAGTCCCCATTAATTACTCATTTCCACGCATTTGACCCTTAAAAACATAAAAATCAAAGTATTTCACACTAAGCTCGAACAACCTATTTTGGTTGTCGGCTTAAAAGTTAGCCCAAATACCCTACTTTAAGGCACAGAAATAAAATTCATGGTGCAATCAAATTCCATTTTTCATTTCGGCCTTAGTTTTTACTTAAAACTTATACTTTTTCCGGAATTTAGAATTTTTTGCTAAGAAGACGTAATTTCGAATTTACGTAAAATCTAGGCCAATTTGATGAAAACTGATACCATTTTTGAAATCAGCGTCTCAAAATACAAAAGATAACGGTGATGAAGTGAAATAAAAGGCGGAAAATGATTCTAAAACGCTAAAAATTAGTCAAATTACCACTGATGGGTGGTGAATGTCGTGGACACATTATGTTGTTTTGGATGCTTACTTAGCTTTTACTGTCAATGAGAGATAGAGAATCGAAATCGAATATCTCAGCACGGTGTGGTTGAATAAAGTTAAATGAAATTTGATTGCACCATGAAAAAAATGATGCCACATTTATTAAGTTTGACCGTAGGCCATTTCCCATAAGGATTGTGCCACGTCCTTTGAAATCAGCGGGTCAAATAACATGGATAAGTACGCAAGAGGGGTGAAAAAGAGGTATGATGAGAAAACCTGGTTTTAAGTTCATAACAGCCGGACACACTATGTCGTTAAGGCGAAAAAATCGTAAAAGCTACTCCAAATCGTTAGCACCTGATAAATCCTCCATTGAGTGCCTTCAATTGGACGGATAGACAAAATCAACTTCTCGGAGTAAGAACATTTAACTACCCACTGAATTTGAGCGAGTCACTTTCATTTATTCTGGTATAGTTATTACTTAACCTGGCAGTAAAAATAGTTAAATTAAACAACATGATTTTTTGTCTTTAATGGTTCACATGTGTTTAGTGGCACGGGCTTTAGAAAATCGAACGAAATGAAGCTTCTTCGTTAGGGCTTGAAATTGACCTGTTTCAGTAGCGCACCGAGAGTTTCTTCATCTCTCTCTTTTCTCCATTAAGAAACGTATGTTAGACAAGGATGGAAAAGGGGATAAAACCCCCTCTTTCTGTCCTTTTCCTACTCATACATTCAAATGGGAAATGAGAGAGATGGAAGATATCCTGGTTGCGCCAGTGACCTGTTTAGAGGGACGTCACGAAAAAAAGGGGATCCAAATAAATGCTTCTGTGGGTTTTCCTCTATAAGAAACAGGAACCACATTTTCAGATGCAAGCTAGTGCAAGTAAACAACAAGTTCTCTCAAATTTTATTACTCTGATAGATTCCGCGTACCTTGAAGTGTTTTTTACGATTCAACAACATTTTCGAAACATCATACATCAATTTACAATCACACTGATATTGAAGAAAGTCCTGTGTTTTGTCCTTGTCTCAGTCAGTTTCTTGTGGGCGCGAATTTCTAAAATATGGACTCATCGAGACCATCACATCTAGTGTTATACCTCGAGTAAAATTCGATGCAAAGAGAGGCAAGGATGATTGAATGCCATAGCGCGGCAGTGATACGCCCATAAAATACCGCGAGTATAAGACACAGAGCGAACATAGGACATCTTTCGATACAGGGGCGTCATTTCGGGTTCGGCTTGGGGGGTGGGGTGGTTAAACTGTGATGACCCTGTTTTTTGGCTCATCATACAAAATTCGTTAAAGACCACCAAATTTTAGTTCGAAACTTTCTCTTCTCGATTAAAAAAAAAAAAAAAAAAGTCATCACTTTATTACTTTTGACCGACCCCTTGGGGGGGGGGGGGGGGGGGCGCAAATGACGCTACTATTTCGATATAATTGTGATTGTAAATTTCACTTGTGATCTTTCATGAATTTCATGAATTAAGTAGGAGTGAAATGATACTTTAAGGTACAAGAAATCTAATGGTGCATCAAATTAGATAAAAACTGGCTGTTTACTAGCATGAATTTGCAATCGACATTTCGGATCTCATTTCTTACGCGTACATCAAAGTATGCATCCACAACAACAAAATGTATCCGAGACGTTCACCAGCCATCACTGTCTAATTTTACTAATGTCTAGCGTTTCATCATAATCATCCGCCTACAATTTCACTTCATCATCGTAAGTACTTACATATATCAGTGTATTTTCAGACACTTTCAAAAATGCTAACAGTTTTCACTGAATTAGCTTAAAGTTTTTTCGTAAATTCTAATTATCGAATTCTTCACGAAAAATTGAAACTGATGCAAAAAAGTATGTTTTGAGTAAAAAACACTAAGGCCAAATTTAAGATCAGCGGACCATAATACACAGAAATAGTTGCGAAGAGGAGAGAAAGAGATAACTCCTGATGTGAAAACTAGGTTTTACACGTTCATGACGGCCACTATGGGGTATTTGACCCGAATTCATGCTCAAAAGTCCAAAAGTTAAATTTAACCTATGATCAAAACCAAAGGTATTGGTGCGTTCTGTATAGTTTTTTACATCATCCTGTACAATTTGAGCTTTCCACGTTGAGTGGTTCGCCCACAATCCGCCAGAGCGCGCAGCACTTTTACCAATTTCCGATTTAAATCTGTGTTTCACACCAATGAAGATAAGTGGGTTTAAAGTTGTTCATATTTCTCCAACTTGGGAAACAAAACATGGAAGACGTTCCGGAAGGTAAGAATAACTATTTCAAGCCTTTATATATCATGATACATAGTTTTTAATCCTAACCTTACTCCATACAGTAAATCGTAATCAAAAAATAATGAGATTGATAGAAACAAAGGTATTTTAGTTGGAATGTTCAACGTTGTTCAACTTTCGTTTTTGCGTGAAAAGTTAGCCCAAAGCGTCTACTTTATGCTCCAAAAAAGATCCGACCCGCATCGACCCGCATTCGCCGCAAATTGGGAAATTTGTAATTCGATTTTCAGGAAAAATTAACCCTAATTTCACCCAAAATTGCCAAAATCTCCATTAATGTACCGTATTTTCTCTCAATATTGTTGAAATGTACCATTTATACCTTGCTAGCTTGATGGAGAGGTGTAAATGGATAACACAGACATCAAATAATTGCGCAGTGGGTCGAAACTTGATTTTTTTCGGACAAAAAGAAAAAGTAGGTATTTCTGTTTGTAAAAGATTCGTTGGAGTTATTTATCAATTACAGTTACCCTTTTGAAGCTATAGAGTTAATATTTCAAATATTTTCTCAATTTTTTCTCATTTTTTCTCATTTTTTCTCATTTTTTCTCACTTTTTTTTTTTTTGTTTGTTGTAAATTTGAAAACGTCCGATAAATTCTATGTTCAGACCCTCTGTAGATATGGTATTGAATTAGTATCCAATTTTGGATCCAAAAAGACAAATAAAACGTTAGATATGGTGCGCGTTGCGTGGGTAGCCGCCTTAAATGAGTGCTGTCTCGGAGAAATTTTGAGAGCTGAGGGAAGGAGACATATCATTATGGTAAGGGGTGATGGAGGGGCAGGGAGCGAAGAGAGGCAGGGGATTAAGCAGGGGTATCGGAAAATCTTCGGGCACGTCTTTACGGTGTAGTAAATGATGAATTCCATTAATAGGTAAAATCAGCTCGATGTGAAGCTGCCAAACACAGTATGTGTAATTGCAACCCCCCCCCCCCCCATCTCCAGAATTGCCTCAATAGTGCCAAAACGTCTTATTTAGTCACAAATCTTCATCATAAAGTCAAAGAACCACTTTGGGTAGCGTTTCATGTCCACAAATAATTTTGAGCATGAATTCGGGTCGAATACCCCACAGTGGGCCGGGCACATTTCATCGTTAAGGCGCAAAAAATCGGTAAATCCAAAGGAGTAAGCGAAGTATAGCATTTTTTTCGATTCAATATTGATCGTGACGTCATATAATCACTTAACAGGAGTATAGCTCTTTTACGTACCGATCAGCAAATCGGCGAAATATTGTGGTTGATATGATAATTTCAAAACATAGGCTCTTGATCGACCTGTAGACTCTTTTAATGAATAGCGGGAAATTCGAAATTACTGATCGAATGCGATTTTCTCAATAGACTGTTTTAGTAGAGCGACATATCGTATCGATTGCCGTCCGAGGGCCTCTGTTTCCAAACAAACTCTGGTTCAATGTAATTTCCCCATAAGCGAACTTTTGAACGGAAATTTAGGGTATTAAATCAAACAATTAATGCGACCTTTTTGCGATTATGAATTCTGCGTCCTCGAAAATGCTTAATTATGCCTGGTTCCTTGACTAAAACTGCCGAAATCAATAAGATATTACAGATTAAACGATGCGTTTGGAGGTTGGAATCACCCAAATGTTATTGTTGTTGTTGTGGAATTGGCGGGATTTCGGGCGACTCTAACCTACAAATGAAATATTTAATCTGTAATAACTTATTGATTTCGGCAGTTTTAGTCAAGGAACCAGGCATACTCAAGCATTTTCGAGGACGTAGAATTCATAATCGCAAAAAGGTCGCATTAATTGTTTGATTTATTACCCTAAATTTCCGTTCAAAAGTTCGCTTATGGGGAAATTACATTGAACCAGAGTTTGTTTGGAACCAGAGGCCCTCGGACGGCAATCGATACGGTATATCGCTCTACTAAAACAGTCTATTAAAACAGAATCTAAACCAATCGTATTCCAGGATTTTAAATTTCCCGCTCCTTACTGAAACAGTATAGTTACCATAATTTCATCTCAGCATCCGACAACGGTGCTTCGGTTTCGAGCCGATTTTATAACCCATTCGACCATCGCTCACCACCAGTCTCGAAGCTACAACCCCCCCCCCCCCCCCTCCCCACAACCGCACCCCAGCCGTCACCCCATGCACCGCAAACGCAGCGTTCCGCTTCCCATTGCATTCCGACATCCAAACTAAACTCGAACGAGGACACGGTGGAGGAAGACTGAGGAGAGAAACGGAGGGACTACTAACTCGGTTCGTTCCTCTGTTCGTTCTAGAAAAGTTCATGCTCTGTTTCTTCGCATCAGCTTTACCGTCCCGTTCCTATTCCTCCGTCCCTATCGTTCCTCCATTCCTTGTTTGCCAAATCCGCCTTCCCCTCCATTCACATCCTCCATTGATTTACTTGTTGGTATTAGTCAAGATTTTTAATAATACTTTGAAGCACGATATGCTTTTCTCCGTCCAATTTTCCGCTCGAACGAATGAGCACATCCCCCCTCGCCTCAACTTTTCCTTCCCACCCATCACCGACCGTCTCTCGTTCCCTTCCTCCCCCCCCCTTCAACCGCTCCTCTTCGATTTTGACTTTCGCTATTTAAACGGGTTAGTTCCGCTGCTCCGGTTCGCGTACGTAAGTACGTACGGCCGAGTTTCATTCCAGCCGCTGCTCCTCGCGTGATCTTGAGGCGACCGGTGAGACAATATTATTTGTGCTCGTGATCTTTAATGTTCGGGACTCAACAGTTTGTTGAACCTTGAATCAAAGCTTTTCGAAGCGGGTTTGTAAAATATGAGTGAGCATTGGCGGAGAAGTGCGGACTGAGCAGAACAGCTTCTGAATAAGTGAGGATGTTTCCGAAAGAAGGGCCCATTAAACAATGGAAGTGCTCCTTCCGAAAATTGTGCATCGAGAGAAAATAGAGCTGCGGTTTCCAACCTTTTTTGGTCGTGGACCACAAATTGGATGATCGATGGAGGCCGCGGACCACCACTTGCAAAAATGAAAAATCCATTACCTTTTTTGTTTCCCCCCCCCCCTTGAACAATGGAGGGGTCATAAAAACTAACCTGCCCTAGTGGAAGCGTTGCGGCTGTGACTTCTTTGTCACATATCAACTTATACAAAATATTTAGGTTATGACTCGTTCAAACGATAACTTACTTCCCTTGCAACGACAAAATGTTATTTTTCCTGCTACATAAAAAAAAATATGAGTCACAAATTAATTCAACGTTGCCACATTAGGGCAAAAAAAAAAACGGAAAAAATTTGGAACGCGGACCACCAAAACTCAATCCACGGACCAACGGTTGGGAACCGCTGAAATAGAGGTTATTAGGTAAAGAGCGCGCCACTTGTTCCATCCACCAATCGATAAGAAACAGGTGTTACGCACTGAAAAAAAAAGATTTGAAGAATCATGTCAATATGTGAACCTATGTAAGAGATAGTACAATTACCAGAATTCTAGTTGTTAGGTGCTGTCGCGTAGCAAAGCACCTTATGCTATCGTCGCTGTCCGTACGTATGTATGTATGTGACGCTCAGTTTGTGCACGCAAAAAGTGGTAGTAAATATTAATCGATTTTCACGAAACTTTGCAGAAACGTTTGTCACTACCTAAAGATGAACTGCCAAAAATTTGGAAGAATTTGGATGAGAAATTTCAAAGTTATTGAGGTTTTAGTTTTTAAGTTTCATCGGTAATTCTCGTGCTTAGTCGGCAGTCGCTCGGTAGTTCGCCTCGCGATGTCGTCCGGCACGAACGAAATCTCCCCACTCCGATCATCTATCCCCCCACTCTTCGGTCTTCCTCTCCTCGCTGCCTCTCCACTCGTCGCATTCACTCAGTTCATGACTCAGTCGCCTTACAATCGCCCTCCTCTTATCATTCCTTATTCTCCCTTCTTCTTTCATCCTTTCGCTTACTGCAGCGCGATTGCTGTTTAGCTTTTGTGCCGTCATGTGCTCTGTTGTGTTCGCCGAGACCATGTGGAGACACGAATATTTTCTTTCCGCTATTAAAGCGATCATGGACTCAATCCGAAATCAATTTAATTGTATTAATGTGAGCGTTCATAATTGGAGCATTGAATTAAATAATGCGGTATGCGCCATTAGGTGTTGCAAAGATTATGCAGTTGTTTCTTTGTCAAAAAGATTACCAAAGATGTCCACTGAAACGAAATTTTAATATTAAATTTCTCCTTAAATCAATGATTTTTTCCCAGAAAAATACCTGGTGATCACTTTCAGTATTGTAGATAATCATACAAAAAAAGATGCGCAATCTTTGCAACAACTGGTGGCGCATACCCATTATATATTTCAACGCTTCATTTAATGTCCTGCAGTTCAGTGAACTGCGGTTTCACTTTATTTATTTTTTTATTAATATTATTGAAAATATCTTGTCGTCTGACAGAAACCAGAACAAGAAAAGGGAGGTAAAAGTCGTTTCAGAAGTGCAGGCACACGTGAAAGGACAATATTTTGAATTTCGCAGAAGAATGACGAAAATTGAAAATTTGCCAAAGATTATCGTTGAGCTGCACCTCCACTTCTGAAACGAACTCTAGCAGTCGTGTGCCGTCTCTTTCTACTCCGCTTCAGAGCCGTCACCAGGTTTTGTCTCTCCCTTATCTTTGCCTATTTGGACGCAAGTGTTAGAAAACAAATAAACACACAAAACAAACAAAGCAAATAAAAAATAAACAAACAAAACAAACAAACAAAAACTTGTGAAAAAACTTTCTTATCAGGTGCTGTCGCTTCTAAAATAAATGAATACAAATAAAATAAAAATAAAAAAAATAAAACCAAAAAAACTGAAAAGCAAACTCACAAAACAAACAAAAAAAACCCACAAAAATCAAACAAACAAAACAAACGAACAAAAACTTGTGAAAAAACTTTCTCATCAGGTGCTGTCGCTCCTAAAATTGATAAAAGGAAAAGAAAAAAAAATTGTGAAAAAACTTTCTCATCAGGTGCTGTCGCTCCAAAAACTGACAAAGAAAACCAAAAAACAAAAAAAAACAAACGAAAAAAACCAAACAAAGATAAATAAAGCAGATCAGGTGCTGTCGGATTATTTCAAAAGCTAGCAAATAAAAGGAAAGAGGAAAAAGTTTAAAAAGATAAATAAATTAGATCAGGTGCTGTCGGCTTGTTTTGAAAGTTCAAGATGCAAGTCAAAGATGAGCGACAGTCGGGGGGGACCAATAAATATTACCATTCCGTTTCTACATCATCTTCCACATGTCAAACGTAATATTTATTGGTCCCCCCCGACTGTCGCTCATCTTTGACTTGCATCTTGAACTTTCAAAACAAGCCGACAGCACCTGATCTAATTTATTTATCTTTTTAAACTTTTTCCTCTTTCCTTTTATTTGCTAGCTTTTGAAATAATCCGACAGCACCTGATCTGCTTTATTTATCTTTGTTTGGTTTTTTTCGTTTTTTTCGTTTGTTTTTTTTTTTGTTTTTTGGTTTTCTTTGCCAGTTTTTGGAGCGACAGCACCTGATGAGAAAGTTTTTTCACAATTTTTTTTTCTTTTCCTTTTATCAATTTTAGGAGCGACAGCACCTGATGAGAAAGTTTTTTCACAAGTTTTTGTTCGTTTGTTTTGTTTGTTTGATTTTTGTGGGTTTTTTTTGTTTGTTTTGTGAGTTTGCTTTTCAGTTTTTTTGGTTTTATTTTTTTTATTTTTATTTTATTTGTATTCATTTATTTTAGAAGCGACAGCACCTGATAAGAAAGTTTTTTCACAAGTTTTTGTTTGTTTGTTTTGTTTGTTTATTTTTTATTGTACCTTAGTTTCTGAAGTTATGTAGGAAATTCTAGTACTACGACCATATTCTGGTTTCAACACCAGAATTTTCGGTCAAAGTACTAGACTTTCTGTCGTTCAAATTTCGTTGCGCTACTGGTAATATGACTAGAATCTGGTATTAGGACTATAGCTTTTTCTTAAGGGTTTCCAGCAATGGTTTCAATCAACAAAGATTACATATCGAAGGCCAAAAGTGCGTCTACAGCTTACAGTGAAAATATTCGTAACAAATACTGTAAATTTTTTAAATTAATTTTGCAATATCCGTATTTAACGCTTACAACACCACGCACGCCCCGAGTTACTTGAGTAGATGACTCAATCTCTTATTGATATTAAAAGCTAGTCCGAATCGTTTAAACTTGCAAAAATAATGATTCTACGAGCGCCTTCACCTACCGGGATAGGCAAAATGAGTACATCGGAGTAGGAATATTTCACTACCCAGTTGGGGCGCGTTACGGCTTAGATTTCTTCTTCTAACCCAAACCTGATAGTAAAACGGTTAATTCTTACACTTCCATTCAATTTTGATCGTTCCAAGACAGCACGAGAAAAACAAAAATGTCACCAGCTAGAGCTTAAATTACTTAACTATAAAGTATTACTTAACTAATAAAGTGCATGTAAGTAAGTACAAATATGCGTTAAAAAAATTCTACTCGGGTGAACGGAAAGTGATAGTGTGGGTGTGCAAACTACAGTGACGTTAGAGGGTGATTACTGAAAACTAACGAGGGTTGATAAGATGTGCTTTCCCTTATCAACATCGGGATGAATTTTGGATGAAGAATGAGGTCCCCCGTGTCATATAGGCAAAACGCATCACCCCCCACGCACGCACGTGCACGGTACAGTCAGACGAACCTGCAATACTTATCTCAATGAATTTGATTCCCCTCAAGTCAATTCGATTTCGATCCTAATGATCGATTCTCCGCCACGTATGTATTGACCGCCACTATACGAGGAGAAAACTAAATGGAGCTCTCGCAAACTTTTGCAACAGGGGATTGAAAAGTTGATTCTTGCGTAAAAACCGGTAAAAATGACGACGAGTGCACTAAAAAATCAAGAAATTCGCTCTCAGAATCGGGCTTGATGGCGGAAAGCCGGAGGTATCAGGAGAGATTCCTAACTGATTCGAGACCTATCTCTATGTTTCCGTAGAGAAAGTGACAAATTAAACAAGAATCTCCAATGATACCTGCGTTAAACCGCTATTACGATCTTGACGTTATACTCTGAGAGAATTCTTTTTTTAATCCAATGTGTGACGTTCGTGTTAAAGAAACGACACAGTGAAATATTGACTAAGCGGGGAATTTCTTTAACCCAAGGAAAATGTCTGCTTCTACAAGTAAAAGATTTGTTGTTGTGACAGTGATTCTCCTTCATGCAATCAGATCTTTACTTCGCGCAAGGAAAACTGTCACAAGTATGCGCGTGATTCATTGCTTTTAAAGAGGTGATTTCTATTGAAGCGTGGGAGCTTCTTAGTTAATTTAGAAGGATGTTAGAAGATTAAGAAAAAGGCCGAACTCGGATTTAATTTTGACGAACAGTCGGTTTGGGACGGTCACCCAACTTAGTTTTAATTATTGGAGAATCACCATTCACAAAACCAACGGGTTTCGTGAATGGCGAAACTCCAACGTTACGAAAATAAAAAGAAAGAGTCTCAAAGAGACTCCCCCTGAACTACACGGAGAAAAATTTCTGGTTGAAATAACGGAATGTTTTATTAATAATGGGGTAAAAAGAAATTCCTTTTAAAATAATAAGAATTCTTATTGATACAACGATTCTTTCTTGTGATTCTTCTGAATCATCAAAACGTTCAATTGGACCAATGATAATTCTCGTTGAATCAAATAAGAATTCTTATTATTTTAAAAGGAATTTCTTTTTACCCCAATTTCATAACACATTCCGTAATTTCAATCAGAAATTTTTCTCCGTGTATACTCACATTATTTTAGAAAAAAGGTGTGAGAAAACTTTTATAAGCACGCGTACGCGACGGTAGAAAATTACGAAGTGAAGAAGAAGGTAGGCGTTGCTCACTTGTCCGCTCAGCGCGCCACTGTCGTTGGGGGAACAAGCGAGCAACAGCCGCGAAAATTTGAATTTTGGTTCTTACACGCTACACTATCAGTGTAGCAGGCTTTTTCAGTGTGATTTTCACGGGTTTTGCTGGTTTTTACATAAGATTAGACTCATTCATTTGCTCACAGTAAAAGTTTGCAAGAGCCCCATTACCGTAGTCGCGGGTTGAAAAAAAAAAAAACCTGCAGGGGAAGGAAAGGCGGGGACCTCTCTGACGTCACTCGATGGTCAAGGTGCAGAGAGCAGTGCAGTGTGTGTGCAGAGGGGGTTGAAATGACGTCATATTTTGTAGTTACCCTGGCCGGCGCGATGTTCGCACTCACCCTATAGCCTCCCAAATCCTTGACTACGCAAGTGAAAATGGCGTCTCGGCCTTGGGGGACTCGAACATCCTTGGGTGAGACTGAGAATTCCGGCTCCAGACCGTGTGCTGAAACAGAGCAATCAATACCACCTCGGTTAGTTACTTGAATTAGGCTTAAGGGCACATTCGAACAGACACATGCAAAAAGCTGAAAATAAATTGTAACAAGTAAGTTCTGGGTGATTTTTCATACGATATTGTCGGCAAGGATCACGAGACGGTGGGGCACTTCTTTTCTGAATAGTGCCTTAAGGGGGTATATCGCCCTCGAAATGCAAAAAAATTAAATTTTTTGATTTTTTTTTTTACTTTTTTGATAGTCGAAATCCTAAGGATTCAGAATATGTAACTGTTTTTTTCATAAGAGCCATGGAAGTATTTTTAATTATTTATTGAAACTAAGATGGAATAAACAAATCTGCCGCAAAAGAGCGTTTTGAGCGTATCGTTTTTTTTTTTTGTTTTTTTTTTCAATCTTGTAATAGTGTACGGAATGTAACTTGAGTTCTATTATAGCTAAAGACTTCTGGTTTTTTTTTTTTTTTTTTTTTTTTTTTTTTTTTTTTTTTTTTTTTTTTAAAAAAGATGCACAAACTTCTGCTCTATTATCCACCAGAAGCTTTTTTTAAAAAATTAGGAATTTCAATTTCAAAAATGGAGTTGAAGATGAAAAAGCTAAAAAAATTATGCCTTAAATGTAAACAAATAATTAAAATACCTCCAGTCTCTTATGCAAAAAAAAGCCTCTGGTAAATAATAGAGGGCAAAAAGACCTTTCATTTGAGCCTAAGAAACAGTGCAAATAATGATGAGAACTCAAGACAGATTCCGTACTGTTTCGGTCAATTTTTTTCTTTTTGTTTGATTTAAGGGGCACTTATGCAACCCGCGCGACAAAAATTTGTGATTTTTTTCTTATAAGCTCACGGACTAGCTCAAAAAATTTCAGACCCAAAACTTAACTCTGGAGGAAAAAAAAAACTTTGGGTGATGTACCCCCTTAAGGTGATTCCAGGCGAAACTTTTCCAGATTTCAATCCGATGGATAGCGCCACTAGTCGCTTTTTGGAAAAATAGAGTTTTTGGCATTTTAAACTGAAACCATAGATAAAACGCAAAATCCAATAACGTCAGCACCTGCAAAAATTAATTATTGAGTTTTTGAGTCCAAAATGAGCAAAAAAGGCTTAAAATTAAAGCCGTAAATTATGAAATTCGTTTCGCCATAAGCTTAGTGAGTGAGAGTGAGCGCAAGTGATGATAAGTTTATCTGCCTCACTCGCACTCATTGCGGCTTACGGGAAGTTTCGTTTTTCATAATTTTCGGCTTTATTTTTGAGTGTTTCAGTCTGAAACTTTCAGGGTATCTTCCTGGAGTGTGCTCGCAGGTGCTGACGTTCCTCAAATTTGAGTTCTTAGCGTAGATTCGTCAAATTTAGCCAAAAACTGTTGACTTATAGAGCAGCGCAACGTGGTGTCCACAGTTGAAACTAATCGACCCAGGAATCATCTTAAGTAGATGAATCAAGTCCAGTATTAAAACAAGGCAAAGAAAAACATGTTTTGAATTAAAATAAATCTAGAGGAATTTAATTAAACTATATTATCATAATAAAAGCCAATCTTGAACTTAAAATTAAATTCAGACTTACATGAAAGCCGTAGGCCTTTCAATCCTCACGTTCATCATCAGTAGCAAGTTATAAATAATAATAACAGTTAGCAAGTTGAAGTTAAAACCAATAAAAAATAATGTAAACTAAAAAAAACCGCCATGATGCAAAATAACACATATTAGACTAAAACCTATCAACAAATACGAAAAAGCTAAAGCAAAACATAAAGAAGATGCAAAAATGAGAACTTTCATAGTTTTATTACCTGTTTGCAAAGAATTGCTTTCTGTCTTTCTTTCCATGCACCTTACTCTTAGCTTCCTCCTATTTTTGCTTAGAAGCTTATTGTTTTGCTTTAGCTTTTTACTTGTTTCACACATGCATGTTATTCGACATCAAGCTGAGTTGATGAATTTACTCAGTTTAGCACTTTTATTATTTTCAACTTTAATTAACTTCCTTTGTTATTTATACCTTGCCACTAATCATAATGGAGCAGTTGCAAACTTTTGCTGCAGGCTGATTAATAGTTGACTGTGGGGTAATACCCAGTAAAAATAACGATTAGCGTCGAAATCCACTCCTAAACTCACAAAATGCTTTTAAACGCGAGACCTTAATGGCGGCCGAGGCCGCGGTTTTCATTAGGGTTCCCTATCTTCAATCAGCGCCATCTACACGAGGTGTTCTCGCAACACCACACAAGAAGAAGAAGAAGAAGAAGAAGAAGAAGAAGCATACAATTGCCATAAGAAAACCGCGGCCTCGGCCGCCATTACGGTCTCGCATTTAAAAGCATTTTGTGAGTTTAGGAGTGGATTTCGTGATTTTTTAGTGCGCTAATCGTTATTTTTGCAGGGTATTACCCTGAACTCAACTATTAATAAGCCTATAGCAAAAGTTTGCAACAGCTCCATTGTGAAGATGAAAAGACCGCTGGCTTTCATGTAAGTCTTAAAGTAATTTTAATTACAAGATAGCCTATTATTATGAAGTTAATTACATTTCATTTCTCGGTTTTTTTTCTTTCTTTTTTTCTTTTTAAGTCCAGTAACGAACAGTGCAATGCTACGACACTTTTTTGTGTCGAAGAGCTCAACGCAGCTAATAAATTCTTAGATGGCCTGAAGTTATGAAGAAATTGTAAATTTTATAAATCAATTTTTTTTTTTTTTTTTTTTTTTTTTTTTTTTTTTTTAAATATAAATCAAGAACGGCGCGTCTGGAGATCACTTATAAGCTCGAGCGTAACATATCATCAAAATAAGCGATGATATTAAAGGGGCCGGAGTGCGGGTGGTATTTGGGAGACAATTGAAATTGCTGCGCGGCCCAATGCCAACCTTTCTAGAGGGACCTAGACTTTGTGCTCACGTTGCCACGATGAACTGAAAATGGAGTCGCTCCACAAATTGTAGAGCCCCTATGCTTTTTCTGCGAGCTATACACCATGCCATGTGTGTCTGCTTTAAAACGACCGGTAACAAGAAGGAGCAGAGGTTTGGGGGGGGGGGACTAAGAAAACTTCACTGACCGTGTATTAGGCCTTTAAAATCCAAAAATCAGCTGACTGAGAACTTCCACTTACTGAGTAAAAGCACTTTGACACGATTTTTACGCCTTGACGACATAGTGTGTCCGGCTGTTATGAACGTAAAACCGCAGGTTTTCTTATCATACGATATTTCTTTCTCACCCCTTTCACGCGAATTCCCATGTGTTTTGACCCGTTGATATCAACTTCGGCCTTAGTTTTTACTCAAAACTCATATTTTTTCCAGAATATCGAATTTTTTGCTAAGAAGACGTAATTTCGAATATACGTAAAATCTAGGCCAGTTTAATGAAAACTTATAGCATTTTGGAAATCAGCGTCTCAAAATACATAAGATGGCAATGATGAAGTGAAATTGTTGGCGTAAAATTATTTTAAAACAAAAAATTATTAAAATTTACACTGGTGGATGGTGAATGTCGCGGACACATTGTGTCGTTTTTGATGCTTACTTCTTTGACACTGCCACACGCACAGTTCTATTCAAACGAATCGTGGCTAGAGTTGCTATAAGTTCTATAAGTACAACTACCAGGATGCCGATGGTCAATCAAAAGGCTATCATAAAACAAGATCCAAGATACAATTCAAAATCCAATCCTACATATGCAAATTCCTACTTGATTTGAGCCAAACTCTTACATGGGAGAAAAAAGTAAGGCAGCTATCCATAGGTGGATCCAGTGATCTGACAACTACGCATTCTTACCATTTAAATGTACGACAAACAATCGATTCTTCAAGGAGCTATAGCCCCGTGACAAATCGATAATTTCTCATGCAATCAAATGAGAAGAATACACTGTTGCCAAATAGTTGAATCCACCAATAAAAAAACAATTTAAAGCTTCCCAAAAATCTAAAGGCAATCGTATAGCAAGACTTAAAACATTAGAAACAATTTAACATTTATTCGTCAACCGCGTGGTCATTGCAGTGCAAATCATGCTCAAATGTGTGGTTTTAAAATCAAGAAATTTTGCCTTCCTGATCGCTTTTGAATCGTTGGAGCCGAAGTACTATCCCGACCGAGAAAAATTTAAAAATTATATTTATATGGATTTTACGTTCTGCAGACATTCGCGCTACCTAAGACTTTGAACGCTACTATTAGTTGAGCAAGAAAGAAGGTCTCAAAAGCTTCATTACAAGTGCGGAATTGCTTCCGTACGCTCTGAAAAATAGTAAGAATGCTCTCCAATTGTTGTTTCCATTCACTTTTCCTCCACAGAAATGAATTTTTCCAAAAAACTTAGTGTTTTGATGAATTTGAGGTTATGTTCTCGGAAAGCTAGATTCAAGAGGAATCAATGAAAATTCGCTCGAAAAGCTATCAAATTCGACGTCAGCGTTCAACATTGAGGCGAACTGACAAAATTTTCAAAGATTTTTGAGGGGAAAATTTTTAAAGTTTATGTTTGTTTTGGTAGCGCAAATGTCTGCAGAACCACTCACTTACATTTATATACGTAGGGTTTTTTCATTCCGCGAATCAGTGGCGGTCCTTCGGGGATAGGAATTGAGAAGCTCAAAAAAGGGAAAAGAAAGGACGGAATACCTGAAGAGGATGAGGAAAACTTATTGAAAATTCGGATTCTACGGCTTAATATTTCTGAGAAAACACAAGTTATTCAAACGAAGGAGGCTGAAGGATATAGTTGAAGTCAAACCTTCTCCATCATGCAGTGGGGTTTTTTTGAACGAATGTCTGTAGTCCGTCACAATCAGAGATTACTAAGCTTAAGAGATATGGCAAAACGATTCAAAAGTGTTGTTCGACTCCTACGAAGTATGCAATGCGGCGTACGCTGGTGACCGTAAACATTGTTACTACTGTTGTTGTTTGAAATGAGGTTAAAATCTCCTTAACAGTTAAACTCTTATGAACATTTGACTGGATAATGAGCTCTGACTATATTTTGAACGTGAATCTGAAAATCTAAGACACTTTAATCATCCCATCAGCCACTAAATGACAAACATTTAGCTGTTGCAGAGAATCTAATCTCATTTCCAACAACATGAATAATAACAATGTTTACGGTCACCAGCGTACTGCACGTTGCATCAGGGCCATTTTGCAGGCGTTTTTGATGGAGCCCGGCCAACGGTTTTTTAATACGGCGGAAATAGGAAGTGCCATATCTCTTAGGCTTAGTAATCTCTGGTCACAATCCATAGATATAACTTTCGAGAGTCTGTCTACGACACTTTGGCGAGTGGAATCGGAACAAAACGCGAAAAGTTTCACCTGAAAGTGGGCTCATCTGCTACCAAGGAATCTGGCAACTGTGATTTTTGTCAAGACATATTCCCGATGGTACATTTTCGAGCAGGCACAAGAGTCCTCCTTCTCAAGCTCATCGACAGCTTCGAAAATAGAAAGCAGAAGGCAGAGGCAGCAGGGACGTGGGCGGAGGAGGGTGAGAGGGGGTGCTGGGAAGGGGGGGGAGGGTGGACGAAACTTGTCTCCGGGGAAGGAAAATCATTTTGTTTCGCACCACCGCACCATTCCTTACAACACCCTCAAGATTAAAACAACAACAGTAGGAGCATACGATTGAAAAAAAGGAAGAGAAAAGCGAGAAAGAGAGAGAGTGAGAGAGAGAGAGAGAGAGAAAGAGAGAGAGAGAGAGAGAGAGAGAGAACGGAGGAGGAGAAAAAACAAAGTGCTTAGGATCCACTACTGAACTTAGTTTCAAATCCTATTATTTTTCTCCATTTTTTTTTTTCTGCCTTCTTTTTTTTTTCGTACTTTATTTTTATTCCGAATCGTCAAGCCCTCTTCAATGTGTTGTCCACGCGAATGCAGATCGCAGAACATTCTTCCGTCGTGAAATCTCCATGCTTTTGGCGATTAATACTTCCGCTGATGGATTGTGAGAACTCGATGAAACAAAAGCAGATGCGCAGACCTTATGGAAATTGGCTTCCGGTAATTTTATTTTCTTATAACTGAATCGTTCTAAACTAAGAGTGACACATTTATCTAGAGTTTCATTCAAAAAGAAGGAGGCTTCCGTTGCACCATAACTGTCCGCGAAAAGCAGCAAGCATCAGTGTTCTTTCGCACTAAATTTTAATGTATTTCAATGATAGTTCTCATTAATTTCGTAAAAAATGGTGCTTCTCAATGGAATGAAGGGACGCGGATCTCAAAACATGATATCATTTTCTACTTAAATCGTTCCGATTTTACGCAAATTCTACTTTTTTGCATTTTTAGCGGTAAAGGTAAAATTGTGGAGAAACAAGGATATTCCGATGAAAACTAAGGCCACATTCGAACTTGGCAGGTCAATTTACGTCAGATCACTTAAGTAACACGCAAATAAATATTTGTCTAATCAATATATATATATAAAAAAAAAAAAAAAAAAAAAAAAAAAAAAAAAACTATTTTTGTACATAGGGCAACCCTTGTTTAAGTAGGCCTCTTTAACGACATAACTGTCCGCAAAAGCACCAAACATCAGTGTTTTTTTAAACTAAATTTCAATGGATTTCAACGAATTTTCTTGTTACACACATTAATAGTGTGCAAATCAATAGTATTTGGGACGCTGATTTCAAAAATGATACCGCGCATTTTCTGCTTAACTCGTCCCAATTTCACGCATATTCTACTTTTAAACAATGTTCGTGATAAAGTTTAAATTGTGAAAAATCTAAGATATTTCGATCAAAACTAAGGCCAAATTCGAACTCGGCAGGTCAATTTACGTCGGGAGCCTCACTGCTTACGCGATTTCAGGTCCAACTAAAAGAAAAAAGCCCATGTGTGTGTCTAGGGCCCCTTGTTTTGTATTGATTGGGGGCGGACACCTATGTCGTTAAAGCGTAAAAATCCCCTTGTTTGGTGCTCACTGGAGGCGGACACCTATGTCGTTAAAGCGGAAATCGACGATTTGCGTATTCACCAGGGAGGATATGTAGGTTAGGTTTGTTCCCATTTATGTCCATGTATTTTAGAGCAAAAGCATACTATAGAAACATGTTCCAATCCCAAGATTATAGATTAAAGAGGAATGCTAATCTGACTCCGCGCCACAAATTCAGTGGTGAACCAAGGTAGATGGAGAACAGGTATGGACAGCACTCTGAGGTTGGCTCTGATTGGTTGTGAAAAAAGCGACTCCACCGCCATTTTTCTGACCGCGCGATTCAAATTTAGATTTCACATCTTGAAAAGGAAAGTGAACAACGTAATTGATGCTGTTAATCCATTCTATAGTCACAACATTAACATTAAAAGATAAAAATTACATTTCATTGTTTAAATAAATAAAGTATTGCTTTAGATAAACTTCCCCTTCAAACCTAACCAAAAACAACAATGCAACATACACGGTGTAAATAGGAGACAAGATGGCGGTGATTTCGGTGATCAGACGAAGACACACCCCCTGAGCCGAGTGTTGTCCATACAGGGCTGCAGGGTGTTGAAAAACTGTTCCAGAATATTTCAGGGGCGGATTGTACAGGTCAAAATTAGGCTTTTTTCCCCCTACAAAAATGTGTCCGAAAATGCCCCCCTTTGGAGCTACAGCCCCCCAAAGTTTTACAAAATTGACGGTTTTTTGGAATAGCGACCACTATTATGAACCGAACGTCTTAAAAATTGGTGTGCCATGGTAATTTCACGTGTAAAAACCATTAATGACCTCGAGAAATTCAGAAATTGAGTCTGACTGCACTTTTCACGCAATCTTGTACCTTTAACGGCACGAATGTTACGGATTAAAAATTTGAAGAATAATTACCGAAATCGGATGCGAAAAACCCCTAGAAACATTTTTAATCCTCTTTGTTTCCTTCGATACGACGCGTTTTAAAGGAGATAATCGCTGCACAGCGTAGAAAAGTCAGCGCTTTTAACATGAAAAGCGGCAGTGAGTATGCAACCCGCCCCTCCACTGCTTCTTCGGGCCGGCCGCTATGGTAAAAGCGCTGACTTTTCTACACTGTGCACCGATTATATCGCTTAAAACGCGTCGTATCGAAAGAATCAAAGAGGACCAAAAATCTTTCTAGGGGTTTTTAGCATCTGATTTCGGTAATGATTCTTCAAATTTTTAATCCGTAACATTCGTGCCGTTAAAGGTACAAGATTGCGTGAAAAGTGCAGTCAGACTCAATTTCTGAATTTCTCGAGGTCATTAATGGTTTTTACACGTGAAATTACCATGGCACACCAATTTTTAAGACGTTTGGTTCATAATAGTGGTCGCTATTCCAAAAAAACCGTTCATTTTTTTAAACTTTGGGGGCTGTAGCTCAAAAGGGGGGCATTTTCGGACACATTTTTATAGGGGAAAAAAGTCTTATTTTGACCTGAAGAATCCGTCCCTGAAATATTCGGGAACAGTTTTTCAACACCCTGTATACCTTGGTGGCGAACAGTTCAAAATCACTACAGCCAAAATGGCCGAAAAAAGCAGAACATTGGACGATACTTAGAGTCGCCTGAGTGAGATGGCGTGTTTTCTTCTTTGGTCTGTCATCTTGGCTGGAGTGATTTTTAACTGCGCGCCACTGAAGCTGTGGTGCGAAGTCAGATGAGCATATCTCTTTAATCTATGTTGTAGATTATCTCTATTCGTTACATCAAAATTATTACACCTTAAATCCAACCCAAAAAAAAGTCCTGTGGTTACACACAGGCTACTCAATCAACAGCCACTCTAGATAAGTGTAAAGCTCAATGAATTTAAATTACTAAACAAGAGTCTGTCGATGTGAACTCTTCAAAAGGAATATGGGCACTTCGCTTCATGCATAGTATCAATGAGCCGACCTCGTGAACGAATTCGAGTGCAAGCCTTTTCCTACCAGATAAAACTATTTTTGACTTTTAAGTGGATTATTTATTTTTCACCGGTGATTCATTTTTGAAAATTCGGATCGTCAGGACTTTAGGATGCACTCGAATGGTGTCAAGTCGAGCCTTTTTATCAAGCAAAAAACAAAACAAAACAAAAACAAACAAACAAAATTAAATACACGAAATAGAATAAATATCCACAGATGAATAAATCGATGTATCTAGGTAGAGCTTTCTGAAGTCACGTTGAAAAGAGTTCAAAACCCCCAAAAAAGCGAAATATTGACAGCTACGTACAATATGCTAACGCTTCGTCAAAGGATATTCAAAACCCAGCAGGAATAAAATTACGCTCAGCAATCAGAACGACGCAATGTACGCAACGGCGTGGGTTTGCTGAAGTCAGCAGAAAATAGATTCAATTCGAGTCTACGACAGCGGGAATGTTGTAATTAAATAACCTTTGCAGTGTTGCCGGGTCGTCCGGGAAACTCCTCATTATGAGGCTGTTCCAAACTTTAGCTACAGGCGATTAAAGGGTCGATTCAAAGGGGCGAAAAAAATCTACTGTTACAGACAATTTTAGAAGCGAACGGTTCTGCAGACATTTGCTAACGAAACTCCTACAAGCATAAATCATCGATAAATTTTAATTTTTTTAACTAAGTAAACTGAAATTTTGCATATTAGCGTGAAATTTAGCATGCTGTATTCAAATTTTGTCTCTACTTTCCCTCGAGACTCAATTTTCTTTCGAAAAACTGAAATTATCTGCACCTAACCTCAAATTTAAGATCCAACGGACACCAAGTGAAAAGTATAGGAAAGTTGAGGAAGAACCGTAGAAGCTGGAGCAAAACCGATAAAAAATTTAGGTTCCCCGTCTGAAATCCTTCCAGATTAGTTGTACGCTGATAGTTACCAGAGGTTTCAGGATAATTTGTAAAACTTTTTCTTAATTACCCATAAGGAGAATCTGTTAGCATATGTCATTTCCATAAGAAAATTTCGTTAGCAAATGTCTGCAGTTCGTAAAAATCCAATTTTAAGGTCAGTTCAAATATAAAAACCTAAAAAAAAAAAAAAAACCGATGATAGCATTACAAACTTACGAAATGCACTCCTAAACTTATAAAATCCTTTGAAACGCGCGATTTTACTGTCGGGATTGGGCACCAATAATGGGCAATTCCCATCTAATAATACTAAAATTCCATCCAGAAGTGACAAACAATAAGAGACTACTTTCTTTTGTCGCCTGATGTGCACTATGGTCTAAGATCTTCAATAAGTGTCCACAAATTAGAGCGCAATTTTCACATCAATTTACTATTTATAACATTTTAAGACCAATTTAAATCAATGAAAAAACGATTTAAAAAAGTAATTTCAACCATATAATTTTACTGGAAAGTTTTGATCGGAGCTTAAAAGGTCGAACACAGTGATTTTTGATGACTTTTTTCTTTTCTTTCACTAATTTTTGGCCACTAGTTTTCCGAACTCATACTATAGTGCGGATTCAGGCACACTATTAATCGGCTGTTAATCAATCCTCTGGTGACAATAGTTTCTCTGTGTATCTACGTTCCATAAGAAATAATGATGAAAAATTCCAAGGATTATCGGCACACTTCTGAAACTACCTCTGTAAAATCGTGCGGGGGAAATTCCGTGAAGTCTGACAACCATCCGACGCGATGCGTGGAAAGGCTTAGCGCAGGGAAAAGCGAATGAGCGAATGAGAGCAATGAGATGCCGAGAGAGAAAGAGAGAGAAAGAGAGAGAGAGAGAGAGAGAGAGAGAGAGAGAGAGAGAGAGAGAGAGAGAGAAAGGAGGGGACGTGTGGTGTGTATGGGGGGAGGAGGGTGTTAAAACAACGAAGAAGCTATATCCGACATCCGATGAGAGTCATCCGCGGGGGGGGGGGGGACGGGATTTGTGGAGCACCCTGTGTTAATTATACTTGTTTTAATTAAGAAAATGACTGTCGCCTCTTTGGGATCCCAGTCCGGCGGGGGGGAGGGGGGGGGCGCTGCGCGTTGACGATGATAGGGGTACGTGCGCAAACTTTAGATTTCTTTTGAAAGAAAACACAAACAGAAAATAAGGCGCCAAGTTTAGTTGTAAAGGGGATCTTATCGTTACTTAAAAGAAAACCTTCTCAGCCAAGTTTTCACTTGTATAAAGCATACAAATAAAAACATTACCATCAAACACAAAGTTGCTATCACTTTCTTCGATCCCCCCACCCCCCACCCCTTACCCCTCGGTACATCCGTACCCCTACCGTACCGCCGAGCGTCGCTTCTTTTTATTTTTATCTCACCCCCCCTACCCCTCATTTGGTACCCCCACCGCCCGCCCACCCCTCAATGAGTTCACGCCTCTTTTCTTTTCACCCTCCCTTGAACGAATGAGTATTGTTTTATTAAGTGTTAAATTTTCTACCTAATCAGATAATATTATAATTAATGAAGCAATTCTCTTTTGTTTCGCCCGGATTCTCTTCTCGAACTTGTCTGTCTCCTTTTCGGATGGCTTTGAGGACGACGCGACGGTGCTGCGCTCGGTGCAGGGGCGGATACAAGGAATTGTCTTTCTCTCTCTCTCCTTCCATTTGAACTTATGAGTTAGAAAAGGATAGCAGAGGGGGCCATCACTTGACTTTGGTCCCCTCTTCTGTCCTTTTCTGACGCACGTTTTTAAATGGGAGGAGAGAGAGAGAAAGACAATTCCCTGTATCCGCCCATGCTGACTATGCCTTGTAATCAGAGAGCGTCCTGTGAGCTACGTATGACCATCTTCACTTGAGATTCTATAGAAAGCAAAGTGATGGTTTTAGTTTTGAACCCCCACCCTCTCTCTAGTACAAAATTAAATCCTCGTTTTAACACCAGTGCAGCTGCATAGTTGGAATTAACTTGACACTAAGTTCTGAAATAAAAGTAAGCACCAAATCAGTATAAATTAAATAGCTGCACACTGAAAGAGTGGCGGAGTAAATTTTACCCTTAAGGTGATTCTATGGCAAACTCCCGAAAATTTTAATCCGATAGATGGCATTACTTGTCGCTGGCTCCGAAAATAGCCGTTTTTGACGGTTTTCGGCTGTTTTCTCTAAACAGACGAATATTACAAAAAATCGGACTGTCAGCACCTGCTTAATTTTTTGCTTGAATTTTTGAGCAATAAACAGGCCAAATTGGTTCGACAAAAAAGGCGTAACCATGCAAAGAAAAAATCATATGTAATTTGGAGTTGTATCAGTAAAGATTACAGGTGAAACAGAAACCTATAGTCTTTACTGATACAACTTCAAATTACGTATGATTTTGTCCTTGCATGGTTACGCCTTTATTTTAGAACCAATTTAACCCGTATATCGTTTACGTCTCAAAAAATCAAGCAAAAAATTAAGCAGGTGCTGACAGTCCGATTTTTTGTCTATTATTCGTCTGTTTAGAGAAAACAGCCGAAAACCGTCAAAAAACGGCTATTTTCGGAGCCAGCAACAAGTAACGCCATCTATCGGATTAAAATTTTCGGGAGTTTGCCATAGAATCACCTTAAATGGGTCCTACATTGTGCATATACGTATCTCACACCAACACAAGTAATCATGATCGATGGACCGACCCGTCAGAATGGTTAGTGTTCCGTTTCTTTTCGATTGAACGATCTAACCACGATGGCTAACAGCGGTAAGAAATACGGGAGTGTTCCATTGCGCTTCATTATATTAAGTTTAAATCCGATAAACCAAAAACACAAAACAAAACCGAAAAAAAAAAAAACAAAACAAAACAAAACCAAAAGGAAAAGTGTCTTCTCTCTTTCTATAGTGAATTTCGCTCACGAGGACTTGTTTCACGATATTTCCTTCGTGAAACAGCAAAAAAAAAATTGACTCGACAAATTTCACGAAGAACGTTTCGGTCACGGCACCTATTTTAGCGAATAGAGTCAGTTAGCAGTAAGTACGAAAAGGTCACGTGAAAGAAAGTTCGATACTTTGGAACGCTCAAAGTAAAGTTTCACCGGATCAAGCCGACGCGACGTCATCACCAGTGGCCTAGCGAGCATTTGGCAAAGTTGCTGTTTGCTCATGTAAACCCAGATAAAAGGTCGAATGTTCCTGCTTACGAGCAGACATGTATTTTTGGTGGTCTTTTAATCGTTGACTTGGCGCAGGGCTCATCAAAACGTCCCCTCTGCTCTTCCGGGGCACCGCCAATGTTATTTTCAATGGGAAAACAGACTTACGAGCAGACCTGTATTTTTGGTAAGCTTTTAATCGTTGACTTGGCGCAGGGCTCATCAAAACGCCCCCTCTGCTCTTCCGGGGCACCGCCAATGTTATTTTAAACGGGAAAACAGACTTACGAGCAGACCTGTTTTTTTGGTGGGCTTTTAAGCGTTGACTTGGCGGGGGGCTCATCAAAACGTCCCCTCTGCTCTTCCGGGGCACCGCCAATGTTACTTTAAATGGGAAAACAGACTTACGAGCAGACCTGTCTTTTTGGTGGGCTTTTAATCGTTGACTTGGCGCAGGGCTCATCAAAACGTCCCCTCTGCTCTTCCGGGGCACCGCCGATGTTATTTTAAATGGGAAAACAGACTTACGAGCTGACCTGTCTTTTTGGTGGGCTTTCAATCGTTGACTTGGCGCAGGGCTCATCAAAACGTCCCCTCTGCTCTTCCCGGGCACCGCCAATGTTATATTCAATGGGAAAACAGACTTACGAGCAGACCTGTCTTTTTGGTGGGCTTTTAATCGTTGACTCGGCGCAGGGTATATCAAAACGTCCCCTCTGCTCTTCCCGGGCACCACCAATGTTATTTTACATCTGAAAACAGACTTACAAGCAGACCTGTCTTTTTGGTGGGCTTTTAATCGTTGACTCGGCGCAGGGCTCATCAAAACGTCCCCTCTGCTCTTCCGGGGCACCGCCAATGTTATTTTAAATGGGAAAACAGACTTACGAGCAGACCTGTCTTTTTGGTGGGCTTTTAATCGTTGACTTGGCGCAGGGCTCGTCCAAACGTCCCCTCTGCTCTTCCGGGGTACCGCCAATGTTATTTTAAATGGAAAACAGACTTACGAGCAGACCTGTCTTTTTGGTGGGCTTTTAATCGTTGACTTGGCGCAGGGCTCATCAAAACGTCCCCTCTGCTCTTCCCGGACTACGCCAACGTTATTTTAAATGGGAAAACAGACTTACGAGCAGACCTGTCTTTTTGGTGGGCTTTTAATCGGTGACTTAGCGGGGGGCTCATCAAAACGTCCCCTCTCCTCTTCCGGGGCACCGCCAATGTTATTTTAAATGGGAAAACAGACTTACGAGCAGACCTGTCTTTTTGGTGGGCTTTTAATCGTTGACTCGGCGCAGGGTATATCAAAACGTCCCCTCTGCTCTTCCCGGGCACCACCAATGTTATTTTCAATGGGAAAACAGACTTACGAGCAGACCTGTCTTTTTGGTGGGCTTTTAATTGTTGACTCGGCGCAGGGCTCATCAAAACGTCCCCTCTGCTCTTCCCGGGCACCACCAATGTTATTTTCAATGGGAAAACAGACTTACGAGCAGACCTGTATTTTTGGTGGGCTTTTAATCGTTGACTTGGCGCAGGGCTCATCAAAACGCCCCCTTTGCTCTTCCGGGGCACCGCCAATGTTATTTTAAATGGGAAAACAGACTTACGAGCAGACCTGTCTTTTTGGTGGCTTTAATCGTTGACTCTGGCGCAGGGCTCATCAAAAGTCCCCTCTGCTCTTCCGGGGCACCGCCAATGTTATTTTAAATGGAAAACAGACTTACGAGCAGACCTGTCTTTTTGGTGGCTTTTAATCTTGACTTGGCGCAGGGCTCATCAAAACGTCCCCTCTGCTCTTCCGGGCACCCCAATGTTACTTTAAATGGAAACAGACTTCGAGAGACCTGCTTTTTGGTGGGCTTTTAATCGTTGACTTGGCGAGGGCTCATCAAAACGTCCCCTCTCTCTTCCGGGCACCACCAATGTTATTTTCAATGGGAAAACAGACTTACGAGTAGACCTGTCTTTTTGGTGGGCTTTTAATCGTTGACAAGGCGCAGGGCTCATCAAAACGTTCCCTCTGCTCTTCCGGGGCACCGCCAATGTTATTTTAAATCGGAAAACAATGCGAACGAACTGCAACCTTTCCAGATTGCACGCTACGCCACCGGTCATCACTAAAACAAACTAACGGGACAGAAACAAGAATCGATTATTCATTTTATTGTTTTTTAACAGAGTTACATCCATGAGACGATTGCGAAGCCTCGATCCTTAAATGCATCGAAAAACGGTGTGTAGAGGCCAGAGTGGAGAGGACTAGAAAGGGGGGGGGGTGGAGAGAGAAAGGTGAAGCGAGCTAGCAATTCGAAATTAGTTATTTAAAGTTTACAAATCGAGTGATACGGGAAAAGGAGAGCTACGACCGACGCGCGGCGGCGGAATAAAATGGAATAATTACTCGATCAAAACCTTTTTTTTTTTTTTTTTTTTTTCTTTCTTTTTTTTTATTACCACGCTGAATTAAACTCATTGCCATAAAATTTAAATTGACTTTTCTCTTCTTTGCGCCCCCTTGACGCACCCCCCTCGCCACCCCCTAACATCTCCTTTCGAAGTTCTTTTTGCTCCTCAACTTCTCAATTTTATTATCATTACTCCTCTCCTCTCCTCTCCACACCTCTAGACTCGCCATATCCTTCCTCCTGAGTCCTGATCCTTCTCTTCTGCCCTTTTAATATTTATTGATTTCCTCTCTTTCTCCTGTCTCGCATCAATTTGAATGCACTTGGCACCTTAATCCCTTTTCCTTTTTTATCCTGACCCTACACTCTGCAGACAGGTTTACTGAGTCGCAGGTCGCGGGTTAGCCATGAGCGGATACAAAAATGTGGCTTTCTCTATCTCTTTCTATTTGAACACATGTGTTAGAAAAGGATAGAAAAGAGAGGGGGGGGGGGGTTCTTTGGAGGGTGGGTGTCCGAGGTCAAACAATTGTCAAGAGGGGGGGGGGGGGGGGCCAACTGTCCAAAGATATCTACTCTTCGTAAACTTTGTCTGAAAACCCTAATAATTACCTTTTTTGAGGGAAAATTGTGGTGTCAATGGGGAGGGGGGTGTCAATGGGGAGGGGGGTGTCAATACCCCCCTACCCCCCTCCCCCCCCACTTGGCTATGCCACTAAAGGGAGCCATCACATGACTAGCCCCTAACTCTGTCCTTTTCTAACGCATGCTTTCAAATGGAAGGAGAAAGAGACAGACAAATTCCTGAATCCGCCCATGGGGTCAGCAGCGGCCAGGCGGCGGCGCGGCGTAATCTCCAGTTTGACGACTTATCAAATATTACAAAATAATGAATGAATTGTAAACACCTAAACAAAGCATTCAAAGGTTTGTAAGTTACGTTGATGTTTACATAAACGTGGTGGTTCCGCCCTGTAGTATTGTATTTCGGTGATAACACAGTGTCAAATGTAGCGCTGGTTGTTTGAAATGGAAGTACTTTTTAAAGAAAATAAATTTAATTTTCAAAGTTGGAGGGGGGGGGTGTAAATCAATGTGATACATTGCTGTAGCAGAAGTATGTAGCAGAAGTATGCAACAAACTCATTGATAGTGCACCGAGCGTCATTTTACTTAATTACGAGTATTTATGTTAAAATCGTGTGCTGCGCTTCTTTTTCGTTTTTAACCATTCTGACAGTGTCAACATTTGGACGTATGAGTATCAACCACTGAATCCGAACCGAGATTCAAAATACGCACGTGACGAATGAATGAGAAATGTGAGGGGGAAGGTGCAGGGGGTAAAATACCACTTTTGCTCAAAGGCTGTGAAACGCATGTTCTGAAGAAAGTCATAAATGCGACTCTAATCCGTTTAACGTGACATTCTGCGAGCCAGACAAGTTTCGTGCTAATAACGGATTAAAATTGCTAGGCAGCTCTTTAGATAAGTGAATGTAAAAATTTACTTTTCGATCCAAGGTATATGGAGAACAGATATAACAGGTATGGACAACACTCGACTCAGGGGGCGTGGCTACTTGGGAAAAAGCGACTTCGCCACCATCTTGTCTCCTATTTATACCGTGGATCTTGCATTGTTGTTTGTGGTTAGGTTTGAAGGGGGAAGTTTATCTGAAGCAATACTTTATTTATTTGAACAATGAAATGTAATTTTTATCTTTAAATGTTAATGTTGTGACTATAGAATGGATTAACATCATCAATTACATTGTTCACTTTCCTTTTCAAGATATGAAATCTAAATTTGAATCGCGCTGTCAAAAAAATGGCGGCGGAGTCGCTTTTTTCACAACCAATCAGAGCCAACCTCAGAGTGTTGTCCATACCTGTTCTCCATATACCTTGTTTTCGATCGCTTTTATCTCGTATGAATTGGGTTATTTCAACTGCAAAAATTTAATTTTCGATAGCCATTACCTTGCATAAAATGGATTATTTCCGAATAGTTCGCGATCACGATTAAAAGGTCTGTGTGGATTTAGGAATTTTAGACAAAATGCTAAGTGTTTTAAATTAAAAAACATCTACAGTCGGGAGAACATGCATTCGTGGATGACGCCAGTGGCGTAGCGTACAATTTGGCAATGTTGCTGTTCCTTTATTGAAACCCATGAAATAGATCGAAGTCTTGGGTGTTAGGTGAACACCTTCACATTCAATTTTTTACATGGGTTTAAATGTACCAAATACAACGTTACCAAATGTCGGTCAGCGCCTTACATTCTGGTTCAGGTAGGCCACATGCGGTGTTTAAATTCATTGTGATAAGCATTGCAGGTTGCCTACATGAAAGAATTCAAGGAGCCGACTGCCGTTATTTGATTCGTTAAATGTACTTACGTGGAGCTCAAATACTACATATTACTGCAAGTCCTATACCTAAGGGATCTCGATTCACGAATCGATTCTTTGAAATCGATTCTGACAAAGAATCGAATCGATTTTTTCCCTCCGATTCTTGGATCGAATCGATTCTTTAGGCACTGAATCGGAATCGAAATTTCAGTCTGTAATATTCATGAATTCATGATTATTTTTCCAACCAATCTAGAATTTCTTCCAGATGTATCCTTGAAAATTCCAGACAACCTGTAATTGAATCGGGAAAAACGAGTTTGAGTGAAGGAGAATAGACTTGTTTGAAAGTCAACAACAACAACAACAACAACAAAAGAATCGCATCATCACGTGACGATTTCCAGCGAGCGATATCGAATCGGAAGATCGTCACGTGACGATTCAATTGGCCACTCAAAAAAAGAATCGGGCGAATCGATTCTTTTGAGCCGAGTTTTGAACCGGATTGATTCTCTCAGAGGAGAATCGGATCGATTCACGAAATCGATTCTTTCATAGTGAATGGCATCTTTTCAGCTCACCGAGTACCTACTTTCATTTGCTAACTAAAAAATACCAATATTCTTTCAACTCTATTCTTTCATCTCACTTTACGTTCCTACTGAAATAACAATGGAGTGTCTATACAAAAATTACAACATTTTGAATGTAATCAAACTTATCGATTCTCCAAACCAGCGGTTTGTTGAAGAGTTTTATCAGGCGTTGCACTGGCGGATCGAGGAATGGGTCTGTTGCAAACTTTTGCTACAACAATTAAGAGTGTCCGATCTAATGTAAAATCGCCTGAAAAGTCCATTGGTGGCATCAGAAAGTCATAAAATGCAATGATAAATTCACGAGAGGCGTTTAATGAAATCCAAGATGGCGGAGAAATATCGAGCAATCTGTATGCATGCACCGTGAACATCCAAGGATGGCCAACTTTGACAACCTCACTGTAGGTAGAGGTTATGTGTTTGTTTACGTTGTGATTGGTTGTGATCGATATTGTGAGGTTGGCTATCCTTGGATGTTCGTGGTGCATGCATACAAATTGCTCGATATTTCTCTGCCAACTTGGATTTCATTAAACACCTTATGTGAGATTATTATTGCATTTTATGACTTTCTGATGCCACCAATGGACTTTTCAGGCGATTTTACATTAGATTTAACTCTCTTAATCGTTGTAGCAAAAGTTTGCAACAGACCCATTGGTCCTTGCCTCTCCCCTCTCATTAGAAAGCGCGTATTAGAAAAGGACAGATCTCGGGCAGTCCTATAATTTTCACCTCCTCTTCTATCCTTCTCTAACACATGCGTTCTAATAGGAACAGAGAAAGAAAGACAATTTCTTGGATCCGCTGGCGAGGCATTGCATTTAAACCTTATAATTTATAAATACAGGGTGCGGTCGCGTCCACTTTTTATTCTTAAACAATCCATAAAAAAAACATCTGGGAGGTCATAATAAGATTTTTTTTTTTTCAGCGAAAAAGAAATAGAAGTGTGTACGGGTGATGGTGGGGGGGGGGGGGGGGGGGGGGTTCATGTGACACAACGTCAAAACCTCGCATTCAAGAGACTCATGCATCCACTTTACCCTGCTTTATGGAAACTAGGGGGAGGTGGTGTGTGAGATGCATGAAATTCGTCAGCAGAGCGCAAGAATTAAGCTGAAGCGTATTACATTGTGAATTGTGTTGAGCATAATTTTTATGTTAATTTCGCTTGTTCTCTGGCGAGCGTGGCTGCTACGTCGCCGGATCACGCGAGTCAATTGTACGCTGTCAAAGGAATGAAAACCGAGATTCTCACTGAAATATGGTAACGCTGCCCACAACTGGATGGGACAAAACGTTATGGGACGGTTAGCATAAACCACCCTTCTTTTACTTTTTCAAGCGTTTTGCACCCCTTTCGACCCTACCACCCGCAACACACCGCGGTGGCAAGTGGGCGCGGCTTACTCGAGCAAAAAGTCCCCCCCTTCACCACCCCTCGTCCGTAGTATAATAACGCAAAATAATTGAATTCGAAAAGACATTATTAAATTATGTTAAATGGCGTCCTTTCCGAAACTCGTACAAACCGGGTAATTTTATTAGAGAGCGTTACGTACATCGGCAGAGCCTCCCCCTACCCTGCAAGGTACTCCGCAGCAGTGTGCGGTGAAGCTAAGCTGACGCAACGCTTTCCCAGCGCCCTATGGACACTCTAAGTTGAGCCCCTCAATAAACTTGTCATCCCTTTGGACCCAATCCCTCTCATGAGCCGCCCAAACAAACGCAGGTCGCAGCCCTTTAAAAATTGAGTATTTAGGGCATGACGTCACTGATGCACAGTTGATATAAATAAACTGTGAGGAATACCCTATGAACACTTTCTCACATTAAATTTGTTCTGGGGTGACCCAAAGACCCCCTTTAATATCCTGGGGGAGACCCCTAGGACCCCTAAGACCCCTTTGATATTTTTATCCAGATCCAAAGATCTATTTTCAAAATATTTAAATTTTTCCTTTTCTTGACCCATTTTCCGATTGATTTTGATGAAAACCGTCTTTCATCCACAACTCACCTAAAAATTGAAATTTCAAAAAACCAACAACAAAAAAGTCCCTCTGGGTAACGTTAAAAGCAACATCTCTGCAAAATTTGGATGCATGTGGAATAATGGCTAAATGCAGTTATGGCTGGGTTTCACGTTTTATGGCTACAGACAGACGCCGCAGAAAGTTTGTGCATCTACACCTTCAAGCCACATATGGTTAAATAATATTGAAACTTCATGAATGAATATATTTTCGGATAGTATTAAGCATGATGCGAGCCAATTATTTTGGAATAATCATGATTAACTTTTTTAGATGTAGAGGGTCAAGTATTGAAACAAAATACCTTGAATACCTCTACGCTGCGCCAATGCAATACTTCCTCTATTTCTAACTTTGTTAGTAGTGAGAAAGTAAAAAAAAAAAACAAAAAAAAACAAAAAACAAAAAAAAAAACAAAAAAAACAAAAAAAAACAAAAAACTATGATTGGTCATTCTAAACCATCCGTCCGTTAAGCAAACAGCTGATTTCATTCAGCGAGCTGATCGGGGACTTTATAGTTAAAGTGATCGATAAAACTGAATACAAGTGACAGGATTGGGTGGGAGACCGATGAGGGGCGGAAGTCTTTTGAAAACCATTGTCCAGTCGCTCGTTATGTAAAGGTGTCTCCGAGCAACCTTTACCTACCGAGCGACTGGACAATGGTTTTCGAAAAAGATCCACCCTGAATTGATCTCTCACCCAATTGTGTCATTTGTTTTCAGTTTTATCGATATGGTTAACTATATGAAGTCCCCGATCAACTCCCAGGTTAGACTCGCGCTCTTTACTAAAACGATTCACATGAAACCTTAATCGATCAGCACCGCATCTACGATAGGCCGCTTGAATGTGCTGTTAAGAAGTCGAGTGACGCGATGTATTCGTTGATTACAATCGAACCAAGTTTCATCAAATAAAATCGGGGACATGAAGAACATTAGATAACTCCTGGAGGTAAGCAACCTGCAATACTTATCTCAATGAATTTGAGCATTCCAGGAGCTCACCTACAATAAAATCGAAGGATTCGCCTGGCAGTTTTGTCCGTCGATTTTGCGTCGCGCTGCTTAACAGTCTTTGGTTAAAATTTATAAATTAACGGTAAAAATACAAATTTGAGGACCGTCAGCACCTGCGAGCGTGCTTCAAAAAGATACCCTGGAAGTTTCAAGCTGAAAGACACAAAAATAAATCCGGAAATTATAAAATACGATCACTTCCACAAGTCTCGATGAGTGCGACTGAGAAAGTTAGACATATTATCACTCGCACTCGCACTCACTAAGCTTATGGCGAAATGAATTTCACTATTTACGGCTTTAATTCTCAGCCAGTTTTGCGCGTTTCAAGCTGAAAGACACAAAAATAAATCCGGAAATTATGAAATACGAAAATTACCACACAAGTCTCAATGAGTGTGAGTGAGATAGATAGACATCTTATCACTCGCACTCACTAAGCTTATGGCGAAATGAATTTCATAAATTACGACTTTAATTATCAACTAATGGGGCAGTTGCAAGGGTCTAAAATTTTGTGTTTTTTATAAAGAAAATTAAATTACTTGATGAGCTGAGAACAAAGATCCCTTTGGTTTCTAATTGAGTTCTTTTGTTCTGGAGATAAGATTTTGATCCAAAATACATTGTTTTAAATGGGAGTTTCGCGTAGTGACGTCACTACGCTCACGATTTTTTACAACTTTACACGTGTGTATCTCCAAAACCGTCACACTTATATGGAAAAACCAAAGACACAGCTGTCTTCAGCTCATCAAGTACTATCATTTTCTTTATAAAAAACACAACATTTCAGACCCTTGCAACTGCCCCATTCTGCTCGTTTTGGGCTCACAAAATCCATGAAAATGTCGCAGGTGCGCAAAATTGTTGAATTTTGCGCTTTTACTTTGATTTCAATTTAAAAGCCAAAAACACGACTTTTCCCGGAAGCGAATAGAGGTTCTATCCATCGGATTGAACAGTGAAAAACAAGATTACCAGAAGCATGCCAATATGTGACCCAATGCGTATGAGATGGTACAATTACCAGAATTCAAGTGTTTGTACCATAATTTTTGAAATTGTTTAGGAAATTCTAGTTCTATGACCATATCCTGGTGTAAACACCAATATTTTATGGTCAAAGTACTAGACTTTCTTTCGTTCACACATCGTTGTGATTCTGGTAATCAGGGCTACCGTTTTGCGTATAATTAATGCTATTTTTGCATTCTCCGATGATTTCATTGGTTGAGAAAAGATTACACAGTTCAGTACAGTGAATAATTTTGCAATGAGCTAAAATACTAGCATGTAATCTTTTCTCAACCGGTGGAGTCGTCGATGACTTTAAAAAACTTGCGGATATTTTATTTAATTAGCGGAGTTTCCACCGATTAAGGAAAGATTACAGATCAGAGTATTTTCGTGTTTTACAGTCATGCACTGGACTGGACTGTGTAATCTTTTTTCAACCGGTGGAATCATCGGTGAATAGAAAAATAGCATTGATTATACGCAAAACGGCAGCTCTGCTGGTAATATGACTAGAATCTGGAATTAAGACTGTCGCTTTTTTTTTTAGTGAAATCTGGAAAATTTTCGGCGGGAATCACCTTAAAAAACAAGCTTTCCTTGGTCGTATCGATACTACAAAAGAAGAGCACGAATCATGGACGTACCAAGCGATAACAAACGGGCATAGGGGGATGAGAGAATTCTCCTCCTCCCTCTCTCTCCCTCCCTCTCTCCCTCCCTCTCTCTCCCTTACTCCTACATCGTATGACGGGAGTTATGAATACTGTGTCATAAAGGCGTACAGTGCGGAGTTAGAGTTTGAGCCGCGTCTTCCCGTCATCTCGAAGGCTGAAACGGTCCCAGACCAGCAATAATACCGACACAAAATCGAGGGGAAAAATAGGTAAACAAACAAAAAAAAACAAAAAATAAAAAAGTAAAAAAAAAATAAAACGTATGAAATAAGCAGGGAAAGGATATTGTTGAAAATACAGAGATATTCGCTAGAGGGCGCCGCGAGAGCTAAGCGCTGCAAACAAGGAAATATGCGGGGAAATATTTTCGAAGGCTGCAGAATTTCGTATTGATGAGCTATGGGAACAAAGCTCTCGGGTGGGAGGGGGCGGGGAATTTGAAAAGCGCGCGCATATTTCGATAGCATATCAAAAGCTTTTACACACAACTTTATTTCGCAACTAATTACACTAAAAGCTCTGATAGGCAATGAAAAACCGTTCGTTTTCTTTTCCTTTTATCTTCACCTCCCCCCCCCCTTCACTATCCCTGGTTTATCAAAAACTAGTCAACATGAGTTTTTTTTTTCCCCCCAGAATTTCCCGCACCCCTATGGCTGTGATTGGAGAGTCGATCCACTCCTCAATTTCCCGACTCACCCCTCTTATAGCTACCCGGTCGACATGCTTTCGTGTCAAGCGGGTTGCAGACAGATCACGGAAGAATGGAGGAACAGATGTCTCATCCGGTCGGGGGAGGCCGAGCAATGTCAGCCTACATTTCGTGGTTTCACAAGTGGAAGAGGGTAAAGGGCTGAATGAGGCGAAAGAGAATGCAAGAGTGGAGAGTGAGAATGAGCGAGGCCACGCTGAAGGCTGCTTGGGAAAGCATTCGAATGGGGTGGGGGGGGGAGAGAGGTAGAAAGCTATACGTCCTTGAGTGAACGAAATTTTCATCTGAACGATTCAGATGACGAATCAAAATGTCGAAGTTTAAGTCAGAGTCTTTAAAATAGATTACGTCCAGAGTATGAATAGTCCGGGAAAAATTATTCCCGTTTTCGCGGTACAGCGCGGGAAAAATTGAAACATGGTTCAAGGCGGATTTTTTTTTTTTTTTTTTTTTTTTTTTTTTTTTTTTTTTTTAAATCAAGGATTTGAAGGACTTTTTACGTGCTTTCAAGGACTTGCGACAGGCGCAAACGTTGTCTCTTTTTTACCAAGTTTTCAGAGACAAAAAAAATGCAAGGTTATTTCCACTTACGGATGCTCTATAACCAGAGGAAAACGGTAGACAAAAAATAAACGAAAGAAAACATGTCCTGCCGACTCCTCAATTTTTTCTCGCGGCTTCGCAACCGAAACAATACGACATTCCTCAGACAGACGACCAAAATTATCTACGAAATGGCGAGCTGAAGCTGGTTATTTTCAAGGATTTTCAAGTACGTATGACGACTTCGTCAAACAAGGTTATTCAAGCATATGAACAACGAAAAAGTAAGTCACGGATCTTCAAGGACTTTTCAAGGCGCCACAAACCATGTGAAAGACAGCTGAATTTCGGCATAAATGCTTCTTAAGCCATATATGCCCAACTTTATTTGAACATTTTAGGTTTTTTCTGCTGTTTTCCTAAAAAAAAAAAAGAAACAAAAACAAAAACAAAAAAAAAAAAAAAAAAAAAACAACCCTTAAAGTTAAAAAATTGTGAAATTTTCTGGTCCTGCTAAATGATACGTGGTGAAAGATCACAACATTAATTTTTGAGTAAAATTGGCTGAATTTACTGTAATTCGGTCTGAACAAAACATTATAAACAACATTATAAATGGGTCCTTAACGACCCAATGCGCATATTTCGGTTAACCCTTTAACCACCAGATTACGAAGAAAAGTCAATGTTCGCTCGCTCAAATTAACCGGGTAGTTTACGTTCTATTACACTCGCAATACTTTGGGAAAACATCGTTAACTTTGGGGGCATTTATAAAAAAAAAATTCGGGGAAATATTCGACCACTTTCGAGTCTTCTCCAACTTTCAGCCTGAATTTCCTCAAAGTTGACAATATTTCCCATGAAAAAGAGCATGCACTATTTATATTTACCTCCTAAAAGAAGCGTCACTGGCAGGAGGCTAGGTATAAACTCCTTTTGATGGACCTTACTCGAAACTAAGCTGGACCGTCAAGATTCAAAATAAGCCAATCGCAAGCGCTGCTCGAGCGATGAAGTTGGTTTTGAATGAAAAGGTTACAGAATTTGAGACAGCCTCTTCTCAAAAAATTCTTTCCAATGATCGATAGCGACTCGATACGACCGTTAATAAATCACTATCCTCATTTCAAGAGCTGCGGGCCGATCATTTACATCATAGTTAAACCGATCGTTAATACTGTGTCTGAGTGATTCTATCGGTCGAATATTATAAAACTAAGCCGTTGCTGTGGTAACCATCGTTATAGTGTCCATTTTTTAAAGGTTACTCAAGAATAGCCTTTATAAAACGAGAATTTTTACGATGGTTACCATGGCAACAGCCAAGTTTTACAATTTTCGACCAATAGCATCACTCGCGCGTAGACAGTTTTAACGATCGATTTAACGATAAAGTAAATGATCGGTTCGCAGATCACTTTCAACAATCGCTGCGCCAAAATTTGGCAAATAGCTGAGCACTCCTTGAACCAGAATACAATAATAAGAATACTCAATTATCCCGAGAGACGTCGACTACCACCAAGAATCATTCGGATCGAAAGAGTCGAGTGATTCGAATCCAACCGATGAACTGTTTTGAACGGCTCTGAAAGCAGTGTCAGTCGAAAGAGCGGGAGAGAAAAAGAGAAAGCGTGAGTAAGAGGGCGAGAGAGAGAGAGAGAGAGAGAGGGAGAGAGAGAGAGGACGCAACACGAAACACGAGATCGAGAGCGATAGAAAATATCGCGGATTATTAGATTGAGCGCAGAGTGCAGCTTTTGTTCGGTCGTCCTCATCCTAATCTACAGAGTGAGGGGGAGGGGCGGGGCGTCGAGTGGGGGGGGGGGGATCAAGTGGTTTAAATAACGCTTTGTTTTCCAGTTGTAGTTTAAACGGGGATAAAACTTTTGCAAATCGCTTTGCAATTTCCTTTACCGCACTCAAGATTTGCTTAATATGCCTCGGAATAGAGCCGCGAACGAAACTCTCGAGATATTTTGTCTCCTCAACAACGCAATGTGACGCTCCAACACTTTCAACGGCATCAGCTCATCTTTGGAATCTGCTGGAACGCCAGAAAAAAAAGAAAGAGAGAGAGAGAGAGTGAAAAAAAAGGAGGAAAAGTGTTTTGTTGCAAGATTGTAAGTGCTTCTCTTCTCATCTTTAGATTGGGAGAGGCATTAATGGGCGGGGTGTTTGTATCACCGTTGCGATTTCGTAACAGTGTGAAAAACACAGTTCTAACTTAACCCTCTATTGCATGAATATTTTTTTCCCCGCCGATTTTGGTGGGAAAAAACACGGATTTTTTTTTTTTTATGTTGGCACTACTGGATCATAATTTTTTTCTCTTAATCCCACCCATACCGGCCATATTTTTACCTATGGGTAACAACATGTAGAATGAATAGCACCGCATTTCTTGATGTTTTAGATATTCCAATACCCCGTGTTACCTATAGGTATAACGCCATGCAATAGAGGGTTAACAGTTCCATAACGTACTATAGAGTTTCTCATTGTACCGTGTATGGTATATTCAATGGGGCTATTGCACACTTTTGCTATAAGCGATTTAATAGTCGATAATGGCGTAGAAACCTAAAAAAATAACGATGGCGGCAATAAAAACTTCCAAAATCCACTCCTAAACACAATAAACACAGTTATTTGCGGGAGCGTAATGGTGACCGAAGGCACTAACAATGGGAGATTCCCATCTGACAATTCTGAAACTCCATCAAGAAGTGACCAATAAGAGATTACTTTCATTTGACACCGGTGTCACTTGGTGCTGCGGTACCATTCATCGGATGTGGATCATCACTCTGATGACTAATTACGCTGTGAATCATCCTTGTCAGCATAGAAAGAGTGACGAAATTAAGATAGGAATCTCCCATTGTTAGTGCCTTCGGCCACCATTACGCTCGTGCAAATAACTGCGTTTATTGAGTTTAGGAGTGGATTTTGGAAGTTTTTAGTACCGCCATCGTTATTTTTTGAGGTTTCTACGCCATAATCGACTATTAAATCGCTTATAGCAAAAGTGTGCAATAGCCCCATTGTTTGGTGCACCATTCAGGGTGTGATTCAGAAACTTCCCTTGAGATACCCTTGCCTTGACTTTGGATTGAGCCATCCTCCACGTTCAATTTATAATGGACCTGTAGCGAACTTTTGCTACCGGCAGGCTGATTATGAACGATCGTATCGTAATGTCATCGAGTACGTGTTATCTTGTGGGTGTCTGATAGGTATCGTTCAGATAGAAACCCTCCCATCTCTACGAAAGTTCGCCGATTAGCTCAGGAGTCATCATCGCCATTCCACAGAGATGGGCGAGGGTTTCTGTCGGAATGAAACCTATCGTAATGACTTTATCCATAAGCAGTAGCGCACCGAGAGTTTCTTCATCTCTCTCTTTTCTCCATTAAGGAACGTATGTTAGACAATGATGGACAACAGGATGAAACCCCCTCCTTCTGTCCTTTTCCTACTCATACATTCAAATGGGAAATGAGAGAGATGGAAGATATCCTGATTGCGCCAGTGTCCATAAGAATAACGCATATTCGATCATCGACTCGATAGCAATACGATACAATTGTTAATGATCAGCCTGAATGCTTAATTATTGTTGATACGGTTGTAAAACCCGGCAAAAATGACTACAATCTCAATAAAGAATCACGAAATCCACTCCCAAACTCATAGTATGCTTTCAAAAGGGAGGTCGAAATGGCGGTGATATCCGCATTTTACATTAGGCTTGCATATCTCATTAAGCTCCACGCGCACAAAGTGTTCTTGCGACACCACACAAGAAGGAGAACAAGCATGAATTGCCAAAATATTTAGGCGGCTACCGCCGCCATTACGACCTTGTGTTTGAAAGCTTAAAGTGAGTTTGCGTGTAGATTTCGTGATTTTTTAGTGAGTTTATCGTAACGATTGCAGGATTTTACAACCGAAACAAACATGTTTACGCCTGCAGCAAAAGTTTGCAACAGCTCCATTTAGAAACACACCTTTGAGCCTAAACAACAAACGTGGTCTCGTGCACTTTTTGACGACTCTATACTTTTGTTTCAACGAACTAATTGGTCTCTTTTTCATAAAAACGGTCCACGTACATTTTTCAGCGAGATAGGCCTAATGAGTCATTGGAATGAATGTTCATTTTCTGGGAAGGTGCAGATCGTCGTGAATTTTTTCAGAATGCCTGTATTCATCACAAACTTGAAAGAGGACAAGGTATGCCTCCAACAATTATTAGTACAGATGGACTGTATTTTTTTATAAAAAAAAAGAGATAGGTGATGCGAGGGGAAACAAAAGACAGGATCGGATGATTATGACGAAAGCAATAGCTTTTGATTAAATCAATTAAGAAAATTGCAAAAAAATATTCAGCCGTTTCCAAGTTCCACATCAGTTTAGCTCTGTTTCAAATCCTCCGCAATGGGTCTTGAAAATCGAAATGAGTCGGAGAAATGTAAATAAACATTTACGTGGAAAGAGGTTTTAATCAAAACAAATTAATATCTATCACGAATCTTTTGAAGGGTCAATACAGCTACTTAACGAGGGCAGCAATGTGTAGTATTCGCACACCCAGAAAAGCAAATCAATGAGTTCCATATATAAAAAAAAAAAAAAAAAAAAAAAAAAAAAAAAAAAAAAAAACCTCTGCTATAGCTGTCTTTTTTCCCCTTCCTCTAATCGAGCTTACTCCTAAAAGAGTTGGGATAAATTAATTATGTCATGCGTCGTTCTGTTTGCTGCCTTACAATGACAAACGCGCACGTGACCAACTGCCCAGTAATTACAGACGGATACAAGAATGGGTCTGTTGCATACTTTCGCTACAGCTACAACAAAATAGAACCTTGATTCTTATGTAAAATTCGGCGAAAATAATGAAGTGTAACTTAAAATCGTTCAAAATCCACTCATTGACTCAGCAAATCACTTCAATTTCAAACAGCCCGCGCTACACTAGGCACTATTTGCACCGGAATACTACTACGGTTTTTCAACACGGCGGAGATAGGAAGTGCCGTATATCTTAGGCTTAGTAATAGCTGGGTAAAACCCTGTAAAAATAACGTTTAGCGCACTAAAAAATTGACGAAATCCACTCCTAAACTCACAAGATTCCTTTAATCGCGAGACCGTACTGGTGGCTGAGGCCGCCTACATCTAATGGCAAATGTATGCTTCTTCTTCTTCTTCTTGTGTGGTGTTGAGAGAACACCTCGTGTAGATGGCGCTCATTGAAGCTAGGGAACCCCAATGCAAACCGCGGCCCCGGCCGCCATTACGGTCTCGCGTTTAAAAGCCTTTCGTGAGTTTAGGAGAGGATTTCGTGATTTTTTAGTGCGCTAATCGTTATTTTTACAGGGTTTTACCCCATTATCAACTATTACTAAGCCTGTAGCGAAACTTTGCAACAGCTCAATTTGCATTTAAGTCATGTCCGACCTTTCCTTTTGCAATGAAAATAAGACCCTCGGACATGACTCATGAACCCCAACTCATGATAAAAACGTGTCTTAAATGCGGGATCTTTAATCCAGCGCCGATTTCTAATGTCAAGTTCACACGCAATGCAGGTCCGGTTAAGATCCTTACCAATCACATGTTTTGACTGTTATCTATCTCCATATGAAAACCCTCATTATACGAGATACGGGTGTCATTATCCCATGCATTTGAGTGTCTAAAAATCGAGTCCATACCCACTGTCACTCAGTGGCGTAGCCAGGAATTTCTCTAGGGGTCCAAAATTGTCAAAAGATACTAATTTGGAAAATTTGTCTGAAAACACAAAAAATTACCTTTTTTTTTTAAGGACACTTTTAGGTGTCAAGGGGGGTGAGGATCCAAACCCCTTGGACCCCCCCCCCCCGGCTACGCCACTGTGTGTCACTAATTTCTGTACTTCAAAAAATGACATTATTCTCGCGTAGCGACCCATCCTGGCCCAGTGTGCATTGCTTCGCTCCAATATGCGACGCGTCGATCTGATTGGCAATGATTCCGATGAATGTTTCAACATCCAACGATTTCCAACGATCTCATATACTCCGGCTAAAGACCACCGTACGCGCTCAAAGTACGATTGTCAAATTGGCGTCGGTGAGCTGAAATCCACCGCAAACAATTGAAAACTCAAGCATAACACGGACCAAAATACCTCCAAAACGGGTTTATTTGCTTCGTTGACTGTAGATTGGTGAATAGATGACACAACATCCATCGTCAAATTGCACAGTCGTTTGACAACGTTTTAACCAACGGAACATGCGACGGTTGGCTCACCTGCCGATTTGTGGTGGACTGCGTCTCACCGATCCCAATTTGACGATCCTACTTTGAGCGTGTACGAAGTCCTTGAAATATTTGCTAGATTCTTCACGAAAATCCGCTTCAAGTCAGTCTATTGACGAGATAAACACGGTGTTAAAACAGTCAAGTCAAGGTCTCGGGTCAAAAGATTAAAATGACAATGAGAGTTAAATGAGAGTGGCAAGGATGAGAAAACCTCGGGGGGTAGGTGAGGAAAGGGGGCGAGGTGAGAGAGAGGGAGGGAGGGAGGTAGGTTGGGAGTGAGGAGACGGGGCGCTCAGCATTCACGGCACGCCGAGAAGGCGTTGGGTGCTTCAAACTAAGGTGTTTTCAATGAGGGGATTAATGCGTAATGCGTCCGGAGAGAGGCTAATGAAGGAAAACTGGGCAAGCAACCGAGAGCTTTGAACTTCTACTCCATGTCTGGTCGGGCCTCTGACTTACTTACTTACTCTCGCCTCTAATCCGTACTCGACCACTCGTCCGCGAAAACGTCTGAAAAAGAAAACTCCTCGCCGGAAAAGGAACCCTCAGACAGCCGGGGGGGGGTGTTCATCCGCTGCTTATTTGACGCATCCAAATAAAGTTGCTTTTTAGAAAACTTCGTAAAATCTTGACCGTTCGTGCAAAAGAAGCAAAATGGTGTCAAGGCAGAGCTGAATTGTTGGCCTATAAAATAATGGGTCTGCTCTTCCCGAGAATTGTGCATTGTTAGTCAACGGAGGTTTTTAGTTGAAGAGCACATCTGTTGTTTTAAAGGCCCTTCTACGTCGGTTTTAGACTGCTCCAAACGAGGCCTTCATAACAGTGCAAAAGCTCATGCGATATAAAGTATATCGATGTTTTTTTAACTCATTTAAATCTTCTCTCAATCTCTCTCTCTCTCTCTCTCTCTCTCTCTCTCTCTCTCTCTCTCTCTCTCTCTCTCTCTCTCTCTCTCTCTCTCTCTCTCTTTTTCCCTTTAAAGTTGAACATGTGAGTCGAAGATTGTGGAATGGGGCTGGTGCACACTTTTGCTATAAGCGCTTTATTAGTCAACTCTGGTATAAAAACCTCCAAAAATAACGATGGCAGCACTAAAACCTTCCAAAATCGGTTACAAGACTTTTCGTCCTGTTTTTATTGTCCACTTTTTTTTTCGTCCTTTTTTTATCGTCCAAGACATTTAGTCCTTGATAATTTGTCCTTCCAATTTTTGTCCCGTGGCACAATTGGTCCACTCATTATTTTTGTCCTCGACTGTAACGTCCATGAGTTTTTAGTCCAATTATTTTTAGGTCCAGAGTAAGTCTTTTGTCCTGTAATTTTAGTCCAATGTTTTTCGTCCTCAAAAAAAAGTTTGGTTCGTCCAATACACATTTATGTTCATTTCGTTGGTTTACAAGTCAAATTTGTGTGTCTTTATCTCAATACCAGAGAACGTATATTCAATTGGATTTTACCACTTTATTCAATGCAGTAAAGTATTTCTCAGAAACTATTTTAAAAGAAACAATTCCACTCAACATTTTACAGTATTAGGTTCTATATTACCAGAAAAATACAGTCAGACTTAAAATCTGAATTTTTCGAGGTCATTAATTACACGTGGGTATCAAATGTTTCATTTGAAAATCATTCAACCGTTTCGTATTTTTCTTAATTTATTCTGAAAATGTCATCAATGAATAGCGTGTACCCATACCATAGTTGCAAAATTTCCTTGAATTGAAGGTATAGGTATACATATAATACGGCAGTTAGTGTGCGTCTCGTTTCCGAATCACCCGATAGATAGCGCAACAATATTTCTATGTGTTGAAACAACTGTTGCTTTATCGCAATGCAGCTTAGTAAAAACTTTTCTTTTCACTTTTTTTCCTGGAATTTGCATTTTCTCAAAAGATAAATTAGAAACACCTAGTAGTAATACAACATATTAATTTGTTTTTGGTGAAATTCTATTTCTTCATTTTATTTTTTACCTGTAAACTAACGAAAAGGAGCATTGGACGAAACCAACTTTTTTTAAGGACAAAAAAAAAAAAAAAAAAAAAAATGGACTAATATTACAGGACAAAAGGCATACTTTGGGCATAAAAATAATTGGACTAAAAATTCATGGACGTTTCAGTCAAGGACGAAAATAATAAAAGGACCAATTGTTCTATAGGACGAAATTTAATTGGAAGAATTATCAACGACCAATTTTTATAGGACGAAAAAAAGGGACAAAAATCGAGTGGACGAAAAAAACGGGACGAAACGTCTGTTAACCCCAAAATCCACTCCTAAACTCAATAAAAGCTTTTATTTGGGCAAGCATAATGATGGCATAGGGCGGTAATAATAATTGGAGATTCCCATCTTAATTTCGTCACTCTCTCTACGCTGTGATTCACAGAGTAATTATTCATCAGAGTAGTGATTCACATCCGATGAATTTGGTTCATAATGATGGTCGTTATTCAAAAAAAAAAAAAAAAAAAAAAAAAAAAAAAAATTTATATATGGGGGGCGGGGGCTGTAGCTCGAAAGGAGGGCATTTTCGGACACATACTCAATGGAAACCTTGACACCAAGAGACACCGGTGTCAAATGAAAGTAGACTCTTATTGGTCACCTCTTGATGGAGATATAATATTGTTGGATGGGGTTCTCCCACATTACTACCCTAAGCCACCATTACTCTCGCGCAAATAAAACCGTTAGTTGAATTTAGGAGTGGATTTCGGAAGAGTTTACTGCTGTCATCGTTATTTTCAGAGGTTTTCACACCAGAATCGACTAATAAATAGCTTTTTGCAAAAGTGTGCGACAGCCGGTCCCGGGTCATTTGCTTTAAAGTATTTGACCTAAACGCAGATTACCTACAGGTTTTTTGTCAAAAAATAGTTGTCCTACACAATTTGATCTAAAGTATATTTTATCTAAATGTTTCTTTGCCTAAAATTGTCAGCCGGTATGTACGTGTACGCCTCCTTCTCAAAAAATTGTTGCCATAGAGAGGAAAGAAACAGTAAATAATTGTCATACCTAACCTATAAGGAAATGAAAATTCTTCCCGCGGAATTTTATGCATGTCAAAATTATTAATTGCTATGTTATTAACAAACTCATTTATTGGTTTCGGTTTCTGTTTTTACGGTTTCTAAGGTTTATTTTGGTATTTTGTTCACTTTTTTACAATTTTCACTTATTGAGGCATTTTGCCTTAAAGACTGCAGGTAAAACGTTTTGAGGTTAAATGCATTTTAAGTGAAAATTGGTAGGGCAACTTTCATTAGGTAAAAAAAAGTAGATGATCTGTTTTCAGATAAAAAGTTTTAGGGCAAGCGTCCGGGGATCCAACAGCCCCGTTGACACAATCAGGGAAAATAGAGAGGGATAGAGAGAGATCCCGACGGCGCGGCGACGCGACACTGGTAGCGTTCTAGAATTCATCGCTTCATCGTCACGTTGCAGAAAAGATTATGAATAGCAGCACTTTTTAATATACATAGATATACTACATCACAGGATAATGTAATCTTTTTTGCATGGATGCAGTAAATGGTTGAATTCTAGAACGCTACCACTGGATCCCGCAAACCAAACTCTCCGCATCACAATAGTATTCGTCACTCACACCAATACTTTGGAGCGGTGCTAACCGTCAACGCAAGGTGGCTTCGGTTTTCTTTGTAAACAATGAAGGCGAGACGCACAAGTATCTAAGTGCGCCACTCACCCAGCTTCTACGTTGCCTCTTCAAAGTTAAGCATTGACTAAAGTCGCATTGTTTTGCTAATTTTTGCCGGGAGTTGGCGAGACCCACGCCAGTGTTGCCCTGTTGCAAATGGACACTGACCCCCGCAGCAGAGAAGTTCTCATGTTAGAGACCTCGACAATTTTTGGGATCACTCTGAGGAGCTGGTTCGGTTTTTGTAAAATGGAGCGGTTACAAACTTTTGCTACAGGCTCATCCCTTTCGCTCACAGTCCCATATATGGGAGGACATTTTACAACGAGTCATATGGAAATTCGAAAAAATTGACTCGCACATGAAATCATATGAGAAAAGTTCGTTTAGTAAAATGGTATAGGCTTCAGGTTACAGTGACACTATTTTCATAATTCGTGTGCGAAAGGGTTATACAAATCCCGATTTTTTTTTTGGAATCCCTTCCAGGAGCTGGTTTGGTTTTTGTAAAATGGAGCGGTTACAAATTTTTGCTACAGGCTCATCCCTTTCGCTCACAGTCCCATACATGGGACGACATTTTACATCGAGTCTTATGGAAATTCGAAAAAATTCTCGCACATGAAATCATATATGAGAAAAGTTCGTTTAGTAAAATGGTATAGGCTTCAGGGTACAGTGACACTATTTTCATAATTCGTGTGCGAAAGGGTTATACAAATCCCGAAAATTTTTGGAACCCCTCCCAGGAGCTGGTTTTGGTTTTCGTAAAATGGAGCTGTTACAAACTTTTGCTACACAGGCTTATCCCTTTCGCTCACAGTGTCTCATAAAAGGGACAACATTTTACATGGAACCTTAGCCTTATGGAAATTCGAAAAAAATTGACTCGCACATGAAATCATATGAGAAAAGTTCGTTTAGTAAAATGGTATAGGCTTCAGGTTACAGTGACACTATTTTCATAATTCGTGCGAGAAAGGGTTTTACAAATCCCGAAAATTTTTGGAATCCCTCCCAGAAGGTGGTTTTGGTTTTCGTAAAATGGAGCTATTACAAACTTTTGATACACAGGCTTATCTCTTTCGCTCACAGTGTCTCATAAAAGGAACGACATTTTACATGGAACCTTAGCCTTATGGAAATTCGAAAAAAATTGACTCGCACATGAAATCATAAAAGAAAAGTTTGTCCAATTTAATATTATAGGTTTCAGGTTATAGTGACACTATTTTCATAATTCGTGCGCGAAAGGGTTTTATAGACCCCAACAATTTTTGGAATCCCTCCCACAAGCTGGTTTGGTTTTCGTAAAATGGAGCTGTTAACAAACTTTTGATGCAGGCTCATTCCTTTTGATCAGTGTCCCATGCATATAAGGATTGACATTTCACATGGAGCCTTGCGGAAATTCGAAAAAATTGACTCCGACATGAAATCAAACGAGAAAAGTATGTTCAATTTAATGGTATACAGAGTGTATCAGAAACATACATCGTCCTTGTAAGCATGTATTTTGGAGGTCAAAAAAACACTTTTTTCCGATGAGCATGTGTCCAAAAAAGTCCCCCTTTCGAGCTACCCCCAAAATTTAAATAAAATTGTTTTTTCTTTTTGGAATAACGACCATCATTATGAACCAAATGTCATGAAAATTGGTGCATGCCGCGCGGTAATTTTAAGTGTAGAATTCATTGATGACCTCGAGAAATTCAGAAATTAGGTCTGACTGTAGTTTTCAGGCGATCTTGGACCTTTAACGGCACACATTTTATGTTACGGATTGGAAATTTGAAAGAAAAAAATACAAGAAAATAATAATGGAATCAGATAGGAAAAACAATGAGAACGATTGTTGGTCCTCTTTATTTTATTCGATACGACGCGTTTTAAGCGAGATAATCACAGACCAAGGTGGCCAAGTCACCGCTTTTACCATGAAGAGCGGCACGACGTATGCAACCCGCCACTCCGCTGCCTCTTCGAACAGCCCGCAATAGTAAAAGGGCTGACTTTTCCACCTTGTGGAGCGATTATCTCGCTTAAAACGCGTCGTATCGAAAAAGGGAAAAAAAACAAAAAAAAACAAAAAAAAAAACAGAAGACCAAAAATCTTTTTCATAGTTTTTCCCATCTGATCACAGTAATTATTTTTCAAATTCAATTCATAACATAAAATGTGTGCCATTGAAGGTCCAGCATTGGCGGATACAGGGGGGGGGGCGAAGGGGGCGATCGCCCCCCCCGTTCGGCCCAAAAAGTGGGAAAAGAGGGGAGAGGAAGGGGTATAGCAACAGCGGAAACAAGAAAAAGGGGTCATTTAGGGGCGAAAATTCAAAATTCGCCCCCCCCGTTCGCGAGGGCTGGATCCGCCACTGGGTCCAAGCTTGCCTGAAAAGTACAGTCAGGTCCAAGGTACTTACATTTAACTGGTATGCTCGACTCGACTCCCGCGTCATCTTCAGTGGCGCGCAGTTCAAAAAGCATTCCAAGATGGCCGACAAAAGAAGAAAACATTGAACGCACTTTCCAGAAAAAATTAGGCTTCCCTCTCTAGAAACGCAGAAAATAGCCCGATCTTTTCTGGAAAGAGTATACAATGTTTTTATCTTTTGTTGGCCATCTTGGAATGCTTTTTGAACTGCGCGCCACTGAAGATGACACGGGAGGCGAGTCGAGCATACCTGTTAAATATAAGTACCTTGAGTCAGGTCTAATTGTCACTAATATGGATTCTAAAGGTAAAATTACCTCGAGACACCCATTTGATGACATTTTCTGTGTAGGTGGTCGCTATTCCAAAAAAAACACACATGGTATAAACTTTGGGGGGATGTAGCTCAAATGGGGACATTTTTGGACACATGTTAATACGCAAAAAAAATAATTATTTTGACCTCTAGAATACGGAGTTACAAGGACGACACGATATGTCGTCCTTTTAACCCTTTATGGACCAGGCCCGAGTATACTCGATTTTCTTACCTAGTCCATTTCACATTTTTTCAGTTTTCATTCCGGATAAACTCGATTATCGATGAAAACACATGCAAGAAAAGGCTTAGTTCGGGCGCCTTCAATTTGTCGTATAGGCAATACCAACTCCGACGAGTACGAACAGTTAACTACCTTCCCTACATACACGGAAGAGTGGCGTTCTTTTGAAATAATCTGCGGACTGTAATAAGTTAACCTTACCTTGTTTCTGATACACCCTGTATGGGTCTGTTGCATACTTTTGCTACAACAATATAGAACCTTCATTCTTATGTGAAATTCGGCGAAAATAACGATGCGATCATTAAAAACGTTCAAAATCCACTCATTAACTCTGGAAATCACTTCAATTTCAAACAGCCCGCGCTACACTAGACACTATTTGCACCGGCATACTACTACATAGACGGAACCACCGTGCATAAGGAAACAACATCGTAAGTACAAAATGATGGAATTCCGTTTTAAATACATGAACTATTGACTGCATTTGCCGTCCGGTCTTTTCAGTTTATCAAAGATTACAAAATAATATAAGAAATGTACGCATCTAAACGAAACATTCCAATGTTTGTAAGTTCTGTTCATGTTTACAAAAACCAGATGGTTCCATCTATGTAGTTCTAACAAGGGGAGGCTCAGAAGTCGCCGCCTCCGATTTTGAAAACAATTGCACGAAAATGTAGCTAAAGTAAAACTATTAGACCCGTGTTTCTTACTTTTTGCCAATAGGCCTTCCTAAAGCGTCAGGAATTTTTTGAAAGTTGCCGAAATTCACGTGAAAAACCCGAGCGGAGAGCGTTCCGAATATTTATGTGAATTTCGGCAACTTTCAAAAAATTCCTGACGCTTTAGGAAGGCCCATTGGCAAAAAGTAAGAAACACGGGTCTAATAGTTTTACTTTAGCTACATTTTCGTGCAATTGTTTTCAAAATCGGAGGCGGCGACTTCTGAGCCTCCCCTTGTAAGTCGGTGATGTAGTGTCTAGTGTAGCGCGGGTTGTTTGAAATGGAAGGTATTTTCTGAAATAATGAGTGGTTTTTGAAAGTTTTTAATGTGCGGATCGTTATTTTCGCCGAATATTACGTTAGAAACAGTGTGTCACATTGATGTTGCAAAAGTACGCAACAGACCCATTATGCATTGTTTTTGTCAGTTTGGGCAAGTTGCCGGCAACGTAACCAGAAAGAAACATGAATGAGACGCGGCAACTCGGGAAGCCAGGATTCTCTGCGTTAAGGCCGAGATCGCCGCACGTTCTTGTTCTCACTTCCAGTCGCCTAATTCATGAGTTTTCGAAGCGTTCACCGCTCTACCTCTTTTGTTTGCAAAGCTCCAACTGAATAATACTCTTTTCGTATCTTGTGCCAGTAACACTTAAAATTGATGTTCCATCCGCTAAGCTAAGGGGACTCTGGAAGTTTCTAAAGGGAAAATGGTTGCGACAGTCAACGTGATATGTTTCTCCCTCCGGCCTCCCCTCCCATTCGCTCACCAAAATATCAGACGGATGGTATCTGAATGCATCAGAGATAACTAAGCTAAAGAGATATGGCAGAACTGCTCAAAACTGTTAATCGACTCCTACGAAGTAGGCAAACTGGCATACGATCTGGTGGACCATTTTTGTAAACAATTCTGAAAGTAACCGAAGTGCGTTCGGCTGGCAGTAAATGACTTTTGACTAAAGTTTTAGTGGTTATTTTGGTGGTTAAATTTTTCCCTTGACATTTTCCATCTTATCAACGTGTTTAGAAAGCAAAAAAATTCAGAAAAGCGTGTGCCTAGAATTTATTTCCACTAACAGCAGTAATAGCAATGTTTACGAAAAATGGTCCACCAGGTGGTACGCCGTATTGTATCACGGCCTATTTGAAGGCGTTTTTTACGATTGTCGATTAACGGTTTTCTAACAAGGCGGGGATAGGACTTGCCATATCTCTTTAGCTTAGTAATCTCTGGAATGCATAGGCGGATCCAGCGATCTGGTAACTGTGTATTCTTCCCATTTGAATGCGTGAGAAACAATCGATTTGTCAAGGGGCCATGGCCCTCTCGAGAATCGATTCTTCCGCATACGTTCAAATGGGAAGAATACATAGTTGCCATTATGCTGGATCCGCCCTTGTCTGAATGGGTTATCCGGAAAAAGGACACAAGAGCATATTTTCAATTTTGAGTCTACACTCTACTTTCGCTACTTTTTACTTTCTCACGCTGAAGGGGACTCTCCTCCTGCGAATTTAAAAGCGCGAATAAACTGATTGAGCCAATGCACTGGCGCAACCAGGATATCTTCCATCTCTCTCATTTCCCATTTGAATGTATGAGTAGGAAAAGGACAGAAGGAGGGGGTTTTATCCCCTTGTCCATCCTTGTCTAACATACGTTTCTTAATGGAGAAAAGAGAGAGATGAAGAAACTCTCGGTGCGCTACTGAGCCAATGATCTGCCTTGAAGTCGATAGGTCGAGTCCGGTGTATCGACAACGAAGGAGCCGCTTCTGCCGCTTGGCTCAAGCAGTCATTTCGCGCTTTTTAATTCGCAGGTGGAGAGACCCCTTGACGAAGTTAGACAAATTGAGGAATTATTGCGATGCGATGGTGCAGAGATTTTCAAGGGATTGTTTCTCAATACTTGGCCCACGACTACTGTGTCAATCATGATAATTTTAAAATAATTGGCTCTCATCGTGTCAGTTATTCTCCTACAGAATATCCTGTAACCCAGTTGACCATTTCAGCGATCAACCATAACTCTTTCCCCATCTTCCTCTAGTTTCTATCTTTAAATGTGTCTTTCTTTCCCTCCTTTCACTATAGTCCAATCAGGAGGGAGGAACTCCGGTGCGGCAGCAGTGATGCCACCCGCACTGGTACATACTGGTTGTCGGTGGCACCCCTGCTGCTGCACGGGGGGAAAGCCAGGCCGATTCACTCTTCAACAAGCTATTGTCGTGAGGAGTCACTTAAAATGTGAGTAACTTTAGAAAAAGGGCTGGGGCCTTAGTGTTCCAGTCCAATTGTGTTTAATTTGTTTAATCGCGGGTCGGGGTCGTAAAGATCTCGCCATGGTTCGTTCAAATCCAACAACTACTCTTTTAATTTCATTTTCCTTCCCAGTATTCACTTTCCTCTCAAAGTTCTTCGGAACATTTTGTGTCCGGGTTCCCCTTGTGCTCGCCCCGGGCCACAATCCATCCATAAACTTTCAATATTTCTTAACCATAAGTGGCTTTTACAGGTAAATTTATAACATTTCTGTGGTGTCCAACTGTCTTCCCGTCCGTGTGTCTGTATCTCCACAAAACTCTTGAAGTATTCGTTCAAATGCATTCAAATTTTGCAGAGGTTGTTTTTAAAATTCCTCAAAAGCACTTTTTTATTATTATTATTATTATTATTATTATTATTTCAACGCTTTAACGACATAGGTGTCCGCCCCCCAGTGAGCACCAAACAAGGGTCCCTAGATACAAAAATAGTTTTTTTTTTTTTTTTTTTTTTTTTTTTTTTTTTTCCCCCTATTGATTTGACGACCCACAATTGCGTGTTCTACGAGGAATCTAAAGTAAATTGACCTGTCAAGTTCGAATTTGGCCTTAGTTTTGATCAAAATAAAATCGGTCACCGATTGGAGCGGATAAACATCTTCGACGTCATAACTAAAATAGTCGTGTCCGAAAACCCAACTTCAAAACATAAATTGTCACCAGAGGTCATTTATCCACCACAATGGGTCTGTTGCAAACTTTTGCTACAACAATTAGGAGTGTGTAATCTAATGTAAAATCGCCTGAAAAGTGCATTGGTGGCATCAAAAAGTCATAAAATGCAATAATCAACTCACAAGAGGCGTTTAATGAAATCCAAGATGGCGGTAAAATATCGAGTAATCTGTATGCATGCACCGTGAACATCCAAGGATGGCCAACTTTGACAACCTCACTGGAGGTAGAGGTTCTGTGTTTGTTTACATTGTGTTTGGTTGTGATCGATATTGTGAGGTTGGCTATCCTTGGATGTTCCTGGTGCATGCATACAAATTGCTCGATATTTCTCCGCCATCATGGATTTCATTAAACGCCTCTTGTGAGTTTATTATTGCATTTTATGACTTTCTGATGTCACGAATGGAATTCTCAGGCAATTTTACATTAGATTATACTCTCTTAATCGTTGTAGCAAAAGTTTGCAACAGACCCATTCCTTTGAGACGTATCGGTGGATCGGACTATCGATCCGCTTATCGACGGACTCCCCGATCAACTCGCTGATTGGCACCGTTGCAACCAAATCAATCGCCGATTGGAGCGGAAAGACATCTTCGACGTCAAAACTAAAATAGTCTTGTCCGGAAACCCAACTTAAAAACATGAAATGTCACCAGAGGTCATTTATCCACAATTCCTTTGAGACAAATCGGAAAAGAGGCTTACTCTAATCTGAGGATGACCGTTGGGGGGAAAATTAATTTGAATTTCGGCAACATCAATGAATACTGATTAAAATAAGGGGACACCGTAGTAAATTGAATTGGATGCCACCGAGAGAACACGGAACAGGGTTGATTTTGAGTTTGTTTGGATTTTGATGGGCTCACGAGTGGTGGAAGGGGAGGGGGGGTGAAGTTAGGGTCTGATATCGGAGGTTGAAGGAAAGGGGGTAGGAAGACAAGGGTGGCGAAGTCAAGAGGACCCAGAGACTAAACAGAGGCGAGTCAAGAGGGCGAGAGTCAGAGGCTTAGAGAGAACAAGGCGCGAATAGAAGAGAGAGACGGGGGACAGAGACGAAAAGGGTAAACTGTTATAGTGGCCGGCTACGACTCACAGTGGAACGATTTTTCATGAGTCTTTGGACACAAACAGTGGAAACTACAATCTGTCGATGGAGGCTCGTGCTTTAGGACAACCATTTTTGTTCTGTTTTTTTTGTCTGTTTTTTTTTTTTTTTCCGGGGCAATTTGAACCTACGCAGAAGCATTTCTTTCTCACAGATTCAGTGAAGCCTTTGAAGATCGATTATTTTTCGTAGATGTAACTCCTTACGGGGCAGGCCCGAGTAAACTCGTTTTCCCCCTAGTTCATCTCATATCGTTTCAGTCTTCATTCCGGATAAAATTAAAATAAATTACAACGTAAATGACCAAAAACACCACAGTACAAAAAAAGGATTTAAATAATTAATGAGTTAATTCATTAATTGATCAAATTAATTTAACTCCTTGCTGACCTCGTTCCCATTTTAATCCTTCATTTGAACTGTGATTCCGGATGAACGGGATTATCGATGGAAACACTTACTACAAGATAAGATTTTCTTCGGGCGCCTTCAATTCATCGTATAGGCAATACCAACTCCCCTGAGTACGAACCGTTAACTACCTTCTTTTCATGAACGAGGTAGCTGCATTATTTTAAGTCCCTTATTGGAAATAATGTAGAGGGAGTACCGACACGACTCTTACAGCCAATCAGCACTCGTTGAGCTCACGTCCGTTCTTCCTATACAATATGTCCATCAAGGGACTCTATCTAGGGGCCAAAACAAGTTTGAACTTCTCGGCACTGACGAACTGGTCATCGGCGGTCGTCGGTAGATGACTAGTGTTCGCTTATGACGGGTTTAATCTGGTAATAACCCTTCGTAAGTACGCACCTAACGCACCATACATCTATGAGGAGCATAGCCGTAGCCAGGATATTGTCTTTCTCTCTCTAAGCCCATTTAAACGCATGTGTTAGAAAAGGACACAAAGAGGGGCTGAAGTCACGTGACAGCCCCTATATCCATCCTTTTCTAACACATGCGTTTAAATGAGCTAAGAGAGAGACAGGAGAGAATCCGTTGTTGCCAAATGGAACGAGCCGTTGCTGGATAGTGGCGGCGGGCTATGGGGGATTAATCACCCACCATCACTTCTAGTGGAGCGTGGGGGGGGGGGGGGGGTGAAAAAGAAAGGAAGAAAAACGGAGTTGTAAACAAAAGGGTAGAACGATTAAACAGAAATCGTGAAATTTTCGCCCCTCCTACAATTCTCTAAATCACTCCTTCAAATAGCCTGAAAAATAAGGAAGGCGTCCTTTTTTGACTGTCCAAGCCCCCTTTAACTTTGTGACTCACGGACTGCCATTGAACCGAAAATAGCATCCTCTAGCACGGATACTTTACATGGAGTTTTCTACCTACATTTCAAAAATGTTGTTAATACGTGCACTGCGAGTTGCGTCGACTATTAGACGCAACACGCACTTCACGTAAAAATATCGCACTCTGTTTCCCCTTTTTCTATGAACCTTCCTCGATTTGGGGAAACAAGAGAATCGAAAAGAGAGAGTGCATTGTTCATACGTGCGACGCGGGATGCGTCGACTAATTGATACAAAACGCACTACAGTTATAAACACACCACTTTCGTCCTTTTTCTTATTAATTTCTGACCACCGGGAAACCCTTCTGGGTATGTTGTAATGAGGGTTGCGTCAAGTCTCATACGCAAGGCTTATGTTACTGCTTGTGCTTACAGATCGTTGCCTGTGACTGTGCGTAACATATTATCTTGTCTGAAAACTCCTCCGCTTCCGTACCATTATGAGACAAAGAGAGGGAGGGAGAGGGAGAGAGAGAGAGAGAGAGAGAGAGAGAGAGAGAGAGAGAGAGAGAGAGAGAGAGAGAGCGAGGGAGAGAGAGCGAGGGAGAGAGGGAGGGAGGGAGGGAGGGAGAGAGAGACAAAGAGAACGAGAGAGAGAGAGAGAGAGGGAGAGAAAGAGAGAGAGTAAGACAGAAAGTGTGTGAGAGAGAGAAAGAGAGAGATAGAGAGAGTGAGAGAGAGATGAGAGAATGGTTTTCCGAGACGCTGGGCTCTTTCTCCGCGCCGGCTTGCTCGACTACACTCGGCGTCGGCTCTCTCAGCTCACTCGTTGCAGGGAGATTTAAAGCAAACTGACCTTATAGCTCCCCAGGGGACTTTCGGCTCTCTTCAACAATCATCGATAGTGCTAACAAATGACATTTCCCGTCCGTTTTATTTTTCATTCGCCGATGTCCCGTCGTTCCTAAGCCTGTCTCTTCCCACGCTGAATCGTTCGACAACGGAGTCGTTCATTCGGGAGCAAATTCAAAAGACTTTAACGAACTGTAGACATTAGCTCACAAACTCACCTCTTAGAATGGATTTAACTATAATTATACTAAAAAAACGTCGACATTTTGTTGAAAGCGTTGCGTTGGCATGGAGATCTGTATTAGAAGTCAAATGCAGAAAGCTATTGCGCTACTGAGCTATTGCGATAGAGAGGGCCATACATGTTATAAGTCCGATCTCGAAATGTAACAGCATGGGCGATCTGAATCTGGTTTGTTGGGCCTCAATTTTTTTTTTTTTTTTTTTTTTTTTTTTTTTTTTTTAACCTTAAATCAAAAATTGTAACAAATCCGGTGAAAATTGGTTTCAAACGAAAATGCAAGTGTTTTAGCGTGGCTATCTGGACACAGAATTTTAATAAAACCATCTAGGTGAGAACACTTTGGTTGTTTCTGACAAGTTTCAGCGGGCCGATCATTTACTTCATCGTTAAACCGATCGATAAGACTGTCTATGAGTTATTCTATTGGTCGAATTTTGTAAAACTTGGCTGTTGCTATGGTACCCATCGTTATAGTGTCCGTTTTTTTAAAGGTAACTCATGAATAGCCTTTTTAAAACGAGACTCTTAACGATGGTTACCATAGCAACATCCAAGTTTTACAATTTTCGACCAATAGCATCACTCGTATACAGTTTTATCGATCGGTTTAACGATGAAGTAAATGATCGGCCCTCTGGTTCTTTATCGTGAAAATCCTTCCAGAAGAAACAATTGCATCGATTTCTGCGTCAAGATAGCGAATCTTAAACACTTGCACTTTCTTTCATAACCAGAATCTCAAGGTCTGTTACACTGAGAGGACTTTCTTTTGAAGGGCATGGTACCTGGAGGAATGCACAACTCGAACGAACGAAATAAATCCACCGAGCAAAGCATCTTTGTGAATTGAATCTTATCAATGAACTACTTTTTCCTCCCGCTTCCAATATTTTTTTTTTTTTTCATGTTGTCAGATCGCACTTTTTTTTTTTTTTTTTTTTTTTTTTTTTTTTTTTTTTTTTTTTTTTTTTTTTTTTAATACAATGAATTATCGATGGTTCCATTAGAAAACCACTTATCCGATTTTCAATACCAAAAGGTGTGATCATTACAAAAAGGTTCGCTAAAACTACAATGATAAAAAATAGAGTAAATTAACGCGTCTTCAAGATCTGCGGTCAATAGGATATTGATGACAGAAACTTAAGGGGCATTCAGCACACACTCAAATAAGCCTAGGTTCAGTGGGCAACAGGTAACTTACAAATTGAGGCGGTGGGTGGCTGCGATAACAGCAGATAAAGCATGGGGTATGCTCGTACTGAACAATTGACGTTGGAAATGAAGAGGATTTCTTCGGAGGAGCGCACTTTTGATTTCACTGAAGGGACTTCGCGATTGTTGCGTGTGAACCTCCAAGCATCAGATGAGCACCTTCAAAGAAATCAAGAAACTTTGACAATGTCAGTTACTCACGATCAAAACTAGCATATCCAATGTTTTAAGCGCTGTTATTGCAGCCAACGCCTCAATGGGTCTGTTGTAAACTTTTGCTACAACGATTAAGAGTGTTTAAACTAATGTAAAATTGCCTGAAAAGTCCATTGGTGGCATTAGAAAGTCATAATATGCAATAATAAACTCACAAGAGGCGTTTAATGAAATCCAAGATGGCGGAGACATATCGAGCGATTTGTATGCATGCACCACAAACATACAAGGATGGCCAACTTTTACAACCTCACTGGCGGTAGAGGTTATGTGTTTGTTTACGTTGTGATTGGTTGTGATCGATATTGTGAGGTTGGCTATCCTTGGATGTTCATGGTGCATGCATACAAACTGCTCGATATTTCTCCGCCATCTTGGATTTCATTAAATGCCTCTTGTGAGTTTATTATTGCATTTTATGACTTTCTAATGCCACCAATGGACTTTTCAGGCGATTTTACATTAGATTAAACACTCTTAATCGTTGTAGCAAAACTTTGCAACAGACCCATTAACCCGAAGTATTTAAACGAACGATCACTCTAGGTTGTCCCAGAAAAGATTCGCAATGGTACGTTTAGATTAGTGGCGTCAACGAAACCTTCCCTGGAGAAGAAAAGTTAGCTTGTTTTTGTCATGTGACAGTTTCTCTATCTTGCAAATCCTTCCAAACAAAACAATCGCGATTTCTGTGCCCAGAGAACCGCTCTAAAATACTTGCAATTTCGTTCAAAACCAATTTCAAATGTATGTATCACAACTTTTTTTAAACTTTAAAGGTTAAATAAACTGAAGCAAACACGTAAGCATCAAGAACGACATTATGTGTCCACGACATTCACCAACCATCAGTGTAAATTTTTCTAATTTTTAGTGTTTTAGAATAATTCTACGCCTACAATTGCACTTCATCATGCCTGAACTATGTATTTTGAGACGCTGATTTTAAAAATGCAATCAGTTTTCATTAAACTGGCCAAGATTTTACGTAAATTCGAAATTACCTCTTATTAGCAAAAAGTTCTAAATTCTGGAAACAGTATGAGTTTAGAGTAAAAACTAAGGCAGAATTTGAAATCAGCGGGTCAAAATACATGGAAAACCTCGCGTTAGGGGTGAGAAAGAGGTATCTTATGATGAGAAAATCTGGTTTTACGTTCATAACAGCCGGACGCACTATGTCGTTCTTTAAGGCGTAAAAAATCGAAGCAAACAAACCGAACCCGCGTGAAAATGTCCAAAATAGATGTCCATCATGACTGTCTCCGTGCACCCTCAACACCACGTCCTCAGTGGCGCAGCGTGCAATTTGGTAACGTTGTATTCCGTCTATTTAAACTCACGTAAAAGGTCGAATGCGAGGGTGTTCACCGAACACCCAATAATTCAATATTTTTAATGGGAAATTTTTAATGATTTAATGATTTTTTAATGATTTTTTAAATTTTTAATTTTATTTTTTTTTTTAATGGGATTTTTTTCTCCTGTTTGGAGAAAGAACAACGTTGCCAAATGGGTCTGTTGCAAACTTTTGCTACAATGATGAAGAGTGTTTCATCGTATGTAAAATCGCCCGAAAAATCCATTGGTGGCATCAGAAAGTCATGAAATGCAATAATAAACTCACTAGAGACGTTTAATGAAATCCAAGATGGCGGTAAAATATCGAGCCATCTGTATGCATGCAACTTTAACATCCAAGGATTGCCAACGTTGACAACCTCACAACTCCAGAGGTTATGTGTTTATTTACGTTATGATTGGGTGTGATCAATATTGTGAGGTTGGCTATACTTGGATGTTCGTGGTGCATGCATACAAATTGCTCAATATTTTACCGCCATCTTGGATTTCATTAAACGCCTCTTGTGAGTTTATTATTGCATTTTACGACTTTCTGATGCCACCAATGGACTTTTCAGGTGATTTTACATATTATTAAACACTCTTTATCGTTGTAGCAAAAGTTTGCAACAGACCCATTGCACGATACGCCACTGCACGTTCTATAAATACTCCCTATTGGTATACCTCGTTGAATGAGATACAAAGTTGACTGAAATTATTAACGTGGCAAGATGTGGCAAGATTTGGCAACGCCCTCGTCCTCGATCTTTCTTCCCTCTTCGGATATTACGCGGGCGCGCGCCGCGTCCGGGGAATTAAAATGCCTCCCGATTTTAGACCGTTCCACTTTTGTCCTCGGCAGGAATTTTCACGCCTCCCCGCGAATCCCGTTCTATTTCGTAGCGGGGCCGGGGCTTAAAGAATCCTCGGTAAACTTGTCCCGCGATTGAAACAAGGAAATGCAGGACACGAGACACGAGTCGGTCCTTGCAACGGTTCCTAGTCGCGGGATGCCGAGCTTGCTTTAAATTCCAATGCTGCGTCCACTTGTAACTCAGAATCGGAAGATTTTCCGGCGGATTTCCTTTCTTGAAGGACTTGTTTGAGTGCCTGGGAAATGATAAGCGACCAAAGCGCAGAGGAAGCGTCAAAATAGAGCCGGAAAAACGCTCAGCGGGCCGATCATTTACTTCATCGTTGAAGACTGAGTATGAGTGATTCTATTGGTCGAATATTGAAAAACTTAGCCGTTGCTATGGTAACCATCGTTATAGTGTCTGTTTTTTAAAGGTTACTCATGAATAGCCTTCATAAAACGAGACTCTTAACGATGGTTACCATAGCAACATCCACGTTTTACAATTTTCAACTAATAGAATCACTCGTAGACGGTTTTAACGATTGGTTTAACGATAAAGTAAATGATCGGCCCGCAGATTGGGTAGTTTGATGATCGCAAAACAAGACTATCGATCCTAGATCATCATCAGCGGCATTTATTATAACCCCTTTACTCGCAGATTACATAGACTAAGCTCAAATTGCTTGCTTTAATTAAGTTGGTAAATAAATATTCCTGCCTTGACGTGTTAATTTTGCCGATCCTTTTAATTGTAGGCGCTTGTCGAAAGACTATTTGGCCACGGGGCTCTTGCAAAATTTTAATTTTAACGGATGAATACTCTATTCTGCTGTTAAAATCAGCGAAAATCACGGAGATCACAGTAAAAAGGTCTAAAATTCAGTAATAAACTCACATAACTCCTACATCGGCAAGATCGTAATGGCAGATCAACACAAGTATCATGAGAGATTCCTATCTAATGTGTCACTTTCTCTACGACAACTCGGAGATAAGTCTCAAATTAGAGAGCAATCTTCCATGATACATTAATCCCCCGCCATTCGCGAGTTGTAAGAGAGGTCCGAAAAGTTGCGTGTAAAAATTGTGCCAAGAAGGCGTTGTCATGGATATAATAAGACAAAATGAGCGATTGAATTTTCAATTTTTTTACTGTGTAGTACATATAAAAATTAATACCAAGATTCAGATTCAAAGCTTCAACATTTCAAGTTACGCTGCCGAAACGATAAAAATTATTTAAATTATATGCATACTTTTATAAACGGTTTTTGACGAATTAAAAAATGTCCCAAAAAATGCAGCGGGCAGAAGAAAACGCATCCAACGATCCATAACGTCCGAGAATGCTTACGTCTCTGATCCAAAAAATCCGAAATTTAGATCTATTAAAAATCCGGTCTAATTCTGAAGTCGGGCGTCAATTCGGAGTAAGCGAATCAACTATCCGATCGATCAGAAAGAACGAGGAATCGATCGGCGAAAATGGCATACCGATCTCCTGAAGGCAAGCTGGATCGACAAAGGGGTCACAACGGGGGTTTTGGTGACATCACCTTTTTGTCCATTTTTAAGAGAGTCAAGAGATGTCATGCATGGGTGAAAGAGCCTCAGATGCAAAAGATATGAAGACCCTTGAGGGCGATCGACTCTACTCGCGCGAAACTGAATCGATAGAGGGGTCACAAGGGGGGTTTCGGCGACATCACCTTTTTGACCATGTTGCATACAGCCATGAGATATCATGCATGTGTAAAAGAGCCTCAGCTGCAAAATATATGAAAACCCTTGAGGGCGATCGACTCCACTCGCGAAGCTGAATCGATTTAGAGGTCACAAGGGGGGTTTTGGTGACATCACCTTTTCGTCCGTTGTGAAGAGAGGAGTGAGATGTCATGCATGAGTGAAAGAACCTCAGAGGCAAAAGATATGAAAACTCTTGAGAGCTATCTACTCCATACGCCAAGCTGAATCGATGGAGGGGTCACAAGGGGGTTATGGACATCACCTTTTTGTCCATGTGAGAGAGTCCTGAGCCTGAGACATCATATACATGAGTGAAAGAGCCTCGGGCCTCAGCCATCCTACTTCCTTACACTGAAATACAGAAAGATGCTCAGAAAAAATTGAAGCAGCCGAAATCGGATGCCTTTTTCAAAAACCCTGAATTGGTAAATTATGCCCCTTTTCCCCTAAACCCCGTTTTCTTATGAGAAGGAGGTCCCGCCAATCACGAATTCGCCAATCACGGTTTTTTTTTTTTTTTTTTTTTTTTTTTTTTTTTTTTTTTTTTTTTTTTTTGGAACTTAACCCTCGCGATTGGCGGGGGAACACTGTACCTATGTTGATCCGCCACTAAGCCCCATTTATTGTCGACAAATTGTAGTGGCCGTGTCAATGAAAAATTGAAGTTTAGTGAGGTTGATCTAGCGTAGCAAAAACGAGTGTACTCGAACGAAGGCCTAATCTCACAGAGCACTTCCTTTTACTCACTGAGAACCGCCAAAATTGAAACCCTTGCAACTGCCCCATTCGATATCATTTGTGCAGCGGCACAAACACGAACAGTCTTTATTTTTCTTAAAAAAAAAAAAAAAAAAAAAAAAAAAAAAAAAAAAAAAAAAACGGTAATGAGAGTGATTGGAATCGATTTAAAGAGGTGTAAATGACGGACATTTTGGCTCCAAATCGCCGAGATATTTGGAAATCAACGCGAGATTTGTTGGTTTGACGTTTGTCTCTCTTATAATCATGATTTCATAAAAAAGCCATCCTTAATAAAAATTGCTTCCGGAAAATGAGGTCTCTCTTCCTGCGTGACTCTTCACAATGGGGCTATTGCACACTTTTGCTATAAGCGATTTAATAGTCGATTATGGCGTAAAAACCTCAAAAAATAACGATGGCGGCACTAAAAACTTCCAAAATCCACTCCTAAACTCAAGAAACGCAGTTATTTGCGCGAGCGTAATGGTGGCCGAAGGCACTAACAATGGGATATTCCCATCTAACAATTCTGAAACTCCATCAAGAAGTGACCAATAAGAGACTACTTTCATTTGACACCGGTGTCACTTGGTGTTGCGGTACCATTCATCGGATGTGGATCATCACTCTGATGACTAATTGCTCTGTGAATCATCCTTGTCAGCATAGAAAGAGTGGCGAAATTAAGATAGGAATCTCCCATTGTTAGTGCCTTCGGCCACCATTACGCTCGCGCAAATAACTGCGTTTCTTGAGTTTAGGAGTGGATTTTGGAAGTTTTTAGTGCCGCCATCGTTATTTTTTGAGGTTTTTACGCCATAATCGACTATTAAATCGCTTATAGCAAAAGTGTGCAATAGCCCCAATTATAGTGGCTTTAAGTAGACAGCATACAACACTACCACTGTAAGTACAAAGGCGGCTCGTGCCTTTCGTCAATCACGGTTTTCATGATTGAAATCTATTCAAAAGTATCGATTTATGAGGCATTCAATGAATCCCCTGAAAATATATTATTTTTCGTAGGAGAGAACCCATTTTTGCCGCATTGCACGATCCACCATGTGTCGCGAGCAATCTGACAGAGCTGCATTTTGTCCATTTAAACGCATGGAAAAGGTCAAACTATTAGAGGTGCATAGTCAACTCCATCTGATCGATATTTTGCATGGGCTTAAATGAACGAAAATGCAGCGTTGCAGAATTACAAGCGATCCAACTGCACCACTGCTTTTCTTACAACTTCTAAAAAGTCTACGCATCGAGTCTTTGAAAGTTGAAAAAAATGAGAGCTTTTGTAGCTAGGTAAGTAAGTACTCGACGCGTCTAGTAAGTCAAAGATGACGATACAAAAACAAAGAGAGCAAGTGCGCCAAGGATGTAGGAAAGCATGATGCAAATGGACTTCTCTGATATAATATTTAAAATCGAGAGAGAGAGAGAGAGAGAGAGAGAGAGAGAGAGAGAGAGAGAGAGAGAGAGAGAGAGAGAGAGAGAGGGGGGGAGAGAGAGAGAGAGAGAGAGGAGAGAGAGAAAGAGTGCGATAAAAGATGCATGAACGTGCCATCTACTCAATGTCCTCCTTTGGTGCTATCCTTATCATAAATATCAAACAAATTCGTGCTTCTCTCTGGACGCGAAAGACATCGAGAGAGACGGTTGCCATATTCCAAAGGAAAATCAGGAACTCAAAGAAATTCACCTATTTCTCATTTGGTTCCGCGGAGAGAAAGGCGAGTTTGACCTGACATCTGAAAACGGTGTAAACGATCAATGTTTTAGATATGACAGGATTGATGCTTTCTCTTGGAACACGAGTTTCCTCCGTCAACATCGAGGACTTTCAAAACCGAACCCTGTCTTTCGGAAAGACTCACGGAGCGTCTGTTTAAGTCCTGGATGTATCTCCTCTTATGATCGATACGACGGATTTAAATTCGAGCTGATTCGCTTGTCGTTTTCCAAACGGTTATGGAACTGACTAGGGGTGAATCAGAGGCGTAACTAGAAATCATTCTATCTCTCTTTTTACTTATCCGAAAGTACAGGTAGAAAAAGGATACGAAGAGGGGATTGATCCCCCTCTCATAATCATCCAAGTTTCCCTCGTGATTAAAACCCTCAGCGCCAAAGTACCTCAAGTCTCACGGAGGTCCAAAATAAAACTAAAAAAATATTCATGATCATCTAATCGTAAAAGTCACGGGATAGAATAGGGAGGTTTAAAATGGGTCTTTTGCGTACTTTTGCTACAGCAATATATTGTTCCTATAACGTAAAATTTTGCGAAAATAGCGATGTGCATATTAAAAACTTTCAAAATCCACCCATTAACTCAGAAAATACCTTCCATTTCAAACAACTTGCGCTACACTAGATACACACTATATCACCGACTTATAACTACATAGATGGAACCATCTCGTTTACTTAAACATGAACAGAACTTACAAACATTGGAATATTTCGTTTAGATGCGTACCTTTCTTATATTGTTTTGTAATCTTTGATAAACCGAAAAGACCAGACAGCAAATGCAGCTTATATTTCACGTATTAAAAAAGAAATTCCATCGTTTTATATTTACGATGTTGTTCACTTATGCACGGTGGTTCTGTCTATGTAGTATTATAACGGTGCAAATAGTGTCTAGTGTAGCGCGGGCTGTTTGAAATTGAAGTGATTTCCTGATTCAATGAGTGGATTTTGAACGTTTTTAATGTGCGCATCGTTATTTTCGCCGAATTTTACAAAAGAATCAAGGTTCTATATTGTTGTAGCAAAAGTATGCAACAGACCCATTTGGAACGTTCAAGGGGTTACTGTCATTGGCGAATGCCCAAAAAACAGCCCAAACTCAAATCCTGAAGTATCTTCTACAAAATAGAGCGAATTAAAGAATAGCGGAGTTCTGAAATGAATAATTCGATCCATTTTGATGATTTTGAAGGGAGATATGATACGGAACACTTAGCATAGCGTTCTTATAGTCGCGGGAAAAAAATCAATAATTATTTCATAAGCCTGATTTTTAAAGAGGAATAATCGATTGAAAAAGTAAACAAAATGTTCAAGTACTGGATTATAATCATATTAGTAATCGATTTAAAATGCTTCTGATCACAGTTTCATCGACTACAGACACCGATTAGACGAGCAACATCTTTAGTTGAGTAGGTGAGTAGAGGAAAAAAAAAAAGAAGAAGATAACAAGCGAAAATAAACAGAAGATGCTAATGACTCTTGAGACGACGAAATACTAATCCAAGTATAAATAAACTACGATTCAAAAGTGAACAGCGATTATGTAATCTCAAAAAAGAGCTCATCTAGTGTGCGTAAAAGTACATACGTTTGACTTTCTTTGATTGGCCAAGGAACGTGGTCTGATCGAGATGAAATCGAATTGTGCAATTCGAGACGATTCGGCACACCGTATCAAAATTCCGTTACAATTATACAGGGTGTTTCTAAAACTTATTTCATCCTTTCTATCACGTATTTTTGAGGTCAAAATAAGACTTTTTTCTCCTATAAACGTGTGTCCGAAAATGCCCCCCTTCTGAGCTACAGCTCCCCAAAGTTTTAAAAAATTGTTGGTTTTTTTGGAATATCGACCAGATTTATGAACCGAATGTCATGAAAATTGGTGTCCCGAAGTAATTTCACGTGTAAAATCCATTAATGACCTCGAGAAATTCATAAATGAGGTCTGGCTGTACTTTTCAGGCAATCTTATACCTTCAACCACACAAATTTTATGTTATGGGTTGGAAATTTGAAAAATGAAAAGTGAAATCAGATGGGAAAAACTCTTAATAAGATATTTGGTCCTCTTTGTTTTGGTCGATACGACGCGTATTAAGCAAGATAATCGCTGCACAAGGTGGAAAAATCAGCGCTTATACCATGGAGAGCGGCAGTAAGTATGCAACCCGCCATCGCCACTCCGCTGCTACTTCGGGCCGCCTGCTATAGTAAAAGCGCTGACTTTTCCACATTGTGCAGCAATTATCTCGCTTAATACGCGTCGTATCGACCGAAACAAAGAGGACCAAATATCTTTTTAAGAGTTTTTCCCATCTGATTTCACTTTTCATTTTTCAAATTTCCAATCCGTAACATAAAATTTGTGTCGTTGAAGGTATAAGATTGCCTGAAAAGTACAGTCAGACCTCATTTCTGAATTTCTCGAGGTCATTAATGGATTCTACACGTAAAATTACCTCGGGACGCCAATTTTCATGGCATTTGGTTCATAGTTATGGTCGATATTCCAAAAAAACCAACAATTTTTTAAAACTTTGGGGGGCTGTAGCTCAAAAGGGGGGCATTTTCGGACACATGTTTATGGGAAAAAGAAGTCTTATTTTGACCTCAAAAGTACGTGGTAGAAAGGATGACATAAGTTTTAGAAACACCCTGTAGACTTATCATGAGAGCTGCCGTTTTGCGTATAATCAATGGTATTCTTCAATTCGCCGATGATTTCTACGCTTAAGAAAAGATCACACAGTTCAGTTCAGTGTATGACTCAACTGGATGAAAATACTCTGATTTGTAATCTTTTCTCAAGCGTTGCAATCACTGTTAAATTATTGAAATATTCGCAAGTTTTTAAAAGTCATCAACGACTCCACCGGCTGAGAAAAGATTACAGATGTGAGTATTTTCGTACAATACAGCCATTCACTAAATAGAAATGTGCAATCTTTTCTCAACCGGTGAAATTCTCGGTGAATTGAAAAATGTTGTTAATGATAAGCAATACGCCATCTCTGCTTATCATTCGCTTTACTTACTTACAGAGTAAAGGTGCACCACACTTGTCTTCGGAGAAAGTTCACGCGCTATAAGATAAAAAAAAAATTTATTTGTCATACACTCATGGTTGCCGTTTTGTGGAACTTTTCTTTCATCAAATCAACGTAACTTAGGGTAAATTTGTCGAATCTTAAGCGAAATTTGGTAGCACGTATACACGTGCCACCTTTGTCATTTCGAATAGATCACAGTGCATTTTACGGTGGAACAAGAGGGACATTAATTTACTCACTCTAGAATTTCGTAAAAGAATAAGTAGTTTAAATGGATACAGGGGATTACAGAGGCAATAGGGGGAGCGGGAGTAGATAAGATGTTAAAATGGAAAAAAAGAGGCTCGAAAAAATAGTCAAGAGCAAATGGAAAATAATGATGAAAGCGTAATATCGTGGATATATTGAATATTTTAGAGCAGACGGTGGGGCTCAGCATTCAGCAATCACCAGGCTTCGATCAATAAATCGGACGTTCAAACCTTCCTTGTCGGGAGAAATAGATTTCATTCTCACTATCAGAAATGCTGTTACTTTTTGGGTGACGTGAATGGGGCTCTTGCTCACTTTTGCTGTGAGCAAATGATAAGTCTAATCTGATGTATGAACCAGCGAAAACCACGAAGAAAGTCTAGTATTCAGTAATAAACTCACATACCTGCTAAAATGGCAAGTTCGTAATGGCGGTTTAACGCAGGTATTATGAAAGCTTCTTGTCTGAGATTTCACTTTCTCTATACAGAAACACAGAGATTTGTCTCAATTTAGATATAGGAATTTCCCATGATACCTGCGCACTATGGTCTGGAAACCCGTATTTCTGGCCTAAAATGGGAAAAATTACTTTCGGAAAACATGTTTCCGGTTGTTTGTATCGTAATCTACATCATCTGATGTATCTAGAATAGAATGGCCATAGTATAATTTTTTCAGTCGCGCTCGTCGGCGATTCCGTCGCCGCAAATGTGCGCACCTCGCAGGTAAGTAACTGAACGCGTCAACGTCGGTTATGTGTCATTTATTTTGAAAGTGTCACAACAGCTGATTGAAGCATGTTAGAATAATTATTGGACATGTATCTTGAAGCTAAAAGAAAGGGCTTTCCATTTTTTTGGTCCCATTTATCACTTTTGATTTTTTACTCTTGATTCTAAGCTCCGAATGGACTACCTTCAGTAATTAATGAAACGATTACTTCTAAAAGTTCAAGTAAAGTTTTTAAAAAAGCTACACGACACAACACGCTCTACATGACGTCAAAATGTTCCTCAGATCTTCCTCTTTCCAGGCCTTTTATTGCGTTTTGCCCTAATCTTGTCACATTTCAAAAAAATTTCACTTTTTCAGAGATATGCCATGTTGATTTTGAGCTCCAAATAGCCTACCTTCAGTGGTGAATAAAACAATCCTTCTATAAGTTCAAGTTAAGTATTAAAAAAAAAAAAAACTACAGTACACTACACGCTCTAAAAGGCGTCAAAATGCCAGAGGCGTAGATATAGGCCCCGCTGACCTCGCCGGGCGGGAGGGCGCAAAAATTTTGAGAAGAGGAAGAGGAAGAGCGAAAAGTAGAAAAGGAAAGGAAAAGGAGAACAGGAATGAAAAGAGAAGAGATTGAGAGAAAAGAAGCTGTCCTCCTTGAAGAATCGAACATTTCTTTAGTATTGCTCCAAGCTTTCTTACGAGTCGATATATCATGACAGTCGGACCTCAGTTACGGTGCCTCAAACGCGATTTTTTGGGTGCAATTTTAAGGCATTTCGCGCTTGATCTTTCTTTACTCCAATTAGTGATATATTTTTTCAGTTTTATCATTGTGAATAAATAAACCAAATTGTCTACATTAACTTACAATGATTTTTCAAAAAAGGTATTTTTCCAACAGAGGCTCCAACTTATGCAGATTTGAGGAGGGAGGGGGAGCTCCACGGAAGCGGTCGATTTTTCCTTCAAAAAGAGGGGCGCAGCATTCGAATTGGCGGGGAAGGGAGCACACGCTCAGCTAGCTATACTACTGTCCACTCGTAAGTCTGTTTTCCCATTTAAAATAACATTGGCGGTGCCCGGGAAGAGCAGAGGGGACGTTTTGATGAGCCCTGCGCCTAGTCAACGATTTAAAGCCCACCAAAACGACCGGTCTGCTCGTAAGTCTGTTTTCCCATTTAAAATCACATTGGCGGAGCCCCGGAAGAGCAGACGGGACGTTTTGATGAGCCCTGCGCCTTGTCAACGGTTAAAAGCCCACCAAAATGACAGGTCTGCTCGTAAGTCTGTTTTCCCATTTAAAATAACATTGGCGGTGCCCGGAAGAGCAGAGGGGACGTTTTGATGAGCCCTGCGCCTTGTCAAGGGTTTAAAAAGCCCACCAAAACGACAGGTCTGCTCGTAAGTCAGTTTTCCCATTTAAAATAACATTGGCGGTGCCCGGGAAGAGTAAAGGGGACGTTTTGATGAGCCCTGCGCCTTTTGAACGGTTAAAAGCCCACCAAAAGGACAGGTCTGCTCGTAACTCTGTTCTCCCATTTAAAATAACATTGGCGGTGCCCCGGAAGAGCATATGGAACGTTTTGATGAGCCCTGCGCCTTGTCAACGGTACAAAGCCCACCAAGGAAGGCTGCTCGATTTTTCCTTTAAAAAAAAGGGGTGCACCCGGGAAGGCGGGGGACGGGAGCCCCCCTTCAACTAGCCCACAAAACTACAGTCTGCTCGTAAGTCTGTTTTCCCATTTAAAATAACATTGGCGGTGCCCGGGAAGAGCAGAAGGACGTTTTGATGAGCCCTGCGCCAGTCAACGATTTAAAGCCCACCAAAACGACCGGTCTGCTCGTAAGTCTGTTTTCCCATTTAAAATCACATTGGCGGTGTCCCGGAAGAGCAGACGGGACGTTTTGATGAGCCCTGCGCCTTGTCAACGGTTAAAAGCCCACCAAACGGACAGGTCTGCTCGTAAGTCTGTTTTCCCATTTAAAATAACATTGGCGGTCCCCCGAAGAGCAAGGGACGTTTTGATGAGCCCTGAAGCCTTGTCAACGGTTAAAAGCCCACCAAAAGGACCGGTCTGCTCGTAAGTCTGCCTCCCATTTAAAATAGCATTGGCGTGCCCGGAAGAGCAGACGGGACGTTTTGATGAGCCCTGCTTTAGTCAAGGGTTTTAAAGCCCACCAAAACGACAAGTCGCTCGTAAGCCCTGTTTTCCCATTTAAAATAACATTGGCGTTGCCCCGGAAGAGCAGACGGGACGTTTTGATGAGCCCTGCCCTTTTGTCAATGGTACAAAGCCCCCCAAAAACGACAGGTCTGCTCGTAAGTCTGTTTTCCCATTTAAAATAACTTTTGGGCGGTGCCCCGGAAGAGCAGAGGGGACGTTTTGATGAGCCCTGCGCCTTGTCAACGATTAAAAGCCCACCAAAAGGACAGGTCTGCTCGTAAAGTCTGTTTTCCCATTTAAAATACATAGGCGTAGCCCGATAAGAGCAGAGGGGACGTTTTGATGAGCCCTGCCCCTTTGGGTCAACGGTTAAAAAGCCCACCAAAACGACAGGTTTGCTGGGTAGGTCTGTTTTCCCATTTAAAATAACATTGGCGGTGCCCGGGAAGAGCAGAGGGGACGTTTTGATGAGCCCTGCGCCTAGTCAACGATTTAAAGCCCACCAAAACGACAGGTTTGCTCGTAAGTCTGCTTTCCCATTTAAAATAACATTGGCGTTGCCCCGGAAGAGCAGACGGGACGTTTTGATGAGCCCTGCCCTTTGTCAACGGTTAAATGCCCACCAAAACGACAGGTCTGCTCGTAAGTCTGTTTTCCCATTTAAAATAATATTGGCGGTGCCCCGATAAGAGCAGAGGGGACGTTTTGATGAGCCCTGCGCCTTGTCAACGATTAAAGCCCACCAAAAGACAGGTTTGCTCGTAAGTCTGTTTCCCCATTTAAAATAACATTGGCGTGCCCGGAAGAGCAGATGGGACGTTTTGATGAGACCTGCGCCTTGTCAACGGTTAAAAGCCCACCAAAACGACAGGTCTGCTCGTAAGTCTGTTTTCGCATTTAAAATAACATTAGCGGTGCCCCGGAAGAGCAGGGGGGACGTTTTGATGAGCCCTGCGCCTTGTCAACGGTTAAAAGCCCACCAAAACGAAAGGTCTGCTCGTAAGTCTGTTTTCCCATTTAAAATAACATTGGGGGTGCCCGGAAGAGCAGAGGGGACGTTTTGATGAGCCCTGCGCCTAGTCAACGATTTAAAGCCCACCAAAACGACCGGTCTGCTCGTAAGTCTTTTTCCCGTTTAAAATCACATTGGCGGTGCCCCGGAAGAGCAGAGGGGACGTTTTGATGAGCCCTGCGCCTAGTAAATGATTTAAAGCCTGCCACAATGACAGGTCTGCTCGTAAATCTGTTTTCCCATTTAAAATAACATTGGCGGTGCCACGGAAGAGCAGAGCGGACGTTTTGATGAGCCCTGCGCCTTGTCAACGGTTTAAAGCCCCCCAAAAAGGGACCGGTCTGCTCGTAAGTCTGTTTTCCCATTTAAATAACATTGGGGGTTCCCCCGGGAAAGGAGCAAAGGGGACGTTTTGATGAGCCCTGCGCCTTGTGAACGGTTAAAATCCCACCAAAAGGACAGGTCTGCTCGTAAGTCTGTTCTCCCATTTAAAATAACATTGGCGGTGCCCCGGAAGAGCAGATGGGACGTTTTATTGAGCCCTGCGGCTTGTCAACGGTTAAAAGCCCACCAAAAGGACAGGTCTGCTCGTAAGTCTGTTTTCCCATTTAAATAGCATTGGCGGTGCCCCGGAAGAGCAGAGGAGAAATTTTGATGAGCCCTGCGCCTTGTCAACGGTTAAAAGCCCACCAAAATGACAGGTCTGCTCGTAAGTCTGTTTTCCCATTTAAAATAACATTGGCGGTGCCACGGAAGAGTAGAGGGGACGTTTTGATGAGCCCTGCGCCCTGTCAACGATTAATAGCCCACCAAAATGACAGGTGTGCTTGTAAGTCTGTTTTCCTATTTAGAATAACATTGGCGGTGCCCCAGGAAGAGCAGAGGGGACGTATTGTTGAGCCCTGCAAATTGTCAACGATTTAAGGAACATGATAAAGACAGATCTGCTCGCAGTGGCGTAGCTAAAGGCCCCGCTGACTTCGTCGGGCGGGGGAGCGCAACGCGGGGGATGCGCAAAAATGTTGAGAAGAGGAAGAGGAAGAGGAAGAGCGAAAAGGAGAAGGAATATGGAAAAAAAGGAATGGAAAAGGAGAACAGGAAAGAAATGAGAACAGATTTAGAAAATTAGAAGCTATCCTCCTTGGAGAATCGCACATTTCTTCAGTATTGCTCAGAGCTTTTTTACGGGTTGATAAATCATGACTGTCGGACCTCAGTTACGGTGCCTCGAACGCGATTTTTTGGGTGCAATTTTAAGGCATTTTGCGCTTGATCTTTCTTTACTCCAATTAGTGATATATTTTTTAGGTTTTATCATTGTGAATAAATAAATAAAAAAAATTACATCAATTTACAATAATTTTTAAAGAAAGGTATTTTTCCGACAAAGGCTCCAACTTGTGCGGATTTAAGGGTGAGGGGGAGCTCCACGGAAGCGGTCGATTTTTCCTTAAAAAAGAGGGGCGCAGCATTCGAATTGGCGGGGGAGCGCACGCTCAGCTAGGTACGCCACTGGAAAAGGGCGTCGCCCGATTTCCTCCCAAGATTCCCTCCCGATTCCGATTCCCTCCCGGTGTCGAGTAAATGAAAGAAAATGGCAACGTCGCAACAACAAGTTTGATGATAAAAACTGAAACTAAACTCACCATGTCATGAGTGTTTAGTTCGGACCGTAAGTTGGTAGGTAAAAATTATAAGATGCTCGGATGAAGAAAATGGGTTCGGTCGATAGAACGTTTCCAAACTCTGCTTCACAATCATGAAGCAAAATTTGAAAACCTTCTCCCTCCCTTAACCTTTATCATGGGGGCCGGATGAAAATAGTGTTAAAAAATTAGGAAACTGAAGTCTTAAAATTCACTCTACGGGTGTATGGAATAAAGCCCGGTGCGTCAAAAAAAATTAAATAAAAAAACTAAAGTCTTAAACTACGTTTAAAAAAAAGTCGTAAAAAAAACGTTTATTGCCATCTGCATACAGCTTATGAAAACAAAACGTATGATGATTTATCACAATTAGGTCCGTATTCCGTTCACTTCTTATTTTTTGGAAATCAAACGAAACGATAAACGGGCAAACGGGCTCGGCGCGGTAACGGTCTGTCAAGTGCTAAACACAATAACAATGACAAAAAAAACCGGCCAGAATAACACTAATAGCCAGCCACCGCTATTTCAAAATAAGCCAATCGCAGCGCGCTGATGGGTGATGGATTCTGTTGTAGTTGAATGAAAAGGTTACAGAATTTGAAACATCGTTCCAAAAATAATCTTTTTGAGACGATTTAAGGGCAACGAGTGCCGATAGAAGATTCGGGGACAGTTCGCTTCTATTACGAAGTAATCTTTATTATCAAAGTACAATCATTCTGTACGCGCTGTCTAGCGGAGTCAACGACCGCTGTCCGAGCATCTTGATTTTGTATTTCTTATCAACTTACTATCCGAACTATTATTTATTCCTTAAACTTGTTGTTACGACGTTGCCATTTTCTTTAATTTACTCGACACCGGGAGGGAATCGGAATCGGGAGGGAATCGGGCAACTCCCCTGGAAAATGCTCCTTAAATTCTCCCTTTTCCAGGCCTTTTATTGCTTTTCGCCACATCTTGCCACATTTCAATATGTTTCTAACGAAGTGTTATTTCAAAGGGGTCCATCCAGCTACCATCCAGTGCCTCCTCCCCCTCAGAAATGAATGAAACTTTCAGGTATGATAGAGCTAAGCGTCAGCTTTCAGAATACCTGCAGTTTTTTTTTTTTAAATTTGGTCAACTGGAAGCGGGGGGGGCAGGGGGTCAAAGTCAAAACCTTCAATGCTCCATAACTTTTGAACGAGAAGAGATATTGACGTGAACTTTGCGCCAAAAGATGCGTATTTTATAGATCTTCCGATTGATATGCTATAATGTTTAGTTTATTTGAATCTTTTTTTGCCATATTTTTTTTATTTTTGAAGTTTTCAAAAATTCGTTTTTTGAGCTTGAAAAATATGCGCAATGTAGTAATATGAACAAAAAACTTTTCTGAAAAAAGCTGATTTTATAAGCTTTCAGATGGCGTAAACCGCGATGCCGAGAAACGTTTCGTTCAAGAGTAATGACCGCACAAAGTTTCAAATCTAGGTCAAAAATAGGGCTTTGCCGACTTCCGATTCTACAAACAAATTTGTTGCTCCACCAATAATTGATGAAATTCATTGAAACTTAAAGGCAGGATTTCTTTTGGGTCGCTGGATTCATTTTTTATATTAGTTTTACAAAATTCCCAAATCCAAGATGGCCGCCACAAAGTATGACTTCAGAGAGTCACATCTAGCGAATTTTGGCAACAACGCATTTTTCCATTTAGACCAATGTAAAATAATCGATTTATGGTGAAGAAATCCTCTGTTGCTTCACCAAGAATCGAATTTTAAATCAAATAAATGGCAAAAAACATAGTCATCAGATTTCACGAGCCACCTCTGGCTGCCGCCATCTTGGATTTGCAATTTTTGCAAAAAAGTCCTTCGAATTCGTGTTCAGCGACCCAAAAAACATAAGTCCCCTAAGTTTTAAGAAGATCTGGTCATTCCCTGATTTAAGGCCAAAAAGGGTTCCCAGACCATAGTGCTGCGTCTCTCCACCACTAACAATAAGCCCGATTTCAATAATGAATTTTGTGATTTTTCAGTGTACTCATCGTCATTTTTACACGTATTTATGCAAGAATCAACTCCTCAATCCCCTATGACAAAAGTTTGAAAGAGCTCCATTCTTCGAGGTGAGGGAGGTAGATTGGTCGACATATAGGGTGATCCAAAAGTCCGGTGACCCTCTTCAATGTTTTGAACAGCTACAGATAAAAACGAACAGACCAGTGATCCGAGAGAAATAATGGATCTGTTGCATAGTTTTGCTACAACAATATAGAACCTCGATTCTTATGTAAAAATCGGCGAAAATAACGAAACGCACATTAAAAACGTTCAAAATCCACTCATTACTTCAGGAAATCACTTCAATTTCAAACAGCCCGCGCTACACCAGACACTATTTGCACCGGCATACTATTATATAGACGGAACCACCGTGCATAAGTAAACAACATCGTAACTACAAAATGATAGAATTCCCTTCTAAATGCATGAACTATTGGCTACATTTGCTGCCTGGTCTTTTGGGTTTATCAAAGATTACAAAATACATATAATACACGGAAAAAAAGATTAGTGAAAATAACCATACGGATACCTGATTTTGGCACCTGCTAGATGTTATGGTAAACTTGACCAGAAGGATGGTATATTTACCGATACTTTAAGTAAATTCGACATGCAATCAGGTAACATCAACTAGTATCTAGTCAAAACATAGTATACTTCTGGTTAACATTACCATAACATCTAGCAGGTGCCAAAATCAGGTATCCGTATGGTTATTTTCACCGTAGTTTTTTTTCCGTGTATAAGAAATGTACGCATCTAAACGAAACATTCCAATGTTTGTAAGTTCTGTTCATGTTTACATAAATGAGATGGTTCCATCTATGTAGTTATAATTCGTTGATATAGTGTCTAGTGTAGCGCGGGTTGTTTGAAATGGAAGGTATTTTCTGAGTTAATGAGTGGATTTTGAAAGTTTTTAATGTGCACATCGTTATTTTCGCCAAATTTTACGTTAGAAACCATGAGTTATATTGATGTAGCAAAAGTACGCAACAGACCCATTCTCGATGCTGGAATGGTGAAATCGAGAGGACGAGAAATCCCATTACTAAAGCAGCGTCTCAGAAATCGGAACAACTATTGTAATAAAGCATGATACTCATGCTCTAAAAACGAAACTTGGGGGAATGTTCATACATCAAAAGAAACACCATCGTTATATTTGCTGGTTTATACATCAAAATCAACCCTTAGATCGCATACAGCAAAAGTGTGCAACAGCCCCATTGTAAGTATTTACAAAACCTACCCAATGCCCTTTGATATTTTCTTTCCAAACTACACACACAATCAGATGCGAGTAACATGGCTCCCCACGTCCAACCGCGACATGTGTAACGTTTCATTCGGATCGCTTTACATCGCGTAGCTTGTAAGAATTCCGAATTCTTGAGCAGGTAAAGGGGAGTTGCAAGTGGCTCACTTACTAAACGTCTTTGCAAACCCCCCCCCCCCCATTACCCACCTTCGGTTTCGTCTCTCTTCGGGTAAGACGAATTGATGCGCGCTGAGCCACTGCGCTGCTCCACTCGCTGAGTAACTAAGTTTAAAAGTTTTTCTACACCCTGCTATGAATAACAATCGAGCCTCTTTCCAGCAGTGTTGTCAGAATTGAGGTTGAAAATTCGTTTATTTTACATTGATTCTTATGGGGAATAAACGATTTTTACGCTTTAACGACATATAGATGTCCGCCCCCAATGAATACAAAACAAGGGTCCCTGGACACAAACATGGATTTTTTTCTTATGATGGGGCAGTTGCAAGGGTCTGAAATGTCATGTTTTTGATAACGAAATTGAAAGTACTTGATGAGCTGAGAACAAGGATGCCTTTGGTTTCTAATTAAGGCCCGTTGTTCCGGAGATAAGATTTTGGCCGAAAATACATTGTTTTAAACGGGAATTCCGCGTAGTGACGTCAATACGCACACGGTTTTTTACAACTTTACACGTGCGTAACTCCAAAACCAGGGCATTTGAGAAAAAAACCAGAGGCACCATTGTTCACGGAAAAAAAAGATCAGTGAAAATAACCATACGGATACCTGATTTTGGCACCTGCTAGATGTTATGGTAAACTTGGCCAGAAGTATACTATGTTTTGACTAGGTACTAGGTGATGTTACCTGATTGCATGTCGAATTTACTCAAAGTATCGGTAAATTAACCATACTTCTGGTCAAGTTTACCATAACATCTAGCAGGTGCCAAAATCAGGTATCCGTATGGTTATTTTCACTGATCTTTTTTTTCCGTGTTCTCAGCTCATCAAGTAATATCATTTTCTTTATAAAATACACAAAATTTCAGACCCTTGCAACTGCCCCATTGAACCTGTAATCGCGTGAATATCTCCCAGTAGAGATAAATTGACCTGCCTATGTCGAATTTGGCCTTAGTTTTGATCGAAAAATTCTAGATTTTCCACAATTTAAACTCTATCGTGAAAAATGTTTAAAAGTAGAAGATGCGTAAATTCAGGACAAGTAGAGTAGAAATTAATATCACTTTTGACATCAGCGTCCCAAATAATATGGATTAGCATAATTTTAGTTTAATTTAAAAAAAAAAAAAATCATTGAAATACATTAAAATTGATTTAAAAATAACACTGATGTTTGGTGATGTTCGCGGACAGTTATGTCGTTGAAGAGGTCTGCTTGGAATAAACGGCACTGAGTCGGAACTGGTGGAGAATCTTTTTATATGATTTTAATCGAGGTTATATGAATATGATGCCATTCACGGCAAATGATGAGAATTCTTACAAAGAGCAGATGAATAATATACATATTGAGATTGGTTATCAAAGATAATTCGGCGTATAATACGTACCGTTCTATATCAGCTGATCTATATTGAAGGCAAACAAACGTGACCACTTCATTGCGCGCTCTCTGGCGGGTTCTTCTTGAAGCTTTACTTTTGTGAGAAGGTATCCTATAAGTAAAACCATGATCTGTATCGGCTTTATTTCGCGCCCTCTTTTCGAAAATATCAGCTGACTCTAGACATTCACTGAGAAAGATTATACTTCCGAAAAAAAAACTCACTATTTGTACATAATCTTTTTTTAAATTTCAAACAACGTATGATCAAATCATCATATGGAAAATCATCGGACTCCTAAATACGCATTAGCAACCAATGTTGTCAAGCAAGACTTCTTTCCATAAGACTAATGCGAGTGAACGGAGCAGACAATACTCCCTCCTCACTCGCACTCATGCTATCTTATGGGAGAAACCATAAATCAGGCTCCTGACCAAAAACCGTACGGATTTTTTATGGTTTAGGATTTTTGGCTCCATCTACAGCAAGCAGGGATGCTCCCTGTAAAATTTCAGCTCCGTAGCACTACGGGAAGTCAGTAAAGAACCCGTGGAAAGAATCTGTACACCGACTCCTCACGGCTTTTATATAATGTTAGATTAGATGATGCCATTCAAGGCAAATAATGATAATTCTTACAAAGAGCAGATGAATAATATATTGAGATTGGTTATCAAAGATAATTAGGCGTATAATATGTACCGTTCGAAACAACAGGAACATAACATAAATAACAGGAATAACAGTGGAGGAAAACAGGAGAGGACAATTCGCACACAGCTATCACAATAGGAGACATACTTTTTTCGTGTGTAATCTTTTCTCTGAGTTGAAACCTAGGATACGGCGCCACCAACTGGCAACACTGCTTTTCAGTATGAGCTGGAGACTAGAGTGTGGGGAGTGAAAAGGTGATGAGTGTCACACAACGGGGCACTATGGTCTGAAATCGAATAAAAGAGGCCAAAAATCAGTTGAAAAAAATCCAATAAAAATGATCTTTTTCGACCTTTAAAGCTTGATTTAAAACTTTCAGATGACATTTCTAGGTTCAAATTACTAATTAAAAGTGTTTTCTGTGATTAAAATTGGTCTTAAAAGTTTTTAAATAATAGATTATAAAAAATTTACATCCTGATTTTTGGCCAATTTTCGATGATCTTAGACCATAGTGCGGGGCCGATCCAACAAACTCAAGGGAAAAACGAGAAAGTAATAAACTGTACATGATACCCTACGAATACTGTCTCACAACATTTTCAATCTTGGAGAGACCCCCAGCTAGACCCCCCTTTAGAATGTTGGGGGAGACCCCCGATTCACAGTCAGTAGGTCTACCGTGCAAATGTCAAGTAAGCATCAAAAACAACATAATGCGTCCACGACATTCACCATCCATCAGTGTTAATATGACTAATTTTTAGTGTTTTAAACAATTCTACGCCGACAATTTCACTTCATCGTCGCCATCTTATGTAGTTTGAGACGCTGATTTCCAAAATTCTACCAGTTTTCATTAAACTGCGGCCTAGATTTTACGTAAATTCAAAATTACGTCTTCTCAGTAAAAAATTCGAAATTCTGGAAAAAGTATGGGTTTTTGAGTAAAAACTAAGGCCGAATTTGAAATCAGCGGGTCCAAACACATGGGTACTAGCGCAAGAGGGGTGAGAAAGAGGTATCTTATGATGAGGAAACCTGGTTTTACGTTCATAAATGCCGGAAACACTATGTCATTAAGGCGTAAACATCGAAAATGTCTACAGACAGAATGTCTAATTTTTTAAGGCTACTGCCAATAATGTCTACGTTTAAAATGTCGCCTGTAAAAAAGGGCTACAACAAAACTGCCTATTTAAATTTAAAGTCTGCATTTATTTTGTCGGTGAATATTTTTGTCTACCTTAATGTTAACTGTCTCTAAAAGAAAGGCAACATGCTTACCGCGGAAAAATGCCAAGATCTTTTTACAGGACAGAAAGGCGGGGAAGAGAAGGTTAGAGCCATCAGTGTCGGCCGCAACAGGATTCGACATCCCCAGTGGCGTCGCGTGCAGTTTGGCAACACAGCATGCTATCCATTTAAACTCATATAAAAGGTCGAATTCAGGGGAGGCACAGTGCACATGGAAAATTCGATATATTTAATGAGTTTAAATGAATGAGTAGCATTGTTGCCAGATGGCACGCTACGCCAATGGACATCCCATAAAGAAATTTTACGCGATGAATATGGCTCAAGTTGAAAGGGCCATAAGAAAATATGCTGATTATAAACAAAATGCCGATTTCAAGACATACTTGCGTGCCATATTGAAAGTTTATCCAGCATCTGATGATAAGAGGGAGATGAGTCACACATGATAATAATTCATAAACCGATATTACAGGCTGAGATAAAATATGACGGTTTATATACTTCGAAATTCTGCTTCAAAGTAGACAATTTTTTATGGACATTTTTCTCTAATTTCGGGGACTGTTAAAAAGGTAGACAAAAATACTCGGAAACAAAATAAATGTATCGGCTTTCATTTAAATAGACCATTTCAAAGTAGCCCTTTTATACGGTTGACATTTTTTATACATATGTAACCCTTTTTTACGTAGATGTTTTATCGTAGACATTTTTACTGCAGCTTTAAAAAAGTAGACATTTTAGTTGTAGACCTTCTGACCTTGAACCACACCGTCACACCCTTTTAATATTCTGGAGTCTTAAGGGTTATTTTGTTCAACAATAAGGGAATAATTTTAAAGTTGGCTAGTTGTAGAACGTTTTGGCATATTTTGTCCAAATCTCAAGATCCGTATTTGAAATATTCAAAAGTATCCCTTGTTTGACCCATTTTCTCATCGACATTACTACAAACCATTTTTCATCCGTAACCACTCAAAACATTAACATTTAAAAAAAAAAAAAAAAAAAAAATTCTAGGAAATGTTGAAAGCAACCTCTTTGCAAAATTTGGAGAACTTACATTCATCGAGAGGTCCTAAACTCAAAGGGTTAAGCTAGCATGTCGCTTCATTACAATCCGCACGCCCGAAAAAACATATGCTGCAGAAAAAATGACAAGCTGAATCGGATTTTTAAAAAATCCCCCGCACTGCCTCTTTCATCCCTGCAAATTTTTTGACACGACCCCTGACAGCAAGTCTTTTTGAATTCACAGTCATCGAGGGTGCGTTGATGTTACGATCCGTCCGCCTCGGGAGCTGGGTGGACGGCATTTGCGGATACATGCATTTGTCTTTCTCTCTCTACTTCCATTTGAACACATGTGTTAGAAAAGGATAGCAAAAAGGGGGGCATCACGTGACTTTAGCCCCTATCTCCGTCCTTTTCTAACACACGTATTCAAATGGGAATAGAAAGAGAGAGACAAATTCTTGTATCCGCCCCACGGTGGACAGTGGTCGGATCGAAGCCAGCCTCTCTGCAATTGTCGAATGAAAAAATACGTGACAAAAACGCATTGAACTTGCTAGAGCTATCTGTCAGCCAACTGATTAGAGGTCATTAAAATTGATTGAATTTCCCGCTCTGCATGTGACACGAGCCGCGAGTTTTTGCTATGTGAAATACGTCACATTCTTATACTATGTGCTCGTTCGATTTTATATCGATTCTTGACATCCATCTCGAAAGCGCTTGTACATCAATCATACCACGCAGAGGAACCGGAACATTAAGTCTGATTGAACCTTTCGCTGCAATGATTTTAAATAATGACCCTCACGTGAAAAGCAGCAAACATGTCAAAAAGCGCCCGCAAAGCAATAATTTTAAATAACGGCTCTCACGTAAAAAGCCGCAAACTTGACAAAAACCGCACTTAAAAACTGTCAAAAACCACATACATCGAGCCATTAACTTAAAAACCCTATAACATTGGTCAATTAACAAGCTTTCTAAACTTAAGAAGAATTTTCCTTTACTTTGTTAGTGTTTCTATTTTAGAGGAAGGGACCAAAATAAATGAATAAGTGAAAAGGCATATATTTCTAAACAGTTTTATGATTTCTAGATTTCTGGTAATATTCAAAAAACATTTTTCGTTGCAACCAGCAATATCTTAACAGATACCAGAATTTACATTTAACTATTCCGTAAAAGTAATTATGGTAGCCCCCAATAAAAATTTTTCTCCGTGTATACAGCACCGATGTCGGCGCTTATTCTCAAGTGAATTTTGGTAAACATTTTGAGTACAAGTAAAGCGGAACACTTTGTTCCTTTGTAAGTTGAATATTTTTTTTCTCTCTTTTTTTCTCTCTTTTTTTTCTATTTTTCTTTTCTTTATTTCTTTTTACAGTAGGATTCTCAAAGGGTTTTATATTAAATAGATTAGATTTGATGAGTCAACTACGTGCATTCCATAATTACTTTAGGGGGGGGGGGTATGAATAAAGTTTTCCCATGGAATTCCATGTAAATTGACCTGTCAAGTTCGAATTCAGCCTTAACTTTGCTCAAAATATCCTAAGTTTTTTTTTTTTTTTTTACAGTTAAAACTTTACCACGAAAAAAACAAAACACGTAGAATATATGCGTAAAATCAAAGCAAGTTGCGGAGAGATTGAAATCATTTGGGAAATCAGCAACACAAACTCCATTGATTGGCAAAAAAATCGATGAAATTCACGCGAAAAGTCATCGAGACCCATTGAAATTTAGTTGGATAGAACGCTGATGTTGGGTGTTTGTCGCGGTAGTTCTTACTATTTTTTTCTCTTTGCTATGTCATTCATGTTTTTTCTCGTCTTATCTTCCTTTGGCATTTGCAATGACTTGCTCTGTCTTTTTCATATTTTCACAATTTTCTTTCTAATTTTTAATGAAAGACTGCAATGGGTCTGCTGCGTACTTTTGCTACATCAATATAACTCATTGTTTCTAACGTAAAATTAGGCGAAAATAACGATGCGCACATTAGAAACTTTCAAAATCCACTCATTAACTCAGAAAATACCTTCCATTTGAAACAACCCGCGCTACACTGGACACGATATCACCGACTTATAACTACATAGATGGAACCATCTCGTTTATGTAAACATGAACAGAACTTACAAACATTGGAATGCTTCAATTAGATGCGTACATTTCTTATATTGTTTTGAAAGTGCAGCGCCACTTCACCGACAACCGATTTTTGTTCATGATTAAAACGGAGGGTAAACATTGTTGCCAAATTGCGAGAGTCGATGCTTATAGGCGAATAATTTTAGTGTAAGTATCTTCGTTTACATTAACTTTCTTCGCTGGATTCTATAACTATATACACTGGATTTTCAAACACCAAGAAAGAGCAAGGGATTTGACAAAACGGGGGGGGGAGGGGGGATGAAATGATGAATGTGGAGAAAATTAGAACCAATCTGAAGATAACCAGACCTCTTTCCGGAGAAACATGCATCATGAGGGGTAGAGTAACGGTAGAAAAAATGCGAGCGCAAAGGAGTGTGTGTTGTGTGTGTGTGTGTGAGAGAGAGAAATAGGGAGAGAGAGAGAGAGAGAGAGAGAGAGAGAGAGAGAGAGAGAGATAAGTTGAAAGGGCGAAAGAAAGAGAGCGATGCGATGAGGAGTGAGGTGGAGGAATTGAATTATTAAGGGTCGTATCCGATTATATTTATACCGCTTTCGCGGCAATAATGATATTTTCGTTGGAAAAACAAACAGCAAGTATGTGTGCTACTGCCTCGTACAGCAGTGGTAAACGCTGGCGACTGGATACTGGATGAGGATGGTTCTCTCCGAAGCTTCGTGCACTGCCAGTCAAGGTGTTGCCAAGTTAATAAACGGAAAATCCAAAAAGTGGTGGCTTTAAGTTCGTGGACGTGAACACCGTTCAGCCGGCCGATTATTTGCTTTATCGTTAAACTGATCGTTAAAACTGTCTACGAGTGCTGCTATTGGTCGAAAATTGTAAAACGTGGCGTAAAACGTAGGTTCACATATTGTCATAATTCTGGCAATCTTTCTTTTTTATAAGTGCAGCATTTGGTAGTAATGATCACTTCAGGCAAGGTAGATATTTACCTTGAATAGCAAACGGAAAACTTATTCATTATTCTCGACGTTCACTTGACAATGAACAGGGTTCTCAGCGTGCTCTCGCTGCCCCAAACCAAAACCTAAATTGCAAGCAAGAATCCCTCAGAAGAAAATTTCGATAACGGTACGTCACTCTCCACTAACAATCTAATCAATAAGAACAACTGCTTGGTTCAGCAGCAAAATGTAGAGGCTGTCCCTGGCTTAAAAGAAAGGAATATAGAAGGTAATTGTTCAAGGCAAAAAAAGATTTTTTTTCCCTCGGAACATAGGTCCTAAAATGCTTTCCTTCTGAGCTATGATTTTTCAAAGTTTGAAAAAGGAGTATTCAAGAAAGAACCGTTACTAAATTTGTCGACACCCACGAAATTAAAATTGCTCTGGAATTTTGGATCAAATATGTTCAGAGGGTTGAATTTAGCGATGACCTTAAAGCCCTACAAACATCTCAACCCGTGTCAAGCAGAGTTAGCAATTTCGTTTTTAGACGGAGTTGGAATTTTTAGAGTAGGCGGCCGTTTACGAGAGTCAAATTTGTCAATGGGTCAAAGGCATCCAATCATTTTGCCCAAGTCAAGGATTTTAACAGACCTCATCATTGCTCATTATCATATTGTGTACTTACACGCAGGTCCAAAGGCCATGCATTCCTTGCTTAATCAAAAGTATTGGATTCTCTCTTGTAGGAGTGTACTTCGTTTTAGGCTCAGTAAATGTGTCACGTGTTTCAAGGCGTCTCCTCAATCTACCAAGCCATTAATGGGAAATTTGCCATCAAGTCATGTGATACCCGGCAATATTTTACCAAGTTAGGTGTGGATTTTGGCAGACCGTTTTTCATGAAAACTAGCAATCGACGAAATGCACCATGCTCGAAAGCCTATATAAGTTTGTTTGTGTTCATGGCTTCAAAGGCCATCCATCTTGAGCTAGTCTCCAACCTCTCCGCACTGATGCCTTTTTAGCCGCGATCGATCGATTTATCGCAAGGCGAGGAATCTGCACTGATATATATTCTGATAATGGAACTAACTTTGCTGGCGCGAATACCCATTTAAATGAGTTGCTTCAACATTTAACGGCAGAGATTAACACAACTCAATTCTATGATAAGTTAACTATAAGGAATATCGAAAGACCAAACTTTGGCGGTTTGTGGGAAGCGGGCATAAAGTCAGTAAAAAACCATTTAAAACGTACCATCGGTGATCAAAGATTAACCTTTGAGAAGTTTAACACCGTTCTAACGAAGATAGAGGCTATGCTCAACTCTCGCCCACTGTGCCCGTTGCCCACGGATCCAGACGATTTTGACCCACTGACACCCGGGCATTTTTTTAGTCGGGCATCCTTACATCCTTTGGTTGCCGTTCCCAGATATGGTTGGTCTAAAGAGCCACACAACCGTTTGAGCCGATGGCAACTCTTACAACAGATGACTCAGCATTTGTGGAAGCTTATTGGACACAGGAATACTTGAATACACTGCAACAACGACAAAAATGGGTAACTGACACTCGGCCGATGAAAATTGGTGATCTGGTGTTAATTAAGGATGATAACTAGCCGCCGTTAAAATGGCGTATGGGAGGGATTGAAATAGAGCTCGTGGGAATAGATGGGACACTGCGCGTCACTGGCGCAACCAGGATATCTTCCATCTCTCTCATTTCCCATTTGAATGTATGAGTAGGAAAAGGACAGAAGGAGGGGGTTTTATCCCCTTGTCCATCCTTGTCTAACATACGTTTTTTAATGGAGAAAAGAGAGAGATGAAGCAACGCTGCGCTTCTGCTGCGCGTAGTGAACCTTCGCACGAAAAATGGTTTGATGCAGCGCCCTTGTTCCAAATTGTATCCTTTACCGACCACTGTGTCATCCCATTTTCTGATCAGATCCGAGAGATAGCGTCATGCTTCCACCCAGTTCGCTCATCAATTATACATATACGATGATTTTAAAAACTATTTTGGGTCTTAATCTATGTAAAAAAGTACTATCATTGTTATTTCGCGAAAAGTCATAGTCTCGTTTTTTTTAAATTTCAGGATGATCGGAGATTTCGATTTATTAACTCTTGGGCCGAATGGGTGGTTAAATGAAGTTGTTGTGAACTCATATTACAGTCATATACATAAGCTAGAAGCAGTGGCGCACCGAAGGGGGGGGTTAGGGTTAACCCCCACCCCCCAAAGCCTTAAAAAAAGGAGAGAGAGAGAGAGAGAGAGAGAGAGAGAGAGAGAGAGAGAGAGAGAGAGAGAGAGAGAGAGAGAGAGGATGTGGTTCCTTCACAAATAAAAGAAAGAGCAAGAAAAAAATCGTGATCAGCTAGGAAGGGGGATGACGGTGAACAAATTCCATACTATCCGCATTTGCTTATGAGTTATTCACTATGGCGGGGGGGGATAAAATCTAACCCCTCGGTGAACCCCCTCCATGAATATTCCATGGCTCCTTCATCCACATTCCTTTTGACTCTTCTCCCTCCAATTATGAGTCGGGAGCAAAGATTTCGTGCAGGCAAAATCGAAAATATATTTGAGCATTTCAATTTTACTGTAAGTACATGAAAGTACCGTAAAATTCAATTTGAACGTAAGGAAAATTGAAAATTTTTCCGGGGAAGGGCCCCCGGACCCCCTTGTCCTGAGGGGTATTCCATACCCCCCGGAGTTTGAGTCGTACCAAACCCCCCAGACAAATTTCTCGGTGCGCCACTGGCTAGAAGTATTACTATTAATCACTTACAATTAGTGCCAGTTTTAACTCTAGAAAGCCATTTTTCGACGAGATATTCGGAGTCAGGAATCGAAGGTGTTAGACGGTGGACTCACCACGCCAATTTTGAGGAAGTCGATTCAGTATTTGTGCCCCGCTGCTCCAATCTCCATTGGACCGTTGCTGCGTGTGACCTGCGTCGGAAGAGGATATCGTGGTATGATAGTCTTCCAAACGACCACATTGCTGATTTGAATTGTTTCACGGAATACCTCACAAACATCCTGAATAACCCCGCGGTGCCCATGTGGCCTAAAAGTGCTCAATCGCCAAGACAGCGTAATGGTGATGATTGCGGTGTTTGTGCTATCCTAAATGCAGAATTTTTATCTAGGCGTGAAGATTTAACGTATTTAACGTCACCTGACTCAATAAACTGTGCGCGGGAGTCCATTAGAAGCCATCTAGTACGCGGTTTCGTTCCTTTAATGCCATGTCATACTGCTTCCTACACTGGAAGTGGAGCTTGCCAGAGGAAGCATTTATTATGGAACCAAAGTTGAAGAAAAAAACCGAAGAGAAAGTGGAGTCGCTTCTCAGCCCAGCGGACGTCCGATCTTTAAGAGACTACATTGACCGGTCTGGTCGACAGGACAAAGTGCGACCGTTTCGGTTGAAGATTTCAGAAAGCCAAAGAATAAAAGTTTATACGGATCAAGCACGCCGTTTGTTAAGAGATGGGAAGTTATAATTTTCAGCAAAGTTTTCATCAAAATAACTGTGATTTAGTTTTTTTTAATTTTGTGATATTTTTTATGAGTTCCTTTAATTTCTGAGATACCCCTTTTTCATAAATGGTTTTTTGTAATTAAATAGAAAAATGTAAAAAAAAAAAAAAGGTTTTTTTGTGTAGTTTTTGGAGGGGAGAATGATAGAGCCAGCTCCAGTGACGTGCGTGCGAGAGATTTGCCTGCCGCGGGTGCGCGCGTGGCGATCGATGAGTTCACGGTCGCGGCTGAGACCTTTTATGCAATCAGCTGATTGAGCTTTCACCTCGCGACGGATAGATCTCGCTCGCGCATTTCACGTAGACGTTTCTCGTATTTTAAAGTCACTTAGGTTAGATAGACCCCCAGGAGCTGGCATCGGATAGGACAGAGTCAACGCCGGACTTATAAAGGTGACTTTGAATATAGTTAGCGGGTGTGACGCAGCTAAATTCCCCTTCAGTATTGAGGACACCAACCTCTATACGTGGTTGGTATCGCTGGTATAATAACAAACTCTCTATGAGCGAGTGTAACGCCTTAGAGATGACGTGAATAGCCGTAGTCAAATCTACGATGTACTTCCTTCCGTTATTTTGTATAACATTTCCGGACTATCTTCAGTTTTGTGACAACTCGTTGCAAGTGATGAGTGATGAGTGCTTTAGTAGGTTAACCGTTAAATAACTTCTGTAAAAATGTCTGCATTGATTTGGCATTCGGCTATTTCTATTCACTTTAAATGTTGATGGTCTCCATGGGATGACAGCAGCGGAAAAAGCGTTCATGGCAACTGATGAGTGATGAGTGCTTTAATTGGCTAACCGTGAAATAACTTCTGTAAAAATGTCTGCATTGATTTGGCATTTGGCTGTTTCTTTTCATTTTAAATAATGATGGTCTCCGTGGGATAACAGCAGCGGAAAAAGCGTTGCTCTCATCCCAAACCAGAGAAGCTCGACTGACTTTCGCCAACCAGTAGGCCGCTCATCCACCCAAGTTTTACTTCAATTTTATACCAATGTTTGTTGAGTTTATAAATCTAAATTTTCTTTTTTTTATGAGTCACATTTATATGAAAAATGTTCTAATCATGGTTGCCAAAAGGGAAAAAACAGAAATAAAACAAAAATAAAAAATGAAAATTAGAAAAGAAGCAAAAAGCAAAAATAAAAATAAATAACTATTATTATCCTAACTATAATTTTAAATGATTGTTTTTTGGTTTTATTTTTTTTGTTGATTGATTTTAACTTAGATTATTATTAGTATTTAAGCTTTCGTCCTTTTGTATGTTTGTTTATTTTGTCCCACCCAAAGCAATGCTTTTGGGTGGTGCACAGTGTTGTTTTCATTTATTTTTGTCTTTGGTGGTAAATTGAAAAAAGAAATGGAAAGTTTTGGGAAAATGTAATTTTTGCTGATGAAAAAATCTTCATGAGTAATCAACTTCCCAGAACTACTTGCTGGCGGAAAGTAGGCGGAAGGTTAGTTACTTTTTATTGCTCCGTGTAGTTATACAAACAAGAAGAAGCATACAATTGCCGTATGATTTAGGTGTTAATCAACGTCATTACGAACTCGCATGAAAGCGGATGTATGAGTTTGGGAGTGGATTTCGTGATTTGTTTATCGTAATTTTTGCAGAGTTTTACACCATAATCAACTAATTAATAAGTCTGCAGCAAAAGTTTGCAACAGCTCCATTTTAGTTAATTATTAATGATTATTCAAAAGTTAATTTTTGCACAGCTCTGCACTGAAAAAAAGTGCTAAAAATTCTTTTTTAACTAAACGTATGGACACCACTTAAAAACAGTTACAGTTTGACTGTTAAACCTAGTTATTACTTCCGTGCCGTGTTCATTTAACTAGTTTAAAAATCAAACTAACAGTTTTTAAGCGGTATTCATACATTTAACTGAAAAAGAGTTAAATTCAGCACTTTTTTCTCTCAGTGTGGCTTCAGCTTCTCATCTCAATCGTATTGTCGCCAAGAAATCGCATGGACTCACTTACACCACCACCCCCCCCCCCCCACAACATGTACACGGGAAAAAAACTACGGTGAAAATAACCATACGGATACCTGATTTTGGAACCTGCTAGATGTTATGGTAATGTTAACTAGAAGTATACTATGTTTCGACTAGGCACTAGGTGATGTTACCTGATTGCATGTCGAATTTACTCAAAGTATCGGTAAATGTACCATACTTCTGGTCAAGTTTACCATCTAGCAGGTGCCAAAATCAGGTGTCCGTATGGTTATTTTCACTAATCTTTTTTTTCCGTGTAAATATTTCTTTCTCCTATTTTTATGGGTTTTTTTTTTTCTACATGAATTTATTGAGCGATTAACCATGAACTAATGACAAGACACAGGCTCTGCTGTCTGAAATTCATCGACGAGAATCGATGAAAAGTTATCGGTGAACGATGAAATGGCAGTTCACCAGAGAGGTAAAGGCAGAAGGCTTTGGCTTTATTGGTTTTAAGTTGGCCTACAGAAGCGACAACGGGTTTGCGGACAAGAGCAAGGCGAAAAAGGGGAGGGGGGGATAAGTCGGACTACCCTGTGAGAGAGAGGGGGGTCGGAGAGCGAAGGGGAAGTGGTTGGGGGTGGTGGTGAGGGGGTGAGGGGGAATGCAGCAAGTTAATAATGTTGGCCGCTAGACACGTCATTAATATAGCAAAGTTCGCCAACATTCTCCTAGTATTTATACTGGTACCGCAAACCTATGAGTCCCACATTCCGCGATGCGAGCTGACAAAACGCGGGATATTATATTGCTGTATCGCTGTTTCGGCGCGAATAACCGTGAACGTTATGTTATTTAGGATTCTGGATACTGTAACACTGTGTTTCACCAGTCTGACTCGCACTCACACACTATATACACTCCGCGCGTTCTCTCTGGACTGGCCTACATCCTCTCTCCTACTGAAACGTCTGCACTGACTCGGGCCTCTGCCGGTCCTCCTTGCCAGATTGGGCTAGAGTCCCTATATCACAGAATAATACAATCAGAACGGAAATTCTGTCGGATTTTGAAGCAAATTCATTTCGCGATCACTACAGGCAAGGTAGATATTTACCTTGAATAGCAAACGGAAAACTTATTCATTATTCTAGACGTTCACTTGACAATGAACAGGGTTCTCAGCGTGCTCTCGCTACCCCAAACCACAACCCACATTGCAAGCAAGAATCCCTCAGAAGAAAATTCCGATAATGATACGTCACTCTCCACTAACAATCTAATCAATAAGAACAACTGCTTGGTTCGGCAGCAAACTGTAGAGGCTGTCCCTGGCTTAAAAGAAAGGAATATAGAAGGTAATTGTTCAAAGGCAAAAAAAGAATTTTTTTTTCCTATGAGCACAGGTCCTAAAATGCTTTCCCTCTGAGCTATGATTTTTCAAAGTTTGAAAAAGGAGTATTCAAGAAAGAACCGTTACTGAATTTGTCGACACCCACGAAATTAAAATTTCTCTGGAATTTTGGATCAAATATGTTCAGAGGGTTGAATTTAGCGATGACCTTAAAGCACTACAAACATCTCAACCCGTGTCAAGCAGAGTCAGCAATTTCGTTTTTAGACGAAGTTGTACAATCAGAACGGAAATTCTGTCGGATTTTGAAGCAAATTCATTTCGCGTCCGCCATGTTGGGATATAGGATGTTTACATCTGGATTCGCGCTCGAAAAAAGAAATTCAGGACATGATGCGCGATTTTTTTTTTTTTTTTTCTGAAATGCCAATAGAATAAAGGTGAGGGCGGAAACTTAAGATTTCTTTCCAGAATTTACAGAAATAAATGAGTTTCAACACAAATCACACTCGTCCGCCATGTTGGGATATAGGACCACAACGTTGCCTATTGGTGCCGTTAAATACCAAACTTGCTTCCATTGGCTCTTATAGGAGTTTCCGTTCTGATTGTATTATTCTGTGCCTATATACTATATGAGAGTCGCGACAAGACTCTCATAATGAAGAAGAAGAAGCGGATCACTGGAGCCCCCAAGAGGCAAATTGCAAATTGCGGATGGCCATTTGCCTCTGCGCTGTTGCCACTATTTCGCTATCACTCACAGGTTAGGTTCAGATTTTCGACAATAACGGTTGTTATTGGTGGAGATAATGTTTTCCATTATAACATTCAAGCAGAGGAAAAATTCACAAAAATTACCAGGATCATATTGTTACTTCAAATGTGTAATGAAAGCGAGCTCGCGAAAAGTAAACAAACCCTCTGCCATTTGCATTTGCCTCTTGGAGCTTTCTGGACAGCCTAAATCTGAGAGCCAATCAGAAATGAATTCAGCAATGGCGCAACTCTCATAGTATAAAGGGACTCTAGATTGGGCAGACGAATTTTCACGTCGCCCGTTTCAGGAAAAGTGTGGTCTGTGGGAGAGGGGGGATTTGCTGGAAATGCTTAAATGGGGCTATTGCAAACTTTTGCTTTAAGCAAATAAATAGTCCAATCTGATGTAAAGACCAGCGAAAATCACGAAAATCACACTAAAAAAGTTAGATTTCAGTATTAAACTCACATAACTGCTATAACGACACGATCGTAATGGCGATTCAACGCAGGTATCATGAGAGATTCCTGTCTATTATGTCACTTTCTATACGGAAACAAAGAGATATGTCTCAATTTAAATAGGAATCTCCCATGATACCAGCGTCTCTCTGCAACTAAGCCCGATCCTGAGAGCGAATTTCGTGACTTTTCTTTTTCGTGTACTCATCGTCATTTTTACAGGTTTTTTTATGCAAGAATCAACTCTTCAATATCCCCTATAGCAAACGTTAGCAAGTCCCCCATTAGTGTTATTCTGTTTTGAACAGACTGCTCTAAATCAGTTTATAGTGAGACTGGTTAGGGCCAGTTGACTTGATAAATGAAGGCTGCTATTAGTTCCTCTTAAGTGCTTATCGAAAAAAAGGAGAGTTCTGTAACCAAATAACCTTCCTTCACACTCGGAAAAATTCCGTGTTGCCGCAATCGGACGTCTTGCCAAAACTTACTTGTTATTTCCTGTTATTTAAACAAGATATTCCTGTTCCTTCAACAGGAATTGCGGTCAAGTAACAGGATTTCCTGTTGAAACAACAGGAGTTTCCCCTTATTCTAAACAGTGTTTTGCATATCAAATGTAGCGGAGAGATACTTGGTTACTGAGCTCAACTTTTCGATGAATACTTTAGCAGGACCAATGACTGAAAAAGTGAGCAGGTAAAGAGCCAGTGGCGGCTCGTGCTACTTGGCAACAATGTCTCCACTCCATTTGATTGCATGTAAAACAATCGATTCGAAAGTGAAGAAGCGCTTCACCAGCAATCGATTGTTGGACACAGATTCAAATGGAGTGAAGACATTGTTGCCAAGTAGCACACGGAAAAAAAAAGATTAGTGAAAATAACCATACGGATACCTGATTTTGGCACCTGCTAGATGTTATGGTAAACTTGACCGGAAGTATGGTACATTTACCGATACTTTGAGTAAATTCGACATGCAATCAGGTAACATCACCTAGTACCTAGTCAAAACATAGTATACTTTTGGTTAACATTACCATAAAATCTAGCAGGTGCCAAAATCAGGTATCCGTATGGTTATTTTCACCGTAGTTTTTTTCCGTGCACGAGCCGCCACTGTAAAGAGCGTGCCAGCAAAATTTAAATACCGACAAAACACATTTACTTAAACAAATTATCAAAACCGTCATCACAATATAAAAAGCAAACGGCAAATACAGTTATGATACTTTACTGAGGAAGGTCCTTCCACCCGCAATCGTCCAAAAGTTTAGCCAGGGGTGATAACACGCAGATCAAGCAATCTGGCAACTGCGCATGCTTCCCATTTGTATGTATGATAAACTATCGATTCTTAAGGGGGCTTTAGCCCCAGGACTAATCGATCATTTCTCATGCAATCAAATGCGAAAACTACACTGTTGCCAAATTGCTGTATCCGTCAATGCAAGGGTATATTAACTTTCCAAACAACCCTGAACCCAGGTAATTTGCTAAAACAAGAGTATCCATCTCAATTTGAGAAGTGCAGCAGCATGAAACATGATTGCGCAATTTAGATCTTGCGCAGGCTGTTGAAACAAACTCACAGGAGTGCAAAACTGAGTGTTTTAAGCAGACATTAAAAAATTGTCAAGGGGATATTCAAGGGGGGTTTATTCTGGGGGGGGGGGGTTCAGGGGGACGCGGGCGGAGGCGAACGGGCGGCAGACGACTACTGATACACTACTTTAAAAAATGAAGATTTGAACGAGAAAAAAAAATAAAATTCAGCGGATCAATCATTTTAAATTTAAATATAAATTATCCGCGTAAGAGGGCAGTTGTCGATAAGTTCTTGATATTACGTTGATCTCTTAATTAACCCACTCAAATATAACAATGAGTGGTAATTAAATGATCGTGTGTGTGTGTGTGTGTGTGTGTGTGCGTGTGTGTTGAAGGATTTTATACTTGAGATTCGATCAGCAAACCAAGTTCAAAGTTATTACTTTATCTCAAAGGTTCTTCTGAAGGATTTTTACTGCAGAAATTTAGAGAGGATAATTTGGATGGGTAAGTGCAATCAAAACACAGTATAAGCACAAGTGGTAGGTATTGTTTCCACTATCTGACTTGATATCTTCTGTATCGTCGGCATAAGGTGGTCTCGAATTATTTCGTTTAAGGGCTTCCAAAGACAATCTGGTATTAAGCCATCGATTTGTAATCATCTGTAGCTTACCTTTTGAAAGCAGGCTTTTAATTCGGAGCTTAATTTCAGAATTCGGATTAAGATTGTAAGCTAAGCCCAGTTGGATACACGATTATAATTTTCGCAAGAGCTATCTGCGTTGAAAATCGTCCTTTCAACAGCCTTTGCATGCACAAGAGAATGCTCAGCAGGTAAAAATCATGCTTCCATCGTTGTCTGTATAATGAATGACGAGTGTCCAAGGACGTCACTTTATTGCTGGGTTGGAGTGGGGGCTGGAATTGGCTTGTTAGTGGTTACCATCTGATTATGATCGTCGAAAAATGAAAAGTCAGGAACGCCAGCGAAAAGTCGTCCAGGCAACACAGATTGAAAAATTTGCAACTGACTCTTGGCTGGAACGAATAATACCGTTCTAAAATTCATCGGTTTACAGCATCCGTGCAGAAAAGATTACATCATCCTGTGGTAGTATATCTATGTATAATGAAAAGTATACTGCTATTCATAATCTTTTCTGCATCGAGACAATAAAAGGATGAATTCTAGAACGCTACCAATAAGATCTGAATCAGGGTGCTGCTTCTGCTGATTACTGTAACACAAGAAAAACGCTTCGGTATCGCTGACAAAACCTTTGGTAAAAAATCTGACTCAGCAAAAGACTTTAGTATAGTTAACCAAAGATTGTGTACGCCTGACCTAGGGACTTTTCGTGCGTGAACCAAAGATTTGGTTGGCTTAACTTAAGCAGGCCGTTTTGCGTATAATCAATTCTATTTTTCTATTCACCGATGATTTCACCGGTTAAGAAAAGATTCCACAGTTAAGTTCAGTGTATTACTGTAATGAACTAAAAAACTTGCATCTGTAATCTTTTCTCAACTGGTGGAGTCATCGATGACTTTAGAAAACTTGCGAATATTTTAATTAAGCAACGGAGTTTCCACCGATTAAGGAAAGATTACAGATCCGAGTATTTTCGTGCATTACAGGCATACATAGAACTGAACTGTGTAATCTTTTCTCAACCGGTGTATTCATCATTGAATTGAAAAATAGCAATGATTATACGCAAAACGGCAGCTCTGAACTTAAGTCTTTTGCTGGACCATCATTTTTCAGCGAAAGGTTTTATCAGCGCTACCAAAGTGATTTTTCTTATTTCCCTATGAACGACAATCAGGCTGTTGAAAACTATTGCTAAAGAAGATGTAAGGATCGAGTCAGAGCTTAACCCTTTCTTGGATAGTGGTAGAAATGTGTACCATTTTATGTAACATGTGATTCAATGGAATTTAAATGGACATTTTTCAAAAAGTTGTGTGACCCATCAAAGTTCTTAAAAAAGTGTCTTCTTTCGAACGGTCTAAATAAATCTCAAAAAAACTCAAATCCCAAAATGCGTGCATGAAAGGGTTAAAAGATGAAGAAAATAACGAATGTTACTAAAAACACTCTTAAAATGGAATCTTGAGGACATCGATAAAGAGTTAGAAAATGAAGAGGAATTCTTCTATGCCGAGCAAATAAAATAAAAAATCGAGGAAAAAAGTTATGATAGTCATATCAGAATCAGAACTATCGAAGACACTTTCATTTTCATTAAAAAGTTGCAAAAAGTTAGATCATCGGTTAGAGCTCACTCTGACCTCTTACAACGCGAGCGGTAATATTCGAAAGTTGCATAACATTGTATCCAAGATGCTCCAATTATTGAGTTCACCCTTGAAACATCTGAAGTGAGTACTTGAAATATTGCACCCATGTCGAAAGAAGACAGAGTGGAAAGAGTCAAATCGTTTTGTTGAAACAAGGTAATGGTCGCGTCTTTTTTAAAAGATGTCTACACGTTAGTTCCGGCGCTTTCTGCTTAAAATAAAAAAAAAGATATTTACTTTGTAATTCCCTCGAAACGAATTAGCGACCAAAGAAACTGTGTAACCGAAAACACAAAAACCAGCGCTGTCGTTTTGTATAAATGGATTTAATGGCATTTTTCATCTCACCAATGCGACAATTCCTCCGATCGGTGACGGATCCAGAAAACTTTTCTGGGGGGGGGGCACACCTGTGAAATTTTGAAATTAGAAGGTTCGGTGCACTATGGTCTAGAAACCCGTATTTCTGGCCTAAATTGGGAATAATGACTTTCGGAAAACATGTTTCCGGTTGTTTGTATCGTAATCTACATCATCTGATGTATCTAGAATGGCCATAGTATAATTTTTTCAGTGGCGCTCGTCGGCGATTCCGTCGCCGCAAAGGTGCGCACCTCGCAGGTAAGTAACTGAACGCGTCAACGTCGGTTATGTGTCATTTATTTTGAAAGTGTCTGTGGCCGCACCAAATCTGCCACACTCGAATCTCTCGGGCATCTCCTCAAGCGATGCCCGATAGCGCTCTCTGTAGGCGCCTCGCTAAACTACAGTGCTCAGCGGCAACTCGCCGCTTCGCGAAGGATCTAGAAATTCTGGACTAGACTAGTAGCTCCACCTCTCGGATTTCTCCGGAACCTTCTCGAGCCTCTCGAATGTTCTAGGGCTCCGAGCTGCGACTATATAAGCGCCGTGGCCGGCGCACCTAGGCAATCAGTTACTCACAAGCATTCGTACGCTTCACACGCTCAACGTATCATTCGCTACTTCTCTCTCTCATTCGATCTATCGAACTCGACATAGGAATAACGACGTGTTATCCTATATTGGTGACCTACGACGCGAATACGCTACGTATTTTTGCGCAAGTTCTCGCACGTTATTACGGACATTTTTCACGCATCCCGTAAACATCGAAGATGCCTTCCGACGATCAGGAACTTCAGAAGAAACTCGAAACACTCGAAGCTCAACTGGAACTACTATCATCACGACTTCCAGGCAAACAATCCAAGGATCACGCAGCACAGGAAGGGGAAAAACTCTCAAAACGGCAACGACTCAGTAAATCGGGTGGCCATTAAATTACCACCATTTTGGCCTGACGAACCTGAATTATGGTTCATTCAAGTCGAAGCTCAATTTACCCTGGCTAAAATCAATCAAGAGGCCACAAAATACACTCACGTTGTCGCCCAGCTCGAAGGAAGATTCGCAAACGAAGTGAAGGATATTTTGCGCGACCCACCGCAGGAAAATCCATACACTCACCTGAAAAACGAGCTCATTCGACGGCTCTCTTTGTCAGAGGCCCAACGCGTCCGCCAACTTATTAGTCAAGAAGAGCTCAATGGCCAATCTCCATCCCAGTTTTTGCGACGTCTACAATCTTTAGCTGGAAGCACACGCGTAGACGATGGATTTATGCGCACGCTCTGGTTACAACGACTACCTGCCCACACTCAGGCTATTTTACAGGCACAGCCCGCGGACCAGTCTCTCGATCAGCTGGCTCAAATTGCCGACCGTATCATTGAAGTCTCGCAACCAGCGTTTCTTCCCCCCGCTTCCCACGTCACTTCAGCGGCTGTCACCGACTGCAATGCAATAAAAAACACCGACAATCTAGCCGAAGCTATCCAAAATTTGACACGCGAATTTCAATCTTGGAAAAGCGCCCTGACCTCTCGCAGCCGCGAACGCTCGCAATCTCGCGGTCGGAATTTTTCCCGTCGACGCAATTTTTCTCCTTCTGACAATCAAAAAGATGACGGGCTCTGTTTCTACCACAGAACCTATGGCAGCCGGGCCCGAAATTGTCGTGAACCCTGCAAGGCTTCAACAAACCCCAACGGCAGCCGTTAATGGCGGCAACCGACTGCCATTCTAGCTCTAGCCGCCTCTACATCACCGATAAAAATTCACAGCAGCGGTTCCTCGTGGACACAGGTTCCGATCTGTGCTGCTACCCGCGGCACCTCCTCCACGGCCGTTTCTGCGCAACCAATTATGAACTCAGCGCTGCCAACAACTCATCAATAAAAACATACGGCTGCACTCCTTTACGACTTGACTTCGGTCTCCGCCGCGATTTTACATGGCGCTTCGTAATCGCCGACGTGGCCTTACCTATTCTGGGCTCGGACTTTTTAGCCCATTTCCAGCTTTTACCCGACTGCTTTCATAAGCGCATCATCGACGGCCGAACTGGATTAACGACGCAATGCTCTCGAGCAAACGTCTCGCAGCCTAGTATTAAAACCCTCGCCATCGCAAGCAAAACGCTGTTCCACGAAATTCTAGCCGAATTTCCTGAACTCGTGCGCCCCTCCGGCACCCCACGCGAGATCCGCCACTCAACCAGGCACTACATTCGGACCACCCCGGGCCCGCCAGTGTCCTGTCGCCCCCGACGTCTCGCTCCCGATCGCCTTCAAATTGCGAAGAGTGAGTTCGACCTCATGCTATCCGAAGGCATAGCCCGACGCTCCGAAAGCTCCTGGTCCTCACCGCTACATATGGTGCCCAAGAAAACAGACGGATGGCGACCTTGCGGCGATTACCGCGCTTTAAACGCGCGAACGATCCCCGATATGTACCCCGTTCGGCACATTCACGATTTCGCCCATCAACTCCGGGGTTGCAAAATATTTTCTGTGATTGACCTAGTAAAAGCTTATACGCAAATACCCGTGAACACAGGAGACGTCCCAAAAACGGCCATCACGACACCTTTTGGACTTTTCGAATTCCTTTTCATGACATTTGGCCTCCGCAATGCTGGCCAAACCTTTCAACGGTTCATTGATGAGGTGCTCACCGGGTTAGATTTTTGCTACGCATACATCGATGATATTTTAGTATTTTCACGCAACGAAGCCGAACACCAAGAACACTTACGCATTCTCTTCCGGCGCCTTTCTGACTACGGTATTTTAGTCAACGCCGCGAAGAGCGTCCTTGGTGTCCCAGTAGTAACATTCCTCGGGTATGAAGTATCAGAAAAAGGCACCCGGCCCCTCCCTGACCGAGTGGCCGCTCTCCGTAATTTTCCACGCCCTTCCAATGCGCGCGGCCTGCGTCGATTCCTGGGTATGATAAACTTCTATCGTCGTTTCTTACCCCACGCCGCCGAATATCAGGCCCCTCTCATATCAGCTATCGCTTCTTTACGCGGTTCACAACCTGTTCCATGGACTCCGGAGCTCGACCAAGCATTTAACAGATGCAAAGAAAAATTAGCGGACGCCACGCTACTGGCACACCCCGACCCAAACGCTCCGCTCGGACTTTTCACCGACGCTTCTCTGACATCAGTTGGCGCTAGTCTCCAACAGTTCGTACACAACTCGTGGCAACCTTTGGCTTTCTTCTCTCACAAACTCACGCCAAAACAAACAGAATGGCCGCCGTATTATCGTGAGCTGTTTGCAGTTTACACGGCCATTCAACATTTTCGACACATATTAGAGGCCCAACATTTTACAATCTATACAGACCATAAGCCACTTACATACGCCTTCCAACAACGCCGCGACAAACTACCACCAGTACAGCTCAACCAGTTATCATTTATCGCGCAGTTCTCTACCGACATCAAATATGTCGAAGGTCCATCCAACGTAGTGGCTGATGCATTTTCACGAGTTGAAGCGATTTCTCAACCATTTTCCATCAATTTGGAAGCTCTAGCAGCCTCTCAGGAACAAGACGACGAACTGCAACACCTCCTAACTTCAGACACGGCTCTTCACCTTCGACGCATGACTATCCCAGACTCACATACCGAACTATACTGCGATACCTCGACAGGCCAGCCGCGTCCTTTCGTCCCTTCAGCTCATCGTCGGCAAATCTTTGACGCACTGCACAGCCTTTCTCACCCAGGTACCAGAGCAACCGCTCGCCTGGTCGCTTCACGCTTCGTCTGGCCCCGCGTGCAGCAAGATTGCCGCTCCTGGGCTCGAGCCTGCCAGGCTTGCCAACGCGCAAAGGTTTCACGCCACGTTCAAGCACCGCTTGGGACGTTCGTGCCCCCGTCCGCACGTTTCCAACACGTGCATATCGACTTAATCGGACCACTACCACCCGACGGTCCTTACAGATACTGTCTAACAGCCATCGACCGATTCACACGCTGGCCCGAGGTCTGCCCGCTCCAGAGCATCACAGCAGAAGAAGTCGCGCAAGCCCTCTTAACCTGCTGGATCTCCCGTTTCGGCTCGCCCTCTCGAATAACTACCGACCAAGGTAGACAGTTTGAATCCGACCTCTACCGAGCTTTAGGCCGAACTCTCGGTATAGAACGACTGCGCACAACGAGCTATCATCCCTGCGCTAACGGCATGATAGAACGCTTCCATCGTCACTTGAAGTCAGCACTTATGTGCCATCCGAACATGACCTGGCTCCAAGCTCTCCCTCTCGTCCTCCTCGGCATCCGCGCATCCATTAAGGACGATTTGCAAGCTTCACCAGCAGAACTCGTGTATGGCGAGCCTTTACGGATTCCCGGTGAGCTTGTCGCTCCAGCTTCCAACGAACAATCCACCAACGCAACTGACTTTGTAATCCAGCTCCGTCAGCAAATGTCACGGCTACGTCCTGTCCCCGCATCACGCCACGCTAAACCCGATGTTTTCGTTTTCAAGGACCTTAAAACATGCACACACGTATTCCTGCGTGACGATACAGTGCGGAAGTCCCTACAACCGCCTTATTCCGGTCCTCATCAAATTATAGCACGCGACGACAAAACCGTCACTATTTCGTTCAGAGGAAAGGAACTCCGGGTTAGCATCGATCGCGTGAAGCCGGCTTACATTTTAGCTTCCGACCCTGTACCCACTTTGGACAATAAAAAACCTACGGAAGCCTGCAACTCACCCAACAAACCCAGACTTGACCTCCCCCCAGACCGAACAACCTACCATTCCAATGACCACCGGTTATACTACCCGGTCCGGAAGACACGTACGATTTCGACTTCCAGCAGGGTAACCTCCTTTCTCCGTGGGGGGCTGGTGTGGCCGCACCAAATCTGCCACACTCGAATCTCTCGGGCATCTCCTCAAGCGATGCCCGATAGCGCTCTCTGTAGGCGCCTCGCTAAACTACAGTGCTCAGCGGCAACTCGCCGCTTCGCGAAGGATCTAGAAATTCTGGACTAGACTAGTAGCTCCACCTCTCGGATTTCTCCGGAACCTTCTCGAGCCTCTCGAATGTTCTAGGGCTCCGAGCTGCGACTATATAAGCGCCGTGGCCGGCGCACCTAGGCAATCAGTTACTCACAAGCATTCGTACGCTTCACACGCTCAACGTATCATTCGCTACTTCTCTCTCTCATTCGATCTATCGAACTCGACATAGGAATAACGACGTGTTATCCTATATGTCACAGCAGCTGATTGAAGCATGTTAGAATAATTATTGGACATGGATCTTGAAGCTAAAAGCAAGGGCTTTCCATTTTTTTTAGTCCCATTTATCAATTTTGATTTTTTACTCTTGATTTTAAGCTCCGAATGGACTACCTTCAGTAATTAATGAAACGATTACTTCTAAAAGTTCAAGTAAAGTTTTAAAAAAAGCTACACAACACTACACGCTCTACATGACGTCAAAATGTTCCTTAGATCTTCTTCTTTTCAAGCCTTATATTGCTTTTTGCCACATCTTGCCACATTTCAATATTTTTTCACTTTTTTACAGGTATGTCGTGTTGATTTTGAGCTCCGAATGGATTACCTTCAGTAGTAAGTAAAACAATTACTTCTAAAAGTCCGAGTAAAGTTTTAAAAAATACACTACACGCTCTAAATGGCATCAAATTGTTCCTCAGATCTTCCTCTTTCCAGGCATTTTATTGCTTTTTGCCCTAATCTTGTCACATTTAAAAAAAATTCACTTTTTCAGAGGTATGCCATGTTGATTTTGAGCTCCAAATACCCTACCTTCAGTGGTGAATAAAACAATCCTTCTAAAAGTTCAAGTTAAGTTTTAAAAAAAAAAAAACTACAGTACACTACACGCTCTAAATGGCGTCAAAATGCCAGTTGCGTAGATATAGGCCCCGCTGACCCCGCCGGCGCACTAAGGTCCCAAATCAAATCCTAAGCGGTCAAATATCGATTCGTTCAAAGCACCGAAAATACCTATTCCAGCTACTGTAGGTGATATTAGGAGGTTTATTTAGCAAGGTATTTACCCCTGGTTTGTCATATATCAATCGGAGGAAATCATTACGTGGAACCTTAATTCCTGTGATGTCATGTCTTTGTATTTTTGACCACCTACGACTCGATTTGGATCCATCGTGGGGCGCAACGTTTCATGGGGGGCGCAAAAATTTTGAGAAGAGGAAGAGCGAAAAGTAGAAAAGGAAAGGAAAATGGAAAAAAAGGAAAGGAAAAGGAAAACAGGAATGAAAAGAGAAGAGATTGAGAAAAATAGAAGCTATACTCCTTGAAGAATCGAGCATTTCTTCAGTATTGCTCCAAGCTTTCTTACGAGTCGATATATCATGACAGTCAGACCTCAGTTACGGTGCATCAAACGCGATATTTTGGGTGCAATTTTAAGGCAATTCGCGCTTGACGTTTCTTTACTCCAATTAGTGATATATTTTTTAAGTTTTATCATTGTGAATAAAAAAACCAAATTTTCTACATTAATTTACACTAATTTTTCAAGAAAGGTATTTTCCCGACAGAGGCTCCAACTTGTGCGGATTTGAGGGGGAAGTGGAAGCTCCAGGGAAACGGTCGATTTATCCTTCAAAAAGAGGGGCGCAGCATTCGAATTGGCGGGGGAGGGAGCACACGCTCAGCTAGATATACTACTGTCTGCTCGGAGGTCTGTTTTCCCACTATAAAATAACATTGGCGGTGCCCCGGAAGAGCAGCAGGAACGATCTGATGAGCCCTGCACCTAGTCAACGATTAAAAGCCCACAAAAACGACAGGTCTGCTCGAAACTCTGTTTTCCCATTTAGAATAACATCGGCGGTGCCCGGGAAGAGCAGAGGGGACGTTTTGACGAGCCCTACGCCTAAACAACGAGTAAAAGCCCACCAAAATGACAGAACTGCTCGTAAGTATGTTTTCCCATTTAAAATAACATTGGCGGTGCCCGGAAGAGCAAAATGAACGTTTTGATGAGCCCTGCGCCTTGCCAACAGTTAAAAGCTCACCAAAACGACAGGTCTGCTCGTAAGTCTGTTTTACCATTTAAAATATTATTGACGGTGCCCCGGAAGAGCAGAGGGGACGTTTTGATGAGCCCTGCGCCCCGTCAACGATGAAAGGCCACCAAAATGTCAAGTCTGCTCGTAAGTCTGTTTTCCCATTTAAAATAACATTGGCGGTGCCCGGGAAGAGCAGAGGGCACGTTTTGATGAGCCCTGCGCCTTGTCAACGGTTAAAAGCCAACCAAAACGACAGGTCTGCTCGTAAGTTTGTTTTCCCATTTAAAATACCCTTGGGGGTGCCCCGGAAGAGCAGAGGGGACATTTTGATGAGCCCTGCGCCCCGTCAACGATGAAAGGCCATCAAATGTTAAGTCTGCTCGTAAGTCTGTTTTCTTATTGAAAATAACATTGGCGGTGTCCGGGAAGAGCAGAGGGGGCGTTTCGATGAGCCCTGCGCCTTGGCAACAATTAAAAGCCCACCAAAATGTCAGGTCTGCTCGTAAGTCTGTTTTTCCATTTAAAATAACATTGGCGCTGCCCCGGGAAGAGCAAAAGGAACGTTTTGATGAGCCCTGCGCCTTGCCAACAGTTAAAAGCCCACCAAAACGACAGGTCTGCTCGTAAGTCTGTTTTCCCCTTTAAAATAACATTGAAGGTGCCCGGGAAGAGCAGTGGAGACGTTTTGATGAGCCCTGCGCCTAGTCAACGATTAAAAGCCCACCTAAACGACAGGTCTGCTCGTAAGTCTCTTTTCCCATTTAAAGTAACATTGGCAGTGCCCGGGAAGAGCAGAGGGGACGTTTTCATGAGCCCTGCGCCTTGTCAACGGTTAAAATACCATCAAAACGTCAGGTCTGCTCGTAAGTCTGTTCTCCCATTTAAAATAACATTGGCGGTGCCCGGGAAGAGCAGAGGGAACGTTTTGATGAACCCTGCGCCTAGTTAACGATTGAAAGCCCACCAAAATGTCAAATCTGCTCGTAAGTCTGTTTTCCCATTTAAAATAACATTAGCGGTGCCCGGGAAGAGCAGAGGGGACGTTTTGGTGAGCCCTGCGCCTTGTCAACGATTAAGAGCCCACCAAAACGACTGGTCTGCTCGTAGGTCTGTTTTCCCATTTAAAATAACATTGGCGGTGGCTGGGAAGAGCAGAGGCGACGTTTTGATGAGCCCTGTGCCCAGTCAACGATTAAAAGCCCACCTAAACGACAGGTCTGCTCGTAAGTCTGTTTTCCCATTTAAAGTAACATTGGCGGTGCCCGGGAAGAGCAGAGGGGACGTTTTCATGAGCCCTGCGCCTTGTCAACGGTTAAAATACCATCAAAACGTCAGGTCTGCTCGTAAGTCTGTTCTCCCATTTAAAATAACATTGGCGGTGCCCGGGAAGAGCAGAGGGAACGTTTTGATGAACCCTGCGCCTAGTTAACGATTGAAAGCCCACCAAAATGTCAAATCTGCTCGTAAGTCTGTTTTCCCATTTAAAATAACATTAGCGGTGCCCGGGAAGAGCAGAGGGGACGTTTTGGTGAGCCCTGCGCCTTGTCAACGATTAAGAGCCCACCAAAACGACTGGTCTGCTCGTAGGTCTGTTTTCCCATTTAAAATAACATTGGCGGTGGCTGGGAAGAGCAGAGGCGACGTTTTGATGAGCCCTGTGCCCAGTCAACGATTAAAAGCCCACCTAAACGACAGGTCTGCTCGTAAGTCTGTTTTCCCATTTAAAGTAACATTGGCGGTGCCCGGGAAGAGCAGAGGGGACGTTTTGATGAGCCCTGCGCCTTGTCAACGATGAAAGGCCACCAAAATGTCAAGTCTGCTCGTAAGTCTGTTTTACCATTTAAAATATTATTGACGGTGCCCGGGAAGAGCAGAGGGGACGTTTCGGTGAGCCCTGCGCCTTGTCAACGATTAAAAGCCCACCAAAACGACGGATCTGCTCGTAAGTCTGTTTTCCCATTTAAAATAACATTGAAGGTGCCCGGGAAGAGCAGAGGGCACGTTTTGATGAGCCCTGCGCCTTGTCAACGATGAAAGGCCACCAAAATGTCAAGTCTACTCGTAAGTCTGTTTTCCCATTTAAAATAACATTGACGGTATGCCGGGAAGAGCAGAGGGGACGTTTAGGTGAGCCCTGCGCCTTGTCAACGGTTAGAAGCCCACCAAAACGACAGGTCTGCTCGTAAGTCTGTTTTCCCATTTAAAATAACATTGGCGGTGCCCGGGAAGAGCAGAAGGGACGTGTTGATGAGCCCTGCGCCTAGTCAACGATTAAAAGCCCACCAAAACGACGGGTCTGCTCGTAAGTTTGTTTTCCCATTTAAAATACCATTGGCGGTGCCCGGGAAGAGCAGAGGGGACGTGTTGATGAGCCCTGCGCCTAGTCAACGATTCAAAGCCCACCAAAACGACGGGTCTGCTCGTAAGTCTGTTTTCCCATTTAAATGACATTGAAGGTGCCCCGGAAGAGCAGAGGGCACGTTTTGATGAGCCCTGCGCCCCGTCAACGATGAAAGGCCACCAAAATGTCAAGTCTGCTCGTAAGTCTGTTTTCACTTAAAATAACATTGGCGGTGCCCGGGAAGAGCAGAGGGGACGTTTTGGTGAGCCCTGCGCCTTGTCAACGGTTAAAAGCCCACCAAAACGACAGGTCTGCTCGTAAGTTTGTTTTCCCATTTAAAATACCATTGGCGGTGCCCGGGAAGAGCAGAGGGGACGTTTTGATGAGCCTTGCGCCCTATCAACTATTAAAAGCCCACCAAAATGACAGGTCTGCTCGTAAGTCTGTTTTCTTATTGAAAATAACATTGGCGGTGTCCGGGAAGAGCAGAGGGGGCGTTTCGATGAGCCCTGCGCCTTGGCAACAATTAAAAGCCCACCAAAATGTCAGGTCTGCTCGTAAGTCTGTTTTTCCATTTAAAATAACATTGGCGCTGCCCCGGGAAGAGCAGAGGGGACGTTTTGATGAGCCCTGCAAATTGTCAACGATTTAAAGAACAACAAAAAGACAGGTCTGCTCGCAGTGGCGTAGCTAAAGGTCCCGCTGACCCCGTCGGGCGGGGGAGCGCAACGCTGGGGGTGGCTGGGGCGCAAAAATTTTGAGAAGAGGAAGAGGGAGAGCGAAAAGGAGAAGGAAAATGGAAAAAAGGAATGGAAAAGGAAAGGAAAAGGAGAACAGGAAAGAAAAGAGAACAGATTTAGAAAATTAGAAGCTATACTCCTTGGAGAATCGCACATTTCTTCACTATTGCTCAGAGCTTTTTTACTGGTCGATATATCATGACAGTCGGACCTCAGTTACGGTGCCTCGAACGCGATTTTTTGGGTGCAATTTTAAGGCATTTCGCGATTGATCTTTCTTCACTCCAATTAGTGATATATTTTTTAGGTTTTATCATTGTGAATAAATAAATAAAAATGTTTACATTAATTTACAATAATTTTTAAAGAAAGGTATTTTTCCGACAAAGGCTCCAATTTGTACGGATTTGAGGAAGGAGGGGGAGCTCCACGGAAGCGGTCGATTTTTCCTTAAAAAAGAGGGGCGCAGTATTCGAATTGGCGGGGGAGCGCACGCTCAGCTAGGTTCGCCACTGGAAAATGCTCCTTAAATTCTCCCTGTTCCAGATCTTTTATTGCTTTTCGCCACATCTTGCCACATTTCAATATTTGTTCACATTTCCAGAGATATGTCGTGTTTCTCACGAAGTGTTATTTCAAAGGGGTCCATCCAGCAACCATCCAGTGCCTCCCCCCCGCCCCCCCCCCTCAGACATGTATGAAACTTTCAGGGATGATAGAGCTAAGCGTCAGCTTTCAGAATATCTGCAGTTTTTTTTTAAATTTGGTCAACTGGAAGCGGGGGGGCAGGGGTTCAAAGTTAAAACCTTCAATGCTCCATAACCTTTGAACGAAAAGAGATATTGACGTAAACTTTGCGCCAAAAGATGCATATTTTAAAGATCTTTCGATTGATTAGCTATAATGTTTAGTTTATTTGAATCTTTTTTTGCCATTTTTTTGATTTTTGAAGTTTTCAAAAATTCGTTTTTTGAGTTTGAAAAATATGCGCAATGTAGTAATCTGAACAAAAAACTTTTCTGAAAAAAAGCTGATTTTATAAGCTTTCAGATGGCGTAAACCGCGATGCCGAGAAACGTTTCGTTCAAGAGTTATGACCTCACAAAGTTTCAAATCTAGGTCAAAAATAGGGCTTTGCCGACTTTCGATTCTACAAACAAATTTGTTGCTCCACCAATAATTGATGAAATTCATTGAAACTTAAAAGAAGGATTTCTTTTGGGTCGCTGGATTCATTTTTTATATTAGTTTTTCAAAATTCCCAAATCCAAGATGGCCGCCAATAAGTATGACTTCAGAGAGTCACATCTAGTGAAATTTGGCAACAACGCATTTTTCCATTCAGACCAATGTAATATAATCGATTTATGGTGAAGAAATCCTCTGTTGCTTCACCAAGAATCAAATTTTAAATCAAATAAATGGCAAAAAACAGAGTCATCAGATTTCACGAGCCACCTCTGGCTGCCGCCATATTGGATTTGCAAATTTTGCAAAAAGTTCCTTCAAATTCGTGTTCAGAAATCCAAAAAACATAAGTCCCCTAAGTTTTAAGAAGATCTGGTCATTCCCTGATTTAAGGCCACAAATTTGGTTCCCAGACCATAGTGCGGTGGAGGCAATTACGGGCTGTTTTCTATTAAAAAAAAGGCAAAACTTGAGGCTTCTGGGAGGGGCACGTGCCCCCCCCCCGCGGATCCGCCACTGCTTTTGATTAACCGAGAGATTACATAGATTAGCGCAGATACACTCAACTTTTCCTCTGCAAGAGTGAGTCGATAAGAAAAGTACACAATCGAAGTACATTCTCCCTTAATGCAATGGAGCTGTTTCAAACTTTTGCTACAGGCTTATAAATAGTTGATAATGGGGTAACACCCAGTAAAAATGACGATAAACGCAATGAAAAATCACGAAATCCAATTTCCCAGTCTCCCAAACTCATATAATGATTTCAAACGCAAGACCGTAATGGCGGTGATCTTAAGGCCTAAATCTTACTAAATCTACTGCCTATAGGGCAGTTGCAAGGGTCTGAAATGTTGTGTTTTTTATAAGGAAAATGATAGTACTTGATGACCTATGAACAATGGTGCCTTTGGTTTTTTCCCAAGTGCACTGGTTTCGGAGATACACTCGTGTAAAGTTGCAAAAAATCGTGGCTGTAGTGACGTCACTACGCAGAATCCCCATTCAAAGCAATGCATTTTGGGCCAAAATCTCACCTCCGGAACAATGGGACTTAATTAGAAACCAAAGGCATCTTTGTTCTCAGCTCATCAAGAACTTTCATTTTCTTTATAAAAAACGCAACATTTCAGACCCTTGCAACTGCAACATTGGCAATTGTATGCTTCTTCTTCTTCTTCTTCTTGTGTGATGTCGCGAGAACACCTCGTGAGGATGGAGCTTATTGAGATAGGGAAACCCAACGTGAAAGGGGGTAATCATGCACCAACGGTAGTCTACCCTTTGAAATCAATAGATTTCGTGTTTTCTCAAAGAGCTTATCGTCATTTATACAGGGTTTAACCCCATTTTCAAGTAGCAAACGTTTGCAACAGCTTCATTTACTTAGTTACAAAATTCTCAATCTTTCTAACACTTGCGATGTGATGGATCCAAAAGAGACAAAAGAATAATGAAATCAGCAAGAGTGCTACGAAATAGCAAACAAAAAACAAAACAAACAAAAGACCAGGGGGCGGGGGCGGGGGGGGGAACAAAACAAAGCAACAATTTTTGAGCCGAAGAAATGTGATGGGGACACACCAGTATTAAAGTACATCAGTGAGCGTTGATTTTCCGTGGACATCCAAAACAATTCAGTTTCAAAATATTCAACCTTCTTAAGGTGAATCCATGGCAAACTACGGAAAATTTTAATCCGATAGATGGGGTTACTTGTCGCTGGCTCCGAAAATAGCCGTTTTTTGACGGTTTCCGGCTGTTTTCTCTGAACAGACGAATAAGAGACGAAAAATCGAAATGTCAGCACTTGCTTAGTTTTTTGCTTGATTTTTCGAGCCATAAACGGGCCAAATTGGTTCTAAAATAAAGATGTAACTATGCAAAGAAAAAGCATGTGTAATTTAGAGTTGTATCAGTAAAGAAAACAGGTGAAACAGAAACCTGTAATCCTTACTGATACAACTCCAAATTACACATGCTTTTTTCTTTGCATAGTTACGCCTTTATTTTAGAACCAATTTGGCCCATTCACAGCTCAAAAAATCAAGCAAAAGATTAAGCAGGTGCTGACAGTCCGATTTTTCGTCTTGTATTCGTCTGTTCAGAGAAAACAGCCAAAAAACGGCTTTTTGCGGAGCCAGCGACAAGTAACGACATCTATCGGATTATAAAATTTTCGGGAGTCTGCGATGGAATCACCTTAACACTTGTGATACTTGTAATGTGAAAGATTCGACAAACACAATAGAATGATGCAGTCAGACAAGAGTGCTACAACAAACAAACAAAAACAAAAAATCAATTTTTGAGCCAAAGAAATGAGATGGGGACACCCGTATTAAAGTTCAGTAAGCATTGATTTCCCGTGGACATTTAAGTCCGCGAAGCTTGAAAATAGTCGTGCAATGCCCCCGCTTATTGAAAGTAATTGCGTCCCTGCAGCATCACAGATCATCACAGGATGAAAAGTTGCCGTTCGCCGGTTCGGTTCCGCACGCTACGACGCACTATGGTCTGAGATCGTCAAAAAGTGGCCAAAAATCAGAAGTTAAATCTCCCATAAATTCATCATTTAAAAACTTTTAATACCAAATTCAATTACAGAGAACACTTTTAACAAGTAATTTAAACTTGAAAGTGTCACCATAAAGTCTTAAATTAACCTTAAAAGGTCGAAAACGATGATTTTTGATGACTATTTTTCACTGGAGTTTTGGCCACTTTTTTTCGATCTCAGACCATAGTGCGACGATGCGATGCGATGGGTATAATTGCCTTTCTGTCTCTGAGTACTCGTCGCTTGTATAGTACGTAGAAAACAAGGAGGGGGAGAAATGTTATTAAAGTCTAAGATCACTCGACTGCCAATTTTTGTCGGTTTCTCTAGCTCCTCCTCTCTTTGATGATTCGTGTGTGCCGATGTATGGTGACATTGGTGACCCTTTTGGTGTTGTGCGTCGTATCCCTGCAGGAAAGGCACCGTACCGCATCGCAGCAAGAGAGGGAAAACAAACACGTTTGAAATTTTAATGTTTTGACTGAAACTGCCGACATATAGGAATAGCTTGAAAGCATCGGGGATAGGGAAGTGGCCCTCCCTATAGTTCGGCGGTCAGTTTGTCGTCGAGTTGGTTCGGTTGACCAACCGTCGCGTCGCGTCATGTCATCCAAAATATTAAGACTTGCGGATGGACGGAGACCGAATTTCGGTTAAATCAGGAAAATCGGTCACTGATAAGATTCGAGTCAATCAAACGATTCGTTCGTTAAAATCGGATCGGAAGGGTTGAATACATAGTCAGTGAGGGGCGTAATTTGAGAGGGGGAGGGAGCAGTAGCTCCCCCATAATGATTTCAGAATACAGGTCACACTTTTCATACCGTGGGAAATGAGGAGCAAAAAAGGGTCATCAGTTTTTGGTGACCACTACCCCTCTAAGCAGAACCTGAAATTACAGGTTATATCAAATTATATTACAGTTATTTAAATTACGGATACATCCCGTTTTTTCTTGTTGCTAAAAAGACGCATATATTGAAGAATCATGCATCGTGTCAGAGTTCGAAGATATTGGATTATTGTATATCTATCTATATCCCGCATATAATGAATGTTCGGACATTACGAGGACATTACATTATATTCAATGTTATGATAATTATATGCATTCCGGTTACATTCCATATTCTTGTTTTATTCAGTCTCTTCTTATATCCTACAATTTACCATATGCTCTTTTGACGGATATACCCCCTTTTTTTTGCTAAAAAGACGCATATATTCAAGAATCATGCATTGTGTCAGAGTTCGAAGATATTGGATTATTGTATATCTATCTATATCCCGCATATAATGAATGTTCGGACATTACGAGGACATTACATTATATTCAATGTTATGATAAATATATGCATTCCGGTTACATTCCATATTTTTGTTTTATGCAGGCTCTTCTTATATCCTACAATTTACCATATGCTCTTTTGACGGATATTTTTTATTTTTTATTTTTCTTTTTTTCTTTATCACCTAGAGCTCCAACCGACTCGGGGGACACAGATGACATATGCAATACGAGCTCCAAACCCGCAAAGGATAAGGAAGGACCGAGAGCAAGCGGCGTCAAACGGTAGGGACCCAGACACTTCAACTGCTTTAACATCTGTCAAATTGTTTTCTATGGCTCTCGTGTAGTTATGGTAATTCGGCTTATAATCAGATTTACAAATGTTTCTTTTCCGTTGCACATAAATACGAATTAAAGCCACAAAGTATTCTCCCGTATGTTCCGAATGACACCTTTTATTCGCGTTTTGAACATATTTTGTGATAAACCAATAATTTTCTTAAGACTAATAATCGTCAGCACCACATTTGCTCACAATAATCCATATGTATTATACTCTCTTGTGTTCCAGATCACATAGAGCTCCAACCGACTCGGGGGACACAGATGACTTATGCAATACGAGCTCCAAACCCGCAAAGGAAAAGGAAGGACCGAGAGCAAGCGGCGTCAAACGGTAGGGACCCAGACACTTCAACTGCTTTAACATCTGTCAAATTGTTTTCTATGGCTCTCGTGTAGTTATTTATCCTTTTTAGTCAATCCATAAATTGATCGATTGACAATTCATTAAATTACAGCTATGAGTTCAGAGGGCTGAAGGGCAACCTTTGTGAATTGGCAATTTTTCGGCGATTGTGTGAGACTTCGTTAGAGTTCTTGAATTCACCGAGGGATTTATATAGATTATGGATTCCAATTTTTTCAGAGTGCAAAGATATGTTGCGACTCAAAATTGTTTAATCTTTACTCCCCAGATTAAATTCCCGCGAAGAATTCTAGAATTTTAAACCTTTATTTCACTAGCGAAAGAAAGTGCAGTGGAAAAGAACTACAAATAGCGCACCATTTAGAAATTAATTTTTGACTTGTGATTTGGGTATTGTTTTAATTATTAATCGATCTAAAAAGTTGTTTATTTTTTTTTAAAGTGAGGGCACATTTAAACTGACCAAACAGAGAAGTCGAGTTATCTAGAAAAATAAATTCGTTTCCTTAATTTTTTTTTTTTTTATTTCAAACGGCTCAGAGCTTCCAATCCTGTGGCAATAAATAGGTAGACGCGCGATCTTGTTGACCGTTGTGAGCCAACGTTGCGACAGAACGTCCAACATTAGCCTCAACTTCATTAGTCGAGTACATTGTCAAAGTTTACTCGCCTGTATGGTTCACAATTAAATCCGATTCATACTGTAAAGACAAAGCCAAACATGGTGGTAAAAACGCAACAATTGCGTTTTTCAAAAAACAGTTTTTCCACCCTTTTACCGGCGATCGTTTTTTTGATCAATTTTTTTCAGACTTATGACGTTTTTTTCGCATTTAAAGGAGATGTTGAATGAAAAATGAAGCTTGATGTTAGGCAAAAAGAAATGACTTTACGAAAATCATCATCACTAACGAGTTAACTGAGGATACTTCCAAATTAATCTCAACTGAAAGATTCATGCATATTGCAGTAGCATTCCGCCGCATCTTTTGATAACCATGCGTTCGCGGTGCGCGGCGCGGCGCACTGTGAATCGACGTGTGTATTCTAGCTGGACAAAACTCAAGTCAAGAAAGCCACTTTTGGGCTTGATTTTCTTGTTAACGGATGTCTGGATAAGCCCTAATTAATGCCCGTTTGGCTCAAAACCTGACTATGGTGCCTAAGATATAGGTTCAAAGTTCATTTTGCAGGTAAACAATCTTGTTTTTCTGTTGATTGATCTCGTCTGACTTATTACTTCGCCGTACCACTGTGCGTCAATAATTTTGATCGGTAAATTTTTTTTTGCTCTCTTCCATCATTATGAAAAAGATTTCTTGCATTGAACTTGAATTTTAAGACCTTTAATGTATTAAGAAAAATTAACATTCTCTCAAATTTTGGCCAATTTTTATGCTTTTCTAACTTTGATAGAGTTTTACTTTAGTGTACCCACGTGTACCCGCTCTAGTTTTGGCCTTAAAAGATAGCAAATTTAATGTAGTTTAACATATGTTTCGCCCAAACAATGCTCAACAATGCGTCAGTAAAAATTTTCGCTTTTTCTGAGGGAGGTTTAAACCCAAAAATAGAGAAATTGCAGGAATTCCCGACATTTTACCTAGCAGTACCACTGTGCGTCGAGAGTTTGGTCCAAACATTTTTGTTGGCTCTCTTTCACCATTGTAGAAAGACGTTCTTGCATCAAAATCGAATTGTAGATCCTTTAATGTATCCTAAAAAATTCCCTTAAATTTTAGCCAATTTTCACATTTTTCAACTTTGATAGAGTTCTAATATTTCTCTACCCACGCGTGTACCCGCTCTCAACTTGGCCTTAAAATATTGCAAATTTAATGCAGTTTAACATATCTTTTGTTCAAACGCTCCACAACGCTCCATCGTTAAGAATTTTTGATTTTTCCGAGGGAGGTTTGAACCAGGAAATTGAGGAATCGAAGAAACCTATAAAAAACGAGGGTAAAAAAGCAGAGCTTGAGCTAAGATTCGAACCCGAGAACCCTAGTCGTATTTGAACGCGTTTAACGACACTCTAGCCGTTTATTAATCGACGGGGTGTTTTTGTATCCCCCCCTGGTTTTTTGCCTGGATTTTTCTTGCTAATTGAGATGAAGAGTTGCGGTTTAGACCATTCTTCATTACTTCAGATGAATTTTCTTGTTTGGGGTCAATCTCCTCCCCCCCCCCCCTCTGGGAGGTCCTCAGGGAAGCTATCTCAAAAATTTCATACAGCAACCCCAATCTTGTGATACATTGTTTGAAGGGCGTAAAATTCTAACCCCCAGAGAGGCTATCTAAAAAATGTCAAACATCAACCCCTATCTTGTGATAACCTCATTTTAAAGGGCATAAAATTCTAAGACTTTTGGCACAAACCGGAGGTCGATATCGTTTTTCTTCTTCGATATATCGATAGTCAAAGTTCGATTTCGACCCATTTTCAAAAAATCAGAATTCCCATTTCAAAAGTCGGAATTTAAAAAACTAGGAGTCAAAAATACTCTAAAAAGCAAGTCCTTTCCAGAAAAAAAATACGGTTTTGACATTAGTTTAGTCAAAATTTGGTTTTAGAGCCCCCAAAATTAGTTAAAAAAATGTCCCCTCAGGGTGGCTATCTCAAAAATTCCGAGCCTCGACCCCTATCGAGATGATACACCGATCGAAAAGACATAACAAACTGAGCAATTTGGCGCAGTCGGGGGTTCGATATCGTTTTTTGTCTTCGAGATATCGAATTTTGAAGATGCGTGAAAATTGAACTTTTAATATTCGATATCTCGAATACGAAAAACGATATCGATCCCCGAATTGCGCCAAAATGCTCAGTTTGTTATGTCTTTTTGATCGATATATCACAAGATGGGGTTTGTCGACCGATTTTTGTTTTTTCAAATTGTGGCCCCCTTCCCCCCCCCTTACACACCTCCGAAGGATTTTTTTTTCTTTTATTCTTTTTAGTGGATCGATAGAGCATATAATGAAGGTAATATCCTGAAAGTTTCGTTACTTTATCTGCATTCGTCCAAAAATTATGGGTTTTGTCTAGCTAGCTCACGCGTTCGATTCACAGTGCGGCGTATCGTTGATGCAATCGGTGCGATAGTGACTTATTAATTTGTGTATAACTACAACAGTGTTGCCCTACGTATTTACATAATAACGATAACTTCCGCTAAACTCCCAACAAATATTTTGTATGCTTATTCCCTGTTTTCCAACACTTCATAAAAAGAGAGAGAGGGGAAAAAACAAAGAAAAAAATCATCAGACCCGAGTCTGCATTGGAAATTTTTCCGAATAATACTTGATTCTCGACAAATACTACTTGTTATTTGTGTTGAAAACGTTAGGAACAAATACACACTACATACAGTCGCGGCTCGTGCAATTTGGCAACCTTGCTAAGTTTCCATTCAAACCTATGCAAAAGTATCGATATCTTGGGGGTGCATTGCACCTCTTGCAGATCGATTGTTTTACACAGGTTTAAATGAAGAGAATACGTTGTTGCCAGATTGCACGCGCCGCCACAAACTACATACATTCTGGTAGCATAGGGCTTAAGGATTCCAGTAAAGCGATCTCCGCAAGAGGCCCTTTTACCGAAGAACTCCTCAATTCTAAAGAAAATGGATCAAAATCTGCATTCAACATTCCGAAAACAAGAACCTAACTTTAGAGAAGGACAGCGTTAGCAAGAGGTCACGGGGCTTATACAGCTACCTGAGCTACCTCTCTTTCAGTTTGTAACTATGATATGAGTCATTTATGACCGGAATACATAAGGATATCAACGATTCATTATAAGGTGAAATTGTGAAGAAAATGGACCAAAATCTGCTTTCAACATTCCGAAAACAAGGACCTAACTTCAGAGAAGAACAGCGTTAGCAAGGGGTCTCGGGGCGAGTGATAAAAGATGGCTTGCATGAGCAAACCAAACCAAAAGCATAAACGGAAGTGCATTCGTGTAATCAACACCAATACATTGTTCCGTGACGTTGTCACTATCAAACGGTATATTGCGACCATTACAAATATGCCCTGTGCTTGCTTTCCATAAGAATCAACGATCTAAAGTGGAATCTCTTGACTGAGAGCAACTGGCGCCCAAAACTGGCGGATCCAGGAAATATTTCTTCTCTCTCTCACTCTCTCTGGTAATTTGAATGCATACTTTAGATAAGGATAGAAGAGGGGGCGAAAATCACGCGACTGCATCTAGTTTGTCCTTTTCTAACACACGCGTTCTAATGGGAGAAAAGAGAGGATACATTCCTAGATCCACCTACAGCCCACGCCAGTGTTGCCAGATTGGGGTGAAAAAGCCGTACGTTTTACATTGATTTAAACGGGGACGATACGGCTTTTTACCCTCAATCTGGCAACACTGGCCCACGCACTCATACCAAAAATGAGTGACGTTACCCATTGCATTGCATTGGTTCACACAAAACTATGCCAGAGCTGCCCTCAGGAGAATATTTAATGGTATTTTTCAATTCACCGATGGTGGAGTGCCAGTTGAGGAAAGATTACACAGTTCAGTAATCAGTATACACGTATACGACTGCAATGCACAGAATTACTCGCATCTGTAATCTTTTCTGAACCGGTGCCGTCATCGCTGACTTTAAAAAGACTTGCGGATATTTTATTGATTTAATCGTGATTCCACCGATTGAAAAAAGATTACAGTTCACAGTATTTTCGAGCATTACAGTTATTAACCAGTGATGGGAGAAAATCATTTTTTGAATAACCGCACGAATACTTAACTAAAATTATTCGCATTCGTCTCATGTTATTCCTATAATAGTAAATCGAAGTTTTGTCACAACCGAGATATTCATTTGTCATGTGATGAATAACTGGTAGAGTTAAAACTTTGATTTACTAATACGAATAACATGAGAATACTGCGAAATAATGTTCCTTAATTATTCATGGACCATTCAATGATTTTTGTCCATCACTGCTCAAATTGTTCTCTTGTTAACCCTTTCCATATCATTCCTGTGACTAGATCTGCCTCGCTTAATTTCAGTTTTTTATTCACAACAATTGCGACTTAAAATAAAATTGTCAGTGGTTGCAAAATACTGCTTTCTTAAGCGCCTTCAATCCATTGAGTATGCAAAATCAGCACCGCGATGTAGGAACATTTAACTACCCATTTAATATCTGAGCGATTGATCAGTGATTTGTTTTCCTAAAATAGTCGTAAAAAGGTTAACCAGAAGCGTGTTTTCGCGAATGATTTGGCGTGCATTCTTGATCTGATGGGGATTTTAGAAACCAGTCTGCATCAGGCTTACCTAATCCTCACTTCACACGTGGGATACAAAAGAATTTTTACGCCTTAACGACATAGTGTGTCCTGCTGTTATGAATATAAAACCAGGTTTTTTCATCATAAGATACCTCTTCCTCACCTCTCTCGCAAGATTTTCCATATATTTTGACCCGCTGATTTCAAATTCGGCCTTAGTTTTTACTCAAAACTCAAACTTTTTCCAGAATATCGACTTTTTGCTAGGAAGAAGTAATTTCGAATTTACGAAAAATCTAGGCCAATTTAATGGAAACTGGTAGCATTTTTGAAATCAGCGTCTCAAAATACATAAAATAGAGATGATGAAGTGAAATTGTAGGCGTAGAATTATTCTAAAACACTAACAATATTAGTAAAATTAACACTGCGATGGATGGTGAATGTCGCGGACACATAATGTCATTTTTGATACAGGAGAATGATTGGGAGCAAAAAAAAAAAAAAAAAAAAAAAAAAAAAACACACACATGTTTCAAAACGAAACGCACCACTGTTATAAACTAAACTGAGCTGTGTAAATTTTTCTCAACCGCTGAAGTCATCGGTGAATTGAAAAATACCATTAGATATACGCCCGAAACGAGAGCTCTGAACGATGCTTCCCGATTCACTAGTTCATTTAACGGGATCGTTCAGATAAAACGACTCATTTGCGGGAGCAATTCACGGAGCTTTACGCTTTCAGCTTCAGGACTTCGCGAGCCGAGCCGAGCCGACCGCCGCGGAATATGTCCGCCCGTGCTTCAGCTCGTATACCGAAGCCCTTTTGACACGGGAGACGAGACAGTTCCAACATGGCTTTATCATTAAAACGATTAAAGGGGGTAAAGGGGGGACGGGGAAGGGGGAAGGGATGACGGGTGGCGAGGGTGACTCGGATTGCGAATATCAAACGTCCCGTCGTGCAGCCCCATCCCTGCCCCCACCCCTTTTATACCTCAAACGCTTGCCCCATCAAATTTTGTTTCGCGAAAATGCGTGGTTGTAGAATGTAATGAAACAACGGTCGTCATAAAAGGCTTCGAGTCGTGATTCGCTTTGCTCCCGGTTGGGATAAAAGTCGTGGGAAGGGGGGAGGGGGGCAGAGAGAAAAAGGACGGCGGTCTCCGGTTCGAATCTCGATGGATGGGTATATAATATTTAACGACGACGTCGGATTTTGATTTCCAGAATTTTGTATTGATAATAATAGACTGTTATAGTAGAGCGATATATCGTATTCACTGTGCCTGTTGATTTTAGCCTGGTGACACAGCTAATAATGCGCACATTGTTTTGTTCAATTATTGTTTTTCAAGTTTCTTAATTTGCTTATTTTTATTGTATATTTTTGCCCTTTTTTGAAAAATTAACGAAAGTATCGGTTTTGTTTGTAATACATCAATTATTACCACAGCTGAATATTTCTTCATATCAGCATTGGCAGATTTTGATGCCTTTTGGGAAAAGCTGCAGAACCAGGCACCACAGAATGATTTAGCCCAACATTTTCCTTTATGACATTCTAAAAGCCTTCTAATTTGTAGGTATTCAGTTTTATGTTTTTGAGGCATGAACAATTAATTGACTACCAACAATATTTTAACCTATTAGGTAGAAAGTCCGTCGTGGATCTCAGTTTTATTGTTCCCTCATTTTGCTCAGCGTTTTCTACAGTTTGAACTGAAACCGAATTTTAACTCACAGGCTTGGTTTGTTTACCTCCTATAATTTAACCTTTAACCCCTAACTGCATGATTTCCTTTTCTTAAGCAATTGTGGATTTTTCAATTTACTAGGTGGTCAAATATACGGGAATAGTGAAAAAAATAATTTGATGGTTTTTCGGTCAAAATTCTCTTTTTTCTATTTTTGACTCGTTCTTTACACGAGATATAACACCATAAGAAATGGCGGTTTTTTTTTTCTTTACTTTAATTGGATTTTCCAAAAAGCCAATGCCGAAAACTTCATAAAAATAACCAAACTGTGGTTAGTTTGGATACGGGGGCCAATTTTTCCCCTGACATGATGTCGATTACGAACCCTTCACTGCATTATGTTTTCTTTTAGCCAACATTTTTTTTTTTTTTTTTTTTTTTTTTTTTTTTTTTTTTTTTGTGAGTTCAAAACATACTTCTCCCGCGTTGACACAGCATGCGCCCAAGTCATACCTCAAAACCTGTAGGCTATATGAGCGTTTAAGCAATTTGTTCCTTCACAGGAGCCCCATACAGTGAAGGGTTAAATTAAAAAAAAAAAAAAAAAAAAAAATATGTGACCAATATACCTGAAATTGGTTTTAAACGAAAGAGCAAGTGTTTACGAGTGCTAACTAGACACAGAAATTGGCATAACTGTTTCTTTTGGAAGGATTTGCACGATAGAGAAACTGACAAATGACAGAAACAAGCAAATTTTCTCACCTGGAAAGTTGTATTAAAATTCTGCGTCCGGACAGCCACTTTAAAAAACTCGCACTTTCATTCAAACCAATTTCCCCTGAATTAATCAGTTAATTACAATTTTTGATTTAAGTTTAAAATAAAATGAAACAAACAAACCAGAATCAGATCGCTCAAGCTGCCTTGCTTTGGGATAGGACATATAACATGTAAGTATTGTAAGTATGGCCCCCCTCTGCTGAAATATACCTATAGCTAGTTGATTAGTATCGAGCAGTAGCGCACCGAGAGTTCCTTTATCTCTCTCTTTTCTCCATTAAGAAACGTATGTTAGACAAGGATGGATAAGGGAATAAAACCCCCTCTTTCTATCCTTTTCCTACTTAAACATTCAAATGGAAAATGAGAGAGATGGAAGAGATCCTGGTTGCGCCAGTGGTATCGAGAATTGCTGCGCACAATCACGAACCAATCGGAGAGCGTTATTTTTTTCAACCACACGTTTGTTTACAAATCAAAACAAAAATGAACACGAGAAAGCACAACGCACATGTTCAGAAGTCATGTTTAATGAACGAATTGCAAATGTTGGTGTAACAGCCCATTCGAAAGACCTCGAAATACAGTTCTCCGGCCCCTCAACACCCCCCCCCGGGCAATCTGTCCCTCTCAAAAAGACCGCGACTGTCAACGAATCAGGAATCAGGTGTTAAAGTTGAGCTCTATTTCAAAATCACTTGAGATAAGCGGTGCAAGAGACTTCGTACGCTTTAGCATCGTCGCACAATGAGTTCTGTCTTTCTCTCTTTTCGGCCATTTGAACAAATGTGTTAGAAAAGGAAATCAGATGGGGGTCATCGCGTGACTTTAGCCCTGATCTTCGTCCTTTTCTAACACAGGCGTTCAAATAGGAGGGGAGAGAGAGAGAGAGAGAGAGAGAGAGAGAGAGATGATGATACGCTTTTTATTCAACAAATTATTAGAGAGAGAGAGAGAGAGAGAGAGAGAGAGAGAGAGAAAAAGAGAGAGAGAGAGGGAGAGAGAGGGAGTGAGAGAGGGGAGAGAGAGGGGAGAGAGAGAGAGATTTCTGTAACCGCCCTGACAATGAGTGTTAAGGCAAGCAAAGATCGAATTTCTAAACAGACCAAAAAGAAAAGAAAAGAAAACAACAAAAATAAATGATACGCAGGGAAAAGTCTTCTACAGAACCAAAAGCTTTGGTATGCGTGACTAAAAATCTTTTGCTAGGTCATTTTTCTAGAAAGAATTTGGTAGGCATTACAAAAGAGTTTTTCTCTGCGTCAATATAATTTTTTCCATCTTTCGAAAAACCACAAAAACTTTACTTTCATATTTCTTCCACAGAATGGATTGATTCCAGCGAAAAATGGAGTAAACATCTGACAATAATTAGAGAAAAAAAGCTGAGACTTACTTGAATTTAGCTGAACTAGATTTATAGCAGTCGGCCACTATGGTCTCGTGGTAAGCGCAACTGGCCACTAACCCAGAGGTTCCGGGTTCGAATCCCGGCCGAGGTGACAAAATTTGACGACCTCAAAACCATTCATCTAGGAAGGACATGGATGTCATAATACCCTGTTTCTTTCAATGTGTCTAAAGGTGGTTGTTGATTCTACAATATACAGGAGAATGAAGCCAAATAAATTTAAAAAAAAAAAAAAAAAAAAAAAAAAATCCAGTAATTCTAACGATACAATGTATTGATTTGCTACGTTGTTATCTGAACAGATCTAGTTTTCGAAATCAGGCGAGAAATATTACTGGATTCGTCGTAACCACATAACCCTTTCCATTTACAGTGTCTAATATATTCGACAGAATAATGCTGGCATTCTACTCTAACGTCGGATACTTCGACAAAAATCAGCCGCAATGGATTGGATCCAAAAACAAAAATCAGTCTAACATATTCGACAGAATAATGCTGGCATTCAACTCTAACGTCGGATACTTCGACAAAAATCAGCACAAGAAAAAAGAAAAAACTAGAAAGAAAAAATAAAAATAAAAAGTTAGGAGAGGCGAAAGGTTCAAACCCGTCGTAATGTGGATTAATCCAATTTTGTTCCAGTGTCAAATTCGATGTAGTTATTGTGAAAGTCCAATAAATCGCCGATAAAAAACACTGTGCGGCGGAAGGACGAACAATCAAATATAATCTGACAATAAGCAAAGATTTAGATTCTCGAATTAACCTGCATTTGAACTCGTCTTAACTTTTGACGCAGAAGGGGAGAGGGGAGGGGGTGGTGAGTGGAGGAAGCTCAAAGACCCCTCTCCAGGAGCGCTTAGGCGACTCTTTGTTTTATCTCCTCGGAGATAAGGAGGAAGGAAAAAGCCGACGACGGAAATAAAGTTCGGGAGTAAAAATCGGTGCGGACAACAGAGAAAGTCGCAAAATCGGACGACCAATTTTCAGAACGCACGCGTTTTAAGTTTAAAAAAAAAAAAAAAAAAAAAAAAAAAAAAAAAAAAAAAAAACCTAAGAAATTAAATTAAATTGCAATCGAATTTAAATTGAATTCAATTAAAATTAAATTAAACTTTAATTAAATTAAAATTGACTTTACTAAATTTTATATAAATAAACAAATAAATCAACAAAAATCAATTTTGATTATAAAAAATGTCGGGGACAACATCAAAAGTCGTGAAATCGGACGGTGAAAAATACTCGAGTTTCAAGAGCGCGTGAGCAGTTTTTCAAAACATATTTCCTCAATTTCAAATTTTGATTCTGATTCAAACTAGATTGGAAACCTAAAAAAAAAAAAAAAAAAAAAAAAAACAACTCTATCGAACGGAAATAAATTTTAGAAGTGATCGGACTGTAAAAAAGCGTGAGTATACAAAAGCGGTTTTCTTTACATTATTTTGAAAGTGTTAAAGTTCGAATCAAAAGTCGTGAAATCGGACGGTGAAAAAAACGTCAATTTCAAAAGTGCGTAAGCAATTTTTCAAAACATATTTCCTCAATTTCAAATTTTGATTCTGTTCGAACTAGATTTGAAAACTAAAAAAAAAAAAAAACTCGATCGAACGGAAATAAATTCTAGGAGTGATCGGACAAGAAAAAAGCGTGAGTATACGTAAGCGTGTAAGCGGTTTTTATTACATTCTTTTGAAAGTTTTGAAGTTCGAACCAGATGAGACGAGACTGCGTATAGCTATATAAACTGACTTTAAGACTAGACTGCAGCTCGCTAAAAAACGGCTGACAGACACAGAGCTAGCCGGGTTGTTAGACAGGATCGGGACGGCGGAGACAGTAATCAGTAATTGGTCGCCGGTTTGTTGTCGTTAGTTGGCCATGGGCTTCGATGTTGCTATGTTGTTGTCGTGTTTCCTTCTCATCGCTAACTTGGATTATTTAACGCACGCTCAAACAGGTGAGTTTCGCACGAATCTAATATCTAGAGTATTATTTATTACGAAAATCAGTTGTGTGTTTCTTGGGAAATTGGGGGAACTGACACACGCTCAAACGTCGTGTTTTTTGTATGAGTGATGTCGATGTTTTTGCTATCCTGCTTTAAAATCAAAAAAGTCGATTGAAATGCAGACGAGTTTCGCACAAATCTATACAGTAGTATTTTACGATAGTCAGTTGTGTGTTTTTTGGGAACTTGGGTTCATTGACACACCCTTAAAAGCCGTGGTTTTTGTATCAGTATTATCGATGTTTTTTTCCGTTTTGCTTGATGATCGAAAAATCGATTAAAATGTTGATTTTACAATGGAAATTTGACGATTGATTTATTTTGCTTGAAATCGATTGGAATGATGATTTTACAATGGAAATTCGATGATTCATTCTGGGGTGCTAACATGGCTTTTACAGCTATTTTACTGCAGATATATGCATTTTTTGGCGAATTAATTTTATGTCATTAATTTAGACGTGCAGCGTTCAACATAAGCTGCTTGAGAGATTTGACAGCTGTGCAATTTTTCCATTTAAACTGAGGTAAAACAATCGATTCCTGATGAGCCTGACTGTCTCTCGGATATTAGAATGTTTCACATTACTTTAAATGAGGCAAGAAACACTGTTGCCAAAATGCACGGGTTAATGCTGGTGCGCAGAATGTGACTGATTGATAGTTGGGTTACTAGCATGAATTACACAGATTTGCAAGATTTTAACGAGCACTGCGTTAGATTATTTATAGTATCGAGTACATCTCGAAAGTCCGGAATATTGAAGTACTTACAAACAAACAAAACGACTGTTCAAAGCGTGGTTCTATCAGGGCACGATTTTTTCAATCACACCTAATTCCTATGAAGTTGACAAAATCTATAACAAAATTTATCTAACAAAGCTTACACAGCACTACAATGAATTTTATCTCCACGAAGATGCTTGCGCACATATTCCACTTCATTAAGCTTATCTTCATTGACAACGAAGAATCTGTTTTGAATAGGAGTAGTTAAATGAAATAGGTTATGTTACGGGTGGGGTGAGCACATGTTGAGCAAGATACAACAAACCACTTATTAAATTACTCAGGAACATTGGTATTGGTGAAACACAGAAAACTCGAAATTGGGGCCTTGGATTCGAGGGATGCTTTCATACCAATGCATTTCATAGTCTGAATTCGTCAAAAAGCCAAAAATCCAAAAAGGGGCCAAAAATCAGGAAAAATAAATTTCTTATCAATTCATCGCTTATAACTTTCAAGACCAATGGTCATTACAAAAAACACCTCCAGCAAATGATTTTTACGCTTTAACGACATAGATGTCCGCCCCCTATGAACACATAACAAGGGTTCCAAGACACAAACATGGAGTTTTTTCTTATTATTGGACCTCTCGTCGCGTAAATAGCATGGCTACCGGTGTAAATTGACCTGCATAGTTCGAATTTGGCCTCAGTTTTGGTCGAGATCATCTAGTTTTTCCACAGTTTATACTTGACCGCGAAAAATGCTTAAAAGTAAAATATGCGTCAAATCGGGACAAGTTACGTAGAAAATGATATCATTTTTGACATCAGCGTCTAAATACTATGGAGTAGCACAATTTTCATGTAATTAACAAGAAACTTCAATGAAATAACTAAAAATGTCAATAGAAAGTTTTAAATTAAGCCTCAACGGCAGTGGCGGCTCGTGCAATGTTGCAACAGTGTAATCCCTCCAATTAAACCTATATAAAACAATCTATCTTCAGGAGGTGCAATGCACCCCCAAGATATCGATACTTTTGCATAGGTTTAAATGGCAAAAAAACATGGTTGCCAAATCGCACGAGCCGCCACTGCTCAACGGTCAAAAACGATACTTTTTTTTCACTGGTTTTTGTTTTGGCCACTTTCTTTTTTCAATCTCATTGTCAGACCACAGTGCAGTGTTCTAGTCACTGGCGCAACCAGGATCTCTTCCATCTCTCTCATTTCCCATTTGATTGTACAAGTAGGAAAAGGACAGAAAGAGGGGGTTTTATCCCCTTGTCCATCCTGGTCGAACATACGTTTCTTAAGGTGATTCTATGGCAAACTCCCGAAAATTTTAATCCGATAGATGGCGTCACTTGTCGCTGGCTCCGAAAAGAGCCGTTTTTGACGGTTTTCGGCTGTTTTCTCTGAACACACGAATAAGAGACGAAAAATTGGAATGTCAGCACCTGCTTAATTTTTTGTTTGATTTTTTGAGCCATAAATGGGCCAAATTGGTTCTAAAATAAAGGTGAAAGTATGCAAAGAAAAAAGCCTGTGTAATTTGGAGTTGTATCAGTAAAGATTACAGGTGAAACAGAAACCCGTAATCTTTACTGATACAACTCCAAATAACACGTGATTTTTTCTTTGCATACTTTCGCCTTTATTTTAGAACCAATTTGGCCCGTTTATGGCTCAAAAAATCAAGCAAAAAATTAAGCAGGTGCTGACATTCCGATTTTTCGTCTCTTATTCGTCTGTTCAGAGAAATCAGCCGAAAACCGTCAAAAAACGGCTATTTTCGGAGCCAGCGACAAGTAACGCCATCTATCGGATTAAAATTTTCGGGAGTTTGCCATAGAATCACCTTAATGGAGAAAAGAGAGAGATGAATAATGAATATCCTCTCGGTGCGCTACTGGTTCTAGTTCTAGTAGCACTTGTCGCAATAAGTCGACTACATTCATGAATTTTTGGGACCTTAAATGCCTTCTTTCTGCTCTCGGTTAAAAAATTCTTCACGGTTTGCGTTTGAAAATGCAACAATGAATAAAATAAAATAAAAATACGAGAATAAGATTCAGATGTTGCTTCTGAAGCCAGCAGAGATAAACGATAATTGATTTTTTTTTCTCTTACTATTCCGTCGATTAGCTTGACCGGAAGGTTAAGAGCGTGCGCCAATATTAATAATAGAACTATTATACGAGAGAGATAATTCGTATATCCACTTGAATAGGGAGGAGGGCTGGAGGGGGTATATCAATCTAGATAACTAATCAAGAGGTTCATTCACATCGAAGGTGAAGGTATAATATGTGCAGGAGAGGGGAAGAAAGTTTTGGAAAAGGGGGAGGGCAAATAAACAAAATCATCTCACTCTTGAGGCGGTGCACAGGGGTTCAAAACATGGATTTACCCGGACGAAATTTTACAAATAAAAATCAGGATTATGAACATTAATTAGCAAGATAACTTCAAAATGTGTGAAACCATTAATTTCAGAACGTACTATCGACGAGTCAAATACTGTCGTGAGATTTCCACGATTTCAGCTTCGCCTTCAAGTTTCTGGTTCGGCCAATCTTCATACTCCTCACACCTTGCAGGCAAGAGGCCAGAGCGGGCGGGGAAGGAAAGCCGTTACAGATCAGTCCCACACTCACACACCCTTCACTGAAAAAGAGTGAAAATTTCGCGACGATTTTTAATTCGTCGACAGTACAAATGAAGTAGGCCTCTTTAACGACATAACTGTCCGCGAATGCACCGAACATCAGTGTTTTTTTTAACTAAATTTCAATGCATTTCAATGAATTTTCTTGTTACATACATTAATAGTGTGCTAATCAATTGTATTTCGGACGCTGATTTCAAAAATTATATAATTTTTTACTTAACTTGTCCCGATTTTACGCATAATCAACTTTTAAAAAATGTTCGTGATAAAGTTTAAATTGTAGAAAATCTAGAATATTTCGATCAAAACTAAGGCCAAATTCGAACTCGGCAGGTCAATTTACATCGGAGTCGTGGAAGTTCACGCGAATTCAGGTCCAATTAAAGGAAAAAAAGGCCATGTGTGTGTCTAGGGCCCCTTGTTTTGCATTCATTGGTGGCGGACACCTATGTCGTTAAAGCGTAAAAATCGTACAAATGAGTCAAAAAACATGGTTTTTTCAAATAAAATATTACATCCATAAAGGTTTTTAAAGCAAAAAATAACCGTTTTTTGTGTCCGACAAAATTCATGTTCTAGACCAGTGTGCGGTGTCAAGTCAAGCACATCAACGCGACGGTATAGAGTACTACATTGATTAGGTTCCTATGACGGCGTACCATACATTTAAATTGACCACTCGTAATTGCACAAGGACCTGTGATTCAACACCGTAATAATAGCACTGCAATATTGTGAAAACATTCAAATTTTATCACCATTATTTGTGTACTGCAACCAGCTATATCTGTAGAGGGGTTAGTACTTACATGTAATTCCTATTCCAAAGTGTGACAGCATCAGTGGCGTCGCGTGCAATTTGGCAACAATGAATTCTATCCATTTAAACTCATGTAAAAGATCGAATTCAGGGGGTGCACAGTGCACAAGGAAAATTCGATGTATTTAATGAGTGTTAATAGAGCAGTTGCATTGTTGTCAGATGGAACGCGACGCCACTGGACAGCATAGAGGGTCTGATTTTGATTTGATTGCCAAATTTTTATTACCCTTAAAACTAGAGTCCCTATATACTATGAGAGTTGCGTCAATGACTTCAAAATGAAGAAGAAGAAGCGGATCAATGGAACCCCCATAAGAGGCATAATGCATATGGCGGATGGCCATTTGCCTCTGCGCTTTTGCCGCTATTTCGCTATCTCTTACAGGTTCGATTCTAATTCTCGACAATAACGGTCGTTATTGAAAGGGATGATGTTCTCCAGAATAACATTCGAGCAGAGGAAAAATTAACAAAAATTATTGCGGTCACTATTACTTCAAATGTTTCATGAAAGCGAGTTCGCGAAAAGTAATAAACAGCCCTCCGCCATCTGCACATGCCTCTTGGAGCTTTCTTGACAGCCTAAATCTGAGAGCCAATCATAAATGGATCCAGCAAAGGCGCAACTCTCATAGTATATAGGGACTCTACTTAAAACAAAAATCTATGTTTTATCAAATTTTAGGGTACGCTCAAAAATGTCTGCAGGGAACGGTAGCCGTGGTTTCTTATGGAGCGATGCTGGCATTTTCTGCTATTTTGTTACAAAATAAAATTATCAATTAGATTGATGATTTAACAATAAAACTGACGATTTTTTTATGATTTAGAGGTGTTAAAAAGGCTTTCGTAGCTAGTTTATTGCATAATTCCACATTTTTCGTTCGTCAAAAGTTGACTGATGTCGTTTTTGAGAACCGAGCTCCAGATCGTGGTGCCGAAATACGACTCTTTGAGACAGCGGAAAACACGGAAACGACAAAAAAATAAATAAATAAATTAGCTATGAAGACCATATCATAACTTTAAAATCATCGAAAAAGCGTATTTTCCACCAAGAAATCATAAATCCTATCGGTATTTGGATTTTCAAGCAAAATGGCAAAAACCATCGAGAGCACTTAGCCCATGACTAACTACGGCCAATACATTGATAACTGGTACAAACAAAGGTAAAATTGAGATACGCGCTTAAAAAATTAGGTTAATCCCAAAACTACAATAACATACCGATCGAGATGACGAAACATGCGCGTTGAAAGAGGAGCATTGAAGTTTGGAGGACTATACTCGCTTGTTCAGAACACATCCTTAGAAATGTTTTGGAGCACTCTTTTGGTAGTAACGTGCTATCGCAAATTACTTTTTTATTCGTGCAATCATTTGAGTTAAAAAGGAAGTCGTCACACATTAATCAAAAAGCCAATTTCACTGGACATCAAAAAGTTTACGGTTTTTTTTTGGGGGGGGGGGGGTGTCAGGCATGGGCGCCCGCAGAAAAATTTCCAAGGGGGGGCAACATTTTTGAACCCCAACGGAAGGTCTAGGGGACCCCCCCCCCCCGTGTAAAAAGGGAAAACTTATTTTTCACTCAAATAGTGTACAATTATTAACCCATTTTAGGTGTATCAAATAATAATAACAATTTTGACGTGTTTGATATAATGGATAAAGGGACGACAGATGATAACGATAGTAAAAAAAATATATATAATTTATTATTCCTTGCAAAAAATTAGTTAAAATTACAATATAAACTAGAAATGAAGTTTCTCAACTATTACTCCTTTGATTAACTGTCATTTTAATTTCATTTTCTTTTTTCCTTTCATTTTCCATCATGAAATTTTGACTTTTTTGAATTCGGGGGGGGGGGGGGGGGGGGCAAGTGCCCCTTCTTGCCCTCCCCTCCGGGCGCCCATGGGGTCAGGGAACGTTCCGTGGTGTTAATTGTTACTTATTTTTTAAATCAAAGACGAGTAATCTTGAAAAATTTTAAGCATCAAAATTAATATTACCACTGCACAGTGCACACGTCTTGAAGTTATCAATGTTTATATTCTTGATTAGTATAACTGTGCATGAGCGGATCCAGCGATTTGGCAACCATAAATTCACCCCTTTTGAACTTATGAGAAACAATCGATCCTTAAGGGGACTACGGCCCTTTTATTTATCGATTATTTCTCAATCAATTAAATGGGGGGGATGCAATGTTGACAAATTGCTGAATCCGCCAATGATTTAAGCAGAACTGACGTTCGATAAAGTTAGACATAGGCACCGCTGCACTTCGTCTCTCCGACGGAACGGTCGCAACGAAGTAAAACCAGCTCCAAGCGGCCGGTTTTTCCAACTTAAAGCTCAATTATTCAAGTTACTGATGCCGATGGAGCTTTGCAAGTGCATGTCCGCATTACGTCAAAGATTTGGTTAGAAAATCACAATAATTGATAAACAGATTATTTCAGATTCTGATCCTCTACCTTGTTTCAGCTAGTGATGCCGATTTTTAATCAATATATTTTTTTTTAAATCGATTTTTTGGTCCGATTAATCGGAAAAATTGAATCGATTTATTAGAGTCGATTATTTTTCGGAATCGATTTTTTGGGGTACAAATCGAAATCGGCGATTTTTTTTTTTTTTTTTTTTTTTTTTTTTTTTTTTTTTTTTTACAAATTTTGATATTTTTTCTAGCAACTTTTAAGATTTAAAAATGTTTCTAGAGAGATGACCTTTCTTCTATGTGTTTTGTTTTTTTGATTTAAGCTCCAAAATTGGGATGTAAAATCGAAAATCGATTTTTCCGATTAAAAAATCGAATTGATTTTCTACGAACGAATCGAATCAATTCGAAGAAATCAATTTTTTTAAAAAAAATCGGCATCACTAGTTTAAGCCTGGTCGGAATTCTTCATTCAGTCTTTATCACCCACCGTTTTCTTATTTGTGTCGTCCGAAGAAACAAACGAGCAACGAGAAATTATCTACCTCTCTCTCTCTATTTCTACATTGAAACACGTGTGTTAGACAAGGATACACGATGGGATAGAACTCCAAAGTTGCCGAATTTCCCTATCAACTACCAACTTTTACAGTCTTTTAAATCAAATTGACAAAATCGGATAATTACTATCCGAAATTAAAGCGGCAATACTAAAAACCCACATTTGTATCCTCTTCCGACTTAAACATTCAGAGAAGAAACGAGAGAGATGGGAGAGAGCTTGGTCGCGCTTCTCACTAGCGGATACAGGAAATTTTCCTTCTCTTTCTTTCTCAATTAGAACGCATGTAATAGATAAGAATAGAAGAGTAGAGCGAAAATCACTCGACTGCCCTTCATCTGTCTTTTTCTAACACGCACGTTCTAATGAGAGAAGAGAGGGAGAAGGACCGATTCCTGGATCCGCTGAAATGCAAGTTGTCAATAAGAATGGCAACGAAAATGTTTGATGAAAATAATCGATAGAGGTTCTTTCAGGGAGGATTTTAACGAGCTGCAGACGACGCAGACGTGGTCAAACAGACCCAACTCAAGGAGTATCTAACGACGAAAGTTGGTCTCTTGATGTCTAAAAACAATACAACATAAATATGCTTACTCATTAGACATTAATTGCAAATACACATGGTTTACAGACAATGAATCAAACACGCAGTTCCAGATTAGGTAAAATTATTTTTTGAAGAGTTATTAGTAACCTCGGGCGAAATGAACAATAGGTACGATTATTACAACTCATAGTGCGGATCACTGGCGCAACCAGGATCTCTCCCATCTCTCTCATCTCCCATTTGAATGTTTAAGTAGGAAAAGGACAGAAAGAGGGGGTTTTATCCCCTTGTCCATCCTTGTCTTACATACGTTTCTTAATTGAGAAAAGAGAAAAATTCGGAAATAGTCGTTGAAATGGGGCTATTGTACACTTTTTCTATAAGCGATTTAATAGTCGATTATGGCGTAAAAACCTCAAAAAATAACGATGGCGGCACTAAAAACTTCCAAAATCCACTCCTGAACTCAATAAAAGCAGTTATTTGCGCGAGCGTAATGGTGGCCGAAGGCACTAACAATGGGAGATACCCATCTAACAATTCTGAAACTCCATCAAGAAGTGACCAATAAGAGACTACTTTCATTTCACACCGGTGTCACTAGGTGTTGCGGCACCATTCATCGGATGTGGATCATCACTCTGATGACTAATTACTCTGAGAATCATCCTTGTCAACATAGAAAGAGTGACGAAATTAAGATAGGAATCTCCCATTGTTAGTGCCTTCGGCCACCATTACGCTCGCGCAAATAACTGCGTTTATTGAGTTTAGAAGTGGATTTTGGAAGTTTTTAGTGCCGCCACAGTTATTTTTTGAGGTTTTTACGCCTCAATCGACTATTAAATCGCTTATATCAAAAGTGTGCAATAGCCCCATTACTAAAAAGCTCACAGTAGTCCAAAAACAGAATCAAAATGAGCACATTTTCAGAATAGCGAGCGAACGGATTTCAAATACGACAGAACACATTTACGTAAAAAAAAATAACCACAATCGTCATCACGATGCCACAGCAAAATACAGCTTTTGATGCCAACTACTCAAGTCTGCTTTTTTTTACGATCGGTGAGGACCAGTCGGTGCCTCCCCCCCCCCCCCCCACCTTCCTTTGACTGGTGGACATAAGACTTATAAACGCCTAAGAGAGCAATCGAGGTCAAATCACATCAACTGCAAAGAACTGCGACAGAAACCAGTAAATTGTGATGGTCGTGGGATATACAAAACGACTACTGATGCCAAATTAGACAAACAATATACACACTTTACCAGAGCTGCCGTTTTGCATATCGCATAATCGCATTTTTTAATTCACCGATGATTCCACCGGTTGAGTAAAGATTGCACAGTTCAGCTCAATGTACGACTGAAATTCACGAAAATACTTGCATCCGTAATCTTTTCTCAATCGGTGGAGACACCGTTAATTAATTAAAATGTCCCCAAGTTTTTCGAAGAAGTCATCGATGACTCCACCGGTTTAGAAAATATTACAGATGGGAGTATTTTTGTGCATTATAGTCATACACTGAACTGAACTGTGTAATCTTGTCTCAACCGGTGGAATCATCGGTGAATTGAAAAATGCGATTAATTATACGCAAAACGGCAGCTCTGCACTATAAATTAAATTATATTGAAAATATGAAATGGAAACCAGACATAAATTTTAAAATTTAATAAAATGAAATGGTTATTTGGAAATCATTCTGTATCTGTATCCCTAGAAAATAAGGTTCTTATGTACTTACAACACTATTTTGAAACCTGTTTGGAGTTATGAATTCCAATTTTGAGGGTGTTCCAAGAACACTAATAAAGATAGGTATAATTGAGGCGTTTTATGTAAAAAGGGGTTCTTTGCAGTTTTGTTATTGGAGAAAAAACGCATTCAAAGTTTTGTAACTTGATTTCTACCGATCTGACCATCTAGATGGCCAATGTAAATCTTTTTCCTAAAACTAGGTTTGTTTACGGACAAAATGGCTTAAAGTTTTTTAAAATTCGTGTATTTCTGTGTTTTACACAATATTTTGAAGTTGACTCCTAAGAACCCCTTTTTACGTAAAACGAGTCTCGCCACCTTAAATATACCACCAAATAGCAGGAAAAAATAAACATTAGCTGATTTTTGGTAGAGATGGTCCTTATGGCATGTACTTTCCCCCAAAAAAAGTACTTTAAGATATCTTGCCGGCGTTGCCTGATATATCCAAAAATGTAGCCCGAAATGCCTGATTGAATCGAAAAACTGATACATTTTCCATGTATCTGGAATAATTTCCAACATGAATCTACTGGCGTTTTTGCGCTCCGACGACTCCTAAGCCCTCAAAACCGCGACTTAAGTTTTCGGCGATTTTTGGAGAACTTGAAACTCGCATCACAACGCCCATTTAACGAAGTCTCGATTCACGAAAACACCTCGTAATCGCTGAGTTTTCAAGATATTGAGCTGAGATTTGGGTGAGAGACTACTATTGATATGACAAATCGATTATTGTGTTTTACGCAAAAAGGGGTTCTTCGCGAAGAACCCCTGTTTACATAAAACGCCTCAATTCAAAAGTTCCAGAATGGGGTCCTGAGATTTATTGTTGGTGCCCTATGGTATCAAAGAAACTCAGATATTCATCGTGATTTAGGGATTCCTACTGTTATTAATGAGGTCTCTTCTAAAGTAACCTCGTTGAAACTTCATCCAAATGTAGAGGCGATCCAACTATTGAATACTTCTGCATACACACGTAGGTGTTGAAGAGAAGAGAACACTGGACCTCGCCAGTCAGTAGTTCTCCGAGCTGTAGATGGAATCAGTGGCGTAGCGTGCATTTTGACAAGCAATGACAACGTTGGAATTCGTCCATTTAAACACATGAAAAGTATCGAAGTATTGGATGTTCGGTGAACACCGTCACATTTGACTTTTTACAAGGGTTTAAATGGACAACATACAACATTACCGAATTGCACGCAAAGCCACAGAATGGAATCTATCACTCCATTCTCACCACTGGCGCAACCAGGATCTCTCCCATCTCTCTCATCTCCCATTTGAATGTAAAAATAGGAAAAAGACGGAAAGAGGGGGTTTTATCCCCTTGTCCATCCTTGCCTAACATAGGTTTCTTAATGGAGAAAAGAGAGAGATGAAGAAACTCTCGGTGCGCTACTGATTCTCACCAATTGGTAGAATCAATTTCTCAATCTCCTCCATTTGGTTGTATCCATGCATCAGCTTGTTCACATCTTTCTACCGATTAAATATAGGAAGAAATTTGTAATGTTTAGTTTATTTTTATTTTTTCAAGTTATCACTGTAGATATTAATACTTTGCTCCGTTGTAGTTATCTTTCTTGATAAATAATAATTTAAAAAAACAAAAAACAAAAACAAAAACAAAAAAAACAAAAGAAAACCAAAAATGTAAGGTAGGTGACCCAAAGGTGGCCCACCTCAGCTTATTTCAATTAATTACACGAACTGACGAGAGATGGCTTTAGTGCTGAGTAGCAGGATGCTATCGCTACCCCTACTCAAAAATCAAGAGCATCGGGCGATTCAGTCGGTGCGGAACAGTGAAACGTCCATTTTCACAGGTCCTCAGCTAATTTTCACGGAAATAATCAATCGTAAAAGCTAAGCCCTTAAATTGATTCCACCTTTGACTTTCAATTCAGCATAATCATTATAATTTCTGGTGTAACTTGGGTCTAGATTCCGTTTTTGAACGATAAAATAGCATTTGAATACTTATTAATGAAATTTAAAAGGGGGTGCCCACCTTTAGGTACATCAGAAATATTAGGGGTGGCCACCTTAGGTGCATGTTTTGCATGATGTCAAAACTCTACTTTTTTCAAACGCAAAAAAAAACCGCAATAACAAGCAAATTTTAAAAAAATTAAATTAACATATGATAACCAACTGTCGGAATAGTAAGTTTTGACATTTTTAGTTTCTTTTTATCTCTCATGACTTATACGTGCATATTGGCTCCAAGCATAGGTATGGCCACCTTTGGGCCACTTACCTTATATTTATGCCAAAAACTGACAACGCAACGGCTCAAAAGACATTTGACCGAAGAGATCGCGAAAAATCCGGTTAAAATAGTTTGAGTGTGTAGAGCTGAAAGGATGATCTGTCAGCTCCGAAGACTTCCACTGGGTCAAGGACGAAACTTGAAAGCTACTAAGTGTTGCCAGATTGGGGTGCAAAAGCCGTACGTTTTACATTGATTTAAATGGGAACGATACGGCTTTTTACCCTCGATCTGGCAACACTGTATTCTCTCCGCCTTGTCTGCTGTGCAACGCAGCGTGAGTTAACGTGCGTAAAGCTTCATTAATGAAATAATCTGATCCTCGTAACACTTAAAGATTGTTGACATGCGGCTCCGTTGCATGAATGAATCGTTCCGATCAACACTATTGAAAAAGAAGAAAGGCAAATCACGATTCTTGATTGGAACGAAGCGACTCGTTTCGATTGATATACGAACTGAACGATCCAATAAAACCAATTTATTGCCCCTTAAATTTTCGATATATCGCTTCGATAGCTCGATCGTCGATATTTACGCTCTGGGAACGCGGTGTCCCAAAACAACGAAAGTTCTTGTAAGTTCGCTTCGGTGGGTTTTCTCCATTCTTTTATATACGAGGTATGTACTATCGACGAATCAAAGATTGTCGCGATATTTTAACGAACAAAGTTTCGACTTCAATATAAGGTTCCGGTTCGGCCACTCTTCATACTCCTCACATTTTGCTGGCGGGAGGCCAGTGCGGTTGAAGTGAAAAAGCCATTACAGACCAGTCCGACAAACCCACCCATATGACTGAAAATGTGTCAAAATCTCGCGACAATCTTTAATTCGTCGATAGTACCATCCATGCAGATAATATGTCATTTGAATCGCAAGTGCTCATAGATTTCTTAAAAGCTTATAAAATTGAGAGAAATCCATGTATTCCACATAATCACCAGAGAAATGAAATGGCTGAAAAAGCCTGCGACATTGCAGAAAAAATTATTTTAAAAGCTATCGACGAAATAAGGTGATTTCCGAGAACTAAATATCACAATAACTCCCACCCCTCCGCAAAGTGACAGCCTCATTATGATCTGATTGTGAGATCATCAAAAAGTGACGGCAAAAGTTTGCAAGATCCCCATTTGAGTATAGTAATTCTGAGGTCTATGGACCTACGCTACTTTGGGCCGTGGCGGCTTCATTTAGTATCGTTCGGCTAAGAATCAGCGTGTTGTTCGTTGATTTTAAGAGCGGACGAGAGACGGTGTCGCAAAGATGTCACTTTGAATACGAACGGATTTAAGAGACAGAAGCGCTTTTCAATTCGCGGACGAATTTGTTAGCGAATGTCAATGCAGGAGCCGAGAGGAGAAACGAAGTTCCCGATTCGCGACCTTCACAGTTCACACGCGCTGAGGTTGGCGCGGCGCGGCGCCTTAGCCCGTGCCGCAGCCGCTCCCATACAGTGTTGCCAGATCGAGGGTAAAAAACCGTATTGTCCCCATTTAAATCAATGTAAAGCGTACGGCTTTTTCACTCCAATCTGGCAACACTGCCTCCCTGCAACTCACGGTTCAACAGATAAAGCACATTATTTGCACAGAGGTTAACAGGCGGCTCACGACAGTCGACTGTCGAGTCAAGTAAAGTGCGGGAGATGTTTTCATAGCTTTTTAACATTCATACATACTAACTAAACGGAGAAGGGGGCGTTGCCAAATTTTCATATGGAAACTTCGCTTCCCTATTTGAATCGCACAATACGAGCGGCTCACAAACTTTTTCTCGAGCGCACTAGCGGATCCAAGTTATTGTCCTTCTCTCTCTTCTCCCATTAGAATGCATGTGTTAGCAAAGGATGGAAGAGGGGGCGAAAATCACGTGACTGCCCCTAATCTGTCCTTTTCTATCATACGCGTTCTAATGGGAGAAGAGAGAGAAGGATAGATTCCTGGATCCGCCAGTGCTCGAGCGGACCCCCGAAGGAAGCCGCGAACCTCATCGCAGGCCCTATGTGGACCAAAAGAGGGGGGGGGGACAAACTTACGTGTCGTTGGGTCGCTTTACCGTCCACCGTAATATTTTTTTCGTACGCCGAAAAAAATGGGGGGGGGGGTGGAGGAAACAATAATTAATTATAAATGTTGGCAAATTTTGACCACTTACGCAGTTTCGATTTCTTTCTTTTGGGAGAAACTTTAATTTTTAATTTTTTTTTTTTTATTGCGAAGAAGTCATAGTAATGAACAGCTGATGATTTAAAAAGTTTCGGCCGAACTCGTTGCCAAATTTGACTTAATGTAAGTGTCGGGAATTTTCCGAGTTTTCGCGGACCACAGTTTGGGAACCGCTGCACTACACCACCGGTCTCTTATTCCATGACGGCTCGGGAAAAGCAACATTGGATGTTTTTCTTTTAAACCTATATGAAATAATCGATTCTGAATGGGGCAACAAGCCTTCCAAGAGTCGATTATTTTTAATTGCAAAAAACTGCATATGAACCTCTACTGCCAGTTTTCTGTTTTTACACCGTAATGTTAAACTTATCAGGCATTAGATATAGCGAGACAGAGAGTAAACTGACAAAAAGCGGGAAGGCCCCCCCCCCTCCAAAAAGAAAGTTTATTTAACAATTTTATTCTAATGTAAACAGTGATGACGGCCAAATGATCCAAAATTAATTTAACAAAATAGTGTTGGTGAACAAACATAACGACTTGTTAAATCAACCAAAGTGTTGTGAATTTCAAGTAACAAGACGGAAGTGTCTACTATAAACGAAAAATTTGACTATGGTTGTCGTAGCAACAGTCAAGTTCCACACTTAGCGTCACCAATAGGTTGTCTTGACCCCTTTACGACCAGGTTAAAAATACAAATCAATGTTCGCTCGCTCAAATTAAGTGGGTAGTTAAATATTCCTACACCGCGGTTCTGATTTTGCATGCACACTTTTTTGAAGGCGCTGTAGGAAGCATTGTTACAAAATGTTAACAATTTGAAGCCGCAGTTATTGTGAGTAAAAACCTGAAATGATGTGAGGCAGATGTGGTCACAGAAACGAACAGTGGCGTTGCGTGCAATTTAGCAACAATGTATTCTATCAATTTAAACTCATGTAAAATATCGAATTCAGGGGGTTCACAGTGCACAAGGAAAGTTCGATATATTTAAAGAGTTTAAATGGAGCAGTTGCATTGTAGCCAGATGGCACGCGACGCCACTAGAAACGAATATACTCGGTGGTGGTATTGAAACGCTAATAATCAGAACGGAAACTCTAATTCAATTTGAAACATTCTTTACTTCGGGCCGCCATGTTGGAAAGTAAGCATTTTCGGCAATCTTCGGCAGATCTCCGGCAACTGACCGGGTTGTGATTGGTCGTATAAACTGAAAAATCACGTCTGCCATCTTGAGAAGTGAGCAGGCACAGTTGCCAGTTTGTGCTGGTAAATTCCAAATCTTGTTTCCATTGGCTCTTATGGGAATTTCTGTTCTGATAAGAGTATTCTGTGGCTAAACGATCAGTTTGAAGAAAAAGTAAATAATAAGCCAAATGAAACGTAATTTTGATGATAAACTTTTTTTAAGCGCGGATGAGTAGCCATTTTGTTCAAGAAAGCTAAGCTCACACCTATCTTCCCCCAAAGTTCCTTCACCTTCACCCATAAAATCTGACAACTCCCTATACGACAAGTCCGCCCGTGATTATGTATCGATGCAAAGGGAAACACATTATTAGAGATTGAACAAAAATACAACCGATCACGAAATCGTCGGCGTTTATTATTGTAAGCCTGCAGTAGATATTCGACAACACCGAGTACACGCACTTATCGTAATGAAATCTGTCACCGTTCGATTTCAAATCAGCTCTAAAAAAAATCGAAACTATCACTTCTAAGTGTTTGTTTAACAACTTCTGGGCTGTCTCGAAGTCTCAGAGTACTCAAATCAACAACTTGACACGAGAAATTAATTTTCTGCCAGATATGTATTCCGAGACGTGTTTTATCTTTTTTAGAAAACATGCATTCAAAAATAGGCGGAGAGAGGGAGAGATAGAGAAAGAGAGAACATTATTGAAAAAAATAAGAATGTGGGAGAAACTGAAAGTAAGAAATTATTTCAAGCTTGAATATATCACGCCAATCTAGCAACTATTTCACACCAAGGGCAATAGAACTTTCTTTTTCTTCCAAAAACCATTTTCAAGATCCACCTCTGAGTTGAGGTATGAGTAAAAGCGATTAATAAAACACTGTTTTCGGAATTCAAACCAAAATTCATTTAGAACAATAACACACGGAAACGACCACATAAAGTAACAGAGCAGGAAAAAACTTAAGAAACTTTTCTTGCTTCGTCTCATAGCATAGCCGTATAGCCAAAAATATGTCCTATCTCTCTCACTGCCCATTTGACTGCACGTGTTGGAAAAGGACAGAAACAGTGACTGAAGTCTGTGATAGCCCCTTTTATCCACCCTTTTCAAACACATACGCTCAAATGGATAAAGAAAGAGAAAGACTATTACCTAACTAAGACTAGGTATCATAATTATCAGGTATAAAGTACTATCGCAGAGAAGATACCAGTTCAAAATATGCAATACGCAACTTATGTAATACAAGAGTTGACAGTAGTAAAGAAACGAGAAATACTTTATCTTTCTCTTTTCTCCACTGAGACACTTATGTTCGACAAGGAAGCAAAATCCCCTCTTTCAATCCTTTTTGTAACTACACATTCAAAGGGAAAATGAGAGAGACCGGAGAGATTTCGGCCAATAGTTGAACTTGAAAGGTATTTTGTGACATGCGTATTGCATACCCTGTCTAAGCACCATGCTTTGCAGAAGACGGTCCCCTTGTCGAAATTCTTATTGTTCAATTTTTCCGTTGATTTCGATAGAATTTCCGATTTTTCATGATTTACTTTCAAGGCTCGGAATTCAAGCAACTTATGAGACCAAAAACTGGTTTGCGTGCTAGGTGACGGAACCTAACTTTCTTCCAAGAAAGTAAGATATAGTATTCAACTCAAAACAATCACACAGTTGTCAATAAATTGGGTGCGGAGGGGATGGGAGGGAGGGGGTTGCAGAAAACAATTTTTGTTCGTCTACGTGCGTAAAACATATTTAAAAGAAAGCGTGCGAACAAATTATCGGATTTAACCTCACATTCTTTGCTCAGACAAATCTATGATGAAGCATAGATAATCCGTCTAAAATGGATAGTAGAGATTTTTTTCCCCGTGATTAATCCAACGAGCTTCAGAGCACTTAATACTACGATCGTAAAATATGGCAGGATCAATATTTTGCATTGCGTACTTGAAAATCACTCCACATTTGTTTTCTAATAATTGGGTATTCGAGAATACAGCAAGCCTGCTCGTATGTCCGCAGTTGGCTGAGTTCAACATCATTCAGACAGAACTTATGAAGTCTAACGAGCAGACCTTTTGTATTCACTCTCAACGACCGCCTCCTCTCTAAAAAATTAATCGATTAGAAACGATTAAGTGTTATCTGTTCTCACCTTGGCGTATCTTGGCTATTTTCTATAAATTAAGGCTGGCGTAAGGCAGGTTACCACGAGAGCCATTCGAAGATTAGAGTACGTTTCACTCTTATAATTTGCAACGATTTTTGCCTTGAACAGTTACATTGTTCGTATACAGGATGTAACAAAACTATAAACAGTAATTTTCAGGGCGTGTTTTAGAGGTAAAAATAAGACTTTTTTTCAATTTAAACATGGGTCCGAAATTGTATAGTCTTTTTGAGTTACAGTGTTGCAAAATTTCAAAAAAACAAATTGAAAAATTGTCATATCTCCCTCGTGAATGTTTCTTAATGCTTTTAAATACGTCTTCTGGCGTAATTTTAGGCGTTCTTGCCGATTTTGGCCGTGAAAATGCTGTATGCATCAATTCGAGGAGGGATTTTGGGGGTTTTTCTTGATGTTTCTCACTTTTTTTTGGGCCAAATTATGTTAAAACATGCTTTCGGATTCATTTAACCCAAAAACGGTTAGCATCATTCAAAAGGTCGTAAAAAAGTGTGCATTTTTGGTCCCTACAAGTTTTTCCGCTTCGCAAACCCTTTCCGAGAAAATCGTCCCTGAAGTTGGAGAAGTCGGCCAAGAATTGACAAAATCAAAGGAAAGGCGATTATTGGTCGACCTCTACAACTTCAGGGACGATTTTCTCGGAAATTGTTTGTGAAATGGAAAAACTTGTACGGACCAATGCATGTTTTTTTACGAATTTTTGAAAAATGCTAATCGTTTTTGAGTTAAATGAATCCGGAAGCACGTTTTCACATAATTTGGCCAAAAAAGTGAGAAAAATCAAGAAAAACCGTCAGCTACCAAAGCCAGGGGCAAAGAGTGCGATTTGGCAACCTGGTATTTTGTCCTTTTAAATCCATGTAAAAGTCGAATAGGAGGATGCTCACCGAACTCCCGATACTTCGATCGTTTTCATTAGTTTAAATGGACAAACTGCAATGTTGCCAAATTATGCACGCTACGCCACTGGCCAAAGCGAATTTTCTATTTTTTTTTCTGTGCACCTATCATGCAGATACAACTACAACAGAATAATGGGGGGGGGCACTGGCCAGTGGCCGCTCCTTAGGCATAGAATTATTTTTCAAAATCTTTGAGAAGGTAAAAAAAAATCGAGAGAGAGAGAGAGAGAGAGAGAGAGAGAGAGAGAGAGAGAGAGAGAGAGAGAGAGAGAGAGAGAGAGAGAGAGAGAGAGAGAGAGAGAGAGAGAGAGAGGGGGGAGGGAGAGAGAGGGAGAGAGGGGGAGGAGGGGAGAGAGAGAGAGAGAGAGAGGAGAGAGGGGAGAGGAGAGAGGAGAGAGAGAGAGAGAGGAGGGGGGGGGGAGAGAGAGAGAATACTGGCGGGCATGCAGTTCAATTTCAAAAAGTAGAGAGCTTCCGCAGTAGATACATCGATGCAACAGTCTAATCGAGGAATGTTAACAAACTGTGACGTCATAGCTTACATAGTTCGGATAAAATATGATTATTTTCCTTCGAATATCACCGCGAGATATACGCTCGGTTGTCTCTGTGAACAGCTGATGCTGATAGTGAATGATTTAGTACACACGTGACTTCATTGGTGCCGATTCCCTACTCATTCAACGACACACACAAGGTTACATTGTTTGCACACGGATTCATTGAAGTAAAAATTACTCACGTTTAGTATCACGTTTGATCCGTATAGGGCGACTACTAGTTCGCAGGAATTGAAGAGCAAAAGTAATACAGTAACTAATTCAGGAGGTTTTTTTTTTGGGGGGGCCGGGGGGGGGGAACCCACGTATACAAGAGAGTTTACTCGTCCTCAAAAATTCACATTCACAATTGAGGCATTTTTCGGTGAATGGGCGTATGGAGATTTACGCCCTTTTTTTGGAGAACTCGTTTTTGAAATCCTGACGATAAGACCTAACAGGTGATATAAAGTTACTCATATGTTGAACGGAAAATAACCACGAAACAATCGTTCGAATGGACGCACCTCGGCTGAAATTGATAAAAGCTCAGTGGATAAGTTGGTGTATGTGTGTGTGTGGATATGTCAGTGTGTGTTTTTTACGTGTTTGGCTCGGTCTCCGCGATGACAACAATAAAACCCTCCTTTTTGGCCAAAAATAGGCCCAAAAGGGCCTTAACATCATACCTCCTTCTTACAATGGGATAGTTGCAAGGGTCAACAATGTTGTGTTTTTTATAAAGAAAATGAAAGTACTCGATGAGTTGAGAACAATGGTGCTTTTGGGGTTTTCCTAGATGTCCCGGTTTCGGAGATACACACGTGTAAAGTTGTACTAAATTGGGTCTGTATAGTGACGTCACTACGCGGAATTCCCATTTAAAACAATGTATTTTGGGCCAAAATCTCATCTCCGGAACAATGGGACGAAATTAGAAACCAAAGGCATCTTTGTCCTCAGCTCATCAAGTACTTTCATTTTCTTAACAAAAAACACAACATTTTAAACCCTTGCAACTACCCCATTTCCTTTTCTCCAGGTTTGTGACACAAATCTAACACAAGCAATACTTGTCGGATAGGCTGGGAGAGAAAAAAAAAAGTTTTTCGGTAAAAGGGCGTATAACACTTCAACTTTGAACTTTCACTACTCAACTAATTTTCACTCTACAAACTTGAAATTGAGTGGAGTTCTTCTTGAATGTTTGTTCTACAAGCCAGTCTTTCAAATTATGAAAAATCTGCAGTAGTCTCTAAGTTATAACGTTTTAAACTTTCAAACGCGTTTTTCTCGAAAGTCGTTTATTCGCCATACGCCCTGTTGATCTATTAATCAACAACCGTTAATATAAATAGTAATAAAATGATAAAACCAACCCTTCAGGAATAATATCAGAATGTAATAAGAAACTCTATTTTTTGACATGCAGAAGACAACTGGAAAACTGAAACTATTTCCATGGAAACAAGGATAGATAGATTATTTAAATAAATAGGGGATTACGCCCATTTACCGAAAAATGCCTCAATTTTAGTGCATGAGAGCAGCCAGGGTCAATGTGTCAAAAGTGGGACGGATTTTGAAAAGTGCTGAACCCCCCCCCCCCCCTCTTTAATTTCTTCTTCCTTTCTCGCAACTAACAAAGTTATAAATTGAGAAAGTACTGCGATAGCGCTATCGATCACAACCAATCACAACGTAAACAAACGCATAACCTCTACCTCTTGTGAGGTTGTCAAAGTTGGCCATCCTTGGATGTTCACGGTGCATGCATACAGATTGCTCGATGTTTCTCCGCCGTCTTGGATTTCATTAAAACGCCTCTTGTGAGTTTATTATTGCATTTCATGAGTTTCTGATGCCACCAATAGATTTTTCAGGTGACTTTAAATTAGATAATACACTCTTAATCGTTGTAGCAAAAGTTTGCAACAGACCCATTGTTATGTAAGAAATGACACTGCATTTAACTTGTCTGAAACCAACACAATATAACAGAGGCGGCTCGTGCTGTTTGGCAACAATGTGTTTTCTCCATTTGAATCTATGCGCAACAATCGAATGCCGGTGAAGCGCTGCTTCACTATCGTATCGATTGTTTTACACAGAATCAAATGGAGGAAAATCATTGTTGCCAAATAGCACGAGCCGCCACTGCAGCAATATAATACAATAATACTTTGAAATATGAACCACCTAACAACCAAACACCCAATCACGTGTAGCAATGTCAGAAGGTGAAAAATGCTTAACCGTAGCGCAGCCTAACTTTGCAAACACACTGTGAGGACAAAAATCGTCGACTGTCACAGTTTGAAATGCTTTTAGACTTTCAGAGATAATGCGAGTGATTAGATGACAAAGCAAAGTTAATCTATGCGACTCAATTGGGGAAAAGTTGGCGCTTTGTTCGTTTAGTTTGAATGTTGACGCTAATTCCGACCAACGTCTATACACGGCTTGCGGGTGGTATTTTTCGAGGCGCGTAGAACGGCTGCATGAGTGCATGTGCGGCGTGCGCGTCTAAGGAAACTGTGTAGACTTTGAGCGAATGGTAATCGATTCCTTGTTTTTCGATTACTTTGCGGGAGGGGTGGATTTACGTGAAGTAATAAAATTAAATTTTGTTTTATTTAATTAATAATTTCTTCGATACTATCATTAATGGAGCTGTTGCAAACTTGCATAAGGCAACTTGCAACTGGTGCCTAACCCTTCACAGCATAGTGTGACACCGGTGTCACATGATGTAAAATGCCCTAAATAAGACATTGTAATGTATATTTTGACTTATTTCAAATTGTATCGACAGTGTCACATTATAAGAAAACATAAAAAGTGGCTCAAACATTTTTTAAAAGACCACCACCACCCATTATAATGCATTTAATGAAAGAGATCGTGGTTGGGGGAAAATTTGCCCCCATATCTAATTCAACCCCAATTTCATTATTTTTTTTGTACATTTTGATTTTTTTTTTCTTTTCCCGCCATTTCTTATGGTGTTATAGCACTTGTAAAAAAACAAGAAAAGAATGGAAAAATGAGAATTTTCACCGAAAAACTGTCTAATTATTTTTTTTGCTATTTTTCCCATATATGTGACCACCCAGTGAATCGAAAAATCTAGTTTTGGTTAAAAAAAAAAAAAAAAAAAAAAAATCCCATGCAAAGAAGGGCTAATTACTCTGGGAATCGACCTTGTCAGCACAGATAGACTGACGAAATTAGTATAGAAATCTCCATTTATTATATTGCCCATCGCCGCCATTAAGCTCGCGTATTTAAGCTCATTTTATGAGTTCAGCAGTGAATTACGTTAATTTTTAAAGCTGCAATCGTTTCTTTTTGAGGTTTTCACCCCTAAAAAGACTCTAGAATCGCTTGGAGCCAGCAACAGTCTCAGTCAGTAGCGTCGGCGTCGCGTAAGCTGCAATATATCGATTCTCCTCCATTTAAACCCATAAAAACAATCGATTTTCAGGAGGTTCACTGTGCACCCGCACCCCCCAAAATCGATTGTTTTTGTAGATTCAAATGGAAAAAGAATCGATAGATCGCAGTGAACGCGACGCCACTGGTCTCAGTCAAAGCAACTTTAATCCAAAGGACACTCAAGCTTCCGATTGAGAAGATGGTAGGCAGTCACATTTCTGGGGAAGGTCTCAGTAGTTCCAAACATCCAAAAATTAGACGCAGCAATGACGCCAAAACGTAAACAAACCGGGGGCCGGTGTATGTGTTTTAGCTTGGTTTTAGCGATGAAGGCGCTGAACAAAATTTAACAGTGGCAGGATAGCAAGTGCCATATCTGCAGTATAAGTAATCTTTGTTTCATTCACACAGTTTCACGCGGCGAGGTTAGACTAAACTTGGACAAGATTCGAAACTATAGCTATACAAATCGAAAAAACTGAGCAAATGTTACAAAGTTTTCTTTTCCTCCTTATTCATTTGAGTTTCCTCCATTTACGTAACGATGAAGAATAATAAATCACTGTAACTCGGACGGTAAAAGTATGAATCAGGTAGTAATCACTTTTTTTTTACTGTCACTGTCAGTGCCTAAATATTCATTTTTTGTAGTCTCGTATTTCCACAAACACCTCAATTGAATGGGTCTGTTACGTAAGTACTTTTGCTAAAACAATGTAGAGCCTTGATTCTAACGTAAAGTTCGGCGAAAATAACAATGCGCACTCTGGAAACTTTCAAACTCCACTCATTAACTCAGGAAATCATTTCCATTTCAATCAACCGACGCTACACTAGACACCATTATCACCGTCATTCAACAACATAGACGGAACCATCGCGTTTATTTAACAGAATCAAATCTTACAAACATTTGAATGTTACATTTAGATGCGTGCATTTTTCGAATTATTTTTCAATACGTGATAGGCCGAAAGATCCGACGGCAAATGCAGCCAATATATCATGTATTTAAAAGAAAATTCCATAATTTTGTAGTTACGATGTTGCTTACGTATAATCGGTGGTTTCGTCTATGTAGTAATATGCGGGTGCAATGGGGCAGCTGCAAGGGTCTGAAATGTTAGATTTTTTATGTAGAAAATGAAAGTGCTTAATGAGCTGAGAAAAAAGATGCCTTTGGTTTCTAATTAAGTCCCACTGTTCCGGAGATGAGATTTTGGCCCAAAATACATTGTTTTAAATGGGAATTCCGCGTAGTGACGTCACTACACCCACGATTTTTTGCAACTTTATACGATTGTATCTTCAAACCCGAGACACTTAAAAAAAAACCTAAGGCACCATTGGTTTCTGCTTATCAAGTACTATCATTTTCATTATAAAAAACACAACATTTTAGACCCTTGCAACTGCCCCATTAGTGTGTAGTGTTAGTAGTGCGGGCTGTTTGATATTGAATCTCCTGAGTTTATAGGCCTTCGTTCACGATCAATGAAGAGTCATCACATTGGCATCGGTGAGCTGAAATCCACCGCAAACTGTAGAATTGCCAACCTGACATTTCTAAAATTCAAACATAACCTTGACCGAAACACCTCCTAAACGGCCGTTTTTTTTGGTTTTGTTGACTGTAGATTGGTGAACAGATGACACACCATCCATCGTCAAATAACTCAGCAGTTTGACGGATCGTCAAATTGCACAGTTGTTTGACGAACGGTCCATCAACCAGGCATGCAACGGTTGCAGTAGCGCACCGAGAATTTCTTCATCTCTCTCTTTTCTCCATTAAGAAACGTATGTAAGACAAGGATGGACAAGGGGATAAAACCCCCTCCTTCTGTCCTTTTCCTACTCATACATTCAAATGGGAAATGAGAGAGATGGAAGATATCCTGGTTGCGCCAGTGAACGGTTGGCTCACCCGCCGTTTTCGAGTGGTTATCGGCCCATCAATGCTCATTTGACGAGCCTACATTGAGCGGGTACGAAGGGCTAATCTGTGATATTTGAACGTATTTAAAGTGCACCTCTTTATTTTCGCTAAATTTTACGTAAGAATCAAGCAGTGGCGAGGCGTGCGATTTGGCAACGTTTCTCTTTCCCATTTAAACACAGTAGAAAGATCGAAATGCCTGGTCATCGCCGATGACTGAAGTTTTCGACTTTTTTTGTGAATTTAAACGGAAAAAATACATTGCTGCCAAATGTCACGCCTCGCCACTGGAATCAAGGTTCTATTTGTACATTTTTCTAGCAAAAGTACGCAGCAGATCCATTCAGTGGCGAGACGTGAAATTTGGCAACAAGGTATAGTTTCTCCATTTAAATTCACCAAAAAGGTCGAACGCTTCAGTCATCGGCGATGACCAAGCATTTCGACCTTTCTAATGTGTTTAAATGGGGAAACAGGAACGTTGCCAAATCGCACGCCTCGCCACTGGATCCATTGCGACTCAGGTTCACTCATTGAAAGACCCAAACTTCCAACGGTATTAATGCGCATATACGCCTGTTTTAATATACCTTGCAAAATGTTTACGTTTCGATACACCGACCGTGCGGGTACGTTGGAGACACATAAGAGACAAAACCGTGCAAAACCGACGATACAATCGTCACAAGAATACAATGTAATAAGTGGTTTTCAAGTGTATCGCAATTACGGTGGCACGGGTCTCATCTCGCCAGAACCGATCATTCCTACCGTACCGCGTGCGCGTTGCTCGAGCGAGCGAGACGGGACGGGACGGGCGTCGCACGTAGGAGTATTTGACCCGAAAACCTGGCCAAAAACGGAAAATTGGAAAGTCGTCCAAAAAACAAACTATTGATGGTTTTTGAGAGGTAAGTAACCGCTCTATTGCGTAATAGATGTGTCGGAACATCTACGTTTATCTACTGTTCAGGGGACAACATGGAACTGAGCGCTCGACGCACCTGCGGTTGTTCACCGCCCGAAGCGCTGTTACTAATCAGTCAACATTTTCCATCAAGGACAAGCGTTGGAGCATCCAAACATTTCAGCGATTATGGACGTTATTTTAGATGGTATGTGCTTCATTTTTGTGGCAACAATTTCTTTTTCCGTGCATTTTTGACCCTTTTACATCTAATTTAAAATGGACATGAAAAAAAATCTCTAATTTTAGGCTCTATCTTTTTAAAAAAAGGCAATTTTGAATACGTTCCGGGCAAAACCGGGCACAAACAAAAGAAGGGGGTTAGAGTAGACCCTGTTAGGCAACTGCTCCAACAGTCAGAAATTGCAAGAAATTGCCCCCTTTTTTTAAAAAAAATGTTAAAGTCAAGCCTTTTTTTATGAAATAAGCGTCAATAACTCGGCAAAAGAATGAGTTATCGACCTTTGGTTAGAGCCCAAAATTCTTAATTTTTTACGCCTTTTCCAACCATAAACCGTTGAATAGGAGTTTTGAGCTTAAATTGGAAAATTAACCAAAATCGATTTTCAAATATTCAAGAACACGCAAATATTTTTGGCCAGGTTTTTGGGGTAAATACTCCTACGTGCGTCGGGCGCTCACCACCTATACCCGCCTATACTCTGTTCACTATACGACGGGCCCTCGACCAGCGGTCAGATTTGCACACGCTGGCGACGCCGCAATGTAGTCATCCCGAATTAGCACAATAGTGAGCCGAGAAAATCAGGGGTGCATCGGGTCTTCATAACCTCGCCTTCGTCAACTATCTGTCTTCGGTGTATTGTTCCATGCTAAGTCTCGGCAAACACAAGGCAAAGGTTGCTACATTCAAGTCCTAAGGCAATTCAAAGTTTCAACTCAACTTTATTCAGAGTTCATTGATAGGAAGTCTCATAACGGATCCAAATCCAGTTCGCGAAAACCATAAAATTGATACCAAACAAGTGCACGAAATTATTATGGTTCACGAAAACGTTTCTTTCATGAATTTTGAAATCGAAATCATATTTCTTGAACACTCAGTCCGAATTTCGTGTTGTTAGACACCAATAACCTTGGAATTTCATGCTGAGATTGAATAATGAGGAAAATTTAAGCCCAAATGTGAATTACAAAAAATCGTGATGCGACGCTAATTCTTCCGACTGAACCCTGAGAGACAATAAAATAGCACGAACAAAGGGGGTGGAGGAAAGGTTCGATCAGTGAGCGCTATGAATGCGCCGAGCCTGCCGTGTTGTCATTTACACATTTTCAAATAAACACTGTCCGGTGGTCGAGGGCCCGTCGTATAGTGAACAGAGTATAAGACTTCTAATACTATCTAGACTGGACATAAGGCCGATTTTAGGGCGGGGAAAGTGAAGCTGAAGAGTGGGACAAAAATCGCATATGTTGCGCCTGGCTGCGCCGCATCCACGATTACAGTATGTGCTACGATTTTCAGAAATACATTGATTTAAATGGGAAAATGACTTTTTTGAAAAATTAATTAAAAATACTAAAAAAGATATTTTCCGAAAAACTTGATACCATTTGAAAGCTCATGATATGCAGATGTCGGTTCGGGCCGGATGTATAAGTGGTTTTTGAACGAGAAACATTCTACAGGGGCTTAAAGTTGGGTACCGATTTTCTTCAGGGTGTTTCATAAAATTGTTTTCTTTGCAATTTTTATGAATGATTACAGCTCAAAAGAATATGTATGCGATAAAGTATTGAAATGCACAATAATTATAACTTTAATCATAACATATAGATTACGTAAAATTGCGTGTATACAGCTATGTAGGTTGTCTCAGCGGGGGTACCGAAACGGTGGAACACCCCGTAGAATCGAGGAAAATTGACCTAACTTTGAGCCTCTGTAGAATGTTTACGATTGAAAAAACGGTATGGAAAACCGGCCCGAACCGACATCTGCATATCACGAGCTTTTAAACGGTACCAAGTTTTATGGAAAAATATTTTTTTTTACTATTTTTAATTAATTTTTCAAAAAAGTCATTTTCCCACTTAAATCAATGTATTTCCGAAAATCTTAGCACATACTGTAATCGTGGTTGCATACCGATCGGCTTCAATGGGCAGGCGTTACGTCCAGTCTAGATAGCATTAGAAGTCTTTGCTCACCGCGGTTGACAGAGGAACTAGTGTATCAAAAGGTGGCTCACTCTCGCGGCCGAGTAGGAAGTAAGGGATGCAGGGTCTATACTATAGACTCTAAAGGGACTGGACAGGGGAAGGAGTTTTGTAACAGCAGTATCGCGAAATCCGGTGAGCTCGGTCTGAGCTTCCGCCACGCTTCCTATCACCGCCACCGCAAGCCGCACGCGTTCCGTCGCACAGTGGCGCAAATCAATGGGAAGGATCGGACACGAAACATTATTAATATAACTAAAAGTGCAAATTTTCGGTGTTTTTACCGTCACAGAATGCATTGTAAGGGGTGATTTATGTGGACAATTCTACGAGAAAATTAATGGAACTACTTTGAAACTTTCACGTTGCGTATCGGAGAAGATGCAAGCATCTAAAGTTTGAATACCTTCTCCGGCCTCTCCCATTGATTTGGTCCACTGTGCGTCGCGGCGCAAGACACACCGACAACAACGTAGCGGCGCGGCGCGCGAATCGTCGCTCATTGCGATGCGTTGCTCTATGGAGCCTCATCGCCGCACGCGCCGCGGCCGCGTCCAGGCAGCGCGTGAGGCGCGCGACATAACCGACGACTCTCCCGACCTTGGCACTGAATCATAACCAAATGGAACAATAGCATTGCATTGCATAGAATAAATGGCTCTGCGGACGAGGCGAGACCGACCGAACGGACGTACTGCGATTTTTTTTTATTTTTTTTTTTATTTATTTTTTTTTGTGCGCGTGTCTTCGCGCAAATTGTGAATTTGTCACTTGACGCAAACGTTAATTGCTGGGGTACTGCGCACATAAGAAAATAAGCTATAGGAAATACCCCACAAACACTTTCTCACATCATAATTATTCTGGGGGAGACCCCCAGACCCCATTTATTACTCTAGGCGAGACCCCCAGACCCCATTTGATATTCTGGGGGAAACCCCCAGGCCCCGCATTATATTCTGGGAAAGACCCCAAGACCCCCCTTAAGTGGTTAGTTTTACAGAATAGGCTGGTTGCAGAATGTTTTCGCAAATTTTAATAAAAATTCAAACGCATTTATATTTGATACATTCCAACTTTTCCCTACGTTCACCCATTTTACCCATTATCCCATTGATTTTAATGGAAATATTTTGCCATCCATAATAACATGCCTACAATTTAAAATTCCGAAAAGAAAGCCACTCTGGGCTATGGTAAAAGCAACTTCTCTCCAACATATTGATAGATGTGGACGATTGGTTCAAAATGTGTGCTGGGATAGAGACAAACGGACATGCAACCAGGATCTCTTCCATCTCTCTCATTTCCCATTTGAATATTAAGGTAGAAAAAGGACAGAAAGAGGGGGTTTTATCTCGTTGTCCATCCTCGTCTATAACATACGTTTTTCAATGGAGCAAAGAGAGAGATGAAGAAACTCTCGGTGCGCTACTGATCAGCGTCATCGCAATACTTCCTTAACTTCTAACTTTGCCAGTTGTGAGAAAATAAAAAGAGGCGCCAAAAATGCTTTTAAAAAGTGAAATTGAATCGGCAATTACAGAAAGGAGTCACGTCCACAATTTGGCGAAATTGAGTTAGCGATGGATTCTTGTTTCTTGTGGACAGGCACATGTGCCCTGTATATATTAAAATTTTGCTTAAGCTTTTACCCGCTTGTTTAGAGATATTTACTTTTGATGCAGTGCAGAGAGGGGGACATACCGCCAAGGTTATAGATTATACAGGTATGCTCATCTGATTTCTCGCCACAAATTCAGTGGCGCGCAGTTCAAGATTTGCCGCCAAGATGGCCGACAAAAACAGAAAAACACGACGATTCACTCTCAGACGACTTCGAGCGGTATTCTCGAAGTCGCCCGAGTGAGTTTATAATACCGCATCAGTTACATCCATGCTTAGCACAATGTTTAGCTCAATTTTTCGAAGCGTGGGCAGCTTTTTTGTCTCAAGCATCAAATTTGGTTTTGTAGACATGGCCCCTTTCTGCAATTACTGCAGATTCAATTTAGGTCCGGTTACACTAATGATTTGATCTTTGAAAATAGAGGATGAGTAAATTGTTTGGAGGGGAAAAACAACACGGAAAAAACACTTTGGTAGCGCTGACTAAACCTTTGGTAGAAAAATGACCCAGCAAAAGACTTTAGTTGGGCCAACCAAACTTTTTATTCACCCAGCAAAATCTCTTTAGTTAAGTGTAAAGAACCTTTGGTTGGCTCAACTAAAGTCTTTTGCTGGGTCATTTTTCTACCAAAGGTTTTGTCAGCGCTACCAAAGTGTTTTTTTCTGTTTTTTCTGTGAATAGCAACGGGTGGTCCATATGCAGAAATGCGAGCTAAAATTTATCTGCGAGGAATGAGTTTTAGACTTTTTCATAGTTTTCATCGTAAATTTCGCAGAATTTTACATCAGAATTGATAGTCCATTTACCAACATCAAAACCTTGTAAGAGCTCAATTAGAAAACAGGAATTGCCAACACTTGGCTCTGCAGGGTTTCACAGGATAAATGATTTCGTGCCGTAACAGCGTTACGGTGAACTGAACTCCAGCACGGTGACACAGGAATTCGATGCGCGGGCATGTTTTAAAGGCAAAGTACTTTCAAAACACGATTGAAATGGTGAATATAGTGACAGAAAAGCTGGAAATATTATTAACTCAAAGTTAAAACCGTTGTTAGCATCGGAATGAGATGTCATTCAAAACAAGCTCCCGAGTATGACGTCAGCGGCGGTAAATTTTATCTGCCAATCACAGCTAACTAGAGGTTGGGGGGAGGGGAGGGATTGACCTTAACACCCCCCCCCCCCGATCAAATAGTAACAGGTGCGCTAAGCCGTCAGTACAGTCTCGCGTTCTAAAATATGTTTGTCTTGCATTTGATTTTAATATAATAAATGCTCCGCACTGGCGCAACCAAGATCTCTTCCGCATCTCTCTCATTTTCCATTTGAATGTATAAGTAGGAAAAGGACAGAAAGATGGGGTTTTATCCCCTTGTCAATCCTTGTCTAACATACGATTTTTTAATGGAGAAAAGAGAGAGAGATGAAGAAACTCTCGGTGCGCTACTGATGCTCCGCTCGTTTTTCCAGATAAATTTTACGACAACAGAGCACTGTGTTCTGAAATCTTCAGAAAGTGGCAGAAAATCAGAGCGTATTCACGCTCAATAAAAATTTACCAATATGATTTTTTTTTATTTTTTTTTTTTTTCACGCTTTTTTTTTTTGGAAATTTTTCTCATCGATTCATTGTTTATAAACTTTCAAGATCAATTCACAGCAATAGCAATCTCCTAAGGATACATTTCATCCATTGCAACGCATATATAACAAAGGTCGAACTCTTGGAGGTGCCCTGGTACTACACTACGGTCTGGGGGGGGGGGGGGGAGGCACGTGGCAAAAAAAAAATATTGTAAAAAGCAATACAAAATCATCATTTGCAACCTTTTGAGCTCAATTTAGAAGTTTCTAGTCACAGCTCTAGGTGGAAAAAAATTACTTATTAAAAGTGTGTTTTCTGATTAAAACTGGTCTTGAACGTATACAGGGTGTTTCACGTAACCTGCTCACAATGGTTTTCTTGAACGGGTGACAATAAAAAAATCTGGAAAAATCGGTTTTATAGTAACTCGGGCCTGAAATTTCATTTAAAAATACTGCCAAAACCCAAAATTTGGTTTTTGACAAAACTACTTTTTGGTTTTTTTGGACAAAATTTGGTTTTAACAAAAAAACAAAAAACGAAAACAGAAACAAGAAAACGAAAAACCCAAATTTCGATTCAATGGGTGACTGAACAGAAAGCACAGCATTTTGGCTATCTTCTTTTTCCTTCAAATCACAATCAAACTGCTGATACCAAAACGTTTGATACCTCAAACGAAACAAGATTCCGTTGTGGGGCAAGCCAGTCAAAACCATGCGCTGATCAGAATGGCTAAGGAGAGGACTATAACAACGCACAAGTTGGCAGCTTGCGAATATACAAAGGACTGGTTTAGTCGTGAGGTCACTAAACCACTGAGCAAGCCTCTGATTGGCCGCTTTTCATCTCCCGTACTCACGGATCCAGCAAACAACAGATCAAATTAAATTACCCGCTTGTTGAACGGTCAATGCTGCACCGTTTTAGTGATGACATCGCAATCAAAACTGGGTCCAAACGAATGTTCTAACTTGCATAATCTCGCCAAATTATCCATAAAAAAATGAATCCGCACCTTTCCTAATGCAATAATTGAATGATAGTAAACAGCAAGTTCAACAAATGATTGTTTTCATGTTTTCACGCATAATTATAATGCGTGGTGTTTCAAGAATCTTCTTATAGCGTAAACGCACTTTCAGGTGCGTTTCATTCGTGCGATAAAATATACAGCTTCCATGAAAGTACAACTTTTACCTTTCAAAGTCCAAACCCCCAATCGCGAGAAAAATCTAAAGGGTCAAAACGGACAATATACCTTACAAAAAAAATGTTCGAAAAACTTCGACGAAAATAAAACTTAATGCAGAGGTACTTACAGAAATGTTCAATGATTGATTTATCAGTAAAAGAAATGGGAGTGTTAGATTCTTACCTGAAACAGAACAAATAATCAGTTAAAAGTTAGGCGTTTTTCTGGAGCTACTTTATTTGTTAATACATTTATCAAAAAGAGACAAAAAATGAATGGTGCACGAGGTGCAGGATTCGTGTCAAATTGCTTTTTCATAACTTTTGCCAATATTCTTTTTTTTCCATAATAAAATAATTGGATGCCCCACCTTGTGCAAGATTGCAAAAAAAGGTACAACACTCAATGTGATTGACTATAATGATCATATTTTTTCATCCCACACCCTTTAAATTACAATAAAATATTCTTTGTTCAGGTTGCAACATCGGCTTAAGTAAACCAAAATTTCTTCTTATTTCAGGCAACTCAAGAATAGGCAAAGTTCCCCGAGGTCCAAGCCACTACTTCACAGAAAATGGTAAGTCAACTTCATCTAATTAATTTATGACCTCAGGGAATTAAAGTCCTAAACGACCCTATAATAGATCAAGGTTACTCGAAATTAAAATTCGGCAAACATGATTTTTTTCACCGGACTTAGAAGACGCGGCGACAAAATGACTGTCGATTTTTACTTAACGAATACAATCATTCCGCACTTTTTTTTTTATTTAAACTTGCAAAAAAAAAAAACAAAAAAACAAAACAAAAAAAAGGGAAAAAATGGGCATTCATTTGCTTTTTTTCCCTTCCATTACAACGCTTTTATTTTGTCTTTGCACCTCTTCAAAATGATAACTGCCACCATTTTCGCGCGTGTAACGAACCACCATAAAAGTAAATTACCGGTGCTCGCAAAAGCTTCAGTTAGGGTTAAGACTGGATTTCGGGGGTGTTGACTAACACTAAAAGGGGGAAAAAAGGGGAGATCAGGATGAGGGGAGGGGGGTTGGGGGGAGACGAGGGACGTAACGCGGATTCACAGGGGTGTAAAGGTGGGGGGGGAAACCCGGGAAAGTAAGAGAGGGAAAAAAATAGAACAAATTTGAAAGCGAAATAACAGCAAGCTCAATGTTAAAGGAACGATAAAAATGCACGGGACTGGCAAATTAATGGGCAAACCGAGGGTTTGAGGGAAAGAGGGGGGGGGGAGGGTTAGGGGCATACGAAGAGAGGACAGCAGGGATGACCCCTCCCCCTTCCCCCCAGCCCTTTGGGTCCACCCCGACCCCACCTCCACCTGTCGGCCCACTGCCCACTCTCTTTCGCTCTGAATTAAAATGCCGCAAATGCACGTCAACTTCCTGTTGTCACTTTTTCACTTTTTCCATCGAACCCCCCCCCCCCCCGGACCCGAACCCGGTCCGGGAACCGCGTCGCCGTCACGCTCGTGACCCGACCGTGCCCCCGAGCAAAAAGGGACTCCCGGAGCGAGGAGGAGGAGGAGGAGGGGGCGCAGATAGGGCAGATTAAATGGTGTTTATGCGAGTAATCAAAACTAAATGGGTTACAATTTCAATTGTGACGCGAGAGTTGAGTTCAGTCTGAATCGAGGAGAGAGAAGGGTATATTAAAACACCGTCGTTCCGTCATACACTGTTCTGTATACCTGCTTATCTAGTCCACGTTTTTAATATGAATGGAACCGACATGCGACTGTTCCCCCTTCCCTTCACCTTCACCAACCGTCCCTTTACGCGTCCGTCTCCCCCCTCCCTCTCTCCCTCCGGGCCCACCCCCACCCGTCTCTCAATAAAATTTCTGACGGCTACTTCAAATAACAGCGCGATTCAATACTACGTTAACTGCCAGTCAAACATTCAAAATGTAAACTGAGAACAAACCTCAACAAAGGATTGTAAGAGGGGGGTGGAAAGAGGGGCAGTGTGCCCTGGAAATTTTATTAGCATTCGCTCCGAACCCCCCCCCCCCATCGCCTACCATCCTCCATCAACCCCCTTCTTCTTACTCTCAGTCGCCCGTAGAGAATGCTGTAATGTGCCTATTCTTCACGGAGAGCATAAATTCATTTTCTATGTCCCGCAGCCTCATTGCCGCCCTGGCCCCTGCAAAGGGGTGTTTTATTGACCTCGAATCTCGCAGTTGGTATTTCCACGGTTGGGAGTGAAAAATTAAAAAATATGAGCCAGTCTCCTACGCGACGCAACGCGATATGGAGAGGGAGGCCAATCTTTACTCCGACGCAATGAAGAACAGACATTTTTGAACGGATAAGAGCGGAAGTGAAAACACCTATCGTGAAAATATAGCACTTTTGACGATTTCCGGAAGTCGGAACTCTGATCGGATTTCCAGATCGACAAGAGCTATTAATCGATGAAAGATAGGTCAGACAGATCGCTTTAAACAATTTCATTAAAGTTTTTTTTTTTTTTATTTTGTATTTTTGGGGGAAGTTAAAGGTGATTCCGCAGGGTCGATTAGTTCCAACTGTGAACACCACGTCGCGCTGCTCAAAAAGTCAACAGTTTTTGGCTTAAATTGACGAATTCACGCTAAAAACACAAATTTGAGGAACGTCAACACCTACCAGCATATTTGAATCGTGTAGTTCGAAAACACGCCATCGTCATTTTTAAGGAAACTACAAAAACTGTGCAGCGCTGGCGGAAAAGTCAATGCAGAAAAAATCTTTTCGGTGTTAAAGAAGAAGTACTAAAATACCTTGCTTATCACCAAAAAGATTTTTTCTGCAATGACTTTTCCGCCCGAGCTGCACAGTTTTTGTAGTTTCCTTAAAAATGACGATGGCGTGTTTCCGAACAACACGATTCACTTCAGGAAGATAACCTGAATGTTTCAAGCAGAAAAATTCAAAAATAAAGCCGAAAATTATGAAATACGAAACTTCCCGTAAGCCGCAATGAGTGCGAGTGAGGCAAATAGACGCGTATATCATCACTCGCGCTTACTCTCACTCACTAAGCTCGCAGCGAAACTAATTTCATAATTTATGGCTTTAATTCTAAACCAATTTTGCTCATTTTGGGCTCAACAAATCCATTAAAAAATTTGTGCAGGTGCTGACGTTATTGGATTTTGCGTTTTATCTATGGTTTCAGTTTAAAATGCCAAAAACACGACTTTTCCAAAAAGCGCGGATTGAAATCTGGAAAAATTTCGTTTGGAATCACCTTAAGTGTCCTTTTTCGAACACAACGGCTCAACAGACGAAATTGAAGAAAGAAGAAGAAGGAAAGATGGGAGGGAAAAGAGCTTCATCCATGTCTTTCAAAATCTGAGATCTTCAAATCTTATCACCACGGCCGGGTTTCAAACCCGGAACCTCTGGGTTACATATCAGTTGCCCTGCTCAACAGACCTTGGAGGCTGACTTTTAACAAGGTACTCACGACGCACGACAATAAATCGTTACAGTATAGCCAAAGGATCGTATAGTTTTTCTGTTAAGATGTCATAATTTCCACTCAAAACTGCGTTAATCGGAAAAATACATTGGACCGAGGACTAATTGGATCCAAAGCTGACTGATCGATAAATCGATTCACTTGAACAAACAATAATATAACTTATTCACCAATGACGAAACGCGAGCAAAACTTCAATTACGCGCGCATGCAACATCGGGGGGGGGGGGGGGGGGGGAGGGCAAAATACGAGATAAATTATTTTGGCATTTTCACACATTTCGGCCCGCACACTTCCTGGAGAGTCGGCGGAATTGAAAACTGGGGCGTTGGCTTTGGTTTATGAGCCGAAGGAGTCTACGTTCAGAGAGGCAAAATAATTATTTCCAGATTTAATGGCTCATAAAATTCTGATCGGCAGAGAATAATCTCATTTCCACCCCTAGGCGACTTCGAATTAATGAAAATCAAACTTTAAAATGCTCCATAAAATGAAGAAATTTAAGTTTTTTGTTTTTTGTTTTTGTTTTTGTTTTTTTTTTTTACCTAACACCCCGTTATTTTTATGGACGTGGAAAGTACGAGCGAAATATCAACGCGAGACAGTAAAATTTAATATGCGTCAAAATAATTACCTATAATGCAATTAACGGATATTGCGTCCAAAAAATCAAAACAACACAAGAGACAAACCGTTCTACCCCTTTTATAAAGCCATCAGAATATCCCTCTCACCGAGTTCTAAGATCAAGAAATTAACAAGTATGACTTAAAGACATCTCGAGGTCACAACAGGCTGAAGAGGTTTTTGAACAGATTAACTCAATCATTAGCGGATCCAGGAATGCATCCTTTTCTCTCTTATCCCATTAGAACGTGTGTGTTAGAAAAGGACGGATCAGGAGTAGTCACGTGATTTTCATCCCATATTCTGTCCTTTTACAACACATGCGTTCTTATGGGAAAAGAGAGAGAACAATTTCCTAGATCCGTTGTTAGTGAACTCAATTGAATTGTAGGATCCTGCTGTGACTTTTAGTCTCTGCCGTTATTTAGTGTATTCCAGTCAAAACTATCAGAATACTAATTGATTTGCACCAAACCAATCAAAACGAAAATGAAGATAAAAATAAAAACAAAAATGTGTTTAAGCATCAGAAGGGAAGGAACAGACCAAAGGAAAAATCACACTTCACACAAACTAATTTTTTTTCAAAAGATAAACCTGTCAATTTTTTCAAAAAAAAAAAAAAAAAATGATTCCAAGGATTAAGGGTGAGGAGTCTTCAAAGACGAAGTATTATTCATTGAGAGAATTCTTTTTTTTTAAATCCAAGATGTATTTCGTTTGTGTTAAAGAAACTGCACAGTGACATATTTACTAAAGGGGAATTCTTTTAACCCAAGGAAAATGTCTGCTGCTGCAAGTAAAAGATTACTTGTGTGACAAGTCATTCTCCATCATGCAACAGAACTTAACTTCCCGCAAGGAAAACTGTCGCAAGTAAACGTGTTTCCTTGTTTTTAAAGAAGTGATTTCTCTCAGTGTTTCTTCGGCTGTAAATAAGTTGGATGCACATAGAATACAGTATTTTACAGGTTACCAATCAGACGGCTTTAATTATTCTGTGGAAGTGCTTTCTCTGCATACACAGGGTGTTTCTAAACTAGAGGTAAAGAGTTTGAAGATGGAATTTACAGGTTTAAATAAGACTTGTTTTCCCAGTAAACATGTGCCCGTAGATGTCTCCCTGCTGAGCTATACAGCACCCGAAATTGTCGAATTTATTGTTTTGTTGGAATAGCGTCCACAATTTGTCAAAACTTTAGGGGGCTCCAGCTAAGCACAGAGATATTTTCGGACGCCTGTTCATAAAAAAAGAAAGTCTTATTTTTACTTGTAGATTTTGGGGTGAAACTCTGCTCCTCTAGTTTAGAAACACCCTGTCTGAATAGAAGTGTTCTTTTGAGCAATAAAAAGTATTAATGCATTACCAGAAGTCTGTTTACAGATTCCAGATAATACTTGATTGAACGGAATAATTAAATGTTTTTTTGGTTGCCGGTAAAATACTCTTTCCTTCTTGAATGCAAGACAAATCAAAGGCTATCAAAGACGGTATTAAACGCAAGCAAATACAAAAACATTTTTGGCAGGGTATATTAGCCGTGTATACGGCTATTGTAGAACACAGAGAACACTAATCATAATGCTAGGAATAAACATGGAAGTAATGATACGACGCTCGGTCCGGGTTTCAATCACACACTTCACTTTATCCAAATCGAAATAGCGCGTCATTTTAACTAGAATCACTGTGTTAAATAGACATGTGGTGCACGTCTAGAGAACATTGACAATTATTGCAGTGTGAAAACCGATACTTAATTGATGATGAGGAAAATGAAGATTTATAATGAATCTTTTCCTTGTTCAAAAGTAATAACTTGCGCGAATAGAACAAGGGGTTCAAGTAAAGGTATAGATGGCGATAACATACGCAAGTAAAAATGGCCTCGACTTACAACGCGTGTTTGGGATTCCCGGGGAAAACGAATCTAACATTCGTTCACAAACTTAAATTCATACGAGATCGGCACATGCGTGCGGTTTTGACATTCAGATTGTTTACATATGACGGGATACTGTTTGGTAAAACAAAAACAAAAAAACAAAACAAAACAAAAAACAAAAACAAAAAAATTAATAATAATAATACCAATGACCACAAAAAATGTCAGTTCAAACTCAGATTGAGTGAAAATTATTCGCGATTCGTTATTTACGCTACTTGTTAATAATAATTGCATAGAAATTCATAAAAATTCACGATTTGTTGTAATTAATGATAAAAATAATTTTCTAAACGTATTTTGATTTTCATGGTTTTCCCTAGTTAACAATCAGAATTAACTGTTCATTTGCACACAGCAACAGTTTGCAAGAGCCCTTTTCAACCTGGCTCATTCGCGTCAGCCTAAAAGGCAAAAGAACAAAAAAAGTGAACGTCGAAACATGAGAAAATTTCCAGAAAAGCGCCCATAAAACAACGGGTACACTCGTGCTAAAAAATCAGCATTGAGCTTTAATAGACGCTTCTGCCTGTAGAGAGCACCTCTTGTTTTAAGGGTCATTTTCTAAGAAATCATAAGCGTCGGTAGACGCAGACGGCAAGTCAGGTAACCCCACTCTACTACCACCCTCTCTACGACCTGACAAGTCTGCGCTGCGTAAACGCTTATAATTACAGAAATTATTTCATTCCCCCAAACCGTGCCTTGATATGATCCTGTAGCGAAAAAACTACGCAACCAAACTCATCAAACTTGGTCTTATTTTAACCAGCGTGTTCTGTGCTCGTGCCTTTTTTTTGTTTGAACGCAATCCGTCTAATATTTATTGAGAAATGATAAAAAAACTGAATTTCTTATTATAACGGCTATTTCAAACTACGCGGTAACTCTACTCTCATTGGCTACTGCCTTTTAGTATTTGAGATCGCCGCGAGAATCGACGCTTCATCGTCAGTCAACAACAACTGCACATCATTTCAAAACAAAAACATTTCTCCCTGCTTTGACACTTTTGAAATAAACTCGTTACAAATACATGAGTGATACAAGTGATTATTGTTTCAATTGCAACGGAGGCCGTGAATTACGAAATTTGTCCTCCTCAGTTCTTCTTTTTAAATAAATGTACCAAACATCTTTTCTAGTTATTTCTTTTGTGTGCCTCTAATTTGCTGTATGCACGCGTATAGTAAAGGTTGGTTTGCTCTCACAGTTAGGTACTTTTGCATATTCATTTACTTAATAACTATTCTAGCTCTGAAGCTGAAAGTATTCGAATTTGGGCATAACCGCGGAGCTTCATTTTCCTCTTCATTGTTTGCAAATGCAACACCTGAGTACGTACCGTAATACTGTTGATCACTGGAGGGAGAGTAGTTTCTGCTGTGTTTACAGTACCTTTGTGATTTTAGCACAGAATTATACAATGTATTATTCTGTGATTTTAGTATAATTATTCATAAGCAAGTAGTGACAAAAGTTCTTTGCTGTGTACTTGTAGAGTTTACAACTGATATGTTTATTTGATGAGAACTGGTAGTGACAGTACCTTATTTCCCTGAAGTTACAGAATTGAGCTATAGCGGATCTGCCAGCGGCAGAGTAGCCAGTGGCGGATCGGCCAGAGGCGGCCTAGCCAGTGGCGGACCGGCCAGCGGCGGATCGGCCAGCGGCGGATTGCCCAGTGGCGGATCGGCCAGTGGCGAATCGCCCAGTGGCGGATCGGCCACCGGCAGACTACCCAGTAGCGGATCGGCCAGCGGCGGCCTAGCCAGTGGCGGATCGGCCAGCGGCGAACCAGCCAGTGGCGAATTGGCCAGCGGCGGATTACCCAGTGGCGGACCGGCCAGCGGCGGACCGGCCAGTGGCGGATCGGCCAGCGGCGGATTACCCAGTGGCGGATCGGCCAGTGGCGAATCGCCCAGTGGCGGATCGGCCACCGGCGGACTACCCAGTGGCGGATCGGCCAGTGGCGGACCGGCCATCGACGGACCGGCCAGTGGCGGATCGGCCAGCGGCGGCCTAGCCAGTGGCGGATCGGCCACCGGCGGACTACCCAGTGGCGGATCGGACAGTGGTGGACCGGCCAGTGGCGGATCGGCCAGCGGCGGACCGGCCAGCGGCGGACCGGCCAGCGGCGGATTACCCATTGGCGGATTGGCCAGTGACGAATCGCCCAGAGGCGGACCGGCCAGTGGCGGACCGGCCAGTGGCGGACCGGCCGCGGCGGATTACCCAGTGGCGGATCGGCCAGTGGCAAATCGCCCAGTGGCGGATCGGCCACCGGCAGACTACCCAGTAGCGGATCGGCCAGCGGCGGCCTAGCCAGTGGCGGATCGGCCAGAGGCGGACCGGCCACCGGCGGACTACCCAGTGGCGGATCGGCCAGCGGCGGACCGGCCAGTGGCGGATCGTCCGCCGGCGGACTACCCAGTGGCGGATCGGCCAGCGGCGGACCTGCCAGTGGCGGATCGGCCAGCGGCGGCCTAGCCAGTGGCGGATCGGCCAGCGGCGGATCGGCCAGCGGCGGATCGGCCAGCGGCGGACCGGCGAGAGGTGGATCGGCCATCGGCGGACTACCCAGTGGCGGATCGGCCAGTGGCGAACCAGCCAGTGGCGAATTGGCCAGCGGCGGACTAGCCAGTGGCGGATCGGCCAGCGGCGAACTAGCCAGTGGCGGATTGGCCAGCGGTGGACCGGCCAGCGGCGGGACGGCCAGCGGCGAGACGGCCAGTGGAAACGGAACTGTAGGTTAGCATATGGATCAGGGAAAAGAAAGGGAAATGAGACTGTTGTCCCTATCGTAAAATGAGCACTCGAGAGTCTATGTGAATGTTGGCCGGAAACTATTCATAACTGCTGGCTAGTCAGCTGATGGATAACAACTGTAGCTTTTATTTGTGGAATGAGAAACTGGAATTTTACAAGCTAAAACCAGAGTATATCCCATCAAAAACCTTTCCAGGTGCAAGCAGACGGCATCAGGTAATTATGTCTGTCACAAAAAGCCGTTCCAATGCATCCACTCAAAGATATGATATGATGGGAACGGCAAGTCTCCTCCAAAAGGGCATCCAGCAGGGCAAATGTTAATCATTTTTCAAAATCAACACTATCCATCTGCGGCGAATTTAGTGAAGGAAAAACTTTGAGGGATGTATTTCTTTATTTTTTATTTTCAAACGCAAAAACTTGCCGCCGTTCATCGCTTTAAAAAAGAAAAATATTAATTATTATTATTATTTTTTTTTTTTTTTTAAGGCGATGAACGGCGGCAAGTTTTTGCGTTTGAAAATAAAAAATAAAGAAATACATCCCTCAAAGTTTTTCCTTCACTAAATTCGCCGCAGATGGATAGTGTTGATTTTGAAAAATGATTAACATTTGCCCTGCTGGATGCCCTTTTGGAGGAGACTTGCCGTTCCCATCATATCATATCTTTGAGTGGATGCATTGGAACGGCTTTTTGTGACAGACATAATTACCTGATGCCGTCTGCTTGCACCTGGAAAGGTTTTTGATGGGATAATTAATTACAAGAAGTAATTACCACTGAGGGCAGCAATGAAGGGCGTTCATAAGAGGGGGAAAAAAACGGCCATTTTTTTCTCCACCGTAACAACCGAAGATTTTATTTCAAAACACAACTAGGGGAAAGGGGGCATTGTTGGGAATAAACTTCGGGTAGAGGAGGCATCATGGGCGGATACAGGGAATTGTCTTTCTCTCTCTTCTCCCATTTGAAAGCGTGCGTTAGAAAAGGACAGCAGAGGGGACCAAAGTCACGTGATGGCCCCCTCTGTTGTCCTTTTCTAACCCACAAGTTAAAATGGAAGGAGAGAGAGAAAGACAATTCCCAGTATTCGCCAATGGGAAGCACCACCATTCAAATTAAGAAGAAATGACAATTCAGAACAAAGCAGAGCTGCCGTTTTGCATTTAATTAATGACATTTTTCAATTCACTGATGATTCCAACGGCTGAGAAAAGATTACAAAGTTCAGTTCAGTGTATGACTGATGTACGAAAATATTCGCATCTGTAATCTTTTCTCAACCGGAGGAGTCGTGAATGACTTGAAAAAAAAAAAAAGAAACATCAAAATATTTTAATTAATTAAAAGCGTTTCCACGGATTGAAAAAAAGATCACAGATCGGAGTATTATCGTGCATTGCGGTCATACACTGAACTGAACTGTGTAATCTTTTCTCAACCGGTGGAATTCATCGCTGTATTGAAAAATTCTATTAATTATACGCAAAACGGCAGCTCTGGATGTGTGCGCGGAAAACTTCCAATCCCCTGAGACAAAAACCCGTGAAAATGAGACCTGGTCCCGTCAATAATAACTCACAAAGATTACAAAAAAAAAAAAAAAATCCCATCATCCATCCCGATTTTTTCTTCCTCGAAAATCGGGGAGACGTTTCGAGGAATGCGTTGAACCAAATCCCACCCAGAGAGCAATAGACTCTAATATTTTGAGTTCTCAAGAGAGAGGGCAAAGACACAACTCTCATACAGGTCCCTTGGAAAGTGGAAAGAAAGGAGGGAGGAAAAATGAAAAGGACGAATGAAAACACAGAAGGTAAAGGAGATGGGGTGGGAAAACCCGCTCTCTAGTGCATGCAGTCATATATGCGGGGCCTAATTAAATTAATGGACTCCAATTCTCTTACTTAGATGTAAATTAGGGACTTAAACTTCGTTCCAGGCACCGAAGCATCGTTCGCGAGGGATTTTGTCGGACCGGAGAAGACTCGTCGCGAAAGTCCGTCTTGCTTCTACAGGATGAGGCAAATACGCACAAACCTTGCGAGTTCTCTTTTTTTCCGGATCGATCAATGGAGCTGTTGCAAACTTTTTCTACAGGCTTATTAACAGATGATTATGGGGTAATACCCTGTAAAAATAACGATTAGCGCACTAAAAAATCACGAAATCCACTCCTAAACTCACAAAATGCTTTTAAACGCGAGACCGTAATGGCGGCCGAGGCCGCGGTTTTCTTATGGCAATTGTATGCTTCTTCTTCTTGTTGTGTGGTGTTGCGAGACTACCTCCTGTAGATGGCGCTGATTGAAGATAGGGAAACCCAATGCAAACCGCGGCCCCGGCCGCCATTACGGTCTCTCGTATAAAAGCATTTAGTGAATTTAGGAGTAGATTTCGTGATTTTTTAGTGCGCTAATCGTTATTTTTACAGGGTATTACCCCGCAATCAACAAATAATAAGACTGTAGCAAAAGTTTGCAACAGCTCCATTGCCTCCTCACTCTTTGAGTCCTTGGACTATAACCTTCCAAAGAAATTTCCCTGATCTAAATTTTTACTTTAATCAGTTGCCTCCCCAAGAGTCCCTATTAGAGTACCTATATAAGGAGAGTATGGCCATCTGCGATCATGGAGCTCTTAGGGCCCAATTTCAAAATGGCGGCGGTCGTGATGTTTGAGGTTATGTTACATTGTTGGTGAGAACGGTGTCGGTGAACGGTGAGTTTGATGACCGTTTCCCGCTAGAAGATGCAAAAGATAACCTCAACGGTTACACCGATTACACGATCGACCCGGTCGGCCATCTTGAAATTGGGCCCTAAGAGCTCCTTAAACGCCTAAAATGGCGCAACCAATCAGCGTAGGATTCACAGATGGCTATACTCTCCTTATATAGGTACTCTAGTCCCTATATACTATGAGAGTTGTGCCATTGCTGAATCCATTTCTGATTGGCTCTCAGATTTAGGCTGCCGAGAAAGCTCCAAGAGGCAAATGCAAAATGGCGGACGGTTTGTTTACTTTCCGCGAACTCGCTTTCATTACACATTTGAAGTAACAGTGACCGCGGTAATTTTTGTGAATTTTTCCTCTGCTTGACTTTCATTACGGAGAACATTGCCTCTTTCAATAACGACCGTTATTGTCGAGAATCTGAACCTAACCTATAAGAGATAGCGAAATAGTGGCAACAGCGCAGGGGCAAATGGCCATCCGCCATTTGCATTATGCCTCTTATGGGGGCTCCATTGATCCGCTTCTTCTTCTTCATTTTGAGAGTCTTGTCGCAACTCTCATAGCGTATAGGGACTCTAGCCTCCACATAACTTGAGTCCTCGTAACACTGCTGCCATATTGGGGCGAAAAAGCCGTGCGTTTTACAGGGGTTTAAATGGGGACGATACGGCTTTTTACCCTCGATCGGGCAACACTGCCCCGCACTATGGTCTAAGATCGAAAGTGGCAAAAATGAGTGGAAAAGTGTTATCAAAAATCATATTTTTCGACCTTATAAGTTGACTTTCCCGGGACATTTTTGGCTACAACTCGTCAAGAGTGTAGTGTGACTGCAGTGGCGTCGCGTGCCATCTGGCAACAATGCAACTCCTCCATTTAAACTCATCAAATATATCGAATTTTCCATGTGCACTGTGCAACCCCTGAATTCGATATTTTCCATGAGTTTGAATGGATAGAATACATTGTTGCCGAATTAGACGCGACGCCACTAAGTGTGAGATTAAAATTGGTTTCGAAAGTTTGTAAATGATGAATTAATAATTAAATTTTTGACTTTGACCCCCTGCCCCCCCGCTCCCAGTTGACCAAATTTAAAAAAAACGGTTCGTATTCTGAAAGCTGATGCTCAGCTCTATCATTCCTGAAAGTTTCAAATTTTTCTGAGGGGGGCACTCCTAATGGCAGCTGGATGGACCCCTTTACCACGACGCCAAAGTTACGGCTTCCGAAGAACTAGACATAATTTACTGGTGGACAAATTTTATCAGCACGAGGAATGAGGCAGTGGTGGGAAAGTAGTGTTAAAGGGGGAGAGGGGGGAGAGGAGAAAAAATAGGTTAGAGAAACACAGAGTGCAAAAAAGGAAGAGGGGGGAGTGTTAGCGCGTAGGGGGTGGTAAAAGAGACTAATAGCTGGAGGCGTTTAAAATGCCGGTTGACTTAAGCGCAAGTTCTCTGTATTGAACTTTCGCGGAAAGAGCGTAATAATTGCAATTCAACACTTCGCAGTCGCATTTTTAGAGAGTTTTAAAAAAGGGCCGCGCTCAACTTGTTCTCTCGACTCTAACCGTGAAACGTAAACCCGCGATAAAAGCGGATGAAATGTTTCGCAACATTTAAAATGAGCCAAACTACCACACTACCACACCGGTCACACACACACACACACACTGTCTCACACTACCGCGAAGCTAGCCAACAATACAAAGCTCTCGAGTTAAAAAGGCTCCCTTATCTATCTGTGTTAGGAGATACCTTCCCTCCGTTCGGCTGTAGAATACAGCAAATACAATGCGTTGCCCTATTGGTCGCTTATTTACTTTTGCTTTCAACCGATAATTAAGGTGATTTCAGGGCCGATCAGTTCAAACGAATGGTTCTGCAGACATTTGCTAACAAAATTTCACCATAAACCACACCCATTACTCTTCGATAAAGTTCAAGTTTTGGAGTAACTTTATTGAAATTTTGCAGTACAGCTTGAACTTTAGCACGCTAAATTCCAAATTTTGCCTCTGCTTTACATTAATACTTAATTTCACTCCGGGAAACGGAAAATATCGACACCTAACCTCCAAATGACGATCTAGAGATACTAAGAAAATTGTGGAAAAACCGTAGAAACAGAAGGAAAACTGACACAAAATTCGGATTCTTCGGCTCAAATTACAGCACGCGGCCCACTCACATGCTAAATGCAGACGTTTCAGGATATTTAGTCAAACTCCGTCCATTAGGAGTGTGCGTTAGAAAATGTACTATCCATAATGAGAGTCCGATTGCAAATATGTATACATTTCGTAAAAATCGATTAGTTTCAACTGTGGAAACCACGTCGGGCTGCTCAAAAAGTTGGTAGTTTTTGGCTAAATTGACGACTTTACGCAAAAATGCAAAGAGGAACAGGTGGATCCAGCAATTTGGAACCAACGTATTTTCCCCATTTGATTTCACGAGAAATAATCGATTAATCATTTTGCTGTAGCCCCTTTAAGAAGCGGTTGTTTACTACACATTCAAATGGGGAGAAAGTATAAGGTTGCCAGATTGCTGGATCCGCCTACGGAGAGGAACGTCGGCACATACGAGCATACTTTGGGGCAGTGGCGAGGCGTGAAATTCGGCATTAATGTATTTTCTTCATTTAAATTCACCAAAAAAGCCGAACACTTCAGTCATCGGCGATGACCAGACATTTCGACCTTTCTAGTGTGTTTAAATAGGAAAAAAAGAGCGTTGCCAAATCGCACACCTCGCAACTGCTTCGGGGAGATACCCTGAAAAATTCAAATTGAAACATTAAAAAAAACCCGGGAATTATGAAATACGAAAATTCCTATAAACCTCCAAGCGTGCAAGTGAGGCACAGAAATGTTATCACTCGCACACAATAAGCTCAAGTCGAAATGAAATGAATGAATTACGGCTTTAATTCTGAACGATTTTTGCTAGTTTTGGGCTCAAAAAATTCCATGAGAAAAAATTACGCAGGTGCTGACGTTACTGAATTCTACCATTTTCCTTTCTTTTCAATTTAAAACGCAAAAAAAAAAAAAAAAAAAAAAAAAAAAAAAAAAAAAAAAACTTTTCTCAAAAGATACTAGTTGAGCTACCCATGGAATGGGGGCAGTTGCAAGGGTCTGAAATGTTGCGTTTTTTATAAAGAAATTGAAAGTACTTGATGAGCTGAGAACAAACATGCGTTTGGTTTCCAATGAAGTCCCATTGTTCCGGAGATAGGGTTTTGGCCCAAAATACACTGTTTTAAATGGGGATTCCGCGCAGTGACACCACTACAGCCACGATTTTTTGCAACTTCACACGAGTGTGTCTCCAAAACCAGGGCACTTGGGAAAAAAACCAAAGGCACCACCGTTCTTATGTCATCAAGTATTATCATTTTCCTTATAAAAAACACACCATTTCAAATTCAGACCCTTGCAACTGCCCGATTGAAATATGAAGTTTCGCCTGAAATAACCTTAATTGATTGTTCTACCGATGCGTAGTTATTTCGGATTTCATCACACTGCCAAATGGGTGGATTTGAAGTAAACTTAGTAAATACCTTCAGTGCCTAATGTTTATTTCTTGTTTATTTGCGTTCAGACAACCAATACTGGCTGGATGGAGCCATGGCCACTCTACAGCATAAACTGGACTCCGTCCCGATCAAAGGTAGAGCGAAGAATGTCATCATGTTCCTTGGCGACGGAATGTCTGTGCCGACAATAACTGCAGCTCGAATTTACGGTGGTCAAATAGCAAGTAAAAAGGGCGAAAGTTCTTCTCTGTCATGGGAGCGTTTCCCATACACTGGATTAGCTAAAGTAAGAAAATCTTAAATAATAATTTAAAGAAAAAGAAAAAAAAAAAAGAAGAAAAAAAAAGGCCAACAACGAGTCTAAAGCACCAAAACTTAGTTACACATCCGACAAGAAAGTCAGTGGTGTGTAAGTACTACCGACGTATTACAGATTGTCGCAAGATTTTCACGAGATAAGTTTCGCCTTCAAGGTTCTGGTTCGGCCACTCTTCGTACTCCTTACACCTTGCAGGTGAGAGGCCAGTGCGGGGGGGGGGGGGAAGTCGTTGTTGCAGATCAGTCCCCCACTCACACTCATGACTGAAAAAAGTGTGAAAATCTCGCGACAATCTTTAATTCGTCGATAGTACTTGTTTTTCTCATAGAGTGCCTGTTCATCAAAGATTCGTGGGAAGACTACGGCAAAAACTCTAAAATACAATGATAGAATGGAGCTGTTGCACACTTTGAATACAGGCGATTAAAGGACCGATTCAGGCGTATTTTCCAAAAATAACAATGGAAGTAAGCATCAAAAACGACATAATGTGTTCGCGACATTCACCATCCATCAGTGTTAATTTTACTAATTTTTAGGGTTTTCGAATAATTCTACGCCTACAATTCCACTGCCACATCGCCATCTTATGTATTTTGAGACGCTGATTTCAAAAATGCTATCAGTGTACATTAAACTCGCCTAGATTTTACGTAAAGTCGAAATTGTGTCTTCTTAGCAAAAAATTCGAAATTCTGGAAAAAGTATGAGTTTCGAGTAAAAACTATTGCCGAATTTGAAATCAGCGGGTCAAAATACATGGACAGATACGCGAGAGGGATGAGAAAGAGGTATCGTATGATGAGAAAACCTGAATTTACGTCCATAACAGCCGGACACACTATGTTGTTAAGGCGTAAAAATCTAACAATGGTAGCACTAAAAACTTACAAAAATGACTCCTAAGCTCAGGAAAATGCTTTTAAACGCGCGTTCGTAATGGCGATGTTGGGATCTAATAAGAAGATATTCCTTTTTTATTCGTCACTAATGGTGCCAAAGGAAAGTCGTATTTTATTGGCAATTCCTTGATGGAGTGACAGTACTATTTATTGATGGGGATCTCCCATTATTGGAGCGCAACACCGACATTATGTTCGCGCGTTTAAAAGCATCTTATGAGTTTAGGTGTGGATTTCGTAAGTTGTTAGTTGTTCCTAGCATCGTTATTTTTGGAGCTTTTTAGATTCAACTGAACCGACCTTATAGCGTGTAAAGTGTGTACCATTAATGCTTTCGGTTATTTTAGAACGTTTGCATTAATGTTTTGTAAAAGGCTTGCGCTTTGCATAAAAAAAAGATGGACGAATTATGAATTTGTGAAATCAAAGAATGATAGAATCGCCGCCCGAAACAAAGGAGAGTGTGAAAGGAAATATGTTCGAAGCGTGAATGTTGCCTAAACAATCAGATGAAGGATCAGCTTGTGTTGACTTATCAACTCAAGAAATAAGCAGGGAATGGAAGCCGAAGCGAAACCAAGGATATAATCAAACTTTGCGTCTCTTTCAAGACAGAAGACCTTGAGAATTCCTCCAATACCAGTAATTCGACATTGATAAGTGATTTTTTGATGTTCTCGCTCTGCTGTAGAAATTAACATCAAAAGCTGAAGTAAGAATTATTGCAATCAAAGTTACGAATAACTGAAGTCCACACTCCACATAAACAGAAAAATCGCTTTGGTAGCGCTGACGCAAAAACTTCGTTTGAAAATGACCAAGTAAAATACTCTAGTTGATATAAATAAAGGTTTACGCCTAACTAACGAAATTATAGCAGGTGAACCAACGATTTGGTTGGCTCAACTACAGCCTTTAGCTGGGTCGTTTTCAAACCGAAAGTTTTGTCGGCGCTACTAAAGTGTTTTTTTCTGGTTTCCCCCCCCGTGTCGCTCTCAAAAATAGATAAAAATTCGTAATGTTTTAAATCAAAATTCTGATTGTGCGATTAAAATTTTGAACGACGAATATAAATATTGGTTAAGAGGTAAATGGGTCTGTTGCAAACTTTTGCTACAACAATTAAGCGTGTATAATCTCATGTAAAATCGCCTAAAAAGTCCATTGGTGGCATCAGAAAGTCATAAAATTCAATAATAAACTCACATGAGGCGTTTAATGAAATCCAAGATGGCGGAGAAATATCGAGCCATTTGTATGCATGCACCACGAACATCCAAGGATAGCCAACCTCACAATATCGATCACAACCAATCACAAGGTAAACAAACACATAACCTCTACCTCCAGTGAGGTTGTTAAAAATGGCCATCCTTGGATGTGCACGGTGCATGCATACAGATTGCTCGATCTTTCTCCGCCATCTTGGATTTCATTAAACGCCTCTTGTGAGTTTATTATTGCATTTTATGACTTTCTGACGCCACCAATGGACTTTTCAGGCGATTTTACATTAGATAAACATCTTTCAATCGTTGTAGCAAAAGTTTGCAACAGACCCATTGCATATTTTTCGGCAGAAAGAGACGCAAATTTAGATTTCAGTTGTGGCTCCGGCTCCGAACCTATGGGAATCAGATATTCTTCTAAAAGATTCGCCGATTTGAGGGAAAATTGCAAAATATAAGAAATAATCTGCTTTCAATTTCAGACTTACTGCGTGGATAAGCAAGTGCCCGACTCAGCTTGCACAGCGACGGCTTACCTCAATGGAGTTAAGAACAACCAGGCTACGATCGGAGTCAACGCAAAGGTCAAAAGGGGAGACTGTGCAGGTCAGTGTTGCCGGATTTGGGGGAAAAAATATGCACACTTAAATTGAAATGGGTCTGTTGCAAACTTTTGCTACAGCGCTATAGAGTGTTCAATCTCACGTACAATCGCGTGAAAAGTCTATTGGTGGCATCAGAAAGTCATGAAATGTGATAATAAACTCACAAGAGACGTTTAATGGAATCCAAGATGGCGGTAAAATATCGAGCAACCTGTATGTATGCACCACGAACATCCAAGGATAGCCAACCTTACAATATCGATCACACCCAATCACAACGTAAATAAACACATAACCTCTGAAGCTGTGAGGTTGTCCACGTTGGCAATCCTTGGATGTTAAAGGTGCATGCATACAGATTGCTCGATATTTTACCGCCATATTGGATTTCAATAAACGTCTCTTGTGAGTTTATTATTGCATTTTATGACTTTCTGATGCCACCAATGGACTTTTCGGGCGATTTTACATACGATGAAACAATCTGTATCGTTGTAGCAAAAGATTGCAACAGACCCATTGTATGGAAAATGTGTACCTTTGACGCAAACTCTGATTAGAATTCATTCTTTGAGATGGCAAAAGTCGTTTACACGGTCGTCCAAAAAGTTAATACCATAAGAGTAATAGAGATGTAATTAAGTAATAGAGATGGTTTAATTCGCGCGGATTTATCAAACTACCCTCGTAAGTCAGTAACCATTAGTTCATTTGAAAAATCTAAATGGCAACTTACACAGTTAATTTGAGCTCTAGCAAACTTTTGCGACAGGTAATTGTAGAGTTGATTCTTGCATGAAAACTGGTAAAAATGACGATGAGTACACTAAAAAATTAAAAAATTCATTCTCAGAATCGGGCGTAATGGGGGAGCTACGATGGTATCATAGGAGATTCCTTCTAATGGGTCTGTTGCACACTTCGGCTACAGCATTTTAAAGTATCAATTACTATGTAAAAAGCCGAGAAAATAACGATGGCAGCATCAGAAAACACTAAAATTTAATAGTAAACTCACAAATTGCGAAAAACACTGGACACTATTCACCCCTGTATCTTTCCACCACGTGCACGATATTTCGCAAAATTAGCGCGGCACATTCAAATAATCACGGCCGACTGTCATCAGAGCTGACTTCATAAACAAATAAACAGTAAACACTGACGGTGTCTGTTCAAATTCTTACGTTTCAATATCCTTAATTCCTCACAAAAGGTTGTGAAAGGTACGGAAACCGACATTTGTGTCGAAAACTTATCAAAATGAAACAATAACACACAGGAGTTCCAAGGATGATGATCAAAGTTGGAATCATCCTTGGAACTCCTGTGTGTTATTGTTTCATTTTAATAATTTTTCGACACAAATATCGGTCTCCGTACCTTTCACAACCTTTCGTGAGGAATTGAGGATATTGAAACGTAAGAATTCAAACAGACGCCGTCAGTGTTTACTGTTTATTTGTTTATGAAGTCAGCTGTGATGACAGTCGACCGTGATTATTTGAATGTGCCGCGCTAATTTCGCGAAATATCGTGCACGTGGTGGAAAGATACAGGGGTGAATAGTGTCTAGTGTTTTTCGAAATTTGTGAGTTTATTACTGCATTTTAGTGTTTTCTGATGCTGCCATTCTTATTTCCTCGGCTTTTTACATAGGAATTGATACTGTAAAACGCTGCAGCCGAAGTGTGTAACAAACCCATTAGAGACATAACTTTAATTCCGGAGAGAAAGTGACAAATTAAACAGGTATCTCCTATGATACTTGCGTCCGCCATTACAATCTTGCGGTTACAGCAGTTTTCTGAGTTAAAATTTTACCGAATTTCCCCTTTGAAAGCAATATGAAAATTTGAGAGTAGATTTTGTGATTTTTTAGTGCGCTTCTCGTAATTTTTGTAAGGCTTTGCATCCAAATCAACAAGTAATAGTTATGGGCAAAAGTTTGAAACTCCCTTATCTTAGTTTTCAATGGCCCGTCAATTTCAGTTTAGGTGCAGATTTATTTTCGTTTTTCGAAATGAAAACTAAAATTGAGACTAACAAGGGGAGGCTCAGAAGTCGCCGCCTCCGATTTTGAATACAAATGCACGAAAATGTAGCTAAAGTAAAACTATTAGACCCGTGTTTCTCACTTTTTGCCAATGGGCCTGCCTAAAGCGTCAGGAATTTTTTGAAAGTTGCCGAAATTCACGTAAAAAACCCGATCGAAGAGCGTTCCGAATATTTACGTGAATTTCGGCAACTTTCAAAAAATTCCTGGCGCTGTAGGAAGGCCCATTGGCAAAAAGTGAGAAACACGGGTCTAATAGTTTAACATTTTCGTGCATTTGTTTTCAAAATCGGAGGCGGCGACTTCTGAGCCTTAATCTCTGAGAGGCATTATTGGGATTTAGCGTGCTAAAATAAACGCAGTCATTCAAAACGACGTCGACATTACACTCAGTCCAAAAAGTAAGATTGATCGAAGAGTTGTAAGTGAGGTTTGTGGTGACATTTTGTCCGCAAGAGTCAACAGAACCCTTTGCTTCACTCAAGTAAGCCGTTTCAGATGAGTTAGCCGAAAGCCATTCGTGACAAAGGGAATTTCACGAAAGTTGGCCGATAAAAGATGGGTCTGTTGCGTTTTTGCGCATGTGCAAGTACGCCAACACGTCTTTGTGAAACGAGCTGTATTCATGTGCAGCGAACAGATTTTAGAAAGCTGCGCATTTGCGCATCAGATTCAGTGCTGCCGATTTGCGTAGATTTAATTACATTTTTAAATTCACCGATGATTCCACCGGTTGAGAAAAGATTACATAATTCAATTTAGTGTATGCATGACTGAAATGCAAGAAAAAACTCTGATCTATAATCTTTTCTCAATCGTTGCTGGAAACGCGGTTAATTAATTTAAATATCCGCAAGTTTTTAAGGTTATCGACGAGATCAAAAGATCAAAAACACTAGTATTTTCGTGTATTACAGTCATACACTGAACTAAACTCAGTAATCTTTTCTCAACGGGTGGAATCTTCGGTTAGTTTCAAAATACCATTAAATCTATGCACCGGCGCAACCAGGATCTCTTCCATCTCTCTCATTTCCCATTTGAATGAATAAGTAGGAAAAGGACAGAAAGAGGGGGTTTTATCCCATTGTCCATCCTTGTCTAAACATACGTTTTTTAATGGAGAAAAGAGGGAGATTAAGAAACTCTCAGCGCGCTGCTGAATCTACGAAAATCGGCAGCTCCTATCAGATTTCTCCTTCCTGCATATCGGAAATGTTAAAGCGCTGATCCTGCGACATCAGTCTTCAGCCAACTCATCCGAAAATACCACGTAACCAAACTCGCTAAGCACATTTTCAAGTTTGTATTGATTCCTTTATTACCTTTCTTCTCCTCAGTCCGATGAAGGGAGACAAGGAAAAAAATCTAATTAAAGAAAGGGGCAGGAAAGAGCTTTCCACGATGGGCCTCCTTTCTAAGGACAGTTCATTGGCAGGGACCGGCATTAAGATAAAACTGAATCACCCCATTCACCGAATCACATGAAATTGAGATCCAATCACCTTAGACCGTAAACAGTTTAACTAATTTGTCGACAAAAGAATGACTTTACAGGGTGACTTTTAAAAAAGGCGCTTTAGAGAATTTCTCAAATTCTAGAACTAAGGAACAGTAGGTAAAGATCAATTCAAAAGTGTAGCACCTAGACCAACTAGACCAGAATCTTTGGCTAATTTTCAATTTTCATTCCTTTCAATCAAAATAAACTTGCCTCTAACTATTGTTCTCTAATTTGAAAGCGTTCCTCTATAAGAAGCCAACGATCAAATTCATTTTCATTTAATTTCTTTTTATAACAGGAGAAATAATGTTGAGAAGGTCCCAAGATCATCAATGGGGCTCTTGCAAACTTTTGCTAAAGAGGATTGAAGAGCTGATTCTTTATAAAAACCTGTAAAAATGACGATGAGTACACTAAAAAATCACGAAATTCACTCTCAGAATCGGGCTTAATGGCGGAGAGACGCAGGTATCATGGGAAATTCCTATCTAAATTGAGACAGATCTCTGTGTTTCCGTAGAGAAAGAGCCATAATATAGACAGGAATCTCCCATGATACCATAGCAGTTATGTGAGTTTACTGAATTTTAGACTTTCTTAGTGTGATTTTCGTGATTTACGCTGGTCTTTACATAAGATTGGACTATTTAATTGCTTATAGCAAACGTTTGCAAAAGCCCCATTTGGGTGCGCCTACACTTCTGAAAGGACCTCTAGTAAACCACGACTGAATGGGGCAGTTGCAAGGATCTGAAATGACGGTGTTTTTTTTTTTTTTTTTTTTTTTTTTTTTTTTTTTTTTTTTTTTTTTTTTTAATAACGTAAATTATAGTATTTGAAGATCTGAGCGCTGTGGTGCCTTTGGTTCATTCCTAAGCGTCCAGATTTTGGAGATACACACGAGTAAAAAAAGTTGTAAAAATAGAGTAAGTTGACGTCACGGCGCGGAATTCCTATTTAAAACAGTGTACTTTGGGTGAAAATCTCTCATTTGGAAAAATGGGACTCTTGACCTCAGCTCATCAAATACTTTCATTTTTTTTTTTTTTTTTTTTTTTTTTTTTTTTTTTTTTTTTTTTTTTTTTTCAAATACTTTATTTACAGAAAATACAACATTTCCTACCCTTGCAACTGCCCAATTATTAAAGAAATTGAGTTGGGATCATCAAAGGCCAACGAATTATGTTGAGCTGAGAATGATCAATTAGATAGGGCCGAGTTAGGGGGGGGGGGGTCCCCCACGTAGCGGCCTAAGACGATGGTCGCAACGTATGATAGTCGGTGGCGACTCGTTGAATGTGGCGCAACAACGGAGTATCTCCATTTTAACCTACGTAAAATAATCGACATTCGCAGGATTCATTGAATTACTACGAAAACGATACTTTTACAAGGGTTCAAATGGAAAAATACATGGATGCCAAATTGATCGAGCCGCCACTGGTTCAACTAATATGTCAACCCTCCTTCAAAAAAAAAACAAAACAAAACAAAAAAAAACAAAAATATCAGTTGGTCCTCGGTCAGTTTAACCTCGGAAAAATGAAAAATAAAATCTGATGTAAAAACCTGTGAAAATCACGAAAATCACACTAAAAACTTAATGAATAAAATAGTCATGAACTCAGAAAACAGATGTGACGGCAAGCTTGTTATGGTGGAGCCACGCAGGTATCATGGTATATTTTTGTCTAATTTGTAACTTTCTCTACAAAAACATACAGATACGTCTCAAATCGAATAGGAATCCAATTGGATTGGTAGCTCCAACATAAAGCCAGATTCTGAGAGTGAATTCAGTAATGGGGCTATTGCACACTTTTGCTATAAGCGATTTAATAGTCCATTATGGCGTAAAAACCTCAAAAAATAACAATGGCGGCACTAAAAACTTCCAAAATCCACGCCTAAACTCAATAAACGCAGTTATTTGCGGGAGCGTAATGGTGGCCGAAGGCACTAACAATGGGAGATTCCCATCTAACAATTCTGAAACTCCACCAAGAAGTGACCAATAAGAGACTACTTTCATTTGACACCGATGTCACTTGGTGTTGCGGTACCATTCATCGGATGTGGATCATCACTCTGATGACTAATTACTCTGTGAATCATCCTTGTCAGCATAGAAAGAGTGACGAAATTAAGATAGGAATCTCCCATTGTTAGTGCCTTCGGCCACCATTACGCTCGCACAAATAACTGCGTTTATTGAGTTTAGGAGTGGATTTTGGAAGTTTTTAGTGCCGCCATCGTTATTTTTTGAGGTTTTTACGCCATAATCGACTATTAAATCGCTTATAGCAAAAGTGTGCAATAGCCCCATTTTTAGTGTGCTCAGAGTCATTTTTATAGGTTTATACGCAAGAAGCAACTCTTCATTTACCTGTAGCAACAGTTTTCAAAAGCCCCATTAGTCGAAGGTTTCAATTAATTTACGCTTTTACGCGAGAAAAGGGACGATTTGCGAGTCTAGCCCAGGGCTGCCGTTTTGCGTATAATCAATGCTATTTTTCTATTCACCGATGATTCCACCGGTTGAGGAAAGATTACACAGTTCAGTTCAGTGTATGACTGTAATGCACGAAAATACTCTGATCTGTAATCTTTCCTTAATTGGTGGAAACTCCGTTGATTAATTAAAATACCCGCAAGTTTTTTAAAGTCATCGACGACTCCACCGGTCGAGAAAAGATTACAGATGCGAGTATTTTAGTTTATTACAGTCATGCACTGAACTCATCTGTGTAATCTTTTCTCAACCGGTGGAATCATCGGTGAATTGAAAAATAGCATTGATTATACGCAAAACGGCAGCCCTGGTCTAGCCTTCAAACCCGTCGTCACTCATTCACTCAAGACTTATAAAACCGTGGCACAACAATCAACAGAACTTCAAAGTCAACATTGACTCAAGTGGGTCAGCCAAAAAATTACATAGCGAGAGTGAGCCCACTACTGTGCGGCCAGCTTGAGACTTGACTTGTCAGCTTCAACGCAATTTCACACTTCAAATAATGCGCCAAACTTTTGGGATCTTGACTGATTTACGAGATACGTAGCATCTTCCTACTTTTCAAGGAAACTGACTTGACTTTCGCGGTTTTCTTAGAATTGGAGCGCGATAGAGAACTGGCGGTAAGTCAACCTCCCCCGACCAAGTGCAATAAAGTTTATACGAAGAGCTTCGCAGGTCTTTTCCACGAATTGAAAATGTAAATTATGGATGAATGCGTAGGCCCCCCCCTTCCAGACGAGTTTCCAAAGAGCTTCGGTAGGTCTATTCCGTGAGTTGATAAGTGAAAAATCCAAAAAAGAATTACAAGAAGCTTTATAACTACGTAATGGAAGAAGAGGTAAAGTTTAGTTGTTAACTGGTTATGAACACCTGATCCACAGATGTTATGTCCAAAACCGTAATGTCCAAACGGTAATGTCAGAAATTATACGTCCAAAGCTTGAATGTCCAAAATGAAATGTCCAAATCGTTAATGTCCAAATAAACGTACGCCAAGTTAGATTAACAAAATTTCCAAACACGTTGCGTCAAATTTGTAATTTCCAAGGAATTAAAACATATATAATATTTACCTGCATACATTCAAACAATATGAAGCTATGGGTTTTCTTCCGCGGGTGGTACTTTCAGCTGCAGCCTGTAACTATAATTGCACGAAGATATCTCTCTACTGTACCTCAATAAAGAATATATGTCGATAAGGATTGGATCAATTTAAAGGAGAAAAAAATGAAGAGAAGCGATAGTACGAGTAAAAAAAGAATTTTTCTGGACTTAGGACAATATTTTGCTCACATTCATAGGTTTTGGACTTTTCTATTTGCACTTGTCTATAAATTGGACATTATAGTCTTATGGACACAAGAGCGTTGGACAAAATATAGTTTTGGACATTCATGTTTTGGACTTATCATCTGGGAACCGAACACCTACTTCTTCGTTTTATCGCAATGAGGGTTCCTTGTCATTTCATCTAAATATGTTTGACAAACATGCCATTTGACCTACAAATTTAGACTTAGTATAGTTTCAACGAAGAGCAATAGCGATAGAGAGGGCGGGGCCGTACATGTTTTAAGTTCTATCTGAAACTGTAAAGCATGCGCGATCTGAATCTGTTTTGTTTGCCTCACTTTTTTTAACCTTCAATCAAACATTGTAATTAATCCAATGGAAATTGGTTTGAAACGAAAGTGCAAGTGTTTCAGAGTGGCTATCTGGACACAGAATTCTAATACAACTATCCAGGTGAGAAAATTTTGCTTTTTTCTGTCATGTGCCAGATTCTTTATAGTGCATTAGTGCAAATCCTTTCAGAAGAAATAGTCATATCGATTTCTGAGCGTCCAGAGAGCCACTCTGAAACACTTGCACTTTCGTTTACAACCAAGTTCAAACGTATCTTTTATTTTAATTTAACTGTTAGAAGAAGTGAGGCAAAAAAACCGAGTGTGAAAATGACCATAAGAGATTTCCATCATGGATACCTCCCTGAAGATTCATTATCACGCTCCACTCAGATGAGAATCGATAATTTTTCCAAGTTTCGTTCCGCTAAATCTTGTCACCAAAAATGTCTCAAATGAGGAAAAAAAAAATTACTTCCAACAAAACTTTTGCACTTTTTTTCTAAAATACAGGGTGTTTCTAAAACTTATGTCATCCTTTCTACCACGTATTTTTGAGGTCAAAATAAGACTTTTTTTCCCTATAAACATGTGTCCGAAAATGCCCCCGTTTTGAGCTACAGCCCCCCAAAGTTTTAAAAAATTGTTGGTATTTTTGGAATATCGACCAGATTTATGAACCGAATGTCATGAAAATTGGTGTCCCGAGGTACTTTTACGTGTAGAATCCATTAATGGCCTTGAGAAATTCAGAAATGAGGTTTGACTGTACTTTTCAGGCAATCTTATACCTTCAACGACACAAATTTTATGTTACGGAATGGAAATTTGAAAAATAAATAATGAAATCAGATGGGAAAAACTCTTAGAAAGATATTTGGCCCTCTTTGTTTTGGTCGATACGACGCGTATTAAGCGAGATAATCGCTGCACAAGGTGGAAAAGTCAGCGCTTTTATCACGAAGAGCGGCAGGAAGTATGCAACCCGCCACTCCGCTGCTTCTTCGAGCCGCCCGCCCGCTACAGTAAAAGCCGCTGACTTTTCCACCTTGTGCAACGATTATCTTGCTTAATACGCGTCGTATCGACCAAAACAAAGAGGACCAAATATCTTTCTAAGAGTTTTTCCCATCTGATTTCATTATTTATTTTTCAAATTTCCATTCCGTAACATAAAATTTGTGTCGTTGAAGGTATAAGATTGCCTGAAAAGTACAGTCAAACCTCATTTCTGAATTTCTCAAGGCCATTAATGGATTCTACACGTAAAAGTACCTCGGGACACCAATTTTCATGACATTCGGTTCATAAATCTGGTCGATATTCCAAAAATACCAACAATTTTTTAAAACTTTGGGGGGCTGTAGCTCAAAACGGGGGCATTTTCGGACACATGTTTATAGGGAAAAAAAAGTCTTATTTTGACCTCAAAAATACGTGGTAGAAAGGATCACATAAGTTTTAGAAACACCCTGTATATTCCCATTTAACTGTTTTTGATCTTAATTTTCTGAGGACGAATTTTCCCAAAAGCGAAAAGTGGCAATATCCGTTGGATTGGAATCTGAGAAAGTATCGTACAGAATCACTTAAATCTAACATCTTCCAGGTGATTCTTCAGCGTTTAGAGCCGATTTCTTCCACCAGAGCGGTACCATTCAATTAATGTCAAATCACAGGCCGAAAGTAATTAATAATTAAGAAAACGGACTGTCAGTTATGAGAAAATCATCTGAAGATCGCCTCTGCAAAATATCTCGTCAATACAACTTCAAAAATAAGGCTGAAAGTACCAAAAAATGGAATATCGCAAATTGATGCTAGTATCGAAATACGAAATTTCATTTTTTGATACTTTCAGTCTTACTGCTGAAGTTATTGAGGAGATATTTTGCAGAGACAATCTTCAGATGATTATCTAGTATAACTATGACACTCCCGTTATCTTATATAAAAATTACCTTCAGTCTGTAATTTGATATTAATTGAAACGGTAGCGCTCTGGTGGCAGAAATCGGCACAAAACGCCAAGGAATCACCTAAGTGAAGTGTACGCGGAGACCCCTTGAGTGTTAGTGGGACGAATCAAGTATTTTGACGATGCCTTTAATTTTATTCTGTCTCCAGGTTCCAAAGACCCTTTGAACCGGACGAGCTCCATATTGAAGTGGGCCCAGGATGCGGGCAAAGCTACCGGGGTGGTCACAACGACGAGAGTGACCCATGCGTCCCCGTCAGGAACTTACGCACACACAGCAGACAGAGACTGGGAGTCGGACGCGTGTATCGCCAAGGACAAAAATGCTCACGACAATGATTGCGACGATATCGCAAAACAATTGATACTCAGCGAGCCCGGCAGAAACATCAAAGTAAGTGTGAGGCACTCGAGATGAATTAAAATTAATTTAATGGGTCTGTTGCAAATTTTTGCTAGAACGATTGAGAGTGTTTAATCTAATGTCAAATCGCCTGAAAAGTCCAATGGTGGCATCAGAAAGCCACGAAATGAGATAATAAACTCACAAGAAGCGTTTAATGAAATCCAAGATGGCGGCAAAATATCGAGCAATCCGTATGCATGCAACACGAACATTCAAGGATAGCCAACCTCACAACATCGATCACAACCAATCACAATGTAAACAAACACATAACCTCTACCTCCAATGAGGTTGTAAACGTTGGCAATCCTTGGATGATCACGGTGCATACATTCAGATTCCTCGATATTTTGCCGCCATCTTGGATTTCAATAAACGCCTCATGTGAGTTTATTATTGTATTTCATGACTTAATGATGCCACCAATGGACTTTTCACGCGATTTTACATTGGAATAATAACTTTTTATCGTTGTAGCAAAAGTTTGCAACAGACCCATTCACTAAAACAGCGCAGTTCCACAAAGAATGAAATTCATGTCGGCCCTTTTCACAAAGACATTATATTATATCATATAGACGGAGTGCATAACAAGATCCTTGATTTAACAATTACAACATAACATAACACAGCTGTTGGGGGGAGGTTTGTGAACATAATTCCTAAAAGATCACAAGCGAATTTACAATCACAGTTATACCGAAAGATGTTCTACATTTTGTCCTCGTCTTACTCACGGTCTCTTATGGGAGTATCACCGCCATAACACTCAATCATTCTAACTCCTCTTCGTATCGAAGCTATTCTTCGAGGTATAACACATGCCGTGATGGTGCTGATGAGCCTATATCCCAGAATGTTGTCCTCATAAGAAACTGTGAGTGTGACAAGGACAAAACATAGGACTTTCTTCGATATAGCTGTGATTGTGCATTGATGCGCGATGTTTCAAAAAGTTTGTGGTAGCGAGCTCATATGTATTTTATCACTGAGAAAGAAGTGGCTGTTAAAACTGTAAGAATAGAACCATAGATGTGTTTCGTCATATTTCAATCATAAGACCTATCGTTGCTGTAGTCAGCGTGATTGAATCTACACATATTCCGATTGTCTCTATGAAATTTCGATTATTTCTTTGGGAAATGAAGCGCGGGAATATAAATCCTATCGGAAAATTCTTTAAAACAATCGGAAATTTTTATAACGGACGTGGAACCCAATGGTGTGATAAACACAACTGGTGCAAAGAACTTGTTGTCTACTATACTCAGTTCGGGATAAGAAGTCCGGTGGGAAGTGAGGTAAAAACGCACTACATTGCAACGCAGCGGTTTCTCGGCTGTCAATTCTTCCCCGCTACGTCCGTCCCCAATGTTATTTTATATGGGAAAACAGACTTACGAGCAGGCCTGTAATTTTGGTGGGCTTTTAATCGTTGATAGACGCAGGGCTCATCAAAACGTCCCCTCTGCTCTTCCCGGGCACCGCCAATGTTATTTTAAATGGGAAAACAGACTTACGAGCAGATCTGTCATTTTGTTGGGCTTTTAATCGTTGATAGGCGCAGGGCTCATAAAAACGTCCCCTCTGCTCTTCCCGGACACCGCCTATGTTATTTTAAATGGGAAAACAGACTTACGAGCAGGCCTGTCATTTTGGTGGGCTTTTAATCGTTGATAGGCGCAGGGCTCATCAAAACGTCCCCTCTGCTCTTCCGGGCCACCGCCAATGTTATTTTAAATGGGAAAACAGACTAACGAGCAGACCTGTCATTATGGTGGGCTTTTAATCGTTGATAGGCGCAGGGCTCATGAAAGCGTCCCCTCTGCTCTTTCCGGGCACCGCCAATGTAATTTTAAATGGGACAACAGACTTACGAGCAGGGTAGTCATTTTGGTGAGCTTTTAATCGTTGATAGGCGCAAGGCTCAACAAAACGTCACCTCTGCTCTACCCGGGCACCGCCAATGTTATTTTAAACGTGAAAACAGACTTACGAGCAGACCTTTCATTTTGGTGGGCTTTTAATCGTTGATACGCGCAAGGCTCATCAAAACGTCCCCTCTGCTCTTCCCGGGCACCGCCAATGTTATTTTAAATGGGAAAACAGTCTTACGAGCAGACCTGTCATTTTGGTGGGCTTTTAATCGTTGCTAGGCGCAGGGCTAATCGAAACAACCCCTCTGCTCTTCCCGGGCACCGCCAATGTTATTTTAAATGGGAAAACAGACTTACGAGCAGGCCTGTCATTTTGGTGGGCTTTTAATCGTTGATAAGCGCAGGGCTCAGCGAAACGTCCCCTCTGCTCGTCCCGGGCACCGCCAATGTTATTTTAAATGGGAAAACAGACTTACGAGCAGACCTGTCATTTTGGTGGGCTTTTAATCGTTGATAGGCGCAGGGCTCAGCGAAACGTCTCCTCTGCTCTTCCCGGGCACCGCCAATGTTATTTTAAATGGGAAAACAGACTTACGAGCAGACCTGTCATTTTGGTGGGCTTTTAATCGTTGATAGGCGCAGGGCTCATCGAAACGTCCCCTCTGCTCTTCCCGGGGACCGCCTATGTTATTTTAAATGGGAAAACAGACTTACGAGCAGGCCTGTCATTTTGGTGGGCTTTTATTCGTTGATAGGCGCAGGGCTCATCAAAACGTCCCCTCTGCTCTTCCCGCTCACCGTCAATGTTATTTTAAACGGGGAATAGGACTTACGAGCAGACCTGTCATTTTTGTGGGCTATTAATCGTTGTTAGGCGCAGGGCTCATCAAAACGTCCCCTTTGCTCTTCCCGGGCACCGCCAATGTTATTTTAAATGGGAAAACAGACTTACGAGCAGACCTGTCATATTGGCGGGATATTTAAAGTTGATAGGCGCAGGGCTCATCAAAACGTCCCCTCTGCTCTTCCGGGGCACCGCCAATGTTATTATAAATGGGAAAACAGACTTACGAGCAGACCTGTCATTATGGTGGGCTTTTAATCGTTGATAGGCGCAGGGCTCATCAAAACGTCCCCTCTGCTCTTTCCGGGCACCGCCAAAGTAATTTTAAATGGGACAACAGACTTACGAGCAGGGTAGTCATTTTGGTGAGCTTTTAATCGTTGATAGGCGCAGGGCTCAACAAAACGTCACCTCTGCTCTTTCCGGGCACCGCCAATGTTATTTTAAATGGGAAAACAGACTTACGAGCAGACCTGTCATTTTGGTGGGCTTTTAATCGTTGCTAGGCGCAGGGCTCATCGAAACGTCCCCTCTGCTCTTCCCGGGCACCGCCAATGTTATTTTAAATGGGAAAACAGACTTACGAGCAGATCTGTCATTTTGTTGGGCTTTTAATCGTGGATAGGCGCAGGGCTCATCAAAACGTGCCCTCTGCTCTTTCCGGGCACCGCCAATGTTATTTTAAATGGGACAACAGGCTTACGAGCAAGGTAGTCATTTTGGTGGGCTTTTAATCGTTGATAGGGGCAGTGCTCAACAAAACGTCACCTCTGCTCTTTCCGGGCACCGCCAATGTTATTTTAAATGGGAAAACAGACTTACGAGCAGACCTGTCATTTTGGTGGGCTTTTAATCGTTGCTAGGCGCAGGGCTCATCGAAACGTCCCCTCTGCTCTTCCCGGGCACCGCCAATGTTATTTTAAATGGGAAAACATACTTACGAGCAGACCTGTCATTTTAGTGGGCTTTTAATCGTTGCTAGGCGCAGGGCTCAGCGAAACGTCCCCTCTGCTTTTCCCGGGCACCGCCAATGTTATTTTAAATGGGAAAACAGACTTACGAGCAGATCTGTCATTTTGTTGGGCTTTTAATCGTTGATAGGCGCAGGGCTCATCAAAACGTGCCCTCTGCTCTTTCCGGGCACCACCAATGTTATTTTAAATGGGACAACATGCTTACGAGCAAGGTAGTCATTTTGGTGGGCTTTTAATCGTTGATAGGCGCAGTGCTCAACAAAACGTCACCTCTGCTCTTCCCGGGCACCGCCAATGTTATTTTAAAGGGGAAACCAGACTTACGAGCAGACCTGTCATTTTGGTGGGCTTTTAATCGTTGCTAGGCGCAGGGCTCATCGAAACGTCCCCTCTGCTCTTCCCGGGCACCGCCAATGTTATTTTAAATGGGAAAACATACTTACGAGCAGACCTGTCATTTTAGTGGGCTTTTAATCGTTGCTAGGCGCAGGGCTCAGCGAAACGTCCCCTCTGCTTTTCCCGGGCACCGCCAATGTTATTTTAAATGGGAAAACAGACTTACGAGCAGATCTGTCATTTTGTTGGGCTTTTAATCGTTGATAGGCGCAGGGCTCATCAAAACGTGCCCTCTGCTCTTTCCGGGCACCACCAATGTTATTTTAAATGGGACAACATGCTTACGAGCAAGGTAGTCATTTTGGTGGGCTTTTAATCGTTGATAGGCGCAGTGCTCAACAAAACGTCACCTCTGCTCTTCCCGGGCACCGCCAATGTTATTTTAAAGGGGAAACCAGACTTACGAGCAGACCTGTCATTTTGGTGGGCTTTCAATCGTTGCTAGGCGCAGGGCACATCAAAACGTCCCCTCTGCTCTTCCCGGGCACCGCCGCGTCCGTTCAGGAGGACTTGCCTTTCAGACCCTTTTATTGAAAAAGACAATACCGTGAACTGACCAATTTATATTGTCTTTTGAACGCCCACTCAAAAATTAAACTTTTGCGGCATTCGCGAATTTTGAATAACTGACTTTAAATTTAAATTGTGCACGACGTAGACAGAAAAATGACACCTAACGGCGGTTCAATAAGTAATTTTTCAAAGATTTCGGCATTCCTGATTGCGTGATTTCAGAAACCCGAAATCTTTGAAAAATTACATATTGAACTTCCGTTAGGTATCATTTTATTGTGCACGTCGAGCAGAATTTAAATTTAAAGTCAGATATTCAAAATTCGCGAATGCCGCAAAAGTTTAATTTTCGAGTGGGCGTTCAAAAGACAATATAAATTGGTCAGTTCATGGTATTGTCTTTTTCAATAAAAGGGTCTGAAAGGCAAGTCCTCCTGAACGGACGTTGCGGAGAAGAATCGACAGCCGAGAAACCGCTGCGTTGCAATGCAGTACGTTTATACCTGACTTCGCATCGGACTTCTTATCCCGAACAGAGTATAGCACTTGTATTTGAAAATTTGGATCGTGTTTCATATGGGAAACCCACGAGAGCGAGTGAGACGGAGCCTTTTTTTGGAACCAATTATTTTCATGACGTCACACTAAACAGGTCTTGGTCATTGGAAACATTTGAAATTCTGGGGGATCGGCAAATTGAAAACCCCTTAATGAGCGTCTATGCAATCAAGGGATTTTGGAGGAAATTTTGGGCGTTTTGTTGAAAAAAAGGCTTTTAAAATCCAGAACAAAGGGAGGGGGTTAAAATTCGCATTAATAGGTCTAAAAAGTGAGAGGGGCTGTCGCGTGTCTTCCACCCCTGGACAGCCTCCTCTCTGCGGCTATGGAATTGACTCTGGAATAACTTATTTACCTATCCTAAAAAGTTTCTCGCGTGTACAGTATTTTTTACTGGAAGCTTCTTCAAATTTTGGAAATTATAGGTCCACATGAAACTTTGCTTTTCCAACACGAAAAAATGATATCGACCGACGACAACAGAAAAAAAAATAATATTACAATGTGTTATAATGAATAATAGCTTAGTTTCAACTGTAAACTTTCGATACTTTTGAACAAAATAAATGGGGGGAGGGGGAATTAAAATCCACAAACGTCTTAAACCTCCACACCGACTATAATTTATACCCCTAGAATGCTTGACGTGTAAAGGGCACCTGAAATGGTTAGTTCTGTATATTAAAGGATTATTTTTTCATGAATTCGCAAGTGTTCCATTCATGTATATTACATATCTACATCGTGACAATCGCAATAAGTGCTGACAGCAGAAAGAAAAAAGAAGAAAAAAAAACTGTTTATTATTTAGAATCACGGCTTTTCCGAATATAACACTTTTTGACTTCAAAAGAACGCAACCTCATTTTTGAACCCTGAACAAGCCGTTTAAAAGGTAGAGGGATTTAGAAATATCTATTGTCTATACTTTATGTAGGTAAAAAAGATGGAGCCTTATCAAATAATTTTCTCTTTTCAGCTTTCAATGGGTTTGTTGCAAACTTTTGCTACAGCGCTATAGAGTTTTGATTTTTATGTAAAATCGCCTGAAAATTTTATTGGCGGCATCAAATAGTCATAAAATCCATTAATAAACCCACAAAACGCATTATAAAGAAAGCCAAAATGGCAGTCGTAAAGCCGAACAATCTCTGCACGCGCGTCGCGCATACGACGAACATCAAAGAAAGGCGATCCATTTTCCCCTTTTTCGTTGAAAGGGGGGAAAAGAAAATATCTCTACAGTCAAACTGTGATTTTAAAAAGCATGGTCAAGATGTTGTGTTCTGTGAAGGGTGGCACGGGGGGGGGGGGGGGAGCAAAATATCAAGAATATAGGGTGTTTCAAAACTTAAGTGCCAAACTTATGGAGTGTAATTTTGAGGTCAACACATATATAACACGGAAAGAAATCCGCGCGGTGATGAGCACCGAACCGTTCGGTAAATGGATTTACCGATCTATACGTTGACCGTCACCCAACTTGCTAATTATGATCACCGAACCGGTTCGTGATCATCACGGTCTCGCGTTCAGTAAGTGTTTCATTGAATTGTTCGGTTACGATCACCGAACTTTTCAACAAATCTAGGCACGCTGGGGCATTTCAAAAGTTCAGTAACAAAAATGGCGTCGTAACGGAAATTCGATTCGCGTCGGTTGTTGATATTTAATTGAAAAAACTTTGGTATTTTAGTTTCCCCGTAAATTTGAAAGTAGTGCCAAATACGGAATAATCTGCGCAGTGAGTTACTGCGCATGCAGTCCAGCAATGCAACACTCAACGGTCTCATCTCATAACCTCAGTCAGAACAAAAACAGATCGGCCAGGGAGCTCTCAGTAAGCATGCATGAGTTAGTTTAATCAGCAATGTTTTAAAACTTTTCTGCCACTCATCATCATCGTTTTTGTGCCTAATAAAAATCGACGAAGTCTACTTTCATTTCCTGCATACGTTTTGTGAATATTTTCAGCTTGAATCCCCTCTCTACAATATAACTTGTGATCTTGTTCCCATGACGCTCGCCAACGATCCGATCACTTTTTACAATGTTCAAGTTCATCTGAATTATTGTCTTTCGTCCCAATGTTTACCCTATTATTGTCTCTTGATTCGCTATTTGTCGCTAGCTTTCAGTGCTCAAGCAAACTCGTTGTCTCGTGCCCTGCAAATTTGGGATGTGCCATCATTTAACAGTGTCTGTATCAGTGTACTTGCTTTGTGTATATCTCTCTGGGTTTGTTTTGAAGGTAACTTCCTCAACATTTTAGTTGAATTCTCTCTAAAAGCTCTTCTTTCCATGTGATTTTGTTAAAAGGGTCTTCATTTTCATTTGAGACGAGTCTGCATTGCACAGTTTGCCATGGCTTGAAAGCTGAATGAACACCTTTGTAAACAGCAGTGAATCTTTCTCATTCCAATTTTCTTATGTTTTTTTTAACATTCTCCAGCTCACTGATTGATTAATTTATCAGCAAATATTGCTCAAAGATTTCCTTGAAAGGCTCCCAAGTTGATGTGTAAAGTTACAGAGATAAATCTAGCAAACAGTATTACCGTAGCAACCTCCCTGTGCATTGGCGGATACAGGAATTTGACTTTGTCCTCTCCTCTCATTTGAATGGTGCGTTAAAAAAGGACAGAGATAGGAGCTAAAGACATGTGATGATCCTTTTTGCTATCCTTCTCTAACGCATGTGTTCAAAGGATGACAGAGAGTGAAAGACCAATTCCTGTATCCACCCATGTCCCTGTAAATAAATGAATGGTTAACCTAGAATACTAAATTTTTGAGATGACCTACTCAGTAATTGTATACCTACATGCATAACACTCCTGAAAATTTGAGTGCGGGTTTTTGTGTATTTTGAACCTCTGATCAGTCCAGTCCAATGTTGGGGGGAAGTATCGTCCCCCGTTTTTTCTCTTTATCCTTTAGTAATAATTGGAAGCATTTTGCGTTGGCTGAGCACCCATGGTTATGTGTGACCCTACTGTGAGCTTGCTAGTCAGCTAAGCCATTACGTGTGATTGTTTTATTTGACTTAAATGTGGAACAAATTGAAGCATTATAGTGTAGGGGAAAAGTTTTATCTTTCCCAATATTCTCCAAGTCAGCTCAAGTAAAGGTGCAAATACGCAGCAGGGTTATATCATCCGGATGTTGTTTTTCTGTCCCTTGATCTGTTTTTCTGAGCACCTAAGTTGATCCCAAATTCACCGATGGAGATTGTTTTGCCCCTCGAATCCCAAAGAACGGGCCCTTTTTATTTTCATTTTTACACAGATTTAGAACTCATATATCTTGAGTTTTGGGGTTATGAAAAGTGGCAGTGCCTGCTTCCAACGTGCATCAGTGAGTGGTTGATTAGGGTTGAGGCAAAACTCTGAATTAACCAACTGCTTTTATTGCGTTTAGATGCATCTTGGAAGCAGGCACTGCTACTTGTCAAAACCTGATACTCAAAACTTATGACACAGACTTGTGACTTTAGTAAATAGTTCAATCAAACCATTATTCTAACCAATATCTGTGGGGGAAAAGGGCAGAAAGTATGAGCACCATTCAAACACTTCGGTTTAGAGGCTCTTCGACTCAAGTTGGTTCAATATAAATCCAATAAGAACTGAGATGTTTGAGGGACCACAATATTCAAGAGCATGAGATAGTGAAGAGCAATCGTGAAATTTTTGCTGATAGCTAAACTACCTTAAAGCTAAAAATGTCTCATCATTTTCCATGCTCTAGCTATCATCCCTCTCTCATTTCACAAGTAGTCCCCATTTGAGTATTTTTGGGCCAGCCAACTCAAGTCGAGTCGAAGATCTGTTCAAAAAACCCAAAAATTTCTGAACTGGATTTTTAAAATTTTGCAGTAAAAAATTACACTGTGCTTGAGCTTGGCTCTGTTAGAACAGAACATTTCAACAAAGTTGGCAGTAGTCAAGAATAAATTCACTTTGAAAATTTCATGACAAATAAATACTTCATAGGAATATTGCAATCAAAAAGTAGCAAGCAAGTTTAATGATCTCATCCTCACTGTCAAGTGTTGCCCCCCCCCACCCCCTTCCAAAAAAATAAAAAATACTCTCACAGGTGAATGCATTTATCTTTTCTCTGCCCATCTGAATGTGTCTGGTAAAGAAGGATAAGAGGGGGGCTATCACATGGCCTTAGCTGTCTCTCTCTCTTTTTTTTTTTTTTATTTCCGATACTTGAATTCAAAGGGTGGGGAGAAAGGAAAATTCATTCCTGAATTCCCCCCTTTGGCGTAGTGTGCAATTTGGCAACATTGCATCTAGCCCATTTTGAGTCATTAAAAGGTAAAAATTTTGGGGGGTGAACCGTACACTCCCTCGAATCGATAGTTTGTATGAGTTTCAAGGGAAGAAATGTAACATTGCCAGATTGCACGCTCCGCCATAGATTCACCCATGCTTCAGTTGATATCGTAAGTGAACATCAATCTTGACGCTCAAGCTTTTCAAAGTTTAGTTTGCAGAGTAGGACCATCCAAAGGAAATTACTTTGGAAATTTGGGTTGATGACATAAAAATGTAGGCACACCTAGACCAATAATCTTTGGATTTCTACAAAAAAGATTTCTCTCTTTACTGAAAAAAAATTGAAAAAAATGAATGTAAGCGTTGGTTTTTCATTGAGGAATGTTTTAAAAATTTAAGGGGTAAAAGTTCCAGGGAAGCTTTTTTTTTTTTTGAATGAATGTAACTTAAAAATTTTGCCAAAGATTATCGCTAAGCTGTGCCTACTCTTCTGCAACGGACTCTACTCAACTAAGTACTGATTACATCTGTACTATTCATGGGTATGAAATTTTTTGTCTGCTCAAGAAGCAAAAAAATGTTTTTTTTATTATTGTTGATAAAAAACCGTTTTCATGAGAACCAGAATTTGAAACTGAAAATCTTTAAAAAATAACAAAAAACAATGCTTCAAGATCACTTCCTCTTAACAATCATAATCTGGGAGAGATTCCTGAACTCCCCTCGCAACTGTTCCAGTCAGGATAATACCCCTCACAGACCCTTTTTGGAGGGAAAGGGATCCCCAACCTTCTGACAAATGAATCGTTTAATCTTCAGATCTTTTAAAATTGGCGGGCCCATTAAATTGCATAGGCAGCGATGAATTGAATGTGTTTCATGGGAAAATTTTCACCTTCATGACAAAAAGACAATTCCGATATACTGTAGTACAAAGCTACTTAATCCCAGGTTTTCATTCTTTGGGGAAAATGCTTTTTTTTTTTCACTTGTAAAGAAAGTATCTAAAATTGTACTCTCTGACAATTTTGCCATAATTCTGAAAAATTTTCTTGTAAGCTAGGAAAGTTGGGTGAAGTTTCAATAGCCTTGTAGACTGATTGAAGGCGCAGTGTATAGAGGATTGCATGCACCTCTTTCAAAGCATTTTCCGTTGCTAATGTTATTGTCCCCAGTTTTCAGTCATCATGCAGTCCCTGGGGCCTTTTTAAACCTATTTTTTTTTCCCCCCCCCCCCCAATGGGGTATTCTCCCTTCATTTCAAGAAATTTTTGCATGATGATTCAATTATTTGAAAAAGGCATGTTTTTATTTCTTCATTCAAGCAGACATTTATTTTGATTATTCGGTGATGAAAACAAGTATACAGGGGTTTTTTTCATCCCCCCCCCCCCCGGGGTTTTTTACTTTCTCACTCTAATGAAATTAGAAAAATTGAGAAAGTATTGCGATGGCGCAGAGATTTTTGATGCATTCTGTTTCAATACTTGGCCCGCTGCGACTAAGTCAATCATGATAATTATAAAATAATTGGCTCTTATCATGCCTAATACTATCCTAAAGAACATCCATCCATGATATTTTAATATTTCTGAACCATATGTGGGAGGGAGGAGTAAATGCACAAAATTTCTGTGGCGTCTGTCTGTCCGTCTGTCTGTCTGTAGTCACAAACATGAAACCCAGCATAACTTTTAAACTATTGATCTATATGCATCCAAATTTTGCAGAGATGTTGCTTTTCATTCCCCAGAGGGACTTTTTTTGTTTTTTTTAAAAATTTAATTTTTGGTCAGTTATGGAAAAAAATGGTTTCCATTAAAATCAATGGGAAAAAGGGTCAAAAAGAGAAAAATTTAAATATTTCAATATTGAATCTTTGGATTTGGAAGAACATTTTTAAAAACATTCTACAACCAGCCCACAGTAAAATTGACCCCTTTAGTTCAGCAAATTAACCCTTAAGACCGTTTAAAAAAAAACAATTTAGCGCGTTCGAGCCAAAAAATGGAATAAAAGTGAGAAATTAATCTTTAAATCAGTGCCAATTACTAAAAGCTGGATGAATTTTGATGAAACTTTGTATACACAATGTACTACCACAGTACTAAAATATTTTTTTCTCACTATCATCATAAAAAATCTTTTTGGGCCCTTTCAAGGGACCATATAGGTGCATTGGGAAAAAAAAAGACCAATTAAGCAAATAAAACATAATCCCACTTATTGAGATAATTCGGGTTAGGTCCAATTAATTTTAATTAAATCCGGCACAAATAATCTACCTACCTACATTTACTTACTTTATATAGAATTTCTTATCATTACAATATACAGCCCTTAAGACTGTTTAAAAAAACAAAATCAGTGCGCTCGAGCCAAAAAATGGAATCATCATGAGAAATTAATCTTTAAACTTGGAGTCAATCAATTATGGCTCGATGAATTTTATAAAAGCTTTTGTACACACAATCCACTATCAAAAAACTAAGATATTTTCCTTTCTTAGTCACATACCAACTGATAAAAACCTTTTTAAGAGGGAATATAGGGGAGATTGAGAAAAAAATATGGGAATAAAAGCAAAAAAAACATAATCCTATTAATTGGGATAATTCAGGGTTTTGGGCCAATGAATTTTTTAAAAACTGGCTTTTTTAGACTACAAATTTGTCTAAAAAAAAGCATTCCTTCAGATACAATATACAACACTTAAGAGAGTTTAAAAATCAAAACACAAATACCCAAAAAAATAAAATTTAAAACGGGGAAATTTAAAGTTAAAACTTGGAGTCAATCATTCGTGGGATGAAATTTTTATGAAAATTTGCACAAACATATTATGTTACTGACCCACTAAAATATTCCTATCATACAGTCATCATCAAAAACCTTCAAGACCGTTTAAAGGGCCAATATAGGTGCGATCGAGCAAAAAACTTTGAAACCAAGCAAATAAAAAAAAATGTCGTAATACTTGGAATAAGAAATTCGATTATGACTCAATTATGTTTGATAAAATTTCAACAAAAAGTTTGCAACCAACCTAGGCAGGGATTTCTTTTGAATGTAAAACTATAATATACAACCCTTAAGTCTGAGACTGTTTAAAGGCAAAATAGCTGTTCCCTCAATAAACCCAAAAAAAAGAATATCCAAAGAAAAAAACTAATAAAAAAAATGGATGGATGAATTTTGTTGACATTTGGTGTACACAATCTACAAACAAAGAACATCTTTAAAGGGGGGTTTAATCTACCAAACTAAAAAATTTTTTTAAGATCCACAGTTCAAAACCCATCCTTCAAAGGATGAAGTAGGCAACTATTTGTACAGCTTCTCTGCAAAATCGCCAACACCTCGAATTGAAGGCGAAATTTTGTGCAGGGGTGAAAATATTTTAAATTTGATGGGGGTCTAGGAGTCTCTCCCAGAATTCTAAAGGGGGGAGGGGGGCTCCCCAGATAGCTAAAGGGGGGTCTGGGGGTCTCCCCCCAAATTTTAAAGGGGGGTCTGGGGGTCTCCCCCAGAATTATAAGGGGGTCTGGGGGTCCCCCCAGAATTATAAAGGGGGTCTGGGGGTCTCCCCCAGAATAAAAGAGGGGGTCTGTGGGACTCCCCCCGAATTCTTAAGGGGGCTGGGGGTCCTTCGCCCCCCCAGATAAAAATGGAGGGAGAAAGTATTCGTAGGGTTCCCTACAGTTTATTTTTTTTGCTAATTGATAAAAAGTTGCGGTCTTTGATCATTCTTCATCATTTTGAATGAATTGTCTTTTTTTGGGGTCACCCCCCCCCCCCCAGGGGGGCTTTTTCAAAAATTTTAAATGGCAACCCCTATCTTGTGATACATCGTTTGGAAGGGCGTAAAATTCTAAGAGTTTTGGCGCAAACCGAAAGTTGATATCGTTTTTTGTATTCGACATATTGAAATTCAAAGTTCAATTTTCGCCTATCTTCAAAAATTTGATATCTCGAATACGAAAAACGATATCGATATCCGGATTGCGCCAAAATGTTTAGTTTTTTTTTTTTTTTATCGACGTGTCATTCAATAAGAGTCGTGGAAGGGGAAATTTTTGAGATAGCCTCTTTTATAGGGGCAAAATTTTTAAAAAAAAATTTTGGGGGGTCTAAAACCAAATTCGGACTAATTTTTTGTCAAAACCATTTCGTTTTTTGAAAAGAACTTGCTTTTTAGAGTATTTTGGACTCATATTTTTTAATTCCGACTTTCCAAAGTGGGTAATGATTTTTTGAAAATGGGTCCAAATCGAACTTTGAAATTCGATATATCGAAAACGAAAAACGATATCAAATTCCGGTTTGCGCCAAAATCTTGGGAAATTTTTCGCCCTTACAAAAGATGTATCACAAGATAGGGGTTGCCATTTGAAATTTTTTAGATAGCCCCCCTGGGGGCTCCCTAGGGGGGCGGGGGGGGGGGGTTTTTACCAAAAAAAAAAAAAAAAAATCATTCAAAAAGATTTAAAAAGGTCCAAACCGCAAAATTTTTTTCTCAATTAGCAAGAAAAAATCCAGGGGGGGGGAGATAAAAAACCCCCCATGTATGTACCATCACAAGTGTTTCAAATCGGATTAACTTGTGAAAAAAAGAAAAGAAAAAAAAAAGCGAATATGAGGTCATCGAACAGTTCGGTGACTGTCAACCACCAGTTCGGTGACGATCAACGACCAGTTCGGTGACGATCAAGACCAGTTCGGTGACGATCATCGACCAGTTCGGTGACGATCAAAGACCCGTTCGGGGACGATCATCGACCATTCGGTGATGATCAACGACCAGTTCGGTGACGATCAACGACCAGTTCGGTGACGGTCAACGACCAGTTCGGTGACGGTCAACGACCATTCGGTGACGGTCAACGACCAGTTCGGTGACGGTCAACGACCAGTTCGGTGACGGTCAACGACCATTCGGTGACGGTCAACGACCAGTTCGGTGACGGTCAACGACCAGTTCGGTAAATACATTTACCAACCAGTTCGGTGATGATCACCGTACTGTGCCTGTGTCCACATATTCATTGGCCAGTTCGGTGATCATCACCGAACTTTTAAATGATGATCACCGAACCTTTCTTTCCGTGAAGGCTTTATTTTCCTACACGAATATGTGCTGCAAATGTTTCTCTTCTGAGCTAGAGCCCTCCAAAGTTTTGAAAACAAAAAACAACGCCTTTGACTCATCTCCTTATAGATACATCTGATCTTTTTTTTTTTTTCATTTCTCACCAAATAAGCTCAATTGGACAGCACTTGTCACAAAAGAACGTAGTGGCATTTTTTAAGAAAATGAGTTATTGATTGATAGACCTAGCAATACTGAATCTCGAAGCAACGAAGTGCTTCTTCTAATAACAACTATTTCCCGTCAAAATTCCAGGTAAAAGTGAGCTGGTGAGCCTCATTGAAGTCATTGTCCATATGATGAAATAAAAAGAGAACTTAGTTCCTTTTTTTAAACCTTAATCCGAGTCACGTAAGGAACCAACTCCGACTTGGTTCCTTTTTTAGAATTGGGAACGGACTTAAGTCCTTTAACGGATTTTAAAATATCAACAGTGTAAACCAACTCTGCCGTTTAGTTTCTCTTAGAGATTCGGTTTTCGTGATTATGCCCAAAAAAAAAGAAGAAAGGAACCCAATCACTTTAAACGCTAAAAATTAAGTAGGTACCTTTCCTGCATAGGAAATTCCTTTTTTCCGGTGTTGAAATGCAAAAACATAACACGGTAGTTGAATGAAATCAAAACGTAAGTAATTCCGAGTTTTTTGTTTAAATGCTAGCTCTTCAACTTTGGACTCAATTTTCTCGAGATCAGCTCCATGTCAAGTGGTTCCTCTTTGATGAATTATCATTGCTAGCAAAAGCATTAAAGCTGTTCAGACTTTAGTGGCACGCTTTTCCAACACCTGCGTGTTGGAATTTTCCCTGCTTGTTTTTTTTTTTTTTTTATTTTTTTTTATTTTTTTTTTTTAATTTTTTTTTTTTTTTTAAACAATTTTAAGGCTAAAAAATATGAAGCAACCAAACCGAATCTGTGTGAAAATGTTCTTTGGAGATTTCCATCATGACTGTCTCCTTGGTGTTTCAAAATTGGGTTGGACAAATCATATAACGCCTCCAATTACTGAGATAGGCAAAATGAACACCGCTGAGTACGAATATTTAACTACCAACTGAAGAGCAAGTGAAAACTGCTTTTTCCCCCATGTAACCTACACTTCACAAGTATACATCAGGTTGTTTCAGTTGATTCTAATTCTGTCATTCCATTTGTTTTTTGTTTTTTTTTTTTTTTTGACAGGTGATCTTAGGAGGTGGCCGAAAGAAATTTTTACCAAACGCAACGCGAGATCACGAAGGTCAAGGTACCGGTGAACGATTGGACGGAAACGATTTGATAAAACTGTGGGAAAGTGACAAGGCAAGCAGAGGATATAAATCTCAATTCGTCTACAACCGACAACAACTCTTAGATTTAGATACTTTAGAGACTGATTATTTATTAGGTGAGTACTAATTGTTAGTGAGGCATTGTCACAGAGAAATTCCAAGAAAGCGTATCCGATGAAAGCCCTTTAAAAATTAAGAATGGAGAAAGCAACCGAGGAGAGCAACTTACTCTCAATATTTCAAAAGAAAAATAAAATATAAGAAATAAAATGAAACGGATTCATAAGAATAGCCAAATTTTGTCATATTCGCAATTAACTATCTTAGAATTAAGAAAAACAAAAACGCCAAAGACCTTCCGATCATTAAGACCAATATGAGCGGCAAGTTATAAACTTGTAAGCAAAAGAAAGTTAAAGCAAAAAAAAAAAAATAATAAAAACCTTTTTCTTTTTTTACTTGCCACTGATGATGATTTTAAAGATTGAAAAGCCTTGGGCGTTTTTGTTTATGTAAGTTTTAATTTAATTCTTAATTACAAGATTGGCTATTATTATGAATTTAGTTTAAATTTTACGGATTTTTCAGCACAAAAACGAGCAAAATTTGTTGAGAATTAATGCCGTTATTTATAAGAAATTTAATTCGCCATAAGCTTAGTGGGTGCGAGTGAGTGCAAGTGATATGTCTATCTGCTTCACTCGCACTCATTGAGGCTTATGGAAAAAGTTCTTTACAATTTCCGGCTTTATTTATGAGTTCTTCTATGCTTGAAACTTTCAGAGTATCTTCCAAAAGTAGGCTCGCAGGTGTTGACGTTCCTCAAATCTGTACTTTTAGCTTAAAAATTCGTCAATTTTAGCCAAACATTGTTGACTTAATGAGCAGCGCGACGTGGTGTCGACAATTCAAACTAGTCAACTTTACGAAAAAAAAAGTTGACAACTACATATGTTTAGGCCAATATGCTGTGGTTTTTCGATCAGATTGACGTAAGAAAGACAGTTTTATTAATTGCCGATCGTCTGGAATGAGTTCACACTTTCAGACGAGTGGACCGTGTTTCTTACGTCACTCTGATTGGAAAACTACAGCATATTGGATTAAACATAGTTTTCAACTATTTTTCGTTCAATGGGGCAGTTGAGAGGGTCTGAAATGTTGTGTTTTTTATAAAGAAAATGATAGTACTTGATGAGCTGAGAACAACGTTGCCTTTGGTTTTTTCATGAGTGTCCCAGTTTTGGAGGTACACACGTGTAAAGTTGTAAAAAAAACGTGTGCGTAGTGACGTCACTACACGGAATTCCCGTTTATTACAATGTATTTTGGGCCAAAATCTCATCTCTCCGGAATAATGAGACGAAACCAAAAGCATTTTCGTTCCCAGCTCATCAAGTACTTTCATTTTCTTTATAAAAACACACAAAATTTCAGACCCTTGCAACTGCCCCATTGAAAATGCTGTTACAAACAACTGATTTGCAGTAACCAACTTCAAAATAGCCTAAAAATAAAGCCCTAAATCCGATTGAAGTCATGAGTTTCTAAACATGTATTTTCTTTCTGATTCCATTTACAAAGGGCTTTTCGAGCCAGAACACATGAAATATCACTTAGAGGCTGATCCCACCACTGAGCCGACCCTGGCCGAGATGACTGAGAAAGCGATACAGATCTTAAAGAAAGAGAAGAACGGATATTTCCTGTTCGTCGAGGGTGGCAAGATTGACATGGCCCATCACGAGAACTGGGCCCATATGGCGTTGGACGAGACTATCGAGATGTCGAGGGCAGTCGACGCGGCCGTCTCGCTGACGCAAGAGAGCGACACGCTCATCGTGGTCACGGCCGATCATGCTCACGTCATGTCGATGAGCGGATATCCGGACAGAGGCAGCGACATCCTCGGCGCGACGGAGAAGTCCGAGATCGACAACAAGCTCTACGCCACGCTCAGCTACGCCAACGGGAAAGGGTATCGAGAATCGACGCCTACAAAAGACGCCGACGGCAAAGATGCATGCACGCGCTTCGATCTGAGCAAGGACCTACCTGACAGTAAGTTTCAATATTTCATTCTCACGAGCTAATAACCAAAACTGAGGGCCGATCATTTACTTCATCGTGGATTTTACGTTCTGCAGACATTTGCGCTACCTAAGACTTTGAGCGCTACTGTTAGCTGAACAAGATAAAATGTCTCAAAAGCTTCATTAAAAGTGCAGAATTGCAACCGTACGCTCTGGAAAGCAATAACTAAGTCCTCTGTAAGCTATTTCCATTCACCTTTCCTCTTTAGAAGTGATTTTTTTCCCAAAAACTTAGAGTTTTGATGAATTTGAGGTTATGTTCTAGGAAAGCTAGATTCAAGAGGGATTAATGAAAATTCGCTCCAAAAGCTATCAAATTCGATGTCAGCGATCAAAATCGAGGCCAACTAACAAAATTTTCAAAGATTTTTGAGAGAAAATGTTTAAAGTTTATGTTTGTTTTGGTAGCGCAAATGTCTGTAGAACCACTCACTTCTTCATCGATAAGACTGTCAATGAGAAATTCTAATGGTCGAATATTGTAAAACTTAGCCGTTGCTATGGTAACTATCGTTATAGTGTCCTTTTTTGAAAGGTTACTCATAAATAGCCTTTATAAAACGAGACTCTCAACGATGGCTACCATAGCAACAGCTAAGTTTTACAATTTTCGACCAATAGCATCACTCGTAGACAGTTTTATCGATCGGTTTAACGATGAAGTAAATGATCGGCCCTCTGGGCTTTTTACACCTTAACGACATAGTGTGTCTGGCTGTTTGGAACGTAAACTCAGGTTTTCTCATAAGATTTTAACGCTTACATAGGTGTCCGCCCCCAATGTACACAAAACAAGGGTCCCTATACACACAAACGTCAAACATGGTTCATTTTTCTTATAATTAGACCGTCTTCAGCGCGATCGGCGTCCGAATCGCCGTTATTTGACCTGCCGAGTTCGAATTTGGCCTTAGTTTTGATCGAAATATTCTAGATTTTCCACAATTTAAACTTCATCGCGATAAATTTTTGAAAGTAGAATATGCGTAAACTCGAGACAAGTTAAGTAAAAAATGATAACATTTTTGAAATCAGCGTCCCAAATACTGTGGATCAGCAAAATTTTAATATAATTAATAAGGAAATTCATTGAAATACATTAAAATTTAGTTAAAAAGAACACTGATGTTTGGTGCGTTTCGCGGACAGTTATGTCGTTAAAGAGGGCCTACTTTTCTCATAATAAGACACCTCTTTCTCACCCCTCTCGCGAGACATTCCATGTAATTTGACCCGCTGATTTCAAATTCGGCCTTAGTTTTTACTCAAAACTCATACTTCTTCCCCAGAGTTTCGATTTTTTAGCCAAGAAGACGTAATTTCGAATTTACGTAAAATCTAGGCCAGTTTAATGAAAACTGATAGCATTATTGAAATCAGCGTCTCAAAATACATATAATAGCGATGATATGAAGTGAAATTGTAAGCGTAAAATTATTCTAAAACACTAAAAATTAGTAAAATTAACACTGATGGATGGTGAATGTCGCGGACAGATTATGTCGTTTTTGATGCTTACTTGTAGAATTGTTAAAACTGTAAAAAATAGTAAAATTAACACTGATGGACGGTGAATGTCGCGGACTCATTTTGTCGTTTTTGATGCTTACTTGTAGAATTGTTCCCACTAACTAATCACCAAAACTAGTCACCTGTTCGTATAGGGTAAGTAAAAATGGAAAACTCTCAAGGTGTGATGGGGCTACTCTTGTTTACTTTAACTAAAAGCGATTAAATAATCAATTCCTGAGTAAAATCCAGCAAAATCTACGACGAGCCCATTAAAAAATTAAGAAATTCACTCACATACTCACAAAATGACATTGACGTAAAAACCGTAACCGCAAAGCAACGCAGGCAAGCACCTTGGGAGTTTCCTATCTAATTTCGGGCATTCGTCAGTGGGTTCCGATGGAGCGAGTGACAAATTAGACATATACAGCTCTATGCCATCTAATCATGCGCGGAGCTAGAAATTAGGCAACTGTGGATTCTTCCTATTTGAATGTATGAGAAACAATCGATTATAAATTGGGCCATGGCCCCGTCAAGAATCGATTGTTTCTCATACATTCAAATGGGTAGAATCCACAGTTGCCAAATTGCTGGCTCCGCCCATGCATCTCATAGCAAAGATGGCGGAGCTATGAAGGTATCAGCGGCAGATCAAGAAAATTATACAGGGTGGGGCAAAAGTCCGAGTACGGCCGATTATTTTTTGAACGGCTTTAGCTAAAGAAACGAGCTTTGGGGTGTGTTTCTAGACCAAAAAAAACTATCTTTTGACGGGGTCAAAATTTTGGTGGCCCACCAGAGGGGGGCTGTAGCCCCCCCAAATTTTTTTTTTCAAATAGCAACCCCCCCTTTGTGATACATTATTTGAAAGGGCATAAAATTCTAAGACTTTTGGCGCAAACTAGAGGTCGATATCGTTTATCGTTTTCGATATATCGAAGTTCAAAGTTCGATTCCGACCCATTTTCAAAAAATCAGAACTCCCATTTAAAAAGTCGGAATTGGAAAAACTAGGAGTCTAAAATACTCTAAAAAGCAAATTCTTTTCAGAAAAAAATACAGTTCTGCCATCCATTTAGTCCAAATTTGGTTTTAGAGCCCCCCAACAGTGTTCTAAAAAATTGCCCCTTAGGGGGGCTATCTAAAAAATTCCGAGGCACGACCCCTATCGAGTGATACATCGCTCAAAAGGACACACTGAACTGAGCATTTTGGCGCAAACCACAGGTCGATATCGTTTTTAGTTTTCGATATATCGAAGTTGGACAACGGATGAAAATCCAACTTTGCCATTCGATAAATCGAAACCTAAAAACGATATCGACCTGCGGTTTGCGCCAAAATGGTCAGTTCAGTGTGTCCTTTTGAGCGATGTATCACTCGATATGGGTCGTGCCTCGGAATTTTTTAGATAGCCCCCTAAGGGGCAATTTTTTAGAACACTGTTGGGGGGCTCTAAAACCAAATTTGGACTAAATGTATGGCAGAACTGTATTTTTTTCTGAAAAGAACTTGCTTTTTAGAGTATTTTAGACTCCTAGTTTTTCCAATTCCGACTTTTTAAATGGGAGTTCTGATTTTTTGAAAATGGGTCGAAATCGAACTTTGAACTTCGATATATCGAAAACGATAAACGATATTGCGCCAAAAGTCTTAGAATTTTATGCCCTTTCAAATGATGTATCACAAAGGGGGGTTGCCATTTGAAAAAAAAAGTTGGGGGGGCTACAGCCCCCCTCTGGTGGGCCACCAAAATTTTGACCCCGTCAAAAGATAGTTTTTTTTGGTCTAGAAACACACCCCAACGCTCGTTTCTCTAGCTAAGGCCGTTCAAAAAATAATCGGCCGTACTCGGACTTTTGCCCCACCCTGTATTCTGGGGGAGGGGGGTGCCTATGAATTTTAAAATTTGAAGCATTGCAAAAAAAAAAATGTTGGGCTATTTCATGTAGAAACAAGGCAACATATTAAAAGGCTTCTGGAGGGGTGGGGGGGAGGGGTGCACATGCCTCTGCTGGATCCGCCACTGCACTATGGTCTGAGGTCGTCAAAAAGTGGCCAAAAATCAGAAAGAAAATTCCCCATCAATCTATCTCACTTATAAACTTCCCATTTGAATGTATGAGAAACGATCCATTAATTATTAATTGGGCCATAGCCCCCCATAAGAATCGATTGTTTCTCATACATTCAAATGGATAGAATGGATCTGTTGCATACTTTTGCTACAACAATATAGAACCTTGATTCTTATGTAAAATTCGGCGAAAATAACGATGCGCACATTAAAAACGTTCAAGATCCACTCATTAACTCAGGAAGTCACTTCAATTTCAAACAGCCCGCGCTACACTATATGACACTATTTGCACCGGTATACGACTACATAGACGGAACCACCGTGCATCAGTAAACAACATGGTAACTACAAAATTATGGCATTTCCTTCTAAATACATGAACTATCGGCTGCATTTGCTGTCTGGTCTTTTCGATCCATCAAAGATTAGAAAATAATATGTATAAGAAATGTACGCATCTAAACGAAACATTCCAATGTTTGTAAGTTCTGTTCATGTTTACATAAACGAGATGGTTCCATCTATGTAGTTATAAGTCGGTGATATAGTGTCTAGTGTAGCGCGGGTTGTTTGAAATGGAAGGTATTTTCTGAGTTAATGAGTGGATTTTGAAAGTTTCTAATGTGCGTATCGTTATTTTCGCCGAATTTTACGTAAGAAACAATGAGTTAAATTGATGAAGCAAAAGCACGCGGAACAGACCCATTCAAAAGGAATAAAGTCTTAACCCATTAGTGCATAAGGTTCCCCTGTGAAAATGATGAAATCAATGATGAATTTCTCAAGCAGGGATGCACGTACCTTAACGAAAAAATTCACTGACACTCTGCACCAGTAGACCAAACTTTCCCTTAGTCCACGATTTATTTCGTGCGTTTTTGTGTCCGTGGGAATTTTTTTACTTTTTTTTTTTAGTGCTGTCCAGTTTTCTGGACGCTATGCACTAATGGGTTAAATTAGGTGGGAGTTTATAGTATGGTAACTGCGGAGCTTCGCCACTACGTTTTAATTTTCAAGTCATTTGATCAGAGTCTATGAGTGACTCTTGCACGAATACCGTTTCAGAAGGCCCCTCTATACGGTCAAAGCTCGCTGTTTCCAACAAAAATCTATCCAAGAATCGGCAGCCTTGCCCGCTCGAAAGTTAACCGCGGTCGAGTTTTAAACTTTATCGAAGTAGAAAAACGACACCTCAAGACAGGAACAATCCCGAAAGGTTCACCCGAAATAATCCGCTTTCGCGCTCGAAAAGAAATAACGCGGCGAAGGATTTTCGGAAAGGGATAGAAATATAACCTTTCGCACGACTCACTTCAGATCCGATAAAGTGTGAGGCGAAAAAAAAAAAAAAAAAGAGAAGTTGATATTTTTCTTCCACACAATGAGCTGCGGGCAAGAGCGCCGGTGAGGAGGGTGGGGAGGGGTATCGATTTTACACAAGTCGCGCTCAAGCTAAACATTCAACAGGTGCTCGACAAACATTTCGCCCTTATCGATGAAGATCTTTAACTTCTGCTTCATGATATCCTTTCGTGCACCTTTTATTTCTCTTTTTTTATATCCTTTCAGAGGATAACTTGGGTGTAGCATTCGTATACAAATCCAAAAGGGCGTAAAATCGTTTGAGGAGAACGTGAGTGTCGAATAGAGAACGAACCCATCATATCATTCCGAATCGCTCTTTCAATGCAAGTTAATGCACCGGAAGCAGTTCTTGATACCTCACCGCATGTTTAAAGTCATCCCAGAGCTGCCGTTTCGCGTATAATTAAAGGCATTTTTCGATTCACCGATGATTCCACCGATTGAGGAAAGATTACACGGTTCGGTTCAGCGTATGACTGTAACGCACGAAAATAATCGCATTTTGTAATCTTTTCTCAACCGGTGGAGTCGTCTATGACTTTAACATGCGGATATTTTAGTAAATTAACAGCGTTTCCAGTGGATCTCAAAATCGCAAACTTTTCGCATAGAAAGATTACACAGAGTGACGCATCTGCGGGCCGATCATTTACTTTATCGTGAAACCGATCGTTGAAACTGTCTACGAGTGATGCTATTGGTCGAAAATTGTAAAACTTGGCTGTGGCTATGGTAACCATCGTTAAGAGTCTCGTGTTATAAAGGCTATTCATGATTAACCATTAAAAAACGGACACTATAACGATGGTTACCATAGCAACGGCTAAGTTTCACAATATTCGACCAATAGAATCACTCATACACACAGTCTTAACGATAGGTTTAACGATGAAGTAAATGATCGGCCCGCTGAACTAATTTGATGCAACTGAACGTTGATTGTTCTACTGATTCGTTTGAAGTTATGAGGGTCTCAAAAGTCTGTGGCATGCCGAGTCACGTGATTCGCGGGTTGCAGTCAGCGCCCAATGGGTCTGTTGCAAACTGTTGCTACAACGATAAAGAGTGTTTCATTGTATGTAAAATCGCCCGAAAAGTCCATTGGTGGCATCAGAAAGTCATGAAATGCGATATAAACTCACAAGAGACGTTTAATGAAATCCAAGATGGCGGTAAAATATCGAGCAATCTGTATGCATGCACCTTCAACATCCAAGGATTGCCAACGTTGGCAACCTCACAGCTTTAGAGGTTATGTGTTTATTTATGTTGTAATTGGGGGTGATCGATATTGTGCGGTTGGCTATCCTTGGATGTTCGTGGTGCATGCATACAGGTTGCTCAATATTTTACCGCCATCTTGGATTTCATTAAACGCCTCTCGTGAGTTTTATACTCCATTTTATGACTTTCTGATGCCGCCAATGGACTTTTCACGCAATTTTACATGAGATTGAACACTCTATAGCGCTGTAGCAAAAGTTTGCAACAGACCCATTGATTGTAAACCAGTACATTCTGACCCATTTTGTCTTCTTTTAATCCACTGTTCTTTTTCTGTTTCTGCCTTCTGAGCAATGTGTCTGTTGCGAAACTTTGCCTCAGCAGCAAATAGGGCTGGTTGAAGTATGCAATCAATGCAACTAAGTATGTTTAAGTTGTTCGACCATCTCAACTGCCGCCGCTAATGTTCGAACTCGACCAAATTTTCTCCGAACCCAACCGCTCTGAACCGGTTCGGAGCGGTCCGGAAAGTCGCGTGAACCCGAACCGAACCGCTAACCTTTTTTTCGTGAAGTATGAACCGCGAACCGAACCCGAACCGATTTTTGCCGAGGTCCGATGCCCTGGTTTCCACCGATTGAGAAACGATTATAGATCAGAGTAATTTCGTGCAGTACAGTCACTGAACTGAACTGAACTGAACTGAAATGTGTAATCTTTTTTCAACCGGTGTAACTATCGGTGAATTGAAAAAAAAAATCCCATTATTTACACAAAAAAGGGCAGTTCTGGGTCAAACCGTGAAGCGTAAGGGGAACCCATTGGTAAAATTTACCAAACTTGATAGCAGACTCCAAAATCAGCTATGCAGATGGTAAATTCTGCCTGGCTTTTTATTTCCGGGTGGTTCTGATCATTTCGTTAATAGTTTGAGTCGGTACCTCATTTGAACTTTGTAATAATCTGAGAGCAGGGGCGCCATTTCAAATTTTCCTTGGGGGGAGGGGGGGGAGGCAAGGCCCTCCAAAAATTTGGATGACCCTTTTTTTTTGGCCGTGCATCATAATCGCATCTCTCTACCACTCTGACTTGATTGGGGGGGGGAGGCTCTCCAAAAAGGGTGATCCCTTTTTTTTTTGCCGAGCATCTTCAAAAAAATCTCTCTGGCTCGATTTTTCGGCCACATGGAAAATCTCCCCCCCCCCCTGCCATCCCCTAAATGGCGCCACTGACTGAGAGCTTCAACACTAACAAATTGTAGGTTAGTCATTTGTATGGTATTTTCAAGCATATATTTTACGTATAACTGCAGCATGTTTATGAAAAATAAAAAAAATCCCCAAACTTTCAATCTGTACCAGTGTCGATACTTTCCGTCAAAGCATGCAACGCTATAAGCCTTCTGAGAGTGATTGAGATAGATTTTTCAATTGGATTCAATTGAAAATTAATAAGGCTATTGAAAGGCTATTAATAAAGCTATTGAATAAGGTTTACAGAAAAGGAGAAGGAGGAATAAAACACTATACTTGCAATGATATTCTTTGTGTATCTTTCATTGTCTTAAAATTTGGAATGAACAACTGCAATGTCAAAAACGAATGCGAAGCACAGTAGCTTGACATGCAATTTGGCAACGTTGTACTTTGTCTATTTAAACTAATGTAAAAGGTCGATTTCAAGGGTGCTCACCGAACAACCAAATACTTCGATATTTTTAATGGGTTTAAATGGGGAAAGTAAAGCATTGTCAAATTGCACGCTACGCCACTGAGGTGAAGACTACCCTCGTATACGAGAGGGCAGAAATGTCACTGGATACCACTCCAAATACATCACATGGACGGGCGGAGGAAACAGCCTTTTATTCTACACAGTTCCAATTTATGTATACTGCATGATTTTGCATTGGTCTTTCGGAGCACGTATTTTTTCAGTTGCATGCACGATTGCACATGAGGGAAAATGAAAGTGACAGCATGGTCGCCGCTTATCTATCGTTAAATCGCTATTACAGACCTCATGCATGAATCAAACATCATTTCATTTTATTTTTGGACCATTTACTTGTGTATCAGGGCAAACTCCCGTCTGCGACTGGAGGATGGCCTATTCAATCTAACTTATTCGAGTTCGGGGCTTAAATTATTATTTTTCTACACAGCCACACCAACGAACCTGAATGATTCTAAACCTTGTTTTCCCGTTAATCACGTGAATACATATTTTTTACAGGCACCTGTCAAAAATGTTCCGACCTATCAAACACCTAACAATAGTCTCAAAAATTATTTATTTTACGCCTGTGCAACATATGTGTCCACCCCTAAAGAGCAAAATAAGTAAAGTCCCTAGACACACAACTTGGAAATGTTTGACCAGTTTTCAATCAAGCTTAAAAGGGCGAAAACGAGTATTTTTTAAGACTTTCACTGATTTGTCCCCCATTTTTATTAGATGTCACATCACAATGCGTTGATCGTGCTGACATAGGTCGAGCTCTTCAATTCACCAGCGAATCACACCGGTGCACAGTGCAGTGAGAAAAAAGATCGAAAATCGCTTTAGGCAGCAAATTGTTGAGTTATTCAAAAACTGAGGAAAACCCCTTTTTCTTTTGTGGATAGGGAGAGATAGTTTTTTAACTTCTTACGTATCTCAATTTTTGATCGAAAAATCCTGCCCCTGTGAAAAATTATTCAGGGCAGAAGTTCTCGGTCAAAAATTGAGATACGTAAGAATTTGAAAAGGCATCTTCCTTCCCACAAAAGAAAAATGTGTTTTTTTCCCAGTTTTTAAAATGTCTCGATGATTTGCCAAGTAAGTAAAGCTGCCCAAACCGATTATGGAGCGATTTTCTCAATGCATTGTGCGGTGTAGTGAAGGTTTCATTTTTTGAATTACGTCGATATGACGCAGGAAAATAGCAATCCTACGCAATTAGCAGTTGGCTTACAATTGGTCTATACGCAAAGAGCATGGCGTTTAAGTATGATCAGAAAAAAAATCAGAATAAGCGTAGTGGTGTAAAACACAATTGTTATATTGGGATTTGCTTCAGCTCATTTTAAACCTGGTAAGCTAACGAGCATATTATCCACAGATTAAGTTTTTCTCAACTGGTCCTTTTTTAGGAACTTTTAAAGCGATTAAATAAAGATGTGCAAACACCCTTCAACTAAAACACCGTGGGTAAAGAACTAATCAGTATTAACCCGATCTGATTAAATCACATTTTTTGTCGGCTCATTAGCTTTCACACAAGCTAAAGTAAATTTCGATACAATTATTCTGTAAGTCAACATTACGCTTGATTTGAATTTTTTTTTGATCATGAATAAACGACGAGTGCTCTTTGCCTAGGCAAATCGCAAGCCGATTGCTAATTGCCTATTAATTATTGCTATTTGCCTGCGACAGATATACACACGAGATGGTTGCTCTTTGAAATCATTTCCGCACCTGTTTCACACTCCGATGAATTCTTGAAGAACCAAAACATTCACGTTGCTTCTTTCAATCGACAAAAAAAAAAAAAAAAACAAGATTTGAATCGAGATTTGAGCGAGTGTCACAAAGCACAATCTGAAATCATCAAGACCAGCTCGAAAGATTATAACCAAAGCATGCATCCTCTCTTCCTTTCCAGAGACCAACCTTTACTACAGGTATCCTACGATGGTACCCGTGAAATCCGAGACTCACGGAGGTGATGATGTGGCCGTTTGGGCCCGAGGACCGTGGGCCCACCTTCTGAGTGGCACCTACGAACAAAATGTTATACCGGTGGTCATGAGCTATTCTGGGGGCATGGGCCCGAATTCGATGCCATCGAGTGCAACTCCATCGAAGAGCGCTTTTCAAGGAGTTACCGTTATCTTTGTCTCCATCATCTGCATGCGCTTTTCATCCATACTCTCAACGTTTTGAAGGATCTGCCAATATTACCTCAGTAATAATCTTTTTCATTCCATAATTGTAATTGATGGTAACCATTCAGAAAAAAAATCAAGTGCGAGAGGTAGAGGGAGGGGGGAGAGAAACGAACCACAAATTTAAGGAGACAATATACAGGGTGTTACGGAAGTAAGTAGAGGAAAATATGCATTCAAAAAAACCCCCAGATAAGCGAGAGCCCCCCAAAAGACATGTGTCCTAAAAAAAACCCTGCTGAGCTACAGCCCCCCCCCAAAAATTGAAAATATATTAACTTTCTTTCATTTTTTAGGTCAATAAAGACTTCGACGTATAAACACAAATTTCTGTGATATTTACTTCATGGCTGCGTGGACGCTATTTCAAAAAAGCAATTAATTTTTCACAACTTTCGGGGAATCTATAGCTCAACAAGGAGGATTTTTGCACTTTAACGACATAATGTGTCCGGCTGTCCTGAACGTAAAATTAGGTTTTCACATCATAAGATCCCTTTTTTCTCTCCTCATCGCGGAAATTTCGATGCATTTTGACTAGCTGATTTCAAATTCCGCCTTAGTTTTTACTCAAAACTCATACTTTTTCCATAATTTTGAATTTTTCGCGAAGGAGACGAAAAGTGGAATTTACGTGAAATCTAGGCCAATTCAGTGAAAAATGATAAAATTTTTGAAATCAGCGTCTTAAAATATCCTGTAATTTTGCGGGAAAGTGGAATTGCAGGCGGAGATTTATATGCTAAAACATTAAATAAAAATTAGTAAAATTAGACACTGATGGACGGTGAATGTCTCGGACACACGATGTCGTTTCTGATGCTTACTTAACAAGGAGGGGCAGTTTTAATCAGATGTCCATAGGGGAAAAAGCATTGTTTTGACTCGCGATATACGTAGTAAGCATATTTAACTCTAGTTTCGAAACACTGTATTTTGTCCTTTTCCATACCATAAGCAGCATGACCCATGATTTATGTTTGTTTGCGATTGTTTGTTTGTTAGTGCGCATGATTTTTTAGCGGAGCGGAAAGCAAATTTTCCCTCACATGCCTATTTCTGTGGTTACGACGATATGTATGTTTTCATTTTACTTACAAAACAAAACAACAAATCCTGCCTCCTTTACACGGAATAACAAGATTGATAAAAATTACCAATTTTGTAGTTGATTTTAGCCTCAGCCCATATTACCACAAGACGTCTAATTCACGTCATCAATAACGATCAAGTAAATTCGGTCGAACCTTTGGGTAAATAAGCCCGTCAACTGGTAGAGCTTACAATGAATTGTAGTCAGGGCGTCAGTTAACCACGATAACGGAAAATTTAATCAATCATTATTTCGTGAGGTTTCTACTTTCCGTACATATTTGTTCACATGATTTTTTTCTTCTTTATTTGTTGTGCATGTGCATTTAATTTTCTCAAGACGTAACGATGCAGTGGCGTAGCCAGGAATTTTTCTAGGGGGGAGGGGGGTCCGGGGTCCGAAAGTTGTCAGGGGGGAGGGGGTCCAAACACAAAGATACTAATTTGGCAAAATTCGTCTGAAAACGCAAAAAATTACATTTTTTTTTAGGACAAATTTTGATGTCAAGGGGGGGGGGGGGGGTCCAGACCCCCCCCCCCCCCCCCCTGGATACGCCACTGTAACGATGTAAACAGAGCGTTTGGTAAATTTTTATTTATGACAACGGATAAACCTTGATATTAAAGCGGTAAATTTGAAAACTCAACCACCACACAGAAAGGTTAAAAGACGAGAAAAATGTCAAGCTGAGAGCAAATACGAATAATAATAATAAAAAAAAAAATCTCTTGCAGAAATAGGTACGACGGCCCCCTCAAAGGATGAAATAAAAGTGTTCTATTAAAAATATTTAACGAAGAGAGGGGGGAAATATGAGAAATACTTGAAAAGCAATTAATATTAGGAATAAAAAAGTTTTTTTTATTTTTTTTTTTTATTTTTGTATTTTCCCTCCTCACATTTTTCTGTGATCAGCATTATTTATTGCCCGGAATAAAATTAAAAGCGTTTATTTTAATTTAGCGCAAGTCCCTTTTCATGGTTACGGAGGGGAAAATTTCGCTTGCCTCCGCTTCAAGTCTACACCCCCCCCCCCCCCCCCCCCCCTTACGGTTTGCCACACTTCGCGACCTTCCCGTCTTGTTCGGTGTTTCACTTTCACGCTCTCAACTATCAAAAGTCGCTTCTGCGTCTCAGACAGCGTTGCCATATAAAATGAGGATGAACAATCGATTGTCGCTTTCTTCTTTTTTTAAAGGGATGACCTAACCGAAAATTCAATTTTATTCCCCCTTAGATTTTATTTTGTTTCCTTGCACAACTTTTACTTTAGCACATTTCCTAGTGAGGATAGTAAGCGAATTTTCGCGACGAATATATTCGACAAAACCATTGCCAACCTACGCATGACAACAGTGGATGACACAAACTGGATCGTGTTTTTCGAACTTTTTCGATGTTTTCATTCATCGATGGCATCAATTTGATTTTGAATTCAAGTCCGGAGGTGAATTCAGAATCGAATTGATGCCATCGATGCCCCGAAAACACATCTAAAAACACAATTGAGTTTCCTCGAATATGTAGTTAGGATGGTATTGTTTATGATATTCGATCGCGAAAATTCGCTAAATGATATGATTTTTTTATTTCACAGTTGCTGAAGAGTTTATAAAATAATTTTTCAATGTTTGCAAGTCCAATTGAAAATGGGAAATTTTATTTTAAGGTGTGACCTAACTAAAAATTCGACCCCCCCCCCCCACTTTTTTGGTAGCACATTCCCTAATGAAGATAATGATACAATAATTATTTTTTATTCAAAGTTGCTTAAGTATTTAAAATAATTTTTTAAAGTTTGCATGTCCGATTCAAATTTACGGGAAATTTAATTCATTTTTTAGAGTACTTCAGCCTTTCACTTGCTCGTTTTAGAAGCTTTCAATTTTTCAGTTTTTTTCAAACTTTAGTCGATCTTTTCTCAGGCTTAAGCTCCTCTTCATAGGAAGTGATGTTAACCGGTAATTTTGAAAGGTGTTAATGTGCGTACCGTCATTTCCATGGTACGTTACAATCAATGGTGCGACATATTCCTGCGACAAACGTCAGCAACAAGGTGCATTAGACGTAAGCGACAGATGCATTAGACGTGTACGCAACGAATGCATTAGATGTGAGCAACAAATGCATTCGACGTATTCACTAATGCCATTTTTCGGATATTTACCTGATTTTTCCCATTTTATAGAACGTAAGTGATTTCAAGGAACATTTGGCAACATTAGTCTTAATGAAACTATCTGATTGAGTTGTTTTTTATTTCTTATTTTTTTATTTTTAATTTTTTTTTTCAGGAAAAAACCTATACTACAGATATCCAGCTCTCGTCCCTATGGAGTATGAGACGCATGGCGGAGATGACGTTTCCGTCCATGCTCGGGGACCCTGGGCGCACCTCCTCACAGGGACCCACGAGCAAAATTTCATCCCGATAGTCATGGCCTTCTCAGCGAAAATCGGACCACCCACCGAGCAGAACGTCAGTTCTGCTAATAATCTCAAAACCAACGCTAGCTTATGGATTACTAGTTTAAGTTTAAGTATAGTACTTAATTTGTATCGTTCCCGATCATGGAGTTGATCAATTAAATGACTTAAGTTATTTGTTTTGTTTTCCAAAATGGACTCTCGGTTTATTGCTTGTTACTAGTTTTAGCTCCCTCTTGATATAGGCGGATCCACGAAATTGTCTTTCTTTCTCTATCCGCCCTTGAACGTGGGTATTAGAAAAGGATGGAAATGGCAACGTTGTATTGTTTTCATTTAGACCCATGTAAAATGTCGATTGTGAAGGTGTTCACAGAACGCCCACTAGTTCGATCTTTTTCATGGGTTTAAATGGACCACAATAAATCGTTGTCAAATGGCCAAATGGTTGTTCAAATGGCCAAAATGAGGGAAAAACAAATTCCTGTATCCGCGTATGCCAATTGCTTTACCTTTCAGAGCTGCCGTTTTGCGTATAATTAATGACATTTTTCTATTCACCGATGATTTCCACCGGTTGAGAAAAGAATACACAGTGCAGTTCAGTGTATGATTGTACTGTAAGAAAATACTCTGATCTGTAATATTATCTCAATCCGTGGAAATGCCGCTGAATTAATATATTATCCACAATTTTTTTTTTTTTTTAAGTCATCGATGACTCCACCGGTTGAGAAAAGATAACAGACAAGAATATTTTCGTGCATTATATTTAAACGCTAAACTGAGCTGTGTCATCTTTGCTCAACCGGTGGAATTATATCGATGAATCGAAAAATTTCATTAATTTTATACAAATCGGCAGGTCTGTTTTCTTTGCTTGTCACATGATATTCAGGCAGGTTTGTGGGCTGGAATAATCAAAACTCTATCTAAAACAGTCAATTGGGGCCTCAACAAATTATCATAGGAAACAAAAGTCATATTTTGACCGGTAAAATACGTGGTAAAAATGTTTACCTTCCGTTTAAAAACATCCTGTATAAAGGAACTGTGTCGTCACAGAAGTTTTGAAAACACGTAGACTACGGTCAAACGACTCGGAATGAGTCGAACTGAGAAATCTCCCTAAATAGACGGCTTTCCGCAGAACTGAATCACCTGCAGTCGATTTCCAAGTCAATTAGTTCTTTTCTGCACAAAGCCGTCTGATTTATCAAATAAAGTATTGGCAGAAGCGAGTCACAAAAAACCAGAGCTGCCGATTTGCGTAGATTTAATGACATTTTGAAATTCACCGAAGAATCCACCGGTTGAGAAAATATTACAGAGTTTAGTTCCGAGTATGACTGTAACGCACAAAAATACTCTGATCTGCAATCTTTTCTCAATGGGTGGAAACGCCGTTAATTAATTAAAATATATCGGTTGAGAAAAGATAAAAGACGCTAGTATTTTCGTGCATTACAGTCACACACTGAACTAAACTCTGTAATCTTTTCTCAACCGGTGGAATCTTCGGTGAATTTCAAAATGTCACTAAATCTACGCAAATCGGCAGCTCTGCAAAAAACTAAGATTTCGACTGGTGCGGTGGAAGGTGTACACGACTTTAGCTGGAAATGAGTTTCAGTTTAGAGTCAGAGAATATAGACAAATGTTTACTCCTTATTGGTACATTGGATTTTTTCGTTCTCACTGGAACGAATATGGAATAGAACCTTAGTTCAACATCAAAGATCCATAACCTATTGGGAAATTTCGACTCGATTTCTTACTGAAGTCACTGCAATTTCGCGGGTTTAAGACACACAAAAAAAAAAACAAAAACAAAATAAAACAAAAAAACAAAACAAAAAAGAAACGAGTTTCATAATTCATTAATGAATGAATTATTCACATCACCAAAGCATAGGAGGATCTAGAATTAGGTCCTGTGACAGTGTGTTCACTTCAGCACAGTATTAGAAAAGAGTTGAGTTGAGTCTTTCAAACGGAGTGGTCATAACTTTGGCCGCTCCCGTTTAACCCAGCTATAGTTCAAGACAAGTTCGATTGTTTATTTGTGTTTATCCAAGCTAGAAGTCAAATCGGTTGTGCTTTGTGTTTTTAAAGTTTCATCCCGATATCTTTTGAGATAACCGAGATATCTCATGTTATAATTTCAAATCTTCGGAGTTTTTCAAGCTATTTGTGCTTTTTACGCCGTAACTAGCTCTTATCATCACTTCATCACTTCGATCGGTTTGATAAAGACTCTCGGACTTTATCTAACAGCTATAACAATTAAGAAAAATTACAACAGTTACAAACCAAGTGTCTCACATTCTGATAAAATCAAGTGCGTTTTTGCCGAATTCCGAATTCACTCTGCTTGGGAGTGAGCTATGATTGGCCTTGAGAAGACGCATCCAACTATTTTTTAGGAGCGCAGTGCAGCGTACCCATACATCGCGTATGGCGCCAGTCACGCCGTCATAGCATGTCGTTTAACGTCATCACTTGTTCGAAATCTGAACCAATGGCCGGGAGAGAGGAGGAGAGATTTTGTGAATTACGCTACTTTCATATGGGTCGAGCAATCGGATTTGTTTGTGTTTACATCCAACTCAAGCCCAATACCAGATGAAGCAAAAGCCTTTACAGCCTTTGCGGGCGCTAGGTCGGGCAAACTAATAGCTGAAGAGGTTTTCTTCCCCAACACCGTGGTTTCCTCTGTCAATCATCATTTTATAATAAAGGCAGTACAAGCCAATAAAGACACTGTCAGGTTTTTCAAATGTCGCCAACTACATTTGTTTTTCTCCTGGCCCATATCTAATAACTAATTTTTTTGTATTCTAGGTTTTTCTTGCTTGCAAGTTTTTCTCCTAACCGCTAAACTACCTGCTTTTTGCTCAATCGACAATTTAAATACTAAGCTTCAGCCCTGAGCACACGCAGTTGTTTTTATTTCAAGACCCCATGGCGTTCATTGTTTACCGTCTGAATCGCGATCACGACGATGCTAGGCAGAATGGTGGCCGGTTCAGTCAGGTAACAGCTAAAGTTTTGCCAAGGGATCTTCTTATAAAGCAAACTAGGTTTTTCACGTTTTCTCCCTAGTGTATAAATTACGCTGAGGTATCCTTACCTCTCGAGGGTTGTTGGTCCCCAACCTCCCTCAAACCGTTATAATAGTCTGAGGGTGTACTTGATCTGTTTCGTACGTGTATCTTGGCATCAAGAAGACTTACCTAAAGTTTAATTTTCATTAAACAAATAAAACAGTTTCTTATTACCAATAGGTAGGTGAAACTCATTCTTTGTTAGATTGCATTGCAGGCCTTCGGGTCAGGGCCCTGTCATCCCTGATTCCAGTTTGTAATCTTCCAATAAAAGAAATTCAAGAATAAAAAAAAAAAAAAAAAAAGTATTAGAAAAAGACGGATAAAGCACTCAAAAAAAAAAAAGAATGGGTCTATTGCAAACTTTTGCTACAGCGCTATAGAATGTTCGATCTCATGTAAAATCGCGTGAAAATTCCATTGGTGGCATCTGAAAGTCATAAAATGCAGTATGAAACTCACGAGAGACGTATAACGAAATCCTAGATGGCGCGGCGGTAAAATATTGAGCAACCTTTATGCATGCATCCACGAACATCCAAGGATAGCCAACCTCACAATATCGATCACACCCAATCACAACGTAAATAAACACATAACCTCTGAAGCTGCGAGGTTGTCAACGTTGGCAATCATTGGATGTTGAAGGTGCATGCATACATATTGCTCGATACTTTACCGCCATCTTGGATTTCATTAAACGTCTCTTGTGAGTTTATTATCGCATTTCATGACTGTTTTGATGCCACCAATGGACTTTTCGGGCGATTTTTCACACGATTAAACACTCTTTATCGTTGTAGCAAAAGTTTGCAACAGACCCATTGGTTCGCCCGACTAATCAATAGTGAAATTGGCGCAATCAAATTAATTTCTTGTACTTACCCAAGAAATTACGTACTCCAACTAATAATGGAAAACTGGTACCAATTATACTGGGTAAACGCAATCAATAAAATTGGGGTACCATGCGAATTTGAGTTTGTACCCGGTAATAAATAGGGACCGAATATAAATTTATTGATTGAGGTGAATAATTTATTGAGTAAGGACAAACAATTTTGATTGCGCAAATTTCAAAAATAATTAGTCACCAATTCTTCTTTTTCCGTGAGGGGCATCACACGGACTTGCCTCTATCTCTGTATTTTTGCAACCTATGAGTTCAAATCGGTGGACTTATACTCTATTTCGTCCGCTATACGCTTGGCTCGCCGCTCGAGAGCATCTTATCGATCAACAAAGTAAACATAATGCAAATGAGAATATATAAAATCACGCGACGGATTAATGAATACTCGACAATACACTCACTAAAATCTATAAAAATATATTCATTTCACCATTCATTAGCGGTTTTCCTAGGCGGATTAACTAAAACACAGAAGATAAGAAAGCCTTGAAGATACGAAAAAACTGAAACACGCAAAACAGAGCACGCTGGAGAGGAAATCAATTTTTATTCTCCTTCAAAACAGTAAAACTTTCGATTCAAAGTTAGAAAGTAATAACGAGCTATGGTTAAAAAAGGAACCATCGTGTAAATAAGTTAATTCTTCGAAAATAGTTCAACTGTCGATCGGTGATGGATTTGACGCGTACAATGTTATCAGTGTGTTGGATTATCATCGGATGCAGTTTTACTCTAGCTCAAACATCAGGTGACTAAAACAAACTTGATCATACATCTTACGCGTTAAAATCTGTGTTTATCACGTTTATCGCTTTGTGGGGTCGACATCAATCTAGGACTTTATTTTTACGCGTAATAATTAAGATTGCGAGTAAATTTTGGAGCTTCGTGATGTATTTACCATTTTTATCTAATAATTTTACACGAAGACGGAGAACATTGCCAAAAGAGAGGCACGCAAAACATGAGGAGCGATCTTCCCTTAAAATCAGCACAAAAATAGGTTGGACATTTTTAATAAAGGACAGACCTAATATTTCAGGTGATTTTATTTGGTCCCAATGACTCCAATAAGGGCCCCTAAACCATCAGGTGTACTCTCTGTGAAAAATCTCCATTCCACCTACACGCAGATTTTAGGGGAAAAAACACACCTAATGTCGTACGAGCCCTTTTCTGGCAAAGTCCTCAACTCACCCTCTGTACTGATACAGCAAAAATTTGCAACGGATCTGTTGTCAATGGATCTGTTGCATACTTTTGCTGCAACAATATAGAACCTTGATTCTTATGTAAAATTCGGCGAAAATAACGATGCGCACATTAAAAACGTTCAAGATCCACTCATTAACTCAGAAAGTCACTTCAATTTCAAACAGCCCGCGCTACACTAGACACTATTTGCACCGGTATACTACTACATAGACGGAACCATCGTGCATAAGTAAACAACATCGTGACTACAAAATGAAGGGATTCCCTTCTAAATACATGAACTATTGGCTGCATTTGCTGTCTGGTCTTTTCGGTTTATCAAAGATTACAAAATAATATAAGAAATGTACGTATATAAACAAAACATTCCAATGTTTGTAAGTTCTGTTCATGTTTACATAAACGAGATGGTTCCATCTATGTAGTTATAACTCGGTGATATAGTGTCTAGTGTAGCGCGGGTTGTTTGAAATGGAAGGTGTTTTCTGAGTTAATGAGTGGATTTTGAAAGTTTCTAATGTGCGTATCGTTATTTTCGCCGAATTTTACGTTAAAAACAATGAGTTATATTGATGTAGCAAAAGTACGCAACAGACCCATTCTAGTGTTTGCACCAAAGTTTTTGAAAAATTTCAAGGATCTCTAGTTCTATAGATCATATTCTGGTACTAACACCAGAATCTTCTGGTCAAAGTACTAGACGTTTTGTCGTTCGCATATCGCTGTACTTCTGGTATTGTGACGATCGCTTTTTCTCAGAGTCCTGAATCCATCTATGGAGAGGTCCAAGGTGAACTACCGAAGTAAACAATATTGAGTCTAGAGAATTATAGGTAAGTTTCTCCTCTATTTTGCACCAAAACATATACACTTGAGCTTTGGGCGCGAAATTTCATTTTCAGACAACAAATATTGGCTAGATGAAGCCAAGGCGACTCTACAGCAAAAATTGAACTTCGCACAAATCAAAGGAAAGGCAAAGAACATAATCATGTTCCTGGGTGACGGGATGGGAGTATCGACATTGACGGCTGCGCGTTTCCACTCAGGTCGAATCGAAAGGAGAGGAGGGAAAAGTCCCTCCTTAGCATGGGATCGATTTCCGTCCTCCGGGTTGGCTAAAGTGAGTAAATTCATGCCCGTAAGGTAAACCCACACTAATTTGCACCAAAGAAATTTGAATGTCCCTTATCACCAAGGAAAAATATTGAGATAAACGTGGTTCCGTAGTCCCTGTATGGATACTCTTTAAGCGAATTTTATTATCCACTGGTGGATCCAAGTTATTGTCGTTCTCTCTCTTCTCTCATTAGAATGCACGTGTTAGAAAAGGATAGAAGAGGGGGGGAATCACGTGACTGCCCCTTACCTGTCCTTTTCTATCATACGCGTTCTAATGGGAAAAGAGGGACAAGGATAGATTCCTGCATCCGTTAGTGTCAATATCAGTTTGGTTCATTATCAAGAAAAGTCATTTTGATGAAGAAAAGAAAAAAACTAAGATCTTATGTAAGTACTTTGATTATGGATAAACGCCAAAAAGAGTGGCATGGACTCAAGGTACTTATATTTAACAGGTATGCTCGACTCGCTTCCCGCGTCATCTTCAGTGGCGCGCAGTTCAAAAAGCATTCCAAGATGGCCGACGAAAGAAGAAAAAATTGTATACTCTTTCCAGAAAACAACAGGCTATTTTCTGCTTTTCTGAAGAGGGTAGCACAATGTTTTCTTCTTTTGTCGGCCATCTTGGAATTGCTTCTTGAACTGCGCGCCACTGAAGATGACGCGGGAAGCGAGTCGAGCATACCTGTTAAATATAAGTACCTTGGGCATGACTTCCAAATAATCCAGCGGCTAAAACACCCACTTATACAGATTCTGACAGCCGATATTAAACTCAAGATGCTCATACATAATAGATATTTCCGTCCGAGTTCAACGAGTTGGCAATGAACTTTGTTTACGGATTCCAAGCACTTAAGAATGGCACACGAATAAAGATGATTTGAAAGGTTATAGAAATCAAAGTTGCTAATTTTTAAACCTGGAAAAAAAGGTGGTAAACTTGCCCACTCATCGGGTTGAAAGAAATTGACAAAACGTAAATAAAACCCCTTCCTCCTCAATCGAACCAAGGATAGATTCCGAAGATGTTATTCATCGTTTCAGACCTACTGCGTGGACAAAATCGTGGCAGATTCAGGATGCTCAGCGACGGCATACCTCAACGGAGTGAAAGGAAACAAGGATACAATTGGAGTCAATGCGAATGTTCAAATGATGGACTGCGCTGGTGAGATTAAACAATTATGAACTCTATAGACTACCAAAAACGAGAATACAATATAGATAAGGAGCCCCGTACACATGCGGATCCAAGAAATTGTCCTTCTCTCTCTTTTCCTATTCAAACACATGTGTTAAAAAAGGATACAAGAGGGGGGGAATCACGTGATTGCCCCTAACCTGTCCTTTTCTCAGGACCGTAGCTACACCTCTGAGAGACCTAGGGCAAAATGCATTTCGAGGACACCCAAAATTTGGTGAAATTGACTAAAGGATGTGGGGGGTCACCCGGACCCTCTTACTCACGGAAAAAAAAAGATCAGTGAAAATAACCATACGGATACCTGATTTTGGCACCTGCTAGATGTTATGGTAAACTTGGCCAGAAGTATACTATGTTTTGACTAGGTACTAGGTGATGTTACCTGATTGCATGTCGAATTTACTCAAAGTATCGATAAATGTACCATACTTCTGGTCAAGTTTACCATAACATCTAGCAGGTGCCAAAATCAGGTATCCGTATGGTTATTTTCACTGATCTTTTTTTTCCGTGCTCTTCCGGAGCACCGCCAGTGTTATTTCAAATGATAAAGCAGACTTACGAGCAGACCCGTATGTTTGGTGGGCTTTTAATCGCTGACAAGGCACGGGGCTCTTAAAACGTCCCCTCTGCTCTTCTGGGACCACGCCAATGTAATTTTAAATGGGAGAAAAGACTTACGAGCAGACCTGTCTGTTTGGAGGGCTTTTAATTGCTGACAAGGCGCGGGGCTCTCAAAACGTCCCCTCTACTCTTCTGGGACCCCGCCAATGTAATTTTAAATGGGAGAAAAGACTTACGAGCAGACCTGTCTCTTTGGTGGGCATTTAACCGCTGACAAGGCGCGGGGCTCTCAAAATGTTCCCTCTGCTCTTCCGGGGCACCGCTAATGTAATTTCAAATGAAAAAACAGACTTACGAGCAGACCCGTATGTTTGGTGGGCTTTTAATCGCTGACAAGGTACGGGGCTCTCAAAACGTCTCCTCTGCTCTTCGGGGACCCCACCAATGTAATTTTAAATGGGAGAAAAGACTTACGAGCAGACCTGTCTGTTTAATGGGCTTTTAATCGCTGACAAGGCACGGGGCTCTCAAAAAGTTCCCTCTGCTCTTCCGGGGCACCGCTAATGTAATTTTAAATAGGAAAGCAGACTTACGAGCAGACCTGTCAGTTTGAAAAGCTTCCAACCGCTGACAAGGCGCGGGGCTCTTAAAACGTCCCCTCTGCTCTTCCGGGGCCCCGCCAATGTAATTTCAAATGAGAGAAAAGACTTACGAGCAGACCTGTCGGTTTGGTGGGCTTTTAGCCGCTGACAAGGCTCAGGGCTCTCAAAACGTCTCCTTTGCTCTTCCGGGGCCCCGCCAATGTAATTTTAATTGGGAGAAAATACTTACGAGCAGACCTGTCGGTTTGGTGGGCTTTTAACCGCTGCCAAGGCGTGGGGCTCTCAAACCGTCCCCTCTGCTCTTCCGGGGCTCCGTCAATGTAATTTTAAATAGGAAAACAGACTTACGAGCAGACCTGTGTGTTTGGTGGGCTTTTAATCGCTGACAAGGCGCGGGGTCCTCAAAACGTCCCCTCTGCTCTTCCGGGGTCCCGCCAATGTAATTTTAAATGGGAGAAAATACTTACGAGCAGACCTATCTTTTTGAAAAGCTTTCAATGGCTGGTAAGGCGCGGCGCTCTCAAAACGTTCCCTCTGCTCTTCCGGTCTTTTCCAACGTACAAGTTTTAAAGGGGAAAGAGAGAGAAGGATAGACAAAAACAAATGGTCAGAAGTGTAAAGTCATCTGTTGACGCAGTTCGCGGACTCTTGACCAAAATACAATACCATAGTAAAACTGGCCTTTTAATCGCACTGTGCTGTTAATTTTCCATTCAGGCTCAAAAGATCCATTAAACCGAACGAGTTCCATTTTACAATGGGCCCAAGATGTCGGGAAGGCAACCGGAGTGGTCACAACAACAAAAGTGACGGACGCGTCGCCGGCAGGAGCTTACGCACACACTGCCAACAGGGGCTGGGAATCGGACGCAGATATCGCTGGTGACAAATACACGACGGACAAGAGTTGTGATGACATAGCTAAGCAGCTCATCAAAAGCGAACCTGGTAAAAATATCAATGTGAGTTTAAGAATGGGGAAATAATGTAAGTACTTAAGTGAACTTAAAATGAGGGAAATTTGGTTAACTGATAGTGAGAATGGGTCAGTTGCTAACTTTTGCTATATCGTTGTGGAGGATCTAATCCTACATGTAAAATCGCAATGGGTCTGTTGCACACTTCGGCTAGAGCGTTTTAAAGTACCAATTCTTATGTAAAAAGCGGTAAAAATGACAATGGCAGCATCAGAAAACACCAAAATTCATTAATAACTCACAAATCGCGAAAAACACTTGACACTATTCACCCCTGTATCTTTCCACCAAGTGCACGATATTTTGCGAGAGAAGCGCGGCACATTCAAATAAACACGGCCGACTGTCATCACAGCTGACTTCATGAACAAATAAACCGTAAACACGGACAGCGTCTGTTTGAATTCCTAAGTCTCAATATCCTCGATTCCTCACAAAAGATTGAAAAGGTACGGAAACCGACATTTGTGTCGAAAACTTATCAAAATGAAACAATAACACACAGGAGTTTCAAGTATGATGATTGAAGTTGGAATCATCTTAGGAACTCCTGTGTGTTATCGTTTCATTTTGATAAGTTTTCAACACATATGTCGGCTTCCGTACCTTTCTTAATCTTTTGTGAGGAATTGAGGATATTGAGACGTAAGAATTCAAACAGACGCCGTCAGTGTTTACTGCTTATTTGTTTATGAAGTCAGCTGTGATGAAAGACGGCCGTGATAATTTGAATGTGCCGCGCTTATCTCGCGAAACATCGTGAACGTGGTGGAAAGATACAGGGTGAATAGTGTCTCGTGTTTTTCGCAATTTGTGAGTTAATTAATAAATTTTGGTGTTTTCTGATGCTGCCATTGTCATTTTTACCGCTTTTTACGTGAGAATTGATACTTTAAAACGCTCTAGCCGAAGTGTGCAACAGACCCATTGAGCGCATGTTAGAGTCTCAAAATCTACTCACAAACTCAACAGATGTATAAGCTTGAAAAAATTCAAAGATGGCGGTAAAATAAGTGGGTCACGATGGGGAAGTCCCATCTAATTGCAGTTTTTTTCTATGATGAATCACTTTGTCACCCACTATAGCACATTCGACCGTCGTCTTGAAATTATATTAAATGCATTCATTGGATTTGAGAGTGGATTTCGGTACCTTCTGATACTCTCAATATTATTATTCTTTTTTTACAAGTATAATTTTACATAAAAATTCCCTCTATTACGCTGTAGTAAAAGTTTGTGACTGACCCATTAGGAAAGTATTTAAGGGAACTTAAAATGAGGAAATAGAGGGAGTCAACTTTAAATAAGGAAATAATGTCTTCTCGATATTTTCTCCTTTGGCAAAACCATTAAGCCGTAAAAAAAAAAAAAAAAAAAAAAAAAAAAAAAAAAAAAAAAAAAAAAAAAAAAAAAAACTGGTTCCAATTGAACCACGAGGCTTTAAATGACAATTCTCATAACAACAATTTTTCAAAATTTGAGACACACATTCTTTTTTATGAGGTTAGAGCTATATTTATCAATGAAACTGCACCCAAAGGACCCCGACCCGGCATGGCAAACACTTGACAAGAAATGGTTCCCGATTTATTTTCAAATTTTTTTTATATCATTCGATTCAGCAAGTCGTCCTGGGGAAAATTTCACACTGCACCAAATTAATCGAATCCTTCTGTGAACCCCGAACGGATACAAAAAGACAGCTGAGGGGGCTGATTATTTACTTCATCGTTGAGCCAATCTTCAAGACTGTCTATGAGTGATGCATTTGATCAAAAATTGTGAAAGGCTGTTGCTACGCTGACCACAGTTAAGGTGCCCGTAATTTGAAGGTTATTCAAAGAATGGCTTAAAAAAGAAACATACATTTTAACGAAGATTAGACAACACCTAAGTTTCACACTATATGTAAATAGATCACTTACAGGCAGTCTTAACGATCGGTTTATCGATGAAGTAAATGATCTGCCCCCGGGAATCAAATCGACACATTTTGCCTTCACACGAAGCCAAAACTACACATCAGTGGCGTCTCCTAAAATGTGACGACAATGGGTTTGCTCACAGGTTCAAATGGCAAAACACATGATTGCCGAATTGCAGGCAAACTACTACCACGGCTACACATTATATCTACAAATATCTGATTTATCGAACAGGTTATCATGGGAGGAGGTCGTCGAGCATTTTTACCGAGAACGACCCCTGATCACGAAGCTCAAGGCACTGGCGACCGTCTCGACGGACAGAATTTGATAGAAGTATGGGAGCAGGACAAAGTTGCCAGAGGACTTAAACCAAAATTTGTTTTCAATCGTAAACAACTACTGGATGTAAATATTTCACAGACGGATTACTTATTAGGTAGCTGTTTGCTAACAGCACATATTTTATGTAAATATTAAAGATTTTAGCATAGAAAGATGAGAATTGATGGGACTTACTCAAATGACAGCCATTTTGGAATTTTGTTCGCAATAATTGTTACGCATTAATTGACTTTGTAAGTCAATTTAGAAACTTTATAATATCCCTAACGTTATTTTCGAGTGACTGTAAGTACACCAGAAATTACCATCTCCGTACCAGTAACAACATTTTCCAAGATACACTGAAAAAAAAAAAAAAAAAAAAAAAAAAAAAAAAAAAAAAAAAAAAATGTTTGAATTAACAATTTAACTGTCCAGAATGGAGCCCTCAATTGGTTTTGTTAATTAAAGAAAACGAAACGGTGAATCAACAAATTAAGATTGTTAAACTGACAAATTAAGATTGTTGAATCAACAAATTGTTTTGGAGTTTGCCTCATATTGAGGGCTCCATTCTGGGCATATTGAATTGTTCATTCAACCATTTTTTTTTCCCAGTGTACCCATTCTAAGAGCTGAAGCTAAAATTCCTCGACTGCTTTTAGGTCACAAGGGGACTACCATGTAATTATAGCTTCCTCTTTGATGAATCACTTATCTCAGCTAGAAATATGAGAATAGATGGAACTTACTCATAAAATAGCCAAATTGGAATTGTATTAAGCTTTTGTGTCAATTTTGGGACTTTCCAGCGCTCTGAACGTCATTTTCAAGAAATTTTACATCAGAATTGACGCTCTCTGTAACTGCAGCAAAACTTGCAAGAGATTCATTCTGAGGGCTAAAGCAAACAATTGTCCACTGTTTTCCACTGTAATTAAAAATCCATTGTTTTCAGGGCTCTTCGAGGCGAGTCACATGCGATACCATTTAGAAGCCGATCCCGTCACAGAACCCACACTGGCTGAAATGACGGAAAGAGCTATTGAGCTATTGAAGAAACAGCAGAATGGCTTCTTTCTGTTTGTCGAGGGTGGCCTGATCGACAAGGCCCATCACGAGAATTGGGCTCAAATGGCCGTGGACGAGACCATCGAGATGTCAAAGGCCGTCGATGTGGCCGTTTCGATGACGCAAGAGAGCGAGACGTTGATCGTGGTCACGGCGGATCATTCCCATGCGATGACTTTGAGCGGCGATCCAAGAACTGACGATGACATACTTACTGCAACAATGGAAACTCGTCGAGATCGAAAGATATACACTTCACTTGCCTACGCACAAGGACTAGGGTATCGGGAATCAACGCCTGCAAGAGACACGGCACGCAATTTTACATGCACCCGCTTTGATCTGAACAACGACAGACCGAATAGTGAGTCGAAAACACACACACATACACACAAATTTTAGCAACATACGAATCTTAATCAAAAGTACAAAAACTCTCCAAAAATAACGATAGTTGCACTAAAAACTTATACGAACTCCACTCCTTCACTCATAGAATCCTTTTAAGGTAATTCGAGGCGAAGCTTCTCCAGATTTGAATCCGATGAAAAGCACCACTAGCGCTGCTCAAAAAGTCAACATTTTTTTAATGAGATTGATCATTTCAAGCCGAAAGTGCACATTTGAGGAACGTCAGCACCTGGAAACATATCTCAGGAAGGAGTTAAAAGCTGAAATACTCAAAAGTAAAGCCGGGAATTGTGAAATACGAAAATTCTCATAAATCTCAATGAGTGCGAAAGAGGCAGATATATGAATTTCGTAATTTACGGCTATAATTCTTAACCAATTTAGCTCGCTGTGGGCTCCAAATATCCTTAACAAATTTCGCAGGTGCTGACGTTAATGGATTTTACGTTGTTTCTTTAGTTTCAATTTAAAATGCCAAAACACGTCTTTCCCCAAGAGCGCTATCAATCGGATTGAAAATGGAAACGGTTCGCCTGGAATTATCATTCGTGGTGCATTTTATTGCATCATCTTCGATAAAATTGTGATTGTAAATTCACTTGCAATCTTTCATGAATTATATCGCAGAGAAAATATCCTTTCAGATACATGAAGATTGAAGCTAATGGTGCAGTAAGGTGAATGCATTGAATTTGCATTCGATAATGGAGCTGTTGCAAACTTTTGCTACAGGCTTATTAATAGTTGATTATGGGGTAATACCCTGTGAAAATAACGATTAGCGCACTAAAAAATCACGAAACCCACTCCTAAACTCAGACCGTAATGGCGGCCGGGGCCGCGGTTTTCATTGGGGTTCCCTATCTTCAATCAGCGCCATCTACAGGAGGTAGTCTCGCAACACCACACAAGAAGAAGAAGAAGCACAGAATTGCCATAAGAAAACCGCGGCCTCGGCCGCCATTACGGTCTCGCGTTTAAAAGCATTTTGTGAGTTTAGGAGTGGATTTCGTGATTTTTTAGTGCGCTAATCGTTATTTTTACAGGGTATTACCCCATATACAAGTATTAATAAGCCTGTAGCAAAAGTTTGCAACAGCTCCATTTTATTAAGATGTGATTTCTTACGGGTAAATATACACGAGAGTGAGCGTGATAGAACATTTGTTTGGATAAAATTCGGATCGTGACGTCAATACTAAATGGGTCTTTTGCCCAGAAATCATGGAATCAATTATACACTCCTAGATGCTCAACCCTACCATGTGTGGATCCATAGTAGACAACGGCATACGCAGGAATCAAGTCTCTCTCGCTCTTTTCCCGTTTGAGTGTATGTACCAGAAAAAGAAAGAGATATGGGCTGAATGCACCTTCTAGCCCCTGTTTCTGTCATTTTCTTACACACGTGCTCAAATGGGGAAAGAGAGAGAAAGACAAATTCCTGTGTACGCTACTGAAAGTAGATAAAGCTCAGAAATTCTTGTCTAGTTAGACTGATCCTAACCTAATTTCTCATTCTAGATACAAACTTGAGGTACAGGTACCCGGCCACTGCTCCTCGAACGAGGGCAAATCATGCCGGCGAGGATGTGGCAGTGTTTGCCCGCGGACCGTGGGCGCACCTCTTCACTGGCACCTTCGAACAGAATGCGATACCCGTGATGATGGCTTATTCCGCTGACATGGGGCCCGGATCAACGCCACAGAATAATGCTCCGCCTCGAATCAGCCTCTATCTAGTCAACTTACTCCTTCCGCTTGCTATAGTGCTACGCAAAAGATTGACATTGAGCTGACCTCATTTTTTAAGAAGCCTCGGAAGGTGCAAGTAATCATTGATTGACTTGAAATTGAAATAGGAAAGCCAGCAGACACCTTCAATCAAGCTCAAACTTAGAGCAGTTACAAAAATGTTAACACCATGAAATACCCGTTCTCTTGTACTCCGGATAGATTCATCCAAAGAGTAAACAAGAGTCGCAATGGAGCTGTTGCAAACTTTTGCTACGGGCTTATTAATAGTTGAATATGGGGTAATACCTTGTAAAAATAACGATTAGCGCACTAAAAAATCACGAAATCCACTCCTAAACTCACAAAATGCTTTTAAACGCGAGACCGTAATGGCGGCCGAGGCCGCGGTTTTCTTATGGCAATTGTGTGCTTCTTCTTCTTGTGTGGTGTTGCGAGACTACCTCCTGTAGATGGCGCTGATTGAAGATAGGGAAACCCAATGCAAACAGCGGCCCCGGCCGCCATTACGGTCTCGCGTTTAAAAGCATTTTGTGAGTTTAGGAGTGGATTTCGTGATTTTTTAGTGCGCTAATCGTTATTTTTACAGGGTATTACCCCATAATCAACTATTAATAAGCCTGTAGCAAAATTTTGCAACAGCTCCATTGCATTGACAGCCAGCGTGGTCAATTCTGATAAGAGTCGGCCTCTGATTGGCTGGAAATCGAGGGTCCAAAGTACTTTCGACCTTATGGAAATTAACACAGGGTTTTCGTTCCGGGACGTTTATCTCGAAATCTGTGCATTGTGCAATATTGTCTCTAAACAATTAATACAATTCGTTTAAGCAGAATTCTCCAAACAAACTGATAGGTCACAAGTAAGTACCAGTATATTGCAAATTCGAGAAGACTGTCTCAGTTGAAAAGTGCACCTAATAGTGAGTTACTCAAACACTCGCCAAGCATGTAAACACACTATTGTGCGTACTTTTCGACTGAGACAGTCTTTTCGAATTTGCAATAAAGTGTGGCACTTACGACCTATTAATTTGTTGAGAAAATTCTGCTAAATCGACTCGTATTAATTGTTTACAAGCAATTTTGCACAAGAGGATTTGAGATAAACGTCCCGGAATGAAAACCCCGTGTTAATTTTCATAAGGCCTAAAACAGTTTTGCACCACGATTACAGCCAATCACAGGCCAGCCCGCGTTTCCGGTCCCTCATCTGAGTTGACCACGCAGGCCTTCCATTCAATTGCAACTCTTGTTTACTCTTTGGATTCATCGCAAGAAGAAGCCAAAATGATACCACTGTGATACTTGTTGCGACCGAAAACTCAACAATAATAATTTTGTAAATAAAAGTGTACAATCACATTTGAAATGATTTATTTTTGTTTAACCCTCAAAGGACCGATCAGGTTAGTTTAAAAGAACACAGCACTCCTCCGTTTAAAAAAATGGAAGGTAGATAACTGTTCCTACTCGCGGGAGCTGGACTTGCCTATACGACGAATTGAAGGCGCCGGTGGGGGGGGGGGTTGTAAGTATTCTCATCGACTAAGTAAGTCGCACGAGAAGAGACGAGATAGCCGAAACGAGATGACTTCTTAATGAGACGAGACACTTTAAGTCAGTGCGACGCGACGTAGCCATGGTGTTTTAATAATAACCTAAATATCGTTAGTGAATTACAACGCTTGGACTGTAAGACTGTCTTAACGAAGTGTCATGCAAGACTGAGGCGCTATCAAGACTCCTGAAGTACCAATGTTTTGCACAGGGGCGCACGGTGTTGCGTTTTACGCTCATTTTGGAAAAAAAAACCCCGTAACTAATTCAGGAGAGCGAATTAAACGTTGAAACTTTCAGGAATCGTATTCCTCATAGTAATCCACCTACCAGGTGAATGGTATTGTACAACAAAGTCGCTTTCAAGGGTTGAGGGAGGGGGTCAATTTTCATTTAGTCGAGTTCTATAAGGCGACACTGTCCAAATGACTTGAAATTTGGTGTCTAGGGGTATTTGTTAACGCTGAATTCCAATTTCGCATCAGTTTTTCAAAATTCTAAAATCCAAGATGTCCGCCGATCAAGTAGTAGAAAAAATTGTCTGCAGCCATCTTGGATTTCCGAATTTTGACAAACGGGTGCAAAAGAATTCAGCGTTAAAACATACCCCCGGGTACCAAATTTCAAGTCATTCAGACGGTAAAAACCGTCTCTGCCAACTTTTTGGGTAAAATACCGCTCGGCTCAGCCGCGGCCGGAGTCAGTTTCATGCGTTTTCATGCGCTCACTTTTCAACTTAAAATGCGTGTATCTCAAAAAGCTGCAAATATGTGCAAGAGATTTTGTCAGGAGATGTTCTACATGGTATGAGCTTCCATTTAATTGAAGTTTCAAACCGGAGGCAAGCGGAGCTAACTTCCAAAAACTCAAGGAAACTCAAAATGTTGACATTTAGACCTCTCGCTTTTAAAGTTATGTAAAATAGGTGTCCTTCGTTATTTTTGAAAAACTAGGCATCAAAAGATAGCTCAGAGTACGTAGTTTATTCACAGAAAATTCTGTTAAAAAAAATTCCTTTTACACACTTCAAATTTTGCGTAGAGTTGACAGTTGAAAACGCTCTTTTTTCAAACCTTTCTTAATGAGAAAGGACAAGGCACAATCCTTATGGGAAATGGCTTACCCCTAAATTTTTTTTAAATATGATAAATCGACAGATTATCACTTAAAAAGAAAAAGTTCTCACGGCACCAAAGTGATCCCATGTCCAGTTTTTTAGCTATTAAAGCTCAAAGACGGGAACTACTTCTCTCGTGCGTAGGCGCGCAATGATGAAGTAGTACCGGCCGCCTCACCACTCGGCTCAACGTAGAGTGTGGTCGGCCCATTTCCATTCATTCATTCACCCGCTCGACTACCTGCCGAAGTATCTCTTCCCATTCCACTGCTCGTCTCTCTCTCCCTCTCCCTCAATGCGATCGGAAAAATGTTTCTGTTTATATTCCGTAATCGGTATCATCAGAGGAGAGGGGAGGTTGAAGCTGGAGTATCAACAACTTCGGTAACTTAAAGCGTCCGAGGCGCCACGCGCGACTACTCTTTACGAGAGAGATGGCAGTAAACTAATGTGACCGAAAGAATTCGGAAGAAGCAAGAAAAAGAAAAGCCGAGAAATGTATAAACACGAAAACGGACGAATTGTCTTTGCTCGTCTCTTGGAATCTAAACGTCCTCGGGTGGGGAAAGAACAGCGTGCGAGGTGCGGGTGAGGGAGAGGGAGAGAGAGACGAGCAGTGGAATAGAAAGAGAGACTTCGGCAGGTAGTCGAGCGGGTGAATGAATGAATGGAAATGGGCCGACTACACTCTACGTTGAGCCGAGTGGTGAGGCGGCCGGCACTACTTCATCATTGCGCGCCTACGCACGAGAGAAGTAGTTCCCGTCTTTGAGCTTTAATAGCTAAAAAACTGGACATGGGATCACTTTGGTGCCGTGAGAACTTTTTCTTTTTAAGTGATAATCTGTCGATTTATCATATTTAAAAAAAATTTAGGGGTAAGCCATTTCCCATAAGGATTGTGCCATGTCCTTTTAAGAGCCCTTATTTGGCCTTTTTTTTTTTTTTTTTTTTTTTTTTTTTTTTTTTTTTTTTTTTTTTTTTTTTTTTTTTTTTTTTTTTTTAAAAAAAACAGTTTCAGAGTGACATTCCACGTACTCTGAGGAGTACTTTCATGCATTTGTTTCCTTAAAAGCGCGACTGTCAAGTTGGGGGGGGGGGGTTTCCACAGGCGGACACACTGTGGGCCGTGCCCAAGGTTATAGATTAAAGAGGTATGCTCATCTGACTTCGCGCCACGAAATCAGTAGCGCGCAGTTCAAAATCCAGATCCAAGATGGCCGGAAAAAGCAGAAAACATTGTATACTCTTTCCAGAAAACATCGGGCTATTTTCTGCTTTTCTGGAGAGGGAGCCCGATGTTTTCTGGAAAGAGTGTACAATGTTTTCTGCTTTTTCCGGCCATCTTGGATCTGGATTTTGAACTGCGCGCTACTGATTTCGAGGCGCGAAGTCAGATGAGCATACCTCTTTAATCTATAACCTTGGGCCGTGCCGTGGTCTCTAGAGAGGGGAAGGGATGCAATCTTGCCGCCGTCCGCGAACAACATTGTAAATTTGATGACCTTTTTTTTTTTTTTTTTTTGCTTGTTACACACTGATTTTGCCTCCCTCTGTAATTTATTTTGAAATTTGATAACCTCTTTTTTTTTTGTTGGTTGTTTACCCTGATTTTTCCGTCCCCGGAGAGTGACGCCCGAGGCAAGGGTACTCCCCCCCCACCCGGCGCGCCCCTGGTTTTGCCCTTTCGTTTATTTTCAGTGCTGGAATGATTACCATGCCCGGATAAAGAAGGAAGCTACAGCCCTCCACAGAGCCTACAAGGAGACCGGTGATGGCAATGGGGATCCACCTCCCCCCCCCCCCTCTTCTCGAAGAATTTTTCTCTAAACTTTTTTCACTATTTGGGACACCCTGTAGTTGAATGTCGGTAAGAATAGAGTCTAGTGTAGTGCGGGTTGTTTGAAATGGAAGTGATTTCCTGAGATATGAAGAGGATTTTGAAAGATTTTTAGTAGTGCATCGTTATCTTCTCCGCAATTTCCGATGTCATATTGCTGTAGCTAAAGTGGGCAACCATTATCGATATCAAGCTCAAAAAAGTTATGAGTGCACGTGAGTGGGCATTGCCTTCTAATTGATTACAAGACGCTCTCCATTAAATTTTGGATTTTTTCACATCATCTGTGAATTAATGGGTTGAAACGGCTTAATCAAATTAACCTTGGAATTATTTGTAATTCACAAAAAAAGTATGAGTGCGTGTGATTAGGCATTGTGTTCTAAATGATAACATGATACTTTTCATTTGGATGATATCACATCATCTGTGAGTTAATGGGTTGAAACGGCTTCCCCAAATTAACCTTGGAATATTTGTAATTCACACGAAAATTATGAGTACGCATGATTGGGCATTTCGTTTAAAATGACACCAAATAGCTGAGTTAATGAAGTAGTACGGTCTCTTGAGACAAGCCTACCTGTCCTAACTTGCCGTCGTATGAGTACGTGGTCCAGGTATTGGGTAGAGGGGGCTGGGCGTAATTAATGACATCATAGGATGAGCAAAATTATGAAAGTGACTCATTTGAAACACGAAATAAGTGATTACCTCAATTAACAACTTCCACTTTTTATTTTAAACTGGCAAAACGGTGTGAATTGATTATTGATTAATCACTAATGGATCTAGTGCGGCAAGATGACTAGGATACCGCAGTCTGGAAGATAAGACTGATAAGAGAGAAGGAAAAGTGATGAAAGAGAATACTTTGCGAAAGAAACAGAAACATCACGTAGCTTGAATTTGAGGACATCACAGATAGTTTGTGTGCAGTGAGTTCTGATTATTAATACCGTTGACATCATCATCACTATTAAGTTTTATTTCATTTTTGGCACCAACAAAAAAAAAACAAACAACAAAAACCAAGAAACCCACGACTTGCAGAAGTGCGAAGAAATCTGTGCAGAAAGTTGATATTCGCCGAAGGAAAACCTTTTACAATTTTATTTTTAACAGAATACTGATATGCCAGTTAAAGATTAGAACCATTTCGGTTTGTCAGGTTAAAACTAACACTTTTACTTACATAAAATAGCGTAAGGTTTTCGTGGGGAAAATTTTTCCGAGTGTGATACGACCGTCCGACAGTGTATCATTATTAAGTTTTATTTCATTTTAAACTAAATAAAAACCCCGTGATTTATAAAAGTACCAAGAAATCTGAGTTGGAAGTTTAAATTCGCCAGAGGAGAAGTTTTTTTACGATTTTCATCCGAATACCGATATGCCAGTTAAAGATTATAACCATTTCGTTTCGTCGAGTAAAACCGATACTTTCTCATAAAATAGCCAACAGTTTTCGTAGCGACAATCTTTCCTACTTTCGTACTACCATCCGTCAGTGTAGACGACGCGACGTGGCGCGGCGGCTTTTTTAGTGGTTATGCTTTGCTAAAGCAACAAAACATTCGTTCTGACTGACCAAAAAAATGGAACAATAATTAGAGAAAATACAAGGGGAAGAAATTCGCAATCCACGGAAGTTCGGAATATTAGTTCATCATGGACTTCAAGAATGCAGTGAAGATGGCGTGTTTGGTCATGACCGGTTGCAGTTACGCTCTCGCAAGAACAGGTGACTGAAAAAAACTTTGAATCTTTATTATCTCACAACTAAAAAATATATGATAAAATGATTCCCTTATAATTGCTTCTTACATAATTAAATTGAAACACACTTTCCTTGGGGATCCTAGCATTCCTAAAACCAAATCCTCATTTCCAGTAAACAATTACTTAGATGAGCGGGCATTTCTAATCAGCCAACTTCAAAACTTCCAGCTAGATGTTGACAATAAATTAGAGAGCATATGATCCAACGAATTCCGGACCTGGTGCGATATGAGGTGGACAAAATCAATCGGATGGGGAGGGGGGGGGGCTGTCTCGTGCCGGAGGTGGTGCCTCCTACAGGGACGACTCCTCGTTTGAAGATTACGATTCAGTTAGGTCCATAAGGTGATTCTATGGCAAACTCCCGAAAATTTTAATCCAATAGATGGCGTTAGTAATTGCTGGCTCCAAAAATGGCCGTTTTCTGACGGTTTTCGGCTGTATTCTCTGAACAGACGAATAAAAGACAAAAAATCGGACTGTCAGCACCTGCTTAATTTTTTGAGCCATAATCGGGCCAAATTGGTTCTAAAATAAAGGCGTTTCTATGCAAAGAAAAAATCATGTTTAATTTAGAGTTGTATCAGTAAAGATTATAGGTTTCTGTTTCACCTGTAATCTTTACTGACACAACTCCAAATTACACATGATTTTTTCTTTGCATCGTTACGCCTTTATTTTAGAACCTATTTGGCCCGTTTATGACTCAAAAAATCAAGCAAAAAATTAAGCAGGTGCTGACATTCCAAGTTTTTGTCTATTATTCGTCTGTTCAGAGAAAACAACCGAAAACCGTCAAAAAACGGCCAATTTCGGAGCCAGTGACGAGTAACGCCATCTATGGGATTAAAATTTTCGGGAGTTTGCCATAGAATCACCTTAATGAGTAATAGTAAATCAAAGAAGTTAAACTTCCAGCCCCTCGTGAGGGATCTTCTGCCATGTGATGGCGATGATGAATTTTTAGATCCCACGGGATGCATTGCAGCAATTGATAACTTTTTCTGTAACTACAAAGCCTCAGAACAAACAAAAGTAACGGAGAAGAGCATGGCAATGTAGATCCAGTTCGTCTCTAACTGTACACGTACACAGTAAGAGAAGAATTCTCAAACAATGAGCAGAATTAAAACAGAGAGAGAGAGAGAGAGAGAAAAGAAATAAACAAACAAAAAAGAAACTCAAGAAGAAATTCTGCACTTCTCAACGAAAATTCCGGTATATTCAGCTGCAATGGGTCTGTTGCAAACTTTTTCTACAGCGCTATAGAGTGTTCAATCTCATGTAAAATCGCGTGAAAAGTCCATTTTGGTGGCATCAGAAAGTCATAACATGCAGTATGAAACTCACGAGAGACGTTTAATTAAATCCAAGATGGCGGTAAAACATCGAGCAACCTGTATGCATGCACCACGAACATCCAAGGATAGCCAACCTCACAATATCGATCACACCCAATCACAACGTAAATAAAAACATAACCTCTGAAGCTGTGAGGTTGTCGACGTTGGCAATTCTTGGATGTTAAAGGTGCATGCATATAGATTGTTCGATATTTTACCGCCATATTAGATTTCCTTAAACATCTCTTGCGAGTTTATTATCGCATTTCATGACTTTCTGATGCCACCAATGGACTTTTCGGGCGCTTTTACATAAGATGAAACACTCTTTATCGTTGTAGCAAAAGTTTGCAACAGACCCATTATGGCATTGTTTACCTAAAATACTGGATTTATAAACCAGATAATCTGCTATTTCCAACCAGATTAATATTGCGAGATTTACAAAACTTGCTTGCGAAAAACGTCAGGATTACAATTTAAAACACCAGAATTCTTGTCAAAAAGACCAAAATTTATTTTTGGCACTTTTCATTAAAACTATGGCTATTTTTAGGAAAACTTTCCTCCCAGAGCAGGAAAGCTATAGCCACTCAGCAAAACATGATCATGAAACTCATACAGATGTGCAAGTAAATCATGAATGTTGATTTTACTACGAAAGCGCAGGGTCTTAAAATTACTATTTAAGAATGATCGGTACGGGTTTTCCTTCCAAAATACAAAGGGTGTCTCAAAAGTAAGTGTACTGATGCTGTCATTTCAAAACTATTCTACCTAGAAACTTGATCTTGGTTTTATTTTAAATATATCAAATCATTTTCTATCGATTAAAATCAAGATCAGTTCATTTCATTAAAAATTAAAAAAGTTATGACGGTTTTTGTGACGGTTGAACGCGCGCCGCCTATAGGTTTTTGAGAAAAAAAATTTCTTACCAATTATTAGTCTTCTTCTCCGCTATCTCCTAACTCCACCTGAATTTTCGGTTGCTTCTCAAAGTATTTTCCGCCACTTTCCAGACATTTGTGCATTCTTTCCTCCCATTTTCTAAGAAAGGTCTTCTTAAATTCTTCTTCGGGAATTTTTTTCAGGGTTTTTTGAACTGCTGCGCTGTCTCGATTTCAGCCTTAGTCTCAAATCTTCGTCCACGAAGATCCCTTTTCAATGTTGGAAACAGCAAGAAGTCGCGTGGTGCGAGATCTGGACTGCACGGTGGATGTCTCGACAGTTTAATACCCTTCTTCTCTAAAAATTCTTGGGTAAAATTTGATCTATGCGGCCGCGCATTGTCCTGATGCAGAATCCATGAGTTCTTTAAGTATTGTCAAAAACCTATAGGCGGCGCGTGTTCACCCATCACAAAAACCGTCATAACTTTTTTAATTTTTAATGAAATGAACTGATCTTGGTTTTAATCCATAGAAAATGATTTGATCCATAAAATAAAACCAAGATCAAGTCTCTAGGTAGAATAGTTTTGATATGACAGCATCAGTACACTTACTTTTGGGACACCCTTTGTATTCACCACTGCTTTCAGTGGCGTCGCGTGCCATCTGGCAACAATGCAACTGCTCCATATAAACTCATTAAATACATATATCGAATTTTCCTTGTGCTCTTTGCACCCCCTGAATTCAATATTTTACATGAGTTTACATGGTAGGAATACATTGTTGCCAAATTGCACGCGACGCCACTGACTGCTTTACTCGCGAATTTTAACTGCCCGCGGCTCTCAGATTTGACACTTAAATTTTCAGACAACTCGTATTGGCTGGATGAAGCGAAATGGACATTGTATCATAAATTGAACTTGGCGCCGATCACAGGAAAAGCAAAGAACATAATAATGTTCCTGGGTGACGGGATGGGAGTATCGACATTGACAGCTGCGCGTTTCCACTCAGGTCGAATCGCAAGGAGACCGAGGAAAAATCCTTCATTAGCATGGGATCAGTTCCCGTGCTCTGGGTTAGCCAAGGTAAGCAGAACCAGTCGTTTCTTAGAGACTTAGACATGGTGACTGTAAACAGCCTCACCCAGGGTGTTAACTTCATTTTCAAAACCTAGCAATTTTTCCATCTGATAGAGCTGAAGCATTTTGAGGTAGACTCCTCTGCAGAGAGCCGTGATATTTTTTAGGGATGACAAAAACACCGTAAACCGCTGCGCTGCAAGTTCGGAGTCCTGATGCCAAAAGAGCCGTGAGATTTTTTGGGATGACAGTGATGACAGAACTCGAGGAAAACCGCATTTTGCAAAGTGTGGGTTTTCTACGGTGCCTTCGTTTTATTTACGTTCCTTCTGACTCCGGATTACTGAAATAAAATAGTAGGCTTGTCTTAAATTAAGTATACTCTAACTAAAATACCATGATTATTTTGTGTTATTTTACATCTAGCTGCTGCTGTCAATCATGGATGAAAATGTACTTACTGTTACGAAGTACCTACATATATTTGAATTTGAATTTATTTATTTGAAACCAATTTAAAAAAAAAAAAAAAGTAAAGAAAGGAAAGTTTCCCCTGCCACGAGCTAGCTCGAGTGGCAGGTTCACTAAAACATAAATTAACAGCAAAGAAATAATAATGAAGTAAAGCTTTCAAAAATATGAAATAAAATTAAAATCACAACGAAAATTATAAATTAAAAAAAAAAAAAAAAAAAAAAAAAAAAAATCCAAATTTTCATGTCTGAATTCCATTGTGAATTCAGTGGTGATAGCGATCGTTTGTGAATTTTCCTAACACATATTAGAAAGGAAAATAATTCCATGACGATTTGAGAATTTACGGTTTTTTTTTTTTGTCTTTCCTAAAAAAATCTCACTAAATCATTCCTAATAAAATTGTACTTGTCAAAATTAAACATAGTGTACGAGATTCGAACCCCCGACCTCAAAATGACAAGTGAAATACGCAGCTTCCTACCACCTGCACCATGCGATCGCCATATTGACATTGCCAGAAATATAATTTATAGGGCAATTCAGTGGCACTTGGTAGTTCAGACTTCCGCTGCTAGGTGTCACGCCGGTTTATGACCACCGTTGAGCAAGACAGCACACATCGCCGAAGTTTCTGTCATCTGTGTCATCCCAACTTTTTTCACGGCTCTCTGCGTATCGTAAAAACCAGCATTTTGAGTATCAGGTTAACGGAAACGGTTACGACTCGTTTCAAACCAACTGCTCATCGATGTCAGAATCCGTAGACCTGAAACTCAAAATGCGTGAGCTCTAGCCTAAAATGTTTTTACTTTACGCAGTGACAACAGAGACCTCGCACTAGCTGCTCGCGCGGTGGACGATTTTAATTTCGAGGAATCATCAAAATAACAAGTGGAACAACATCCAACGGCTCCTATGTGGATTGATGACCGACGACCAAAACATTGATGCATCGCTCTGATTGGCTACTGACATCAACAATTATGCTCAACAGTCCATATACGAGCCGTTGGACGTTGATTTGTTGCAACCCCGAAAAAATAAAGTTGCCATTGTGGGCGAGATAGCTGATGTGTGGTCTCCGTTGTCTGCGACTTTATATGCATTAAAGTGCCATTTTGCAAATGGTTATCAAACATTGAAATAATAACAGATTATTCTCCCTACTTTGCCACGATAATGGGGCTATTGCACACTTTTGCTATAAGCGATTTAATAGTCGATTGAGGCGTAAAAACCTCAAAAAATAACGATGGCGGCACTAAAAACTTCCAAAATCCACTCCTAAACTCAATAAACGCAGTTATTTGCGCGAGCGTAATGGTGGCCGAAAGCACTAACAATGGGAGATCCTTATCTTAATTTCGTCACTCTTTCTATGTTGACAAGGATGATTCACAGAGTAATTAGTCATCAGAGTGATGATCCACATCCGATGAATGGTACCGCAACACCAAGGGACACCGGTGTCAAATGAAAGTAGTCTCTTATTGGTCACTTCTTGATGGAGTTTCAGAATTGTTAGATGGGAATCTCCCATTGTTAGTGCCTTCGGCCACCATTACGCTCCCGCAAATAACTGCGTTTATTGAGTTTAAGAGTGGATTTTAGAAGTTTGTAGTGCCGAAATCGTCATTTTTTGAGGTTTTCACGCCGTAATCGACTATTAAATCGCTTATAGCAAAAGTGTGCAATAGCCCCATTGAATGTTTTAATTTTGAGTAAAATTAGATAGATCCTTAATTGACAGTCATCCTGCAGACGAATTTCGCACATTTCAGTTTTACGCCTCCGGGTCCTTTAAGGCATAAGTTAATTTACTTTCCCTCTCCTCAAAAATCCTTGAATACGGTGTTATGTTAGCCAACAAGGGCCCACAAGAACATTTAAAAGCGTGGAGCTCCTAGAGGCTCTAAATTCCAGAAAATTAGACTGCCCCTCCCTCCAATGGTCCGGTTTACTTAAAGTGAATTCACAGGAAGTGCCGACTCAGAAAAATACGAAAAGAACAAACCAAAAAGGGACGGGGAAAGACAAGACGCAAATAGCCCCCCTCTATGCAAAGTGATGATGATTGAGCTCTAACAATGGATTCTCCAGGAGCAATAAAAAATAATAAAATAATAATAATTTGGCAATAAAATCAACTTTATACATAGAAGTCTCAACCGAACATTTGGCAACCTTTTGAAAAAAAAAGGTAAGACAAATTAAGTTCAGTATTTTATACGAAAATCCTACTCCCTCTCTTCCTCACTCTTAAACTCTAACGCGTATTTTCCATTATTTCATTTTCTTTATTGAATGTAACCTCCAAAACAGGCTTGCCTATGGAGGTAACGTATTTTCAGTATTTAATTTTTATGTTAATTTTACGTTAGTTTACTTAATTTGTCTATTATAAATTACGTGTAACTTGAGTAATTTAACAATTTTTTTATTGACTTTTGTCTAAAGACTGAAATTAATTATTAATCATAAATCATTTATCAAATCATTTTATCATAATGTTATCCCTCCATTTGATTGCATGTAAAACAATCGATTCGATAGGGAAGCACCGCTTTAGCAGCAATCGATTGCTACAAATGGATTCAAATGGAGCGAAAACATTGTAGCCACATAGTGAGAGCCACCGCTGAAGGGGAGGCTCAGAAGTCGCCGCCTCCGATTTTGAAAACAATTGCACGAAAATGTAGCTAAAGTAAAACTATTAGACCCGTGTTTCTCACTTTTTGCCAATGGGCCTTTCTAAAGCGTCAGGAATTTTTTGAAAGTTGCCGGAATTCACGTAAAAGCCCGAGCGGATAGCGTTCCGCATATTTATGTGAATTTCGGCAACTTTCAAAAAATTCCTGGCGCTTGAGGAAGGCCCATTGGCAAAAAGTGAGAAACACGGGTCTAATAGTTTTACTTTAGCTACATTTTCGTGCAATTGCCTTCAAAATCGGAGGCGGCGACTTCTGAGCCTCCCCTTGTCAATTCTCGTTTCAGACTTACTGCGTGGACAAAATGGTCGCAGACTCGGCTTGCTCAGCGACGGCGTATCTCAATGGAGTTAAGGGAAACAAGGAGACGATTGGTATCAACGCCAAAGTTAGCGTGAGGGACTGCGCAGGTGAGACTTACACAGTGATGCCACATACTCCGGCTTTCTCTACTTGTTCTCATGGAAAAAGCCGCAAGATCAGTGGCGAAGCGTGCGATCTGGCAACGTTGCAGTCAGTTCGTCCATTTAAAACCATACAAAAGATCGAACTGTCGGGTGTTCGGTGAAAACCTTCGCATTCGACCTTTTCCACGGGTTTAAATGGGCACAATCCAACGTTGTCAAATTGCGCGCAACGCCACTGTGCAAGATCTGGCAACACTGGACTTATAGCAATTAGCAAAAACTTACCAATATCGTGAATAATGCAACAGGGAGAATATGAGAGACCCAAAACACAAGTGATTAATTCCTGGATTCAGTGGCGTAGCCAGGGGGGGGGGGGAGTCCAGGGGGTCTGGGGACCCCCCCCCCCCCCCCCCGACACCAAAATTTGTCTTAAAAAAAGGTAATTTTTTGCGTTTTCAGACGATTTTGACCAAATTAGTATCTTTGGACACCCCCCCCCCTTGACAATTTTCGGAACTCGGACCCCCCCCCCCAAAATTCCTGGCTCACCACTGCCTGGATTGCATATAGTACACAGAAAGAACAGAAGATACGCTTTGATGTAGCGCTGACAGAATCTTAGATAGAAAAATGACCCAGGAATAAACTTCGGCAGAGCTAAATAAAAATTGTGTGAGCCTGATTAACGGATTTTTCCCGCGTGAACCAAAGATTTGGTTAGCTCAAGGTTTAGTGCCGATTTCTGCCACCAGAGCGCTACCGTCCGATTGAAGTCGAATTACAGGCCGAAAGTCATTTATTTTTAAGAAAACGGATCATCTGAAGAGTGTCTCTGCAAAAAAGCTGGTCAATAACTTCAAAATTAAGGCAGAAAGTACCAAAACATGGAATACCTAAGAATATCAAAATCGGGCAGTCACAAAAACGAATATGCTCGGGCGTGGTATTGCAAGGGTTTAATTCTGAATTTTTAAGAATCAGTTTTTATTTTAAGAAAATTGGTCCAAATGCATTTTCGTTAATGCAATGGGTCTGTTGCAAACTTTTGCTACAGCGCTACAGAGTGTGCAATCTAATGTAAAATCGCCTGAAAAGTCCAATGATGGAATCAGAAAGCAATGAAATGCAACAACAAACTCACAAAATGCGTTAAATGAAATCCAAGATGGCGGCAAAATATCGAGCAATCTGTATGCATGCACCACGAACATCCAAGGATAGCCAACCTCACAATATCCATCACAACCAATCTCAACATAAATAAACACATAACCTCTACCTGCAGTGAGGTTGTCACAGGTTGGCAATCCTTGGATGATCACGGTGCATACATTCAGATTCCTCGATATTTTGCCGCCACCTTGGATTTAGATAAACGCCTCTTGTGAGTTTAATATTGTATTTATTGACTTTATGATGCCACCAATAGACTTTTCAGGTGATTTTACATTAGATTATACAGGGTGTTTCTAAGACTTATGTCATCCTTTCTACCACGTATTTTTGAGGTCAAAATAAGACTTTTTTTCCCTATAAACATGTGTCCGAAAGTGCCCCCCTTTTGAGCTACAGCCCCCCAAAGTTTTAAAAAAATTGTTGGTTTTTTTGGTATATCGATCATAATTATAAACCAAATGTCATGAAAATTGGTGTCCAGAGGTACTTTTACGTGTAAAATCCATTTATGACCTCGAGAAATTCAGAAATGAGGTCTGACTGTATTTTTCAGGCAATCTAATACCTTCAACGACACAAATTTTATGCAACGGATTGAAAATTTGAAAAATAAAAACCGAAATCAGATGGGAAAAACTCTTAAAAAGATATTTGGTCCTCTTTGTTTTCGTCGATACGACGCGTATTAAGCGAGATAATCGCTGCACAAGGTGGAAAAGTCAGCGCTTTTACTATAGCAGGCGGAACGAAGTAGCAGCGGAGTGGCGGGTTGCATACTTGCTGTCGCTCTTCATGGTAGAAGTGCTGACTTTTCCACCTTGTGCAGCGATTATCTCGCTTAATACGCGTCGTATCGACGAAAACAAAGAGGACCAAATATCTTTTTAGGAGTTTTTCCCATCTGATTTCAGTTTTTATTTTTCAAATTTTCAATCCGTTGCATAAAATTTGTGTCGTTGAAGGTATTAGATTGCCTGAAAAATACAAACAGACCTCATTTCTGAATTTCTCGAGGTCATAAATAGATTCTACACGTAAAAGTACCTCTGGACACCAATTTTCATGACATTTGGTTTATAATTATGATCGATATACCAAAAAAACCAACAATTTTTTAAAACTTTGGGGGGCTGTAGCTCAAAAGGGGGGCACTTTCGGACACATGTTTATAGGGGAAAAAAGTCTTATTTTGACCTCAAAAATACGTGATAGAAAGGATGACATAAGTTTTAGAAACACCCTGTACACTCTTAATCGTTGTAGCAAAAGTTTGCAACAGACCCATTGTCCTATACAGGCTCGAAAGATCCACTGAATCGCACGAGCTCCATTTTGGAATGGGCTCAAAAGGCGGGTAAGGCAACCGGAGTAGTGACGACAGCGAGGGTGACGGATGCGTCTCCTTCAGGAACGTACGCGCACACAGCCAACAGGAGATGGGAATCGGACGCGGATATCGCCAAAGACACACTCGCCCAAGACAAAAGCTGTGACGACATCGCCAAGCAGCTCATCACAAGCGAGCCCGGTAAAAACATCAATGTGAGTACATTTAAGTTAAAGAATCGTTCTCCTGCAGCAACGAAAGAGTAAACAAGAGTCGCAATTGAATGGAAGGCCTGCGTGGTCAACATAGATAAGGGATCGGAACGCGGGCTGGCCTCTGATTGGCTGCAACGGGTGGAGCAAAAATGACTCGGGGTATAGGGAAAATAACACGGGATCTTCGTTCCGGGGCGTTTATCTCGAAACCTAAGCAAAATCGTATGTAAACAATTTATACGAGTCGATTCAGCAGATTTTGCCAAACAATTTGATAGGTCATAAGTGCCACTTTATTGCAAATTCGAAAAGACTGTTTCAGTTTAAAAGTACGCACAATAGTGTGATTACATGCTTGGCGTGTGTTCGAGCAGTGTTTGAGTAACTCACTATTGTGCAAGGTATATGGAGAACAGGTATGGACAACACTCGACTCAGGGGGCGTGGCCACTCGGGAAAAAGCGACTTCGCCGCCATCTTGTCTCTTATTTACACCGTGTATATCTTGCATTGTTGTTTGTGGTTAGGTTTGAAGGGGAAGTTTATCTGAAGCAATACTTTATTTATTTGAACAATGAAATGTAATTTTTATCTTTAAATGTTAATTTTGTGACTATAGAATGGATTAACATCATCAATTACGTTGTTCATTTTCTTTTTCAAGATGTGACATCTAAATTTGAATCGCGCGGTCAGAAAAATGGCGGCGGAGTCGCTTTTTTTACAACCAATCAGAGCCAAGCTCAGAGTGTTGTCCATACCTGTTCTCCATATACCTTGACTATTGTGCGTACTTTTAAACTGAAACAGTCTTTTCCAATATCCAATAAAGTGGCACTTATGACCTATCAAATTGTTTGGAAAAATCTGCTGAATCGACTCGTATAAATTGTTTAGGTACTATTTTGCTTAGGTTTCGAGATAAACGCCCCGGAACGAAAATCCCGTGTTATTTTCCCTATACCCCGAGTCATTTTTGCTCCACCCGTTGCAGCCAATCAGAGGCCAGCCTGCGTTCGGATCCCTTATCTACGTTGACCACGCAGGCCTTCCATTCAATTGCGACTCTCGTTTACTCTTTGGCAGCAACTAAACAATTTTTACGCATATGTGAGACGGGGCGTCTCACATATGCGTAATGTGGCTCATGTGCCCCCCCCCCTCCACATGAGCCCAAAACTGTGATCCCTAGAAGGAAAACTATGTTGAATCTGACAATGGGTCTGATGCAAACTTTTGCTACAACGATAAAGAGTGTATCATCGTATGTAAAATCGCCCGAAACGTCCATTGGTGGCATCACAAAGTCATGGAATGCGATAATAAACTCACAAGAGGCGTTTAATGAAATCCAAGATGGCGGTAATATATCGAGCAATCTGTATGCATGCACCACGAACATACAAGGATTGCCAATGTTGACAACCTCACAGCTTCAGAGGTTATACGTTTATTTACGTTGTGATTGGGTGTGATAAATTGTGAGGTTGGCTATCCTTGGATGTCCGTGGTGCATGCATACAGATTGCTCGATATTTTACCGCCATCTTGGATTTCATTAAACGTCTCTTGTGAGTTTATTAACGAGATTGAAGACTCTATAGCGCTGTAGCAAAAGTTTGCAACAGACCCATTAGACCTCTGTATCCATCAGAGTTGGGCAAATGGGAATATCTTATAGATTACACGCGATTATTGAGAAATCGTAATCGTCTTTTTGTCGGAGGGTGATTTTTGACAAGTCACCCATCATACAAGTCGCAGATAAATTAGATCCAATCAAAGTGAAACTCAAGTTTATTATAAAGCTGTGAAAAATAAATTTGATTACCATCCAAAGTTAGTACAATCATCGATTTTTCCGTAATCGTGCTATCGATAACTCCCACATTTGCCAAACTTTGAGTACTGCGCGAGAAAATCTCGATAAGTTGGCGCGCTAAGTTCAAATCTAGCCCTAGATTTGATCAACATGTCTTAGTATTTCACAGTTTACACTTAATCGTAAAAAATGCAAACAAAGTTGGGATATGCATAAAATCAGGACGAGTCAAACTGGAAATATGGGTTTGGAAATCTAAGTCACAAATTCCATTTCTAAGAACAATTAAAATAAAATTAATGGAGAAAAATCGTTGAAATATTTACATTATAATTTATTTGAAGAGACCATTAATGATGGGAGCTTCTCGCGGGCATTCATTTGAGTATCAAACGGTGTCTGAATTAAGATTCAGCGAGCTCAAGTACACGCAGCAAATCTTCATTAAGTTTTCATCGAAACTTAAGATCTATTGAAGACACAGGCTACTACGTACCTCACGCTATGAGTGAAACGGCCTAATTGCAAACGATATGAAAACCCTTGAGGGCGATCGACTCCATTTTTCAAGCTGAATCAATAGAGGGGTCACAAGCGAGGTTTTGGTGACATCGCATTTCCCCTAGTGATGAGTCATGAGTTGCTATAAGTGAAACGGCCTAATTGCAAAAGATATGAAAACCCTTGAGGGCGATCGACTCCATTTATCAAACTGAGTCGATAGAGGGGTCACAAGGGGGGTTTTGGAGACATCACCTTTTTGCCCATGTGATCAGTCATGTGTTGCTGTGAGTGAAGCGGCTTAGTTGCAAAAGATATTAAAACCTTTGAGGGCGATCGACTCCATTTTCCAAGCTGAATCGATAGAGGGGTCACAAGCGGGGTTTTGGCGACATCGCCTTTTTGCCCATATTTGATGAGTCATGTGTTGCTATGACTCATTTTGCGAAAAAGCAATAAGAATATCTTTGCTTTGCAATAACATTCATTTTTGATGAACCGGTTAGAAAGGGCGGATACAGGGAATTTTCTTTCTCTCTCTCCTCCAGTTTGGAAAACGTGCGTTAGAAAAAGACAGAAGAGGGGACCCAAAGTCACGTGATGGCCCCTTCTGCTATTCTTTTCTAACACATAAGTTCAGATGGAAGGAGAGAGAGAAAGACAATTCCCTGTATCCGCCAATGCCGATTAGCACCGCCTCTTTCTGCACTTTTCGACGAGACGAGACAGCGGGAATCGACCTATCCCATTGGTTTAAACGGCGCACGTAGGAGTATTTGACCCGAAAACCTGGCCAAAAACGGAAAATTGAAAAGTCGTTCAAAAAACGAACTATTGATGGTTATTGAGAGGTAAGTAACCGCTCTATTGCGTAATAGATGTGTCGGAACATCTACGTTTATCTACTGTTTAGGACACAACATGGAACTGAGCGCTCGACGCACCTGCGGTTGTTCACCGCTCAAAGCGCTGTTAATAATCAGCTAACATTTTCCATCGAGGACAAGCGTTGGGGCATCCAAACATTTCAGCAATTATGGACGTTGTTTTAGATGGTATGCGCTTCATTTTGATGGCAACAATTTCTTTTTCCGGGCATTTTTGACCCTTTTACATCTAATTTAAAATGGACATGAAAAAAATCTCTAATTTTAGGCTCTATCTTTTTTTAAAAAAAAGGCAATTTTGAATACGTTCCGGGCAAAACCGGGCACAACCAAAACAAAGGGGTTAGAGTAGACCCTTTTAGGCAACTGCTCTAACAGTAAAAAATTGCAAGAAATTGCCCCTTTTTTAAAAAAAAAAACATGTTGAAGTCAAGCCTTTTTTATTATGAAATAAGCGTCAATAACTCGGCAAAAGAATGAGCTATCGACCTTTCGTTTGAGCCAAAATTCTTAATTTTTTACCCCTTTTCCAACCATAAACCGTGCAATAGGAGTTTTGAGTTTAAATTGGAAAATAAACCAAAATCGATTTTCAAATATTCAAGAACACGCAAATATTTTTGGCCAGGTTTTTGGGGGTAAATACTCCTACGTGCGGCGTCACGTGACAGATTTCGAGTTATTCGATGGACGGAGGAAGTCGAAGGAGTCATTTTATATGGAACAAACAACTTAAATGACTTCGAATTTGTCACGTGACGCCGTTTAAACCAATGGGCTTGGTCGATTCCCGCTGTGAGCAGAATCAGCCTCCTGCACTATTGCCTAGTTCAAGGTGTTTTGTAAGCGATTGTCTGCAGATCCGTACGTTTGTAGCTTCCGCGCCCCCAGTTTGAGGAATTTAGCAGCGCGTCTCTCACCAAGATTTCTCTCTCACACTCTTTGTTGAAATCAACAGGTTATTCTAGGAGGAGGTCGACAAACATTTTTACCGAGCACGACTCCGGATCACGAAGGTCAAGGGTTCGGGGAGCGCCTTGATGGACAGAATTTAATAGAGCAATGGAAGCAAGATAAGACTTCACGAAAATTTAAATCAGAGTATGTCTTCAATCGGACACAACTACTGGACGTAAATGTGACCGAAACAGATTACTTACTAGGTAACAGCTGGCAAATCTCGTCGTGGCTTGTTTCCTTCTTTTCTCTTACTTGACTTAGGTTAATTTCCATTTTTGTGGTGAAGGTGTTTCAGGTTTGACGTTAAGAAACTCAGGAGCCAAGTATTCAAATCAAAATAAGATCATTTTTTTCTTCGAACATGCGAGTCTTAAAATGCTTCCCCTCTGAGCTACGATTTTTATATAATTTTAAAGAAAAAGAAAATACGTTTTTTATCAAATGTGGGCGACTAAAGTTATAAGTTTCACTGAATATTGGAACTTGCAATAATAAGACGTCAACTTGATTGAAGCCAATAAAATACGCATACAGTTTGACTGGAAAATAGAAAAAATCGAAAATCGCTAAAACACGCGTCCAGTACGTTATTTTTAGGAGGACATCTTTGCAGGAGGTCGGAACTTTCCTAGCACTCCGGGGGGGGGGGGAGTGTCGTCCACACCCTCATAAATCGTATTTCTATTATGAGGACCCTATGCTTTTATAAAATCTCCAGAAGATGCGTTAAGTAAGAAAGTTTTTGACGGACATCAAAACATTTCTTTGTTCTCAAATGACAAGCTATCAAAGTAAAAAGTAGACCCTTTCTCAACTAATCATAACTTCACGATGAAAAAGCCTAAACACGTTTACTTTACGCCAAGAGATGTCAAATTGTAATAATTACAACCATCTCAACTCGGACAAATTACATAACGAAAAAATATAATTTTCGCGGCAACCCAGGAAAAACAACGTATGTTCTACTTTTAAGATTATTTATTAATTTTTTTTTTTTTTTTTTTAAAAAAAAGTAGGACATACGTTGTTTATTCCTTGGTCGCCACGAAAATTGTACTTTTTCAACATGAAATTTTTCCGAGTTGGGATGGTTGCCACACGAGATAACTGGAGGTGAAGGGGCATTTTAATCTCGATGAACGATTCTAACACGAGCTTTCAATAAATCGAGCCTGAAGCATAGATCGAGTTTCCGCCTACCACTTTTGTCATTAAGTCATTGCAAACTCAGGTTAGAATCGGTATTTGAAATAAAAAAGTCCCTTCAATTTTCTTGCTTCAAAAAGCAACAGTGCATTTGAAACTTCACATTTTTCAGGGCTCTTCGAGGCGAGCACAATGCGATACCATTTAGAAACTGATCCCGCCACAGAACCCACACTGGCTGAGATGACAAAGAAAGCTATCAGAATGCTGAGAAAAGAGAAAAAGGGCTTCTTTCTATTCGTCGAGGGCGGTCTGATCGACAAGGCCCATCACGAGAATTGGGCTCAAAAGGCTGTGGACGAGACCATCGAGATGTCAAAGGCCGTCGACGTGGCCATTTCGATGACGAAAGAGAGCGACACGCTGATCGTGGTCACGGCGGATCATTCCCATGCGATGACTTTGAGCGGGGATCCAGGCATTGACGATGATTTACTTACAGCAACGCAAGATTCTTATGCCGACCAGAGGAAATACACTTCGATCAGCTACGCACAGGGCCTTGGATATCGTGGATCAACGCCTTCAACAGACAGCACAGGCAACATGGCATGCACCCGATTTGATCTGAGTAACGACCTACCAAACAGTAAGAATCGCGAATTTTGTCTCTTTATCCAGTGACGGCTTGAGAATTGAGCAATGTAGCTAACATTTGAAAGTACAATCGGGGCCAACAAATATGCCAGATGACTCCTTCGCGGGAAAAAAATGAATGGTAGAATTTACCATATTCATTGCTCATTTTGGAGTCAGCTATCAAAAATGGTAAATTTCAGTAAATGATGGTAAAATGTATTTACCCTAGTGTAAGTACGTTGCATTTACCAGCTACTTGATAGATGACTCCTAATCAGCGCAGATGGACCAGTCTTTTTGTTTCCGCGTTAGATGTTGGCTCAGTTACGCCACATGCAAAGCTTAAAGGAGGGTGCTGATAACGTCGACACCCACAACGTCGACAAAAAGTCGGTGTCGACGTTGTGTGTGTCGATGTTGTTTTCCGAGAGCGGTGTCGCGATTTCTCAACGTCGACACCCATAACGGCGACAGTCAGCGCTTCTACCAAAGCATTTTGCCCATGAAAGGTCTTGGGTCTAATCTTGTAACAACAAGTTTAATATCGCTAAAACAAGCCTTAAATACTTTCTATACCAAGCTCCAGGAAATCGTTTCTGTGACCAGTGGCGGATCCAACAATCTGGCAACAGTGTATTCTTCCCAATTGATTGGATGAGAAACAATCGATTAGTCACGGGGCTACAGCCGCCCCTTCAAGAATCGATATTTTATCATACATTCAAATGGGAAGACTGTAACTGGATCTGCCCTGCACTATTTTTCAGTTTTGTATTCACAATAGATTGATACTCCAAATTGTTAATATCTGAAAGATAATATTAATTAGAGCGCCTTCAATCCATAATGTATGCAAATTCAGGACGCCGGTGTAGGAATATTTAACTACCCACATAATTCGACCGAGAGAACATTCATTTGTTTTCGTAACCTGGTAGTGAAAAGCAGAGGCGGACCGTGACCAAAAAAAGTTATTTATTTATTTTTATTTTTTTTTGCTTCTCAAGTCTCAAGGGATGACTTTTTCCCGATTGGTAGCCTCTGTGCCCACAAAAGTGGGGGGGCTACAGCCCTCCCTAGCCCCTGATACGGTCCACCTATGGTGAAAGGGTTAATTGTTGTTCTAGATACCAACTACAGGTACAGGTACCCTGCCACTGTACCCCGAGGAAGGGCACAACACGCAGGCGAGGATGTAGCAGTGTTCGCCCGCGGACCATGGGCCCACCTGTTCACTGGCACCTACGAGCAGAATGCGATACCCGTGCTGATGGGTTACTCCGCTGCAATGGGGCCTGCGGGAACGGTTCCACGGCCAGAACCTGGACCTGGACCAGGCCCAAAACCAGGACCGGCTCCGCCACCACAAAATAATGCTCCACCTCGAATCAACCTGAATTTAGTTACATTCCTTCTTCCGCTTGCTATAATGCTATGCAAAAGATTCCCATTGAGCTGACCTCATCATTGAAGATGAAAAAGCCTCGGAACCTGATAGCACTGTGAAACCTGTAGCGAAACCCAACAACGCTAATTTTGTAAATAAAAGTGTACAAACAATCGCATTCATATTGATTTATTTTCGTTTAACCCTCTGAGGACCGATCTACAGGCGTATTATGAACGATAGTATCGTAATGCAAACGAGTACTTACATGTTATTCATATAGGTGGTGTCCAAGGTTATAGATTAAAGAGGTATGCTCATCTGACTTCGCGCCACAAATTCAGTGGCGCGCAGTTCAAAATCACTGCATGCAAGACGGCCGACAAAAGCCAGAAAACGTTTACTCTCTGCAGAAAACATTGAGCTGCCCTCTACAGGAAAGCAGAAAACAACCAAATGTTTCCTGCAAAGATTATACGTTTTCTGCTTTTGTCGGCCATCTTGCCTGCCGTGATTTTGAACTGCGCGCCATTGAATTTTTAGCGCGAAGTCACATGAGCATACCTTTTTAATGTATAACCTTGGGTGGTGTCATTACGATAGGTTTCATTCCGATGGAAATCCTTCCTCCTCTGTGGAAATGCTCCAATAGCTCAGGAGTCATCAGCGGATTTCAGCAGAGACGGAAGGATTTTCAATCGAAATGGCACCACCCATACGATAACACGTACTAGATCATCGACTCGATGGCATAATGAGACGATCCTTCATAAGCAGCCTGCACTGCCTGTAGGTTAGTTCAGAAGACACAGTGTACTCCTCCGTTTAAAAAAAGGAAGGTAGTTAACTGTTCGTACTCTAAGGAGCTGGAATTGCCTATACGACGAACTGAAGGCGCCCGAGAGTGTAAGTAGTTTATTTTCATCGATTATCACGTTAATCCGGAGTAAAGACGGAAACATGGCTAAGAGTGGTGACGAGTCAGTTTATGTTACTCATATTCATTGCTATCTTTCTACAGAACTCAAAAATTCTTAACAACCTTTTAAGCGTGCCGTATATACACGGTACGCTTCTTGTTTTCATTTTCATATCTAATATACAGGTTGCATGCTTTGCTTATGGCAAAACCTTGGCGGGAAAGGTTTGAAAAATTAAAAACGTATTTTCTTGAAACTGGTTTCATTAATCGTCAAGTTATTGCTGAAATCCAGGAGGTATATTTTTCTATTTTCTTAAAATTGTAAAAATTTTGGTATTCCTGTTAATTTCATTAAGTTATTAAGCGTCAAAGTCGAATTCCTTTGAACGGGATTTCTACACAGGTCCAGCAACCTAAGTCATTTGTGCCAACCTATGAGTCAAAATTCCAAGGCAGGAGGGGGGTGGAAACATCCTTCACAGAAACCCTCTTTGCCCCTCGGCTTTGGGCTCCACCGGTCACGAGATTTCTTCACGGTTCATTAAGCGGAGAGATTTGTGAATGTGTGGGAGAGAGAAGGTGTTAGAGAGGTTTTGTGTCTCGGGACTCGCAGGGTCTGAGAACTCATATAAAAAAGTCAAAATCTGTTTGACGAGGGTATCGAAAAGAAGTGACGAGGTATAGATGAAGAGCGGGAGGGGTATAGAAAAGAGAGGGGCTCATTCATATCCTTAAATAGACCTGTGTAGTGATGTCGTCACGATCAAAATTGGTTCCAAACAAATGCTCTATCTCGCTCACTCTCGTTGATTTACCTGTAAGAAATCAGATACAAATTTTCGAACGCAAATTCATTCTAGTTGAAGACCAGTTTTCTCAAATTTTATTGCACCATTAGATTCCACGTACCATAAAGTATCTTTTCACTCTAACATAATTCCTAAAAGATCACAAGCGAATTTACAATCACAGTTATACCGAAAGATGTTCTACGTTTTGTCCTCGTCCTACTCACGGTCTCTTATGGGAGTATCACCGCCATGACACTCAATCATTCTAACTTCTCTTCGTATCGAAGCTATTGTTCGAGGTATAACACATGTCGTGATGTGCCTATATCCTAGAATTTTGTGCTCATAAGAAACTGTGAGTGTGACAAGGACAAAACATAGGACTTTCTTCGATATAACTGTGATAGTGCATTTATATTTTATCACTGAGAAAAAGGTGGCTGTTAAAACTGTAAGAATAGAACCATAGATATGTTTCGCCTTATTTCAATCATGAGACCTATCGTTGCTATAGTCAGCGCGCTTGAATCAACACGAATTCCGATTGTTTCTATGGAATTTCGATTATTTCTATGGGAAATAAAGCGCGGGAATATATATCCTATCGGAAAATTCATTGAAACAATCGGAAATTTTTATAAGGGACGTGGAACCCAATGGTGTGATAAACACAACTGGTGCAAAGAACATGTTGTTTACTAGCACTTGTATTTGAAAATTTGGATCGTGTTTCATATGGGAAAACCCACGAGAGCGAGTGAGACGGAGCCTTTTTTTGGAACCAATTTTTTTCATGACGTCACATTAAACAGGTCTTGGTCATTGGAAACATTTGAAATTCTGGGGGATCGGCAAATTGAAAAGCCCTTAATGAGCGTCTATGCAATCAAAGGATTTTTGAGGAAATTTTGGGCGTTTCGTTGAAAAAAAGGTTTTTAAAATCCAGAACAAAGGGACGGGGGTAAAATTCGCATTAATAGCTCTAAAAAGTGAGAGGGGCTGTCAGGTGTCTTCCACCCCTGGACAGCCTCCTCGCTGCGGCTATGGAATTGACTCTGGAATAACTTATTTACCTATCCTAAAAAGTTTCTCGCGTGTACAGTATTTTTTACTGGAAGCTTCTTCAAATTTTGGAAATTATAGGTCCATATGGAACTTTGCTTTTCCAACACGAAAAATGATATCGACCGACGGCAACAGAAAAAGAAATAATATTACAATGCGTTATAATGAATAATGACTTAGTTTTGACTGTAAACTTTCGATACTTTTCAACAAAATAAATGGGGGGGGGAGGGGGAATTAAAATCCACAAACGTCTTAAACCTCCAAACCTACTAATCTATACCCCTAGAATGCTTGACTTGTAAAGGGCACCTGAAATGGTTAGTGCTGTATACAGGGTGTTTCAGACCACCCGTCCACTATCTTTTTAGCGAAAACGGCGCAAGATAATGAAATTCTGACGAAACTTTTCCAATGTATATCGACCCCAAAGAATTCAGGGAAAATATTGCCGACCCCAAAAAACGGCCCCTAAGGGCCTATTTGGGCCCCCAAAAAGGGCCAAATTGCTGTTTCTCAATGTTTTCTTATGGGGCGGGTGTTTTTTTATTTTAGAAACGAATTGTACGCCTAAAAATAAGCATATTTTGTTCAGGGCATTATTTTCAAAAAATGGCCCTTTCTCAAGTTAGGGGCCGTTTTAAAAAAAAATAGGGGCCATTTTGAATCGCTCGCTGTGACCTTGAAAATTGACGGATTTCCAAAAACTAAAAATACTCTGAATCAGCAGATCAAGGGCTTTCATTTGATGTATCACAACCTTATTTTCTGCGAAAAGATATTTGGGGCTCCCTCCCCCCTAAATTTTGGGGCTTTGGGGGCCGCTACGAAAAAAATTTCAAATAGCAAGGTATAGGTTGTAATACATCATTGGAAAGCTCTTAAAAAGACGAAAAAAATGGTCCAAACCGGAAGTCAATCCGATCATTTTAACGAGAGTTACGGCCTGGCCTCTCCCCCTCAATTTTGGGGCTTTGGGGGCGGGGCCCCTTTGAGTAAAATTGGAAATGGCAGGGTACAAATTTTTAACACCATTCGAAAGCCCTTGACATGACAAAGAAAATAGTCCAAACCGGGTCTCAATCCGATAATTTTAACGGGAGTTACAGCCATTCAAAGATTTGAAGTATTTTTCTCGTATTGCGGAGGATTCATCGAGGAGGCCATAGAAAACACAAAATCCCGCGAATACGAGAAAAATACTTCAAATCTTTGAATGGCTTTAACTCCCGTTAAAATTATCGGATTGAGACCCGGTTTGGACTATTTTCTTTGTCATGTCAAGGGCTTTCGAATGGTGTTAAAAATTTGTACCCTGCCATTTCCAATTTTACTCAAAGGGGCCCCGCCCCCAAAGCCCCAAAATTGAGGGGGAGAGGCCAGGCCGTAACTCTCGTTAAAATGATCGGATTGACTTCCGGTTTGGACCATTTTTTTCGTCTTTTTAAGAGCTTTCCAATGATGTATTACAACCTATACCTTGCTTTTTGAAATTTTTTTCGTAGCGGCCCCCAAAGCCCCAAAATTTAGGGGGGAGGGGGCCCCAAATATCTTTTCGCAGAAAATAAGGTTGTGATACATCAAATGAAAGCCCTTGATCTGCTGATTCAGAGTATTTTTAGTTTTTTGAAATCCGTCAATTTTCAAGGTCACAGCGAGCGATTCAAAATGGCCCCTATTTTTTTTTAAAACGGCCCCTAACTTGAGAAAGGGCCATTTTTTGAAAATAATGCCCTGAACAAAATATGCTTATTTTTAGGCGTACAATTCGTTTCTAAAATAAAAAAACACCCGCCCCATAAGAAAACATTGAGAAACAGCAATTTGGCCCTTTTTGGGGGCCCAAATAGGCCCTTAGGGGCCGTTTTTTGGGGTCGGCAATATTTTCCCTGAATTCTTTGGGGTCGATATACATTGGAAAAGTTTCGTCAGAATTTCATTATCTTGCGCCGTTTTCGCTAAAAAGATAGTGGACGGGTGGTCTGAAACACCCTGTATTAAAGGATTATTTTTTCATGAATTTGCAAGTGTTCCATTTGTGCATATTACATATCTACATCGTGACAATCGCAATAAGTGCTGACAGCACCTAAAACGGAAAAAAAGAAGAAAAAAAAACTGTTTATTATTTAGAATCACGGCTTTTCCGAATATGACACTTTTTGACTTCAAAAGAACGCAACCTCATTTTTGATCCCTGAGCAAGCCATTTAAAAGTTGGAGAAAATATATATTGTCTATACTTTATGTGGGTATAAAAGATCGAGCTAGCCTTATCATATAATTTTCTCTTTTCAGCTTTCAATGGGTTTGTTGCAAAATTTTGCTACAGCGCTATAGAGTTTCGATTCCGATGTAAAATCGCCTGAAAATTACATTGGCGGCATCAAATAGTTATAAAGTCCATTAATAAACCCACAAAACGCATTATAAAGAAAGCCAAAATGACAGTCGTAAAGCCGAACAATATGTGCACGCGCATACGACGAACATCAAAGATAGGCGACCCATTTTCCCCTTTTTCGTTGAAAGGGGGGGGGAAAAGAAAAAATCTATACAGTCAAACTGTGATTTTAAAAATTTGCATGGTCACGATGTTGTCTTCTGTGAGAGGGCAAGGAGGGGAGGGCAAAATATCAAGAACAGGGTGTTTCAAATTTAAGTGCCAAACTTATGGAGTGTATTTTTGGGGTCAACATATATATAATACTTTATTTTCCTACATGAATAAGTGCTGCAAATGTTTCACTTCTGAGCTAGAGCCCTCCAAAGTTTTGAAAACAAAAAACAAACACAAAAAAACACCGCCTGTGACTCATCTCCTTATAGAAACATCTGATCTAAATTCATTTTTTTCGTCACTTCTCACCAAATAAGCTCCATTGGACAGCACTTGTCACAAAAGAACCGAGTGACATGTTTGATAAAATTGAGTTATTGATTGATAGACCTAGCAATACTGGATATCGAAGCAACAAGTGCTTCTTCTAATCACAACTATTTCCCGTCAAAATCCCAGGTAAAAGTGAGCTGGTGAGCCTCATTTAAGTCATTGTCCATATGATGAAATAAAATGAGAACTTGGTTCCCTTTTCTTAAACCTTAGTCCGAGTCACGTAAGGAACCAACTCCGATTTGGTTCCTTTTATAGAATTAGGAACGGACTTAAATCCGGATGAACGGATTTACAAATATCAACAGTGTAAACCAACTCTGCCGTTTGGTTTCTCTTAGAGATTAGGTTATCGTGATTATGCCAAAGAAAAAGAAGAAAGGAACCAAGTCACTTTAAACGCTAAAAATTAAGTACCTTTCCTATACTCTGTTCGGGATAAGAAGTCCGATGGGAAGTCAGGTAAAAACGCACTACCTTGCAACGCAGCGGTTTCTCGGCTGTCGATTCTTCCCCGCTACGTCCGTCCCCAATGTTATTTTAAATGGGAAAACAGACTTACGAGCAGGCCTGTCATTTTGGTGGGCTTTGAATCTTTGATAGGCACAAGGCTCATCAAAACGTCCCCTCTGCTCTTCCCGGGCACCGCCAATGTTATTTTAAATGGGAAAACAGACTTACGAGCAGACTTGTCATTTTGGTGGGCTTTTAATCGTTGATAGGCGCAGGGCTCATAAAAACGTCCCCTGTGCTCTTCCGGGGCACCGCCAATGTTATTTTAAATGGGAAAACAGACTTACTAGCAGACCTGTAATTTTGGTGGGCTTTTAATCGTTGATAGGCGCAGGGCTCATCAAAACGTCCCCTCTGCTCTTCCGGGGCACCGCCAATGTTATTTTAAATGGGAAAACAGACTTACGAGCAGACCAGTCATCTTGGTGGGCTTTCAATCGTTGATAGGCGCAGGGCTCATCAAAACGTCCCCTCTGTTCTTCCCGGGCACCGCCAATGTTATTTTAAATGGGAAAACAGACTTACGAGCAGACCTGTCATTCCGGTGGGCTTTTAATCGTTGATAGGCGCAGGGCTCATCAAAACGTCCCCTGTGCTCTTTCCGGGCACCGCCAATGTTATTATAAATGGGAAAACAGACTTACTAGCAGACATGTCATTTTGGTGGGCTTTTAATCGTTGATAGGCGCAGGGCTCATCAAAACGTCCCCTCTGCTCTTCCGGGGCACCGCCAATGTTATTTTAAATGGGAAAACAGACTTACGAGTAGACCTGTAATTTTGGTGGGCTTTTATTCGTTGATAGGCGTAGGGCTCATCAAAACGTCCCCTTTGCTCTCCCCGGGCACCTCCAATGTTATTTTAAATGGGAAAACAGACTTACTAGCAGACCTGTAATTTTGGTGGGCTTTTAATCGTTGATAGGCGCAGGGCTCATCAAAACGTCCCCTGTGCTCTTCCCGGGCACCGCCAATGTCATTTTAAATGGAAAAACAGACTTACGAGCAAACCTGTCATTTTGGTGGGCTTTTAATCGTTGATAGGCGCAGGGCTCATCAAAACGTCCCCTCTGCTCTTCCGGGGCACCGCCAATGTTACTTTAAAAGGGAAAACAGACTTACTAGCAGACCTGTAATTTTGGTGGGCTTTTAATCGTTGATAGGCGCAGGGCTCATCAAAACGTCCCCTGAGCTCTTCCCGGGCACCGCCAATGTTATTTTAAATGGGAAAACAGACTGACTAGCAGACCTGTAATTTTGGTAGGCTTTTAATCGTTGATAGGCGCAGGGCTCATCAAAACGTCCCCTCTGTTCTTCCCGGGCACCGCCAATGTTATTTTAAATGGAAAAACAGACTTACGAGCAGACCTGTCATTTTGGTGGGCTTTTAATCGTTGATAGGCGCAGGGCTCATCAAAACGTCCCCTCTGCTCTTCCGGGGCACCGCCAATGTTATTTTAAATGGGAAAACAGACTTACGAGTAGACCTGTGATTTTGGTGGGCTTTTATTCGTTGATAGGCGTAGGGCTCATCAAAACGTCCCCTCTGCTCTCCCCGGGCACCTCCAATGTTATTTTAAATGGGAAAACAGACTTACTAGCAGACCTGTAATTTTGGTGGGCTTTTAATCGTTGATAGGCGCAGGGCTCATCAAAACGTCCCCTGTGCTCTTCCCGGACACCGCCAATGTCATTTTAAATGGAAAAACAGACTTACGAGCAGACCTGTCATTTTGGTGGGCTTTTAATCGTTGATAGGCGCAGGGCTCATCAAAACGTCCCCTCTGCTCTTCCCGGGCACCGCCGCGTCCGTTCAGGAGGACTTGCCTTTCAGACCCTTTTATTGAAAAAGACCATACGTTGAACTGACCAATTTATATTGTCTTTTGAACGCCCACTCGAAAATTAAACTTTTGCGGCATTCGCGAATTTTGAATAACTGATTTTAAAAAACGGTGCACGACGTAGACAGAAAAATGATACCTAACGGCGGTTCAGTAAGTAATTTGTCAAAGATTTCGGCATTCCTGATTGAGTGATTTCAGAAACTCGAAATCTTTGAAAAATTACATATTGAACCGCCGTTAGGTATCATTTTACTGTGCACGTCGAGCAGAATTTAAATTTAAAGTCAGTTATTCAAAATTCGCGAATGCCGCAAAAGTTTAATTTTCGAGTGGGCGTTCAAAAGACAATATAAATTGGTCAGTTCACGGTATTGTCTTTTTCAATAATAGGGTCTGAAAGGCAAGTCCTCCTGAACTGACGTTGTGGCGAAGAATCGTCAGCCGAGAAACCGCTGCGTTGCAATGTAGTGCGTTTATACCTGACTTCCCATCGGACTTCTTATCCCGAACAGAGTATACATAGGAAATTCCTCTTTTCCGGTGTTGAAATGCAAAAAAATAACACGGTAATTGAATGAAATCAAAACGTAAGTAATTCCAAGTTTTTTGTTTAAATGCTAGCTCTTCAACTTTGGACTCAATTTTCTCGGGATCAGCTCCATGTCACGTGGTTCCTCTTTGATGAATCATCATTGCTAGCAAAAGCATTAAAGCTGTTCAAACTGTAGTGGCACGCTTTTCCAACACCTGCGTGTTGGAATTTTCCCTGCTTGTTTTTACCTTTTAAACAGAATGATGTAATTCCAGCAACATCACAATCAGTCATAAAATGGGCATATTCCTCGACTGATACGCGACCGTTATGTCAAATTGAAGAAATTGAGAATTTGTGGTCAGCATAGTAACGATGTTTGATGGAAGCAGGCTATTATTACTATCTTCACTATTGCAGAGCATAGTAGGGGTAAAGGAGAGCTGAAGTTTGTTATCCAAGTTACTTTATGCATTGTTCACTTTATACAGGACACAAACACTGAAAAACAAAAAATTAAGTAGAACCAAAGTAGCTTTTTAAAATAGCTTCACAGAGCAAAAGTCCTAACTCTACCGGAGCAAGTTGTGGTTGTCCTGAAGCACTGCTTCGGTAGAGCCAAAGCAAGAAAAGAGGCTATTACTCTAAAAAAGTAGTGCTTTGGTACACCTCCAACTTTCTCCGGTACAGCTTAAACTTTTGCTTTGCGAAGCTATTTTAAAAAGTTGCTTCGGCTGTTCATAAAATTTGTTTTTTCAGTGAAAGTTCTCTACATTCTGATACGATTTTCACGCTTTTGCGGCATAGATGTCCTTGTCACGGAAATCACACAAAGAAAGTCTAAAATTCAGTAATAAACTCATATAACTGCAAGATCGTAATGGCGGTTCAACGCATGTTCAATGGGAGATTCCCGTCTATAATGTTTTATTTCTATACGGAAACACAGAGATAAGTCTCAATTTAGATAGGAAACTGGAATCTACCATGATACCTGCGACACCTGCGTCTCTGCGCCATTGAGCCCGATTCTGAGAGTGAATTTCGTGATTTTTTAGCGTATACTCGTCGTCATCGTCATTTTCACTGGTCTTTAATCCCCTGTTGCAAAAGTTTGCATGAGCCCCATTCACGGTCAGCAATAAGGATACAATGAAATAAGCAGGCACTTAATGCCTTCATTATTGCAGTACAAAGTGGAAGTAAAGACGAGCTTCTGAAGTTCGTTGTTCAACTCAAAAGGCGCGAACGGCGAGACTCGCTCAGCTCAAAGTAGGGACGAATTAAATGGCGGGGATGAAAAACAAATGTTTGACGCCTCGAGTCGAGCCTCCTCCCCCCCCCCCCCCCCCCCCCCCCACAAATACTCTTATTAGAGCGACTTTTGTCTCGCGCCGTCCCTCATTTCGACCTCATTCATGAGTAACTCCCTCGCGCTGCGTCCCTGCAACCCCTTCCCGCCCCCTCCCGTTCTACCTATTATCATCGCATCCCCGACCGTAACTTCCCCCGCACGTTTTATTTACCTTTCATTCTAATCTAAACTCATTTACAATTTTCCTTCGCGGGCACTTATTTGACCGACCCTTTTGCCGGTTTTTGTCTTTCTCCCATTAAACACTGTCTTCGCTAGGGTTTCCCGTCTTCGCGGCGACACTATTGTGTCGTAACAGGGATTCGCGATCAACACAGCATTGATCGCGCTTCAGAAAAGGAATCCGGCGAGAAGACTTAAGGAATTCATCCGCATGCTTCATGGCAGATTTTTAAAAGAAAAATCAAGGATTTTGAAGGACTTTTCGCAGGATTTCAAGGACTTCCGACAAGCAAAAACCTAGTAATTTTTAAACCAATGGAGCTGTTGCAAACTTTTGCTACAGACTTATTAATAGTTGAAAATGGGGTAAAACCCTGTAAAAATAACGATTAGCGCACTAAAAAATCACGAAATCCACTCCTAAACTCACAAAATGCTTTCAAACGCGAGACCGTAATGGCGGCCGAGGCCGCGGTTTTCTTATGGCAATTGCATGCTTCTTCTTCTTCTTGTGTGGTGTTGCGAGACTACCTCCTGTAGATGGCGCTGATTGAAGATAGGGAAACCCAATGCAAACCGCGGCCCCGGCCGCCATTACGGTCTCGCGTTTAAAAGCATTTTGTGAATTTAGGAGTGGATTTCGTGATTTTTTAGTGCGCTAATCGTTATTTTTACAGGGTATTACCCCATAATCAACTATTAATAAGCCTGTAGCAAAAGTTTGCAACAGCTCCATTTTCCAGAGGCAGAAAAAACTCAAGTCGATTCTCACATAAGGGTGCACCAATCAGAGGAGAACAGTATACGAGAGAGTAAGAGAGAGAAAGAGAGAGAAAAAAGTTCCTGCTACGTCCTGCATTCTTTCTCACGGCTTTGCAACTAAAGCGACACGACATTCCTCATGCTTACAAACAAAACTATTGTGAAAATGGCGAGTTAACAAACTAAAGCTGGTCATATTCAAGGATATTCAAGCGAATGAAAAACGAGGAAAAAAAGCAAGGATATTCAAGGACTTTTCAAGGCGCCATGAACCATGATCCGGTTCATCCGATGTTAATTTTCTTCCTGTGGACAGGTTTGGACAGAAGATCTGCATCAACATGGGGAAAAAACGTATGATTGGACTCTTGCAAACTTCGGTTCGAGGGGATTGTAGAGTTGGTTTTGCATAAAAACCTGTAAAAATGACGATGAGTACACTGAAAAAATCACGAGATTCACTCTCAGAATCGGGCATAATGGCGGAAAGACGCAGGTATCATGGAAGAATCCTATATCTAATTTGAAACATATCTCTGTGTTTCCGTAGAGAAAGTGACATAATAGACAGGCCAATGATACCTGCGTTGAGCCGCCATTACAAACTTGCCGTTATAGCAGTTATGCGAGTTTATCACTGAATTTGTGACTTTCTCTGTGTGGAGATTGGACTATGCATTTGCTCACAGCAAAAGTTTGGAAGAGCCTCACTTTACCATCTTTTGATTCTCTCTACATTTTAGTGTTTACACCATTACGAAAATGCTGTAATTAAACTGCTAGCTAGTTCAAGCAATGGCCGCTACGGAGCGCTGGTGCGAGACAAACGGCGGGTTCGACGCATTTGATTTCTTTTTATATTGTAAGTTTGCCGCATCCTATCATCGGCACCCGGTGGCCTAGTGGCACTGTACACGACCTGAGGCGGTAACAGTGCGGGTTCGAAACCCGCTCTTTCACAATCTTTTCGGCCATTCCCCAACTAACAAAAATTTTATATTGGTATCAATTTATAACAATTTATCCTGCACATCGATTATTATCTCCAGTGTTGTACAAAAAAGGGGACGTTCAATTTTGAACCTATGTTTACATGATTTCGACGAACCATTGACGAACTCCGATTTATGATCACCAACAAAACGGGAAAAACTGGCATCCCCCCCCCCCAAGAAACCCCTTTTCCGAGTGCAGACAACCCCAAGTTAGATTATAAAAAAGACCGGGAGCGAGCGGGAGGTGAACGCAGCGCGGAGCGCGCGTATTCGCCCGAAGGGCGTTACAATTCCCCTGAAATGAAATAGATTTCAAGAGAGAAGACAAGAGAAGAAGATAGAAAGAGGGAATAAAGAGGGAAATTACTCATTTGATAATTCAAAAAGACCGCGGTCATCGCTTACCGTACGCTAACCAAAGACAATATAGGTATAATAGAGACCACGCACTATCTATCTTGCCCATACTTGCGCGCGGTGGCAACTTTTTTTTTCGGGGTCTCAACAGAACACCGCTAACATGGTCCATACGTTGACTGATGAGAAACATCGTTGAGATTTTTGCCTAGTGAAGCCAGAAGCACCGAAATTGCATCAGTCAACGTATGGACCGTGTTGGATGGTGCACTCTCATGCTCCCTGTGTTAATTCCTGTTGAGTCCCGAAAAATAAGTCAGCCACCGCGCGCACGGCTAATGCATGGTCTCTATTATATATTGTCTCTGACGCTAACCTACCGCAGAGGCACCTCATAGCAGTCATCTTGTGAACTAGCTAGTAGCTAGCTATTCAAAAAGAGCATTTTCGCAAGATCAGCTCGCTACTACATTTTAGCTCTGCGGTGCTGACAACAATGGAGAATGTAAGGTATCCGTTGCTGAAAGCACCGCAGGTTTTGAAATCCTTCCACCGCGAGGGCGAGGGAGACAAGCAGAGAAGACTTCAGTTGTCCCTGATTGAAGCCTAATTAAAATTATCGATATCTAGGGGGCGCAATTGCATCTCCACAAGCTCGATTGTTTTACATAGGTTTAAATATGGAAATAAAACGTTGTTGCCAGATCGCACGCGCCGCCTCTGAAATGCTGCCATAGGTATGCTAGGTAAGGAGTCTCTTTTCAGGTACTGAGAAGATGCGCGACGAAATACATCAGGCAACTTTCCTTTAAACGGTGCAGTTAAGGCTCGTACAATTTGGCAACCATGCTTATTTTCCATGGAACCTATGTAAAATTATCGATATCTAGGGGGTGCAATTGCACCTCCTAAAGTTCGATCCTTCACATAGGTTTAAATGGAAATAATCAGTAGCGGCCCGTGAGATTTGGCAACCATGCATTTTTCCCACTTAAACATAGGTAAAAAATCGATTCAAGCGGAGGCTGGCAGCCTCCTCGAGTTTCGATTGTTTTCCATGTATTTAAATGGGATAAAAACACTGTTGCAAAATCGCACGAGCCGCCACTGGAAATAATACGTTGTTGCCAGATTGCACGCGCCGCCTCTGAAATGCTGCCATAGGTATGCTAGGTAAGGAGTCTCTTTTCAGGTATTGAAAAGAAAGATGCGCGACGAAATATTTCAGGAGGAGAAATGGGAGAGTGGGGGAGGGGAGGGGCACCGGGAGAACTATCTTGATGAACGGAGGGCGCGCGGTGGTGACGAAAAGAAACTATGCGACGAATGGAGTTTTGCACTGTTTCAAAGATTTAATTATTTTGAGTTCATTATAGCCGTATAATTGAATCTCAGTTTTAATTTAAGGGACGCGTGACTTGATAAGAGAAAATGAACATGGCGCGCGCTAGTTGAGAATACATCAGAGAGGGGGAAAAAAAAAGAAAAAGAAAAAAAAAAAATAAACCAAGAGAAAAACAATAAGAAACATCAATATTTATGAATTCAAAAATACAGTGCAGAATAATAAAGAGACAAAAAAGGGCGGGTGGTGGTGAGGTTAAGGAACATGGGAAGGGGTGAGAGGAATCGAATGCTCCCGTTGGAGCACGGTGGTACAAAAACGTTGATTTTAACACCATTTTTTCTTCTGTTCAGTGGCGTAGAGTGTGATTTGACAACGTTGCAGTTTGTTTATTAATACCCATGAAAAAGACCGAGCTATTGGTTGTCCGGCGAACATCTTCGCATTCGACCTTGTAGTACAAGGGTTAAAATGGACAAACTGCAACGTTGGAAAATTGCATGCTACGCCACGCCACAGCTTTATTATTATTATTATTATTATTCACGCTAACTCGAACTTTTAGGTTTTGAAAGTTGGTATGAAATGTGAACTCGCTGCCTATCTGCAATAGCCGTATTTTCATTTGTCATGGCAATTTTTTTTTTTTTTTTTTTTTTTACAAAAATATGGTTTGGCGTATTTTAGTTATGTTTGCACTCCCGAAACGAGCTCATTGAGATTCTGTCTTTGGACCACTAAGAGCACCGTAGTCAATTAAATGGAAATTTCCAAATTTCGTCGTTTGGTGGTTGGTTATCGGTTAACCATCACCTGAGGTGTCCAGCCACGATGACCATCAAACCCCTAAACTTGTTATCAAAGAAATTCGGAAATCGCCATTTCCTTGACTAAAAAGCTCCTTCATATTGGTCCAAAAACAGAATCAAGGTAGGTAAGCTAGCAGCTAAATGATTTAACAAGTTAATGCCTACAAAAATAAAATAAAAATATTGCTGTGAATTATTTATGAAAACTGTTAAATGGCTCAAACTAAGCAAGGCCTCGTATTCTGTCCAAAAAAAAAAAAAAAAAAAAAAAAAAAAAAAAAAACAAGCAGGGAAAATTCCAACACGCAGGTGTTGGAAAAGCGTGCCACTAAAGTCTGAACAGCTTTAATGCTTTTGCTAGCAATGATAATAATTAGACAGCATTCAACATGGAGCTGATCTCGAGAAAATTGAGTCCAAAGTTGAAGAGCTAGCATTTAAACAAAAAACTTGGAATTACTTACGTTTTGATTTCATTCAACTACCGTTTTGTGTTTTTGCATTTCAACATCGGAAAAGTGGAATTTACTATGTAGGAAAGGTACTTAATTTTTAGCGTTTAAAGTGACTTGGTTCCTTTCTTCTTTTTTTTGGCATAATCACGAAAAACGAAACTCTAAGAGAAACCAAACGGCAGAGTTGGTTTACACTGTTGATTATTTTAAAATCCGTTAATCCGGACTTAAGTCCGTTCCCAATTCTATAAAAGGAACCAGTGGCGGCTCGTGCAATGTGGCAACAGTGGAATCCCTCCATTTAAACCTATGTAAAACAATCGATCTTCAGGAGGTGCAATGCACCCCCAAGATATCGATACTTTTGCATAGGTTTAAATACTAAAAAAGCATGGTTGCCAAATCGCACGAGCCGCCACTGAAAGGAACCAAGTCGGAGTTGGTTCCTTACGTGACTCGGATTAAGGTTTAACCTAATCAGCCAAAGGAACCAAGTTCTCATTTTATTTCATCATATGGACAATGACATCAATGAGGCTCACCAGCTCACTTTTACCTGGAATTTTGACGGGAAATAGTTGTTATTACAGAAGAAGCTCTTGTTGCTTCGAGATTCAGTATTGCTAGCTCTATCAATCAATAACTCAATTTTATCAAAAATGTCACTCGGTTCTTTTGTGACAAGTGCTGTCCAATTGAGCTTGTTTGGTGAGAAATTATGAAAAAAATAAATTTAGATCAGATGTATCTATAAGGAGATGAGTCAAAGGCGTTGTTTTTTTGTGTTTGTTTTTTGTTATTTGTTTTCAAAACTTTGGAGGGCTCTAGCTCAGAAGAGAAACAATTGCAGCACATACTCATGAAGGAAAATAAAGTCTCTTATATATATGTATGTTGACCCCAAAAATACACTCCATAAGTTTGGTACTCAAGTTTTGAAACACCCTGTTCTTGATATTTTGCTCCCCCCCCCCCCCCCCTTCACAAAAGACAACATCTTGACCATGCACATTTTTAAAATCACAGTTTGACTTTAGAGATATTTTCTCCCCCCCCCCCTTAACGAAAAAGGGGAGAATGGGTCACCTATCTCTGATGTTCGTCGTGCGCGTGCACAGATTGTTCGGCTTTACGACTGCAATTTTGGCTTTCTTTATAAAGCGTTTTTTGGGTTATTAGTGGATTTTATGACTATTTGATGCCGCCAATCTAATTTTCAGACAATTTTACATCAGAATCAAAACTCTATAGCACTGTAGCAAAAGTTTGCAACAAACCCATTGAAAGCTGAAAAGAGAAAATTATTTGATAAGGCTCGATCTTTTTTACCCACATAAACTATAGACAATAGATATTTCTAAATCCCTCCACCTTTTAAACGGCTTGTTCAGGGATCAAACATGAGGTTGCGTTCTTTTGAAGTCAAAAGTGTCATATTCGGAAAAGCCGTGATTCTAAATAATAAACAGTTTTTTTTTATCTTTTTTTCCGTTTTAGGTGCTGTCAGCACTTGTTGCGATTGTCACGATGTAGATACGTAATATGCATAAATGGAACACTTGCGAATTCATGAAACAATAATCCTTTAATATACAGAACTAACCATTTCAAGTGCCCTTTACACATCAAGCATTCTAGGGGTATAGATTAGTAGGTGTGGAGGTTTAAGAGGTTTGTGGATTTTAATTCCCCCTCTCCCCATTTATTTTCTTGAAAAGTATCGAAAGTTTACAGTTAAAACTATGCCATTATTCACTATAACGCATTGTCATATATTTCTTTTTTTTTCTGTTGCCGTCGGTCGATATCATTTTTCGTGTTGGAAAAGCAAAGTTCCATATGGACCTATAGTTTCCAAAATTTGAAGAAGCTTCCAGTGAAAAATTTGTACACGCAACGAACTTTTTAGGATAGGTAAATAAGTTATTCCAGAGTCAATTCCATAGCCGCAGCGAGGAAGCTGTCCAGTGGTGGAAGACACGTGACAGCCCCTCTCACTTTTTAGAGCAATTAATGCGAATTTTACCCCTCTGGCTCCCTGTGTTCTGGATTTTAAACACCTATTTTTCAACAAAACGCCAAAAATGTCCTCAAAAATCCCTTGATTCCATCGACGCTCATTGAGGGGCTTTCAATTTGCCGATCCCCCAGAATTTCAAATGTTTCGATACAAAGACCTGTTTAGTGTGACGTCATGAAAAAAATTGGTTCCAAACAAAGGCTCCGTCTCACTCGCTCTCGTGGGTTTTCCCATACGAAACACAGTCCAAATTTTCAAATACAAGTGCTAGTAAACAACACGTTCTTTACACGTTGTGTTTATCACACCATTGGGTTCCAAATTTCCGATTGTTTCAAAAAATTTTCCGATTGGATATATATTCCCGCGCTTTATTTCCCATAGAAATAATCGAAATTCCATAGAGACAATCAGAATTCGTGTAGATTCAAGCGCGCTGACTACAGCAACGATAGGTCTCATGATTGAAATAAGGCGAAATCATCTATGGTTCTATTCTTACAGTTTTAACAGCCACTTTTTTCTCAGTGATAAAATATGAGCCCCCTATCACAAACTTTTTGAAACATCGCGCATCGATGCACAATCACAGTTATATCGAAGAAAGTCCTATGTTTTGTCCTTGTCACACTCACAGTTTCTTAAGAGCACAAAATTCTAGGATATAGGCTCATCAGCACCATCACGGCATGTGTTGTACCTCGAACAATAGCTTCGATACGAAGAGAAGTTAGAATGATTGAGTGTCATGCCGGTGATACTACCATAAGAGACCGTGAGTAAGACAAGGACAAAACGTAGAACGTCTTTCGGTATAACTGTGATTGTAAATTCGCTTGTGATCTTTTAGGAATTATGTTACAGTGAAAAGATACTTTAAGGCAAGTGGAATCTAATGGTGCAATAAAATTTGAGAAAACTGTTGGTTAACTAGCATGAATTTGCGTTCGAAAATTTGGATCTGGTAAATCCACGAGAGTGAGCGAGATAGAGCATTTGTTTGGAACTAATTCTGATCGTGACGTCATCACTAAACAGGGACCAAATAGTGTTCGGTCCCGAGCGTAACTTACGCATGGTCACATGACCGTGCGTAAGCTCTCTGATTCGTCGAAACCGCACGCAAGATGCACGCAATTCAATGCTCGGGACCTAACATTATTTGGTCCCTGGTCTACTTAAGGATATGAATGAGCCTCTCTCTTTTCTATACCCCTCCCGCTCTTCATCAATACCTCGTCGCTTCTTATCGATGTACCCTCGTCAAACAGATTTTGACACTTATACGATGCGTATCCTGAACGCTTAATGCACCGTGAAGAAATCTTGAGACCGGTGGAGCCCAAAGGCGAGGGGCAAAGAGGGTTTCTGTGAAGGATGTTTCCACCCCCCTCCTGCCTTGGAATTTTGACTCATAGGTTGGCACAAATGACTTAGGTTGCTGGACCTGTATGGAATTCTCGTTTGAAGGAATTCGACTTTGACGCTTAATAACTTATTGAAATTAACAGGAATACCAAAACTTTTACAATTTTAAGAAAATAGACGCCGAGACCTCTTGGATTGCAGCAACAAATTAACGATTAATGAAACCAGTTTTTAAAAAAACACGTTTTTAATTTTTCAAACCTTTCCCGCCAAGGTTTTGCCATAAGCAAGGCATTGGACTTATATATTAGATATGAAAATGAAAACAAGAAGCGCACCGTATATATACGGCACGCTTAAAAAAAATGACAACTTGAAACAAGTAAAGCTCTCCATTTGAAATTTTCTTCCCTTTGTAGCATCTCACTGTACCCTTATCTTTAGTGTGACCTACTTTTTTCTTGCACTAATTAATAAATAAATAAATAAATAAATAAATAAATAAATAAATAAATAAATTAAATAAATAAAAGTTTTCTCGTTTGGCAGACAGTCATTTTCGTGTTGTTTTATTATGTCGTATTTTGTTGTTGTTCGTTTAAGGCGTTTAATTTAAAATTTTGTTTCGTTATAATTTCGTTCTATGTTCTGCATTTCCTCATTTCGCCACTGTGATACCGCCTACGAGTGAGCGAAACGTTTGGTTTGAATAATTAACTTTAAGAATTGGTCTATAGCTCGGTGAGTTTCTAATATTTTGTTGCCAAAAACGACTGAAGAAAGAGAGATTTGAAAATAAAAAATATATGAATAAATAATTGATCAATATAATAATAAAAAAAAAATGAATAAATAAGTACATAAAACTACAATTCCAAGTTAAACATATCTTGCACTGAAACTATGATGTAAACATTCAACAGGTGCTCGATGAACCACTCTATCGTTATAGTTCCGTGCAACAGCTCGGATATTGTCCTTCTCTCTCTCTCTGACCATTAAACGCACGCGTTAGAAAAGAAGAGAAGAGGGGGCGAAAGTCACATGACTGCCCAAAGCTCCGAATCTATCCTTTTCTAACACACACAGTCTAATGGGAGAAGAGACGGAAGCAGAGCTGCCGAGTTGCGTAGATTTAATGACATTTTGAATTTCACCGATGATTCCACCGGTCGACAAAAGATTACATAGTTCAATTCAGTGTATGACTGTAATGCACGAAAATACTCTGATCTGTAACATTTTTCCCATCGGTGGAAACGCCGCTAATTAATTAAAATATACCGGTTGAGAAAAGATAAAAAACGCTAGTATTTTCGTGCATTACAGTCATATACTGAACTAAACTCTGTAATCTTTTCTCAACCGGTGGAATCTTCGGTGAATTTCAAAATGTCATTAAATCTACGTAAATCGGCAGCTCTGAGAGGAAGGATTGATTACTGAATCTGCCGATGATATATTTAGTGAGCAGCAGTTTCTGAGACAAAAGCATACCTACCCTACTAAAAATGACCAATTGACATCAGTATAAATCATGCTGAGATTAGGCTGACGTTAACTGATGTCAGCCGATGTCAACTGGTCATCTTTAGTAGGGTAGTGGCGCTCGCAAGTCATTGGGACACCCGCAATAACTGGAAACGGTTCATTCAAACGGACATTTAAATCAAATCCATTTTCAAAAGATACGAATGTCTACTTCAAAGATATTCACTTACAAAAAAGCAACCCCTTTTGAAAGCTAAGAACAGAGCATCAAGAGAAATTATTATATTTTAAACGAAGAGTAAACGGAGAGTCGACTTAAATTTTTTCGAATGAAATTCTCGACCTGTCCTTTTCTCCATTGAAATACGTATGTCAGACAAGGGTAGACAAAGATTTAACTTTCCCGCCAGTTCTATCTTTTTTCTACTTGCACATTCAAAGAAAGGAAGAGAGAGAGAGAGATGCAAGATGTCCTAGTTGCGTTACGGACACTCACGAGGGAGTTTAGGAATTTCTCCATTGAGATACGTGTGTTAGACAAGGATAGACAAGGGGAAGTATCACCTCTCCCGCCATTTCTGTCCTTTTTATACTTGTCCATTCAAATGGAGGTAGAGAGAGATGATAGATATCCTAGACGCGCGAAGGACAGTCACACGGGAATTGAAATTTCTCCGTTGAAATACGTATGTAGACAAGGCTAGACAAAGGAATGACTCCGTCTACCACCAATTTTATCCTTTTTTTACGTGTACTTCCATCCAAAGGGAAGAAGAGAGGGATGAAAGATATCTTAATGTTGCTACAGACAGTCACAAGGGAATTTCCAAATTTCTCCATAGAAATATATACAATAGACAATGGATAGACAAGGAGATGACTCCCCTCTCTCGCCATAGATATTATTTGTCTACTTGTACATTCAAATGGAGTAAGAGAGAGATAAGAGATATCCTAGTTGAGCTACGGATTGTCACAAGGTGATTTTAAAACTTTTATGTCAGTCAATCATCCGGTTTCTCCTTAATCATTTGAATGTCCTGAAATGTACAACTTCTACTCCACTGTGCGGTCGAAGGAGGGGAGGCTAGAAAAGGCACGAAAAAGGAGGGGGGCCACGAGAGGCGAGAGAGCGAGCGGGGCGAGAAGCAAGAAGATGAAGTCGAGAGCCAAAGTGAAAACTTGAAAGTTTTTTAATTAAAAATTGTAACGACTCCTGAAACATAAATAGGACATTAATAACGAGTAAAATGGCTCACGAGTGATTTTGCTGGCCGGCGAAAAAACCGAAATGAGATTCTTGCTTCTTTTTTTCTCTCTCCCCCTCTTTCTAGACCCCTTCCTCACAACCACCCCCCCCCCTCCCACCAACACCCGCCCGCCTCCACCATACTCAGGGATCTTCCCGCGCCCTAAACCCCTTCATAAAGTAGACATATGTACTCGGGGTATCTTCCGCAGACCGACCGTTCAGGATCCGAGGGGATCGGGAGGGTTATTTTCAGTCCGTATCTGCTATTTGCCAACCGTGCCGCGCCGATTCTCAATCCGTTATTTATACGTAATTTAGCGCGATGTCTGGCGAGTCTTTGCGGTCCCCCTCACCAATCCTACCCTTCGAAAGCTCCCGGTGTGGACTGGCGGGGGGAGGGGAGGGGGTTTCGGTTTCTCCTCCCCTGCTCCGCTTCGAACGAGCCTCCTTCCGGTTTCTGTCTGATTCCTAACCCCCCACTCCCCGCCACTCTAAGCTCATTTTCTGCCGATGATAAACATGTTGACTTCTGTTCTTCTACAGCGTTTATGACTCGTTGGAAATATGAGAGATCTCGCATGGGCGGAGCCAGCAATTAGGCAACTGTGAATTCTTCGCATTTAATGTATGAGAAACAATCGATTAGAAATTGGGCCATGGCGCCCTCAAGGATCGATTGTTTCTCATGCATTCAGGTGGGACAATCTCTTGATGGACGTTTCGTACAGGAGATGACCAGAGACAAAATAGACACCCAACACACCCTACACTCCCTATGTTAAAACAAAGTGAGGCAAGTTGGATACTCCAATGGGGCTCTTCCAAACTTTTGCTGTAGGGGATTGAAGAGTTGATCCTTGCATAACATCTGTAAAAATGACGATGAGTTCATGGAAAAATCACGAATTTCAGTCTCAATGGCGGAGAGACGCAGGTATCATGAGAGATTCCTATCTAAATTGAGACATATCCCAGTATTTCCGTAGAGAAAAGGACATAATAGAGAGGAATCTCCAATGATATCTGCGTTGAACCGCCATTACAACCTTGCCGTTATAGCAGTTTTGGGATTTACAACTAAATTTTAGACTTCCTTAGAGTGATTTTCGTGATTTTCGCTGGTTTTACATCACATGGTAGTATTCATTTGCTCACAGCAAAAGTTTGCAGGAGCCCATTTCGTTCGGGAGTCAACTGCTTCAACAACAGTCACCTATTGTTTAATGGTAGGCTCAATGAAAGGCTGTGATTGGTCCGCGGTCCCGGAAACGGATACAGGAGAACGGACAGTTTTTTACAAGTTTGGGGGGATAAAGCTGAAAATGGGGATATTTTCGGACGTATGTTTATACAAAAACAAAAAAAATAGAGAAAAAAGGCTTATTGTGATCCTTAGAATACATGGTTGCAAGGACGACGATGTTCCTGATACACCCTGTACTGTTGTAAGATTCTGGCAAGATTACACACACACACACACATATAAAACACTGTCATCGTCTTCATACTTGAGCTCTGGCATTTCTTCCTTGTTTTCGTGAAGCATTCTCGGGCAATGAAGCAAAAATAGAAATTCTAATTTGTGACTTATTCAAATGACTCCAATGACATCATGCAATCGAGGGGACAACGCTGCCAGTTGCGGAGGAAAATTCAAAAAAATTACATTGACTTAAAATGATAAAATGCATAAAACACCACGCGAAACGAAGGCTTTGTTGATCAGGGATCAAGACAGTCCAGTCCCGTTGAAAGTGCATTTGAATGAGAAAGGTTATGTGAAGAAGGGAGAGGGACAGTAGGGGGGGGGGGGGTATTGCTATGGACGGGCAGTATTCAATGCACCGGAGTCAGATGGTACTAGATGACCCACTTCGTTTCCCGTCCACTTCAGTGAAAACGCAGGCGAAGTTTATGCAAACAGGCAACATTTTTCCACCGTGTCCGTTCACATAAATTCATTCTTATACCCAAGCGATGAGTGAGGCAAGGCGACTTCGTGATGAGCCCCAGTCAAAGCGTTTGAATCGTACAGTCCGACGAGTAAAGGGAGACCCTTTTCAAATTGATGAGTTTTCCAAATTAAAAGCGAACTCGCACTCAACAGCGCACAGGCTCGATATGACGCGACGGCGACGCAACGCAACGAAGAGCCAGACGCTTAAAATTAAGGTGCGGAAGCCGAGAATTGATAAAAAAAAAAAAAAAAAAAAAAAAAAAAAAAAAAAAAAAAAACATAGTTTGTGCCGTTTTACGTCACGTTTTCTTCCTTGCCTTATTCTCTCGTGCCTTCTGCCGGGGGCCTCCCTGTCAGCTAACCCTTTCGCACTGTTCTCTTTCACACTCTCTCTTCCCCTCTCTCTGTCTCTCTCTCTTTTCTTATTTCTTCACTTTTCCTCCTTTCTGTCTCCTGTTTCTCTCCTGTATCGGGGGATTCCCTTGACCACCAACCTATTTCCTTCCACTGTCCTTCCACCTTTTGGGGGTTGGGTTCGAACTGCCGACTAGGCTTGGCTCATTCGGTTTTGGATATTTGCTCCGGGTGGACGTTTTGATTTTTCTCTCGGTGTTGATGAAATTTGGTTTATATTTTTGTTATTTGTGTTTAGTTCTGTCTCCCTTCTTGTGAAATCGTGAACCTTGTTACTATATTCTTTTAATTTCGTTTTCCCCATTTTATAATCCACGTAATCTTGTCCCAGTTTTCTTTTGGTTTTTCTTCTCTTATCTCTTTGTTGTTTTCGTGGTATTCATCTTGTCTCTTGTGTCCGTGTGTCCTCTCTAATTCTTCGCTTCCAACCCAACATCTTCGATCAAGAGAGGACCACGGGCTCAAGTTCTGACACTACAGTGTCAGAGATGGCGCACCTTGAGCAAATTTGGTCCCTCATAATTCAAATTCCATTTCTATCATCTCAAAAAACATGTGTCCCGCAAAAATCCGGATCCGAACGTGGGTGCAGCGAGTGGGTAGGGGTACGGACAACTACGTACGATCTAAAGTCAATCCCTTCAAATTTTCCCTTCAAATTTTGGACGGTGGTTATATTTTCACGGGAAGTTCCGGATTCCTAACCGGTGAGTTGTTTACTTCAGCCACGTGCCGTTGAATTTATTTTTTCTTATTTGTGTCCTCTTTTTCTGAATTTAATTTCTCTGCTTCTGTTCATTATTCTGATACTTAGATTTAGTTTCTCTAATTTCGTCTCTTAGCTTCCCTTTTTAGTTACATTTAATATTTGTTTGGTTTCAACGGAGGTATTTGCAGACAGCCACGGTAGAGAGTTACAGAGCAGATTGAGAGTGAGCCTTTCTGCTAAGCAACTGAACCCCGATGTTAGAGTTAGGTTTCTCCCCGGTAAGCCTTTCCAGGATTTTATTTTAGGTATTAAGCGTGTAGACGAAGGAAAGACCGTTGTAATTAAAGGAGGTACCAACAACACCCACAATCTTAAGGAAGGATACGCGGAAGCTCTCAATTCTTTCAACTTGGATCAAGTCAAAGAAGTGAGTTGGACTGGCCGCCGGGTCATCGTTGTTGAGATTTTTAGAAGGTATGACGTTGAAGAGCAGGTCAATGAGAAGATTCAGAAGATGAATAGCCGGATCTTCAGGGTGTTCAAAAGGTGTAAGAATATCACAATGGTTCGTACCAACGATTTCCATCGCAAGTGTTTCACAGAACATGGTCTTCACCTGAATGCCCTTGGTAAGGATAGGTTAGTTGGTAAGATTGTCACTGCATACGAGATGGACAGTTATAGAGACAAGCAGTTTATGTGAAGTCACTAGGATTCACAATAATTACCTAACTTCATTTTCTCTTTTCCCTTAGCATTCCTCCATTCGCAATAAGAGATTCTACAGTCGCCCTTACACCAAGCAAAGTATGAGGCTTTGGTCTTGCACGGCTTTAATTTCTCCCTTCTGAGCATTGAGCTAACGTCGGATTCTTACCCTCCGTGCCTGCACTACTGCCCAGGGAGCTTTTGAATAAAGTGCCAAGCATCACTTTTACACAGGGACTAGCTTATAGATTCTCTCAATCAGCCATAGTTGGCAAATGCTGCTGAAAATCCTCATACTTTTCTTGGTCCCGGGAGGTTTGTTGTCTCCCTATTCCTCTCGTTCTCCCACCCCACTTTATCTCTAGATGTTGTTTCAGAAGTGGAGGTGGAGCTCAACGGGTTTTATTCAGTAATCTTTTGCTTTTCTTTCCCCCAAATCAAAGAAGAGTCACTCGAGTCTGTACCGTTGTGCTTTGAAAGTGATCCATAAGGGAAAGGCAAAGCTTTTTACTTGTGAATTCTTTCATGTGAATTAACTATGGAAAAATTGCCACGATTATTCTTGAGCTCTACCTCCACTTCTGAATCAAGTCACACCAGAAAAGCTGATAGTATCTGAGTGGACAAAGTCACAGCATGGTGCACGTCCACTTTGATTCTGATCTGCTTCTTCCAACTCTTTCCGTCTTCTTACAATTCTAGGAGTCGGAATGTAGACTGAGGTATGAGCCATTACAAGTCGCACGGATTGTGTCTTTGTTTCTGCGAAAAAATGAAACCCTAAGAGGTCCACAGAGACATCACTTGTAAATGAGGACTCTTTCTTCATGATAGACTTTTTTTCTAGGAAGAACCACTTCAGTAAATATATCCAGTTTCTTAGACAATAAATATCAAGTTTTAATACGTATTCAACGACTGGTCATCAGGCCTGCTGATGATCAAAATCCTTTGCCTTCTCCTTGCAACCCCTTCGCTGCATTACCACCGCTGGTTTCATCTAACCCTTCCGCCAATGTTCAACGTGTTACCTTTTCTGTTGGAGCCCCGCCTGTTTCGCTACAAACTTCATTGCTTTAGGGACCTCCGGTTTTTTTCCGTTACTTCTTCTTCCGACCGACGCTTGGGTCTTCAGCACACTCTTCGCACTCCTGTAAGGGGCCCCTGCACCACCTTTCTCTGCTGCTCCTCCTCCCTCCACTGTTCGTAAAACAACCAAACGATGCATTCTCAGTGAGATTGATACGACGCGATTCGAACAGCTGACTCCTTGCAGAAAGACCCTTTATTCGGCAACTAAGCAGCAAAAAAAAAAAAAAAAAAAAAAAAAAAAAACAGCTGGCCAAACTACGCCAAAAATGTGCGAAATTTAAAGGCAGAAGGCTCCTCACAAAACTCAATGAGAGTCATCTATTCAATTCTATAGCAAAGAAAACTTCACCGGCAGCAGCAATCCTTCTCCAATCCCAACTTCGCCTAAAAAACCAGAAACCTAAAGGAAGAAGATGGTCATTAGATGAAAAAATGTTAGCCCTCACTGTCTTCAAAAAGTCTCCATCTACCTACCGACTCTAACGTAAAATGTTTGCACTGCCTTCCAAAAGTACTTTGAATGCAGTTCTAAGAAGATTGCCTCTTAAACCAGGGTTGTGAGTATTGATCTTTGATGAAATGTCCCTGAGAAACCATGTAGCCTTCAACTCGAAGGAAGATTGTATGGATGGATTTGTGGACCATGGCGACCAAGGTCGAGCTAATGTTCTTGTCTCTCAAGCCCTGGTCTTCATGGTTCGTGATGTACGTCGGAAATGGAAACAGCCAATTGCTTATTACTTGAGTGGTAATGCAACTTCATCAGATCGTCTTCACGTACTTTTGAAGGATGGGCTGAGAAAATTATTTTCTGTCGGTTTGGAAGTGGTAGCAACAGTCCGTGACCTTGGCAGGAACAACGAAGCGGCCATTAAGCGATTGAAAGAACATCCTAAACTGTCGTACTTTACGTTAGATGGTCACCAAATAGCGACAGTGTTCGATGCTCCTCATCTTTTAAAATGCACTCGGAACATGTTTATGATACATGATGTCAAATGCACCATCAATGTGGAAATCAACGGACAGGAAAATGCCCAAGGTACGTGTTTTTATGAATTGCTAGAGTGTAACTTTCATTTGTGAGTGTGATATTTATTTGCGGTCAAAACAGTTGCGAATTATTTGCTGAAACACTTTAAAAGTTTCAATAAGAGAAAGAATATCAGGAAATTGTCGCTCATCATGCGGTTACAAAACTGTTTGTATTTGAAGGTAACTTTAGCCCAAAGATCTGCAACCAATTTATTTTATAGGTGTCGTAAGAGAAGATCAGTGCATTCGATGAAGAAATCTGCTTCTTGAAAAGTGGAAAATTATTTTACTATTTATTTTTTCATATTAGTCAACTGAATTTTGTGCGCAAAAGCAGGAATTATTTACTATTCGATTGATTTGCGAGACTATTTCTGATTGTTTCTCAGGTGTTGCTAAATGAGCGGCTATTAAACAAATGTACGGAGAAGAAAGGAACAAAGTACTGTGCCGCCCAGTGGCGTCGCGTGCCATCTGGCAACAATGCAACTGCTCCATTTAAACTCATTAAATATATCGAATTTTCCGTGTGCACTGTGCACCCCCTGAATTCGATCTTTTACATGAGTTTAAATGGATAGAATACATTGTTGCCAAATTGCACACGACACCACTGGTGCCACCATTCCACTTTGTTAACGAATGCTCGTCTTAACCCTCAGCGAAAGCAGAAAATGAAGGTGAAGCTGGCGGCCCAAAATTTTAGAAACACTGTTGGTGCTACCCTTTTGACATTCGTAAGTGAAAGTAAGTACCTCCTCTTTCAACGAAGACACAAGATAAAAAGCAAACCAGCGACGATTTGACAGATAAGCGAGAGGTGAACAGAAAAATGCTGGAAAACACGCTACAAAGTTTAATGTTTAGATCTTTTTTATTAGCATTATTTTGAGTAGAGAGTGACTTCAATTTCAGCCAAAATGTCCTCACAAAAAAATTTTTGTGTGATTTCCAGTATCTTCCCGTCTGCCTGTTTGTTTTTTGTCCTTTTCTAACTAGGTACCCAGTCCGATAGCTGAAACATCTTCATGGCAAGGTTAATTTTGTGTTTCCAAACAACTTAATATACCTGCATTCATTGCATTTAAGCTCATGTTGTTCTCCATTCACTTTCTTACTTCTTTTTGAATTGGTCTGCCTTTGAAATTCAGACGTTCGCTACTAAGCACCTTTGTCACACTGCTAACTTTTTTATGAACTACCGTATTGCCCCATGAAATTCAATATCCGATTTAAAGTTTCCCAGTGAGAATGCTTTTGGTTCGCTGAAAATGGGGCACTTGGTAGCTTTTAATGTTATCAATTCTGTTGCCCATTCCATTGATACCACCAATGGCAACCAGCAATGGCAGTACCACTTTGTGGAATAAGAAACATTCGATTGAAGCGAGTCTACCTCGGCTAACAAATACAAGAAGCAAAAGGGGATACTGCTGTTCAGTGATAATCACATCTGCTTGCTTGACACATTCCTTTGCTTTCCATTTCAGATAAAATCCCGAATGCTGTCGCTACTGCCTCGTATGTGATGGAGGTAGACAACTTGTTTGATTTGCTGAACGGAAGCACGCAATACCCGGACAAAGGAAAACACCTGAGGATAAGTATGTCAAGGAGAAGCCCACACACGGAGGACTGGAAGTAGCAGAAACGAAATATACAGCAGTGGTTCGCGAATTCATACCCTCCATCACAACAAGGCTGGGTGACCACTATCAATGAAGTGGAGTACGTTTGGAAGAGAGTGCAACAGGAAGGCTTCCCGTTACTACAGCCGCGTAGTCTCAACCAAGATCCCTTAGAGAACATGTTTGGTCTTATCAGATCGCTCTGCGGTAGTAATGCAAAACCTAATGTAAGTACAGCAATTTGTAGGCGCGCATAAAACGGCTATTACTAATGGAGTGGCGTAACACGATGTTGAGAGGATGAATTGCGAAGAAGACGAAGGAGATTTTTTGTGTAACCTCCGGTCGCTTCTCACTCCACCTAGCTGGGAATCGAACGATGTAGAGATGGAAGCAGCCAAGCAAATAGACGCAGAAACTGAGAATCCAACCTCTGATAAAGCTCTGGATGAATTGTTCAAGGATATCCAAAAGAAAGCCTCATCCATGTTAGATGAAGTGCGAGGAGAAATACCTAGTGGCTCCTTGAATGCTTTACCTATAGTTTACATCAGTGTGTGGTTCGATTGCAAAAAGAGCAATCAATTAAAAAGACTGTGATGCCTGAAAACTATGCCTAACTTCCGATCCAAATGATGCCCGAAATCTCTTCATAAGGTACAAAGAGTATGAGAATCCCTTCCAAGAGAGCTCATAATATTTGAAACTAGTGTATCCGTCAGAAAATTTCACTGTTACAGTAAGTCAAGGGGCAACCGCAACTTTGAACTTTATGAAGGAAAGAGGGTAACTGCAAAACGTGAAAGCAAGCATTTTGTCTCTTTTGATTGAGAGTTTAGATAATTCTTGGCTGTGACCATTTCCATTATAACAAAGATGTCATTGTTCGGTCCGTATTCCATATTTGGAGTAGCTGGTGGTGCAGTCTAACAAATCGAGCTGTCTCGCAGCCAGCTGTTGAAGAGATAGGTCCGCCCTTAGAGCAAGCGGCAGCTCATTCCGAAGATGAAGAGGAACCTAACGCCGAAGGAGAATGAGATTGCGTGTCCCAATAATTTCAATTTTTCCATGAAATATCACGTATATTGATATTAAGCTGAATTGTTAAATCAACTAATTGGGTTAAGTTCTGTATTTTTTTTTAACTATTTAAAATTGCTAAATTGACAATGTCCATTTTGTTAAAAAAAAACACCATTAATGTGATTAATTTAACAACTATTTTTGTAAACTCAACAAATAAAGTGTTAACTTAACAGAAAACCCTGGTTAATATAGCAACATTCAATTTTTGTTAAATCAGCAAATTTTGAATTGCTGTTTTAGCAATTGATTTTTTTCAGTGATATTATACAACTTATGTGTATATTTTTTGCAACTGGAAAATCGTCAAGGAGCAGAGGCCGGTCACTGCACGATGGTCTAAGATCAATATAAAGTCGCAAAAAATCAGTGAATTTTTTTTTTTTTTTTTTTTTTTTTTTTTTTTTTTTTTTTTTTTTACCATCGAATTCATCGTTTTTTAACCTTCAACGCTTCATTTGAAACTTACCAGTGACATTTCTAGGTTTGATTACCTGTTAAAAGTGAGCTCTGTGATTCAAATTGGACTTGAAAGTTCATAAATGATTTACTTTCTGGTTTTTGGCCCCTTTTTGACGAATTCAGTGCGCAACGTGCGCCGCACGGTGGAACGAGCCAATGTAAATGGTCGGACATGGGGGTCTCGCCCAATTTGAGTCCATTATGGCATTAAAGCGTCCTCAAAGATACATTTTTTATGAATCTAGCATTGGTTTTGTTTTTTTCCCTCTCAATTATAAGCTAGAGACTTGTAAAGTTGCCATTTTCTGTTGTCTTTAATTTCATCAATTTTTGTAAAAACCTGTTTAGCCCCCGTATTCGATTTTAATGGTAGCTGATTCAAATTTTGATGCTTGAGTCTTATTTTAGAGAGCCTGTAGAACAATTTTCACCCCATATATGCAAATTTGTCTGTATCCAGAGGCCCGCTATGTTCGTCTAAAGTGGCGTACTTCAAAATCATTAAAATGAAACTTCTGATAAGCTTTTAAAAAATTCGCCGCATTTCGCCGTGAAAATAGGTATATAGCGTGTTCCAATGATTCCATGGGATCAAGCATTTGCCACATTTCGCTGCCTTTAGCTGCCAATTTACGAATTACAACGATATTTGTCTGAAAAGTTAGGGTCATTTTTTTCGACTCTGTTTCTGTAAACGACCAAAAACTCCCTCCCCACCTTCTTTATTCCCATGCTCACTGTCACGGCATACTTAAATCTCTTTTTAGGGTCAAATTAACATCTCTCCCTCCATATTTCCTTGCTCCCCCCCTCGGGGTACCCCCCCCCCCCCCCCCTAAGAAGTCATACAATTCGTAAATGTTCAGCATCCTAAAATGAGTGGCGTATAGTGCAATTTGGCAACGTTGCAGTTCTTCCATTTGAACCTATGAAAAAGATCGAGCGATTGGGTGTTCGGTGAACACCTTTGCATTCAACCTTTTATATGAGTTCAAATGGACACACTACAACGTCGCCAAATTGCACGCTATCGCACTGCCTAAAATCAGCTATACTACCAACCCCTGAGTCTGACCCAAAGAAGAAGAACTGACACACTCACAGCGCTGCTTCTCATTGTCAGTAAAAGAGCCTTACATTTTTATGTATTTGACAGTTGTAAGACTGATTGCTTCACTTGAATTTAAGGCGCGATGCAGAACGTATCAAAATATAGATCGCGGATTTTTCCATGACACGATCTATGAGATAAGCCGCGCGGGCACTATCTCGCCAAGTTGTCGCGGTCCTCCGCTATTAAAAGAAGCAGGAAGCTTGACCCAGAGGTTTCAGAGCTCATTGTACATGCTCCCTCTTCGCTTCACGATAGTGGTTTTGAAGATACCGAGGGAAACTTCGGCGAAGAAGAAATGGAGGGAGAGATCGAAGAAGAAGATGATGAAGAAGAGACCGATGATCGCGGAGAATAATTATTTGTCTATTAAATGTATTATTATTTGTCCTGTTCTTTGTAATTATTAAACGCATAAACGTAAAAAGAAAAATAGTATTCAGTCTTTCAACATTTAAAAAGTTCTATCGAAAAACTGTGGTTTAGAAGCAAGAATTAGTGATAAAAAAAAAAAAAAAAAAAAAAAAAAAAAAAAAAAAAAAAAAAAAAATTACTGAGCACTTTATATTGTGACGTACAAGCGTGCTGAGACCGATAACAGCTACTTAATGTCAAATTGGCAAGATGCAATGTGAAACGTTTCTTTTTTACAGAGCTTAAACAACTTGCAAAATTTTCTATCATAGGCTTCCTTAATATCATGCGTCAAAACACGGATTTAAACTCAATATTTCTCAAAAATAACTAAAAAATCAGAATCTACGAAGAAAATTACTCCAGGGAAGTGCTCCTTGCAATATTTCGTGGAAGGAAATACTTCTTATTGAGGAAAATAAGATGCGCAACATGCCATGTCCGACCCCTGCCATCGACTCGCTCCACCGTGCGCCGTGGCGGAGCTTTCGAGTCGACGCGACACCGCTGCGAGATGCCGCGATCAGGAATTCATTTATAAAACGATGACAGAGAGATCTTCTTCCTCTCCTCTCACCCCCTCCCCTTTCTCGTCCCTCACTTCTCATTCCATCTCCCAAAACACACGTCACTCGCGTGTTACATTCGAATGTCGTGTGTCGTCGGGTCCCTTGTGTTTCTTTTAAACGCTTTTTGCGCAAATCGACACAAACACTTTTTTACACCCTCTTTCCGTCTCTTCCTTTTCATTTTTTTTTTTTTTTTTTCCAAGGATTGATGATGTGATTTCAGTAATGCATCCCAGAGCTGCTGTTCCGATCACTGCCCCCCCCCCTCCCCCCAACGTGGCGCTGTGCCGTGTAGCATCTCACCGGAGCTAAAGGCGCGGCGTCCCAGCGCTGCACAGGCCCTGACATCATCCTAACGCTCGCACTACTGACTACCCCCTTCGTTTAAGTTCTCTGGACGTTGCCATGCTCTTGAGGAGATACCAGAAATCTAGACCTCCTACCTTGACAATTGAAGGGTAGAGTGGATAAAGGGGTTATGAGACACTCTTTTGATTTTGAGGAAATCGACTTTAAAGTTCAAAGTGTGAACGTTTTCGACATTTCAGCTGAACATCAACCGCAACAGCTTTGAAAGTAGCGTCATATACTACATTTTTTTTAACCAAGTTGGAAAATTGATAGATAGATACCATCATAACTCCTTCATCCACTGTGCTAACTCGATTTTTTTTCCAAAATTTCATACATAACCCCTCTATCCACTCTACAATTCAATTCGCTCATATAGCATCCAACGATTGCTAGCTGAAATTTGAATGATTTACGGAAATGTTCACGGAAAAAAATCAGTGGTAAAATTAACCATAGCATAGTTGATTTTGGCACCTCCTACAAAGTATGGTAAATTTCACCTGATGTTTGGTATGATGAAGCACACTACCAGTTTAATATAACGCGCAGATGGATGCGTTGACCAAAAGTGTACCTCATCATGCCAAACATCAGGTGAAATTTACCATACTTTGTAGGAGGTGCCAAAATCAACTATGCTATGGTTAATTTTACCACTGATTTTTTTCCGTGTTGATAAAATCGGAATCTCACTTTTTGGAGACAGTCGGAAAATATTCGAGGGAAAAAACTATTCAAAAATCCCTTTAATAAAGGTAAGGCAACGCCAAGGGTGGAGCACGAGAGGCTTTCGGAGGGACTTGAGAGGAGAGGGGGCTCGAGTCGGAACCCCCCCCCCCAAGTATTCTGGGAGAAGGAGCTTCATAAAGTCTATTAACTTTCGTGAACAGCACGAAATCATAATACAGTATGCTATACTTGTTAAACAATCGCTTTTAACGGAGAATGGCGGCCTCCTGGACAGTGGCGGCTCGTGCAATTTGACAACTATGCTTTTTTGCCATTTAAACCTATACAAAAGTATCTATAACTTGGGGGTGCATTGCACCTCCTGAAGATCGATTGTTTAACATAGGTTTAAATGGAGGGATTGCGTTGTTGCCACATTGCACGAGCCGCCACTGCTCCTGGAATATCGATTGTTTTAAATTAGTTTAAATGAGAAAAATCACGGATGCCAAATTGCCCGAGCCAACACCATTTAAATGAATACCCGCGTATGCATTTCTCTTGAATCCGACAAACCTTTATCTTTGAAGACAACGAAATAATTTTCATACAAGTTTGAAGCCCTTGATAGAAAAAAAAATGAAATGTACAAATTTCAAAAAGATAAGAATACCTACAATTGAATACTTTATGTATTTAATACTTAATAATTTAAAAAAGACTCATCGGAGAGCAATCGCAATGAAATGTGTAAGGTTAAGTTTTGCGTGTAGTTACTTCGTGAAACATGGCGTTCGTTTTTCAAGTCGCGAAAGAAAATTTTCGAGCTTTGGAGGAAATTGCGCAAGAGGAAGAAAGAATTCATCATCAAGTTGTGAAGAGAAAGCTGCGAAGGGCTGTATGCGACAATTTTGACGCGCCGGACAAAGATTTCCATAAAAACTTCCATACTTCCAAAGACATTTTGTTGGCGCTGCTACAACGATTACATCCTTTTCTTCTCGAAGAGAAGGCGCTCGCGGTTAGCTCCACATCTAATTATTACGATGGCTGGATCACGGCAGCCAATCAGCCAACAACTCATCGGATAACTATCGTAATGTAATGAGTGAGGTTACGAACATTTACATTTTAGATAAATAAAAAGAAAGAAAAAATTCTGATAAATAATTTTTTCCAAACACGTCATCGATGATCGAATCGAAAAGGTTCGCTCGTAAGATTTCCATCAATTCGAAACGACGTAACAAAACGCTAATTCGCCCCCTCCCATACAGGACTCGATCGTTTTGTAATTAGTGCCCTAATCAATGCAATACTGAACGATAGGCTTAGAAGAGAAGGGGGGGATTGAAAAATGAAAAAAAAAATACAGGGCTGTGGAGAAGCAAGGGATGGATAAGAGAAAAAGTGGTATTACACATATTTCTGACTCAGCATCAAACAACAAATTGACGGGGGAGCGGAGTCGGGGTTTCGAAACACACGACTACAACTTATACTCTGCCATCCCTGCCGATGCCAACTGGAATACTACTGGTGGATACGGCTCATTTTCCAATTCCGCAAACCAATTATTTTCAGCGCTCGGAAACTCGACCGTGGGGGGGGGGGGGAGTGGCGGGTATAACGATACGATATTCAGCTTAATGCGCTGACTAATTCATTTGAGGCAAGACCTCACAAATCAAATTCGAACGCCGCGCGGCGCGTAGCGTCGGCCACCAACCGCGCCATCCTCCATTAACCTAATCCAATAAACAATTGTTAAGGGATTGACTGATGCTTTTCACCGATTATATTCTCGTAAATACCCCGGGATTTGTGCAAGTTGCGGGGAGGAGCAATGAGAGGGGAAGAAGAAAAAAAAAAGAAAAAAAAAAGGAGGATAAAAATTATTAACACCACACCACGAACGCTGGCGGAACGAACAACGTTGCCGATTAAAAGAGTAATCGATGAGCCGACTCTCGAACGATTGTTTAGAAAACGATTTCTCGATCGAAATCAGCAGGCTGATTATAAACGATCGTATCGTATCGTAAAGCCGCGCCGCACTATAGATCCAAATCAAATCCTAAGCGGTCAAAAATATACAGACATAAAATACCACAGGAATTAAGGTTCCATCTAATATTTGTCTCCGATGGGTTTATGACAATCCGGGGGTGATTACCTCGCTAAATAAACCCTCTAAAATCACCTATATCAGCTAGAATAGTTTTTTTCCGACTTTAAACAGATCTATTTTTGACCGCCTAGGATTTGATTTGGGACCATATTGCGCCGTCGATTGTTATTCTTATGGGTGGAGTCATTCCAGAGATTACTAAGCTAAAGAGATATGGCAGAACTGCTCAAAATTGTTAATCGACTCCTACGAAGTAGGCAACCTGGCATACGAGCTGCAGGCTGAATCTGCTCGTTTGGACGAGACGAGACGAGATAGCGAGAATCGAGCAATCCCATTGGTTTAAATAGAGTCACGTGACCGATTTGAAGTCATTCGAAGAGAGGATAACAGGGATCGGAGTCATGAATGGGGCTATTGCACACTTTTGCTATAAGCGATTGAATAGTCGATTATGGCGTAAAAACCTCAAGAAATAACGATGGCGGCCCTAAAAACTTCCAAAATCCACTCCTAAACTCAATAAACGCAGTTATTTGCGCGAGCGTAATGGTGGCCGAAGGCACTAACAATGGGAGATCCTATCTTAATTTCGTCACTCTTCTATGCTGACAAGGATGATTCACAGAGTAATTAGTCATCAGAGTGATGATACATCCGATGAATGGTACCGCAAACAAGTGACACGGTGTCAAATGAAAGTAGTCTCTTATTGGTCACTTCTTGATGGAGTTTCAGAATTGTTAGATGGGAATCTCCCATTGTTAGTGCCTTCGGCCACCATTACGCTCGCGCAAATAACTGCGTTTATTGAGTTTAGGAGTAGATTTTGGAAGTTTTTAGTGCCGCCATAGTTATTTTTTGAGGTTTTTATGCCATAATCGACTATTAAACAGCTTATAGCAAAAGTGTGCAATAGCCCCATTTGAAAAGACTGACTCCGATCCCGCGCATCCTCCCCTTGAATGACTTCAAGTATGTCACGTGACTCTATTTAAACCAATGGGATTGCTCGATTCTCGCTATCTCGTCTCGTCTCGCCCAAACGAGCAGAATCAGCCTGCTGGTGGACCATTTTTGTAAACAATTCTGAAAGTAACCGAAGTGCGTTCGGCTGCCTGTAAATGACTTTTGATTAAAGTTTTAGTGGTTATTTTAGTGGTTAAATTTTTCCCTTGACATTTTCCATTTTGTCAACGTGTTTGTAAAGTAAATAAATTCAGAAAAGTGTATGCCTTGAATTTATTTCCACAAACAGCAGCTATAGCAATGTTTACGAAAAATGGTCCACCAGGTGGTACGCCGTATTGTATCACGGCCTATTTGAAGGCGTTTTTTACGAGATGTCGATTAACGGTTTTCTAACATGGTGGGGGTAGGACTTGCCATATCTCTTTAGCTTCGTAATCTCTGGGTCATTCCGATTAGATTCCATTCAGAAAGAAATCCTTCCATCTCTGCGGAAATTCACCGATGACTCCTCAGGTATTGTGCACTTATCGTGAACATTTGAGGGTTTCTATCGAAACGACACCACTCATTAGGATAAAACGCACTCGATACGATTACGATACGATCAGTGGCGGCGCGTGCAATCTAGCAACGTAGCATTTCGTCCATATAAACCCATATAAAATATCGATTCGAGGAATTGCACTGTGCACCCCCAATATTCGACCTTTTACATGACTTTAAATGGACTGGATGCAACTTTGCCACATTGCACGCGCCGCTAATAGATACGATGCTTCATAATCAGTCTGATGCCTGCAGTCAGGAATCATGCCGTTATTGATGAGACTATGCTTGGTGTATCCACCTGCTGAGATAAACACAGATGGTTCAAATTATTCGATGATGTTGGTTTAGAAACAGAATTATCAGAAAAGTACTTACAGCTAGACTCCATGTCTTAATTTTTCAACGTCATCGATAAAATTCACACGTAAAAAATACACTATGAAACGAACGAACCGTTAATTGCAGAAACGAAGGTAGTCCGCCACAGTACAGCCTTACATGGAGTCAGACATAAACGTATAGGATGTCGCTACCATCGAGTATTTCGCTCAGAGATTGTGTAAGGCTAGAAAATGTTGAGGTAATCAATGAAGCAAAGGAAAAAACTGTAGAAACCAATGTGCATAGACGGTTTTAGTGCGAAGCAGACGGTTGGACAGCAACCACAATAATGCGCTCATCGGTCGCAATTGGTCGTCATAAAACTCGCGTAGCGCTCCAAACTATCTCACTCACTCTTCCGTGACCCCCTGTATACCCATCTCTTTCTAGTTCCAAAATTCGTATACAGGGCCTTCTTTTACGACATATTATCATCAAAATCGCATTAAAATGCCTCGAGGAATTCATTTCTGCCATAAAATTTCACAAAATAAGTCTCTATATTCGATTTGTGAAATTAGAGTGAGATGGCAGTACTTACATGGGGGTCACGTGAGAGCGAGAGAGACAAACCGGCTTTGTTTGGAACTCTCATCACCAGCAGTCGCCATCACTAGAACCCTCTATTCAGGAAAAACTGAAGATAAAGGATTCTCTTCCAAGAATGGAGTTCTATTGTATACTGAACATCTTGAAGCTTTCAAGTTTCCAAACATGGATAAAATCCAGGCTCGACAAATGATTTTTCATTATTCCTTCGGAACAGGGAGGATTTCAGTCTGCTGCCTAGCATCACGTCGAGACAAAGGCGGATCCAGCAATCTGGCAACTGCACATCATTCCCATTTGAATGCATTAGAAACAATCGATTAGTAATAGGGCCATGGATCCCTCAAGAATCGATTGTTTCTCATGTATTCAAATGGGATGAATTCATGGTTGCAAATTGCTGGATCGAGGTTGCGGTTAGGATGTCGAGGTCACCATTCTGTTGAGTACTCATCAATGAATGCACACGGAAAAAAAACTACGGTGAAAATAACCATACGAATACCTGATTTTGACACCTGCTAGATGTTATGGCAATGTTAACCAGAAGTATACTATGTTTTGACTAGGTACTGGGTGATGTTACCTGATTGCATGTCGAATTTACTCAACGTATCGGTAAATAAATGTACCATACTTCTGATCAAGTTTACCATAACATCTAGCAGGTGCCAAAATCAGGTATCCGTATGGTAATTTTCACTAATCTTTTTATTCCGTGCAAGTACAACATTGAAAATAATTACCCATTATTTAATAGATTTCGGAAGTAAAGGGAGACAACTGATCTCTGGAAGATGTTCATTCCCGGCACACCCTATTTTTTTCTCAACAAGAGAGTAAAGTAAATAGACCCTCATTTTCAAGTTCGCTCAAATTTCCAATCCGAATTTTTCGATCGATTTTCAACAGCGTAACCAAATACCGGACTTTCTCCAAATAGCTATTACAACACCCAACCGTGAGGACTACGTCCACGAATAGCCTTGCTAGGTAGCAGACGGAGTTTTCGGAAAACCATAGTACCTGCACGGTGTAAAAATCTTTAAAAGGACCAATTAGACGCACGACATGGCTCACAAAAGACAGCCCCACTGAAACAGATTATTAGCTGCTCACTTACGTGTGGTTTGCGGAAGGGGGGGAAACAATTTCCGAACGGAAACTTTCATCATGAGCGCAGTGAATATCGGCTCTCTTGGCTGTTCGTATACCACACATGTAACATCTTCTTTATAGGGGTTAGGGCCTCGCAAAGTGATGGAAAATGAATATACAGTTGTAACTAAGATGCAGCGAAAAGCGGGAGGAAAAGCTGGGGAAAAGTCGGAGCTTTCGTTTCTCCTCCGTTAAAAAAAAAAAAAAAAAAAAAAAAAAAAAAAAAAAAAAAGAGCCAACGTTTCTCTTTCAACCGTTTCGAGTCTGTTTCCAAATGCTATTTTATATGTGGGTTGGAGAAAGGGATAGGGTGATGCAAGGGAGGGGGTGTAGAAAAAAAGGGACTTGGTCGGAGGGAGGGGGGGGAGGGGGATCGATGATGGAATGAACTGCGGCAGAGATGTATGTATACGAAGCACAGAGTGTATACTGTGCATAGTGTATACGCTCACAGCTGAGAATGAGGAAATAGTATCACGTAGCGGAGGAATGGCAAATTAAAATTCCCAAATGAGTATAATCCCCCTTTTTGCATTGCTATTCGTTAGTGTCGTTCTCGTACTCTCTGCCCCCCCGTCCTCTTACCCCCTCCATCCCACCGCCTTCTTTCTGGGAACGCGCGTAACCTAAGCGCCCTTTCCCGCAGTCTTCCTCGCCCCCCCCGCAGCCCTCGCCTACATCACCTACTTTTAATCCCTGCCAACCCACGATGCTCAGCTTCGGACATTATTCCTGCGTTGAACCGAATTATTTTCAGCGTTGCCACGGTCGTTGAGAAATACAAGGCTGTTTCGGTGGAAAACAGAAAAGTGAGACTCTTTAAATGAACCAAATCGGACGACAATGGGTCTGTTGCGTAATTTTGCTACATCAATAAAACTCGTTGTTTCTAACCTAAAATTCGGCGAAAATAACGATTCGCACATTAAAAACTTTCAAAATCCACTCATTAGTTCAGAAGAAAATACCTTCCATTCAAACAACCCGCGCTACACTAGACACTATGTCACCGACTTATAACTACATAGATGGAACCATCTCGTTTATGTAAACAAGAACAGAACTTACAAACATTGGAATGTTTCGTTTAGATGCGTACATTTCTTATATTCTTTTGTAATCTTTGATAAACCGAAAAGACCAGACAGCAAATGCAGCCAATATTTCATGTATTGAGAAGGAAATTCCATCATTTTGTAGTTACGATGTTGTACGGTGGCTCCGTCTGTGTAGTAGTATGCCGGTGACAATAGTGTCTAGTGTAGCGCGGGTTGTTTGAAATAGAAGTGAGCTCCTGAGTTAATGAGTGGATTTTGAACGTTTTTAATGTGCGCATCATTATTTTCGACGACTTTTACAGGAGAATCAAGGTTCTTTATTGTTTTCGCAAAAGTATGCAACAGACCCATTGAGAGGATCTGTAGGATGTGATTTTGAAACTTCAAGGAGACAGCCATGATAGAAATATCTTATGGACATTTACCACAGGCTCGGTTTGTTTGTTTTTTTTTTTCTTTAAAAATAAAGTATCAAATTCACCGAAAAATGGTTCTATAAGAAAGTGCGAATGTTTGAGAGTGGCTATCTGGACACAAAAATTTATAAAACCGATAATTCCAAAAGTTACTTCAAAAATTAAGTAGCGACAAATCCACCGAAAAATGGTTCTAATAGAAAGTGCAAGTGTTTGAGCGAGTGGCTATCTAGACACGGAAATTGATAAAACTGTTATCCGGAAGGATTTGCACTACACAGAAAAGACACTGAAATGTGATGGGAAAAAAGTCACATTCTCTCAACTGCGTGGTTGCAATGGAATTCAGTGTCCATCAAGTTACTCGAAAACAATCGCACTTTTAACTATAAAGCCAATTTCCACTCAATTATTTACGATTTTTAAATTGAGGTTTAAAAAACTAAAATGAAGCAAACAAACCATGACCAGATCGTCCATGCTGCCACACTTTGAGATGGGACTTTTAACTTGTATTAGCCTCTCCACCGAGAGAATTCTTTGTTTATTCCAAGGTGTATTTCGTTGGTGTTGAAGAAACTGCACAGTGAAATATTGATTAAGAGGGAGTTCCTTTAACCCAAGGAGAATGTTTCCTGATCCAAGTAAATATTCCATTGTTGTGACAGTGATTCTCCTTCATGCAATCAAAACTTTACTTCGCGCAAGGAAAACTGTCACAAGTAAACGCGTTTCCTTGTTTTTAAAGAAGTAATTTCTCTCAGTGTCAATGGGTCTGTTGCAAACTTTTGCTACAACAGTTAAGAGTGTTTAATCCAATGTAAAATCGTCTGGAAAGTCCATTGGTGGCATCAGAAAGTCATTAAATGCAATAATAAACTCACAAGAGGCGTTTAATGAAATCCAAGATGGCGGAGAAATATCGAGCAATTTGTATGCATGCACCACGAACATCCAAGGATAGCCAACCTCACAATATCGATCACAACCAATCACAACGTAAACAAACACATAACCTCTACCTCCAGTGAGGTTGTCAAAGTTGGCCATCCTGTTTGTTCGTGTTGCATGCATACGAATTGCTCGATATTTCTCCGCCATCTTGGATTTCATGAAACGCCTCTTGTGAGTTTATCATTGCATTTTATGACTTTCTGATGCCACCAATGGACTTTTCAGGTGGTTTTACATTAGATTATTCACTCTTTGTCGTTGTAGCAAAAGTTTGCAACAGACCCATTGCAATATTTCGTTGCTGTGGACGGTCGAAAATTGTTGTGACGTAATGTCTACACAAATTATTTTGCTTTCCATTAAACCACCTGGCAGTGAATATTATTAGAAAACGTAACTTACGTACCGGCTATGCACGTATCCACGCCCCTCCCCCCCCGCCACCACCATTCAAGCATCATCGCAGTACCTCTTCCTCACGCCAAAGTATCTCATTTTATGGGAGTGTTTATCGTTCACAGCCCTTCACCTGCTCCTTCCGCGATGCACATTCCACAACCTGCAAAAGAATATTAACGCCCTCCTCCTGCCGCCCCACCCTCCCTCACGAGTCCTTTCATTGAGAGGCGCCCCTTCGAAAAACACCGATGCGACACGCAACGCAAGTCCGCATCCGTCCATCCCCATCCGTCGGCTGTAATTTTTTATTACTTTCAATTTTGGCCTTTACGATTAGTCAAATTTTTACAACCTCGACTCACTTCATTTTGATTTATGGTTAATTCATCCGAGGTAATTGATGCCATTACCGGTGGCAAATGTTTTTATGAGCCAAGTTAAAACTCTGGCCGAGAGTGTGAGGGAGAGGACAGATTTCGAGTAACTGGGAGCGAGGTTTTAGGTTCATTCATTTTTAATTGCGCTACTTGAATGAGGAGAAGAGTGGCATCGAGACGGGGGGATTGTGGGAGGGGGTAAATGATATGAAATCTGTTCACGAGGAAATGATGCCGAGGAAATTCGGCGTTTGGTATTTCGTGACCGTATATCAGCAGGGTGTCTAGTATTTTTCAATTTTTAAATTCCCAGACTTTTCCCTGATTTTATTCCATGCCTTGTGAAAAAAAAAAAAAAATCCCTGACTCACGACGTTCATAATTTCTCATCAATATTTTAAAAATTCCCTGATTCGAGCGTTCGTAATTTCTCATAAATATTTTGAAAATTCCCTGATTCGTAGCGTTCATAATTTCTCATCAATATTTTGAAAATTCCCTGATTCGCGACATTCTCATCAATATTGACAACTTTTTTTTTTGCGCACAACCCATGCTATGTTAACACGCATGTCGCCAAGAATTTAGATGTCTCCAATTCTTCTAGAACTTTCAATTGTTTGGAAATAAAAGTACTGCATCATTCGGAGCTGTTCTCTTTTCATTCAGCACCTTGTATTGTAACTATTTTCAGACCTCTTTACAATCATAAGTTAACTCTTTAAATTTTTTTTTTTAGCATAACTAGGAATTTGTCCTATCAGTAAAAACATTTTTTTCCAAAATGTTTTACTCTGAATCTCGTTTCTTCTTCGATTAAGAAATGTATTCGTGTAGTTAACCTACCTAGCAAAGACAATCGTTGATCTATTTCTGTTGCAGCGAATTTCGACGAATAGCTTGCCACAATGTAGCTGAAGCACTGGAAGGAGGGGCTGTCCGGGTATGCTATCTATCTAAATTGTAAGTAGACACACTGTCGACAATGGGTCTGTTGCAAACTTTTGCTACAACGATTAAGAGTGTTTAATCTAATGTAAAGTCGCTTGAAAAGTCCATTGGTGGCATCAGAAAGTCATAAAATGGAATAATAAACTCACAAGAGGCGTTTAATGATATCCAAGATGGCGGAGAAATATCGAGCAATTTGTACGCATGCACCACGAACATCCAAACAACTTTGACAATCTCACTGGAGGTAGAGGTTATGTGTTTGTTTACTTTGTGATTGGTTGTGATCGATATTGTGAGGTTGGCTATCCTTGGATGTTCATGGTGCATACATACAAATTGCTCGATATTTATCCGCCATCTTGGATTTCATTAAACGCCTCTTGTGAGTTTATTATTGCATTTTATGACTTTCTGATGCCACCAATGGACTTTTCAGGCGACTTTACATTAGATTAAACTCTCTTAATCGCTGTAGCAAAAGTTTGCAACAGACCCATTATAGCATGCGGATACTGATTATTCCCGGTTAACATGGAAATATTGCGTTTCGTTTATACTTCGATTAGGAAATGTTTAATAGTTAACCTATACAGGGTGTCCCAGACCACCCGTGTAGGTACTTTTTCTCAATAACGGCTGGGAGTAGAGAGCTGAAACAAAAAAGTCAGATAGGGAATTGACCCCAAAGAATTCAATGAAAATATTTTCAAAGCCCCCGAGGCCCCCCAGGGGGGTTTTGGGGGGGTTCGAAACACATTTTTCCATTTTTGGCGGGAAAAAGCCTATAAAAGGTACAAAAATAAGTTCAGATTCTGAAAAAGCAACTCATTGCCGACATTTTTACTCCAGTAACTTTTCCCCGAAAACCCCAATTTTTGGGGTTATGGGCCCTTTTGGGGGGAAATTTTCATTCGGCCACTGTGACCACACTATTCAATATTTTTCAAAAAACTGAAATCCATCTGAAAGAAGAGATAAAGACCTTTCGATTGATGTGCCACATAATACCTAAAAGTGAAAAATTAAGGCCCCCACGTAGTTTCCCAAAAATTTGGGGGTCTTTGGGCCCCCCCACGTAAAAAAGTCAAATAGCAAGGTATGGCTTGTGATACATCGATCGAAAGCCCTCAAAGAGTAGAATAAGATGGCGCAATTCAAAATCGTCTACAATCATTACTTTCAAAATGGCGGCCATTTGAAAATTTTGGGTGTTCAAAGGAAAGTCCTGGGAAAGGAGTCCAAAGATGAACGATGCATAGATTAAAAGGCCTTAAAAAAAGCAAACGAATGGCGCAAACCGCAAATCAATCCGCCTCTTCAATCAAAAGTTATGACCGATTGAAATTTAAGCAGCCTTAAATAGGCCTTATTGAGCCCTTTAAGTTTCAATCGGTCATAACTTTTGATTGAAGAGGCGGATTGATTTGCGGTTTGCGCCATTCGTTTGCTTTTTTAAGGCCTTTTAATCTATGTATCGTTCATCTTTGGACTCCTTTCCCAGGACTTTCCTTTGAACACCCAAAATTTTCAAATGGCCGCCATTTTGAAAGTAATGATTGTAGACGATTTTGAATTGCGCCATCTTATTCTACTCTTTGAGGGCTTTCGATCGATGTATCACAAGCCATACCTTGCTATTTGACTTTTTTTACGTGGGGGGGCCCAAAGACCCCCAAATTTTGGAATCTACGTGGGGGCCTTAATTTTTCACTTTTAGGTATTATGTGGCACATCAATCGAAAGGTCTTTATCTCTTCTTTCAGATGGATTTCAGTTTTTTGAAAAATATTGAATAGTGTGGTCACAGTGGCCGAATGAAAATTTCCCCCCAAAAGGGCCCATAACCCCAAAAATTGGGGTTTTCGGGGAAAAGTTACTGGAGTAAAAATGTCGGCAATGAGTTGCTTTTTCAGAATCTGAACTTATTTTTGTACCTTTTATAGGCTTTTTCCCGCCAAAAATGGAAAAATGTGTTTCGAACCCCCCCAAAACCCCCCTGGGGGGCCTCGGGGGGCTTTGAAAATATTTTCATTGAATTCTTTGGGGTCAATTCTCTATCTGACTTTTTTGTTTCAGCTCTCTACTCCCAGCCGTTATTGAGAAAAAGTACCTACACGGGTGGTCTGGGACACCCTGTATAACCAAGACAATCGTTGATCTGTTGTTGTGGCAGCGGATTTCGACGAAGGGATGGCAACAAAATGTTTACGGCAGCGGAAGAAGGGGCTGTTCCGGTCTGATAGATAGCTATCTAAATTGTAAGTAGACACACTGTAGAAATTTTTTGCGAGCGGATATTGATTATGCCCAGTGAGCATGGGAATTTTGTTGCAATTTGCAATATCGCGGGGAACATTGCACCAATGTTGGTGCAAAGGACAATAAATAATCAAAAAATCGACATGAGATCAGAAGAAATTCGAAAAAACAAAAAGACAGCATTTTATAAAATAGGAGGGGGGGGGGGGGTTCCGTGTCGCAAACAATCGAAGGGGAAAACGAAGGATGACGGGTGAGAAGAGGGGGGGGGGGTCAGGAAAGGAGGACAACGAGAGTAGAAAATAAAGGGGGATGGAGGGGGGGGGGTCCAATACTAACCTCGATTCAGTTACTCGCGAGTTTCCATCGCACGAACTTAATTTAAATAATAAGTAATTCTGGGTGAAGTAGAAGAGAAGGGGGCAGGAGAGAAGAAGATACAAACAAGAAAAATAAGTAAGACGGGATGGAGCTAAACGGGGCAAAGATGAAAGGAAACCCAAAGGCTCTCGGATAGGAAGTAAAGGGAAGAGGTACGGCGCGGGATAAGACGGAACTTGGAAAAAGTTGACTCGCCCAGGTGATGGTGGCAAAACTTTTTCCTTTAGTGTATTTTGTCCGACTCGAGTTGTTGCGAGGCGTGAGGAGTGAGAGAGAGTGATAGAGTGAGATAGAGACAGAAAGAGAGAGTGAGAGAGAGAGAGTGAGAGGGGGGGTGGTGGATACGGCAGGGCGTCACCGTTGATGGTTTTCGTCGAGTTTGCGATCCCTCTTTTTCGAGTTCTCCTCGAGGTCTCCGCTTCTTTCATCCCTGCATCTCGACGCGGAGTCCCTGCATGTTAAAGTGATGCCCATCCAACCTTGTATTAGTCAACCCGAATGACTCGTCGAAAGAGACTGACGCAACGATACAACGCTTTGAATACGTCAGCGACGGCCGAAATGCCGTCAACACACGCTGCCGGCAGTGCTGACGTTTTGTTTCCAATGGGTCTGTTGCAAACTTTTGCTACAGCGCTGTAGAGTGATCAATCGCATGTAAAATCGCGTGAAAAGTCCATTGGTGGCAGCAGAAAGTCATGAAATGCAATAATAAACTCACAAGAGGCATTTAACTGAAATCCAAGATGGCGGTAAAATATCGAACAACCTCTATGCAAGCACCATGAACAATCAAGATGGCCAACATAACAACATCGATCACAACCAATCAACACGCAAACAAACTCATAACCTTAGATGATGTGAGGTTGATAACGTACGTTGGCCATCTATCATGGATGTTCACGGTGCGTGCACACCGATTAATCGATATTTTACCGCCATCTTGGGTCTCAGTTAAACGCCTCTTGTGAGTTTAAAACTGCATTTTATGACTTTCTGATGCCACCAATGGACTTTTCACGTGATTTTACTTGATATTTAACACTCTATATCGCTGTAGCAAAAGTTTGCAACAGACCCGTTAAACGCATTTAAAGAACTTGTAAGTACAGTCAACAAATTGAATAATGTCAGCAGAGGTGGAGCCAGCAATTTGGCAAATGTGCATTCTTCCCATTTGAATGTATTAGAAACAATCGATTAGAAATGGGGCCACGGCCCCCTCAAGAATCGATTCTTTCTCATACATTCAAATGGATAGGATCCACAGTTGCCGAATTGCTAGCTCCGCCCATGATACTTGATGACCTAAGAACAATGGTGCCTTCGGTTTTTTCCTAAGTGCCCCGGTTTGGAGATACACTCGTGTGAAGTTGCAAAAAATTATGGGTGTAGTGACGTCACTACGCGGAATCCCCATTTAAAACAATGTATTTTGAGCCAAAATCTCATCTCCGGAACAATAGGACTTAATTAGAAATCAAAGGCATCTTTGTTCTCAGATCACGTAGTACTTTCAATTTCTCCGTAAAGAACACAACATTTCAGACCCTTGCAACTGCCCCATTGCAGCTGACAAGAAAAAAGAAGGTGATAGTGGGTAAAAAAGCTAAGTAAAAGAAGACCACAATAACTGCGGAAGGCGCAAAAGTTTTCTGAACTTTTTTTGACGTTCAATAATGGACCTGATAATAATTTTTTTCAAGCAATAAATTTAAAATTTCAGTTAGCAAAGGCCATAAAGGTGTAAACAACCTTTTTTTTTTTTTAAATCAAATTAATAATATTTTTTGAAATTTCATCAGTTACTGCAACCAATTATTGAAAGATTCCTAAAGGACTTCATTTTCAACAGAGTTGGGCAAGTGGAGGATCTACAACCGAACGCAAGATTACTAATTAATCGGTAATTCGCACAATCGCTGCTCGATCTCTTGTATGGCACAACAATAGTGCAAATTCTCGTAATGGGGCTCTTGCAAACTTTTGCTACAAAGGATTGAAGACTTTATTCTTGCATGAAAACCTGTAAAAATGACGATGAGTACACACAAAACAATTAAAAAATTCACTTTCAGAATCGGGCCGAATGGCGGAGAGACGCAGGAAGCTTGAGAGATTCCTATCTAAATTGAGACGTATCTGTGTTTCCAAAGAGAAAAAAGACAAATTTAATCGGAATTTCCCATGATACCTACGTTGAACCGCCATTACGATTTTTCCGTCGCAGCAGTTTTTTTTTTTTTTTTTTAAGTAAAATGACTGAATTTCAGACTTTTTAAGTGCGATTTTTGTGATTTTCGCTGGTTCTGACGTTTAATTGGAATGTTTCTCACAGCAAAAGTTCGCAAGAGCCCCATTACGTTCTTATTTTGGGAATGGGTCTGTTGCACGCTTAGGCTACAGCGTTTTAAAGTATCAATTCCTCTGTAAAAAGCCGAGAAAATAACAATTTCAGCATCAGAAAATACTAAAATTCAGTATTAAACTCACAAATAGCGAAAAACACTAGACTCTATTCACCCCTGTATCTTTCCACCACGTACACGATATTTCGCAAAATTAGCGCGGCACAGTCAAATAAATACGCGGCCGAATGCCATCACAGCTGACTTCATAAACAAATAAACAGTAAACACTGACGGCATCTGTTCGAATTCTTACGTTTCAATATCCTCAATTCCTCGCAAAAGGTTGTGCAAGGTACGGAAACCGATATTTGTGCCGAAGTCTTGTCAGAATGAAACAGCAACACAGGAGTTCCAATGGATGATTCCAACTTCAATCATCATTCTTGGAACTCCTGTAAGTTATCGTTTCATTTAGATAGGTTTTCGACACAAATATCGGTTTCCGTAACATGCACAACCTTTTGTGAGGGATCGAGGACATTAAAACGTAAGGATTCGAACAGACGCCGTCAGTGTTTACTGTTTATTTGTTAATGAAGTCAGCTGTGATGACAGTCGGCCGTGTTTATTTGAATGTGCCGCGCCAATTTTGCGAAATATCGTGCACGTGGTGGAAAGATACACTGGTGAATATAGTGTCTAGTGTTTTTCGCAATTTGTGAGTTCAATACTGAATTTTAGTGGTTTCTGATGCTGCCATTGTTATTTTCTCGGCTTTATGCATGCGAATTGATACTTTAAAACGTTGTAGCCGAAGTGTGCAACAGACCCATTCGACCATCCAAACTTAACAGATATCTTCGTTGGATCTACCTACGCACCTACGGGTGCTGACGATCCTCGTTTTACAAAAAAACCTCCATAAAATCCGGTAAATGACAATGGAGCTGTTGCAAACTTTTGCTATAGGCTTATTAATAGTTGATTTTAGAGTAATACCCTGTAAAAATAACGATTAGCGCACTAAAAAATCACGAAATCCACTCCTAAACTCACAAAATGCTTTTAAACGCGAGACCGTAATGGCGGCCGGGGCCGCGGTTTTCATTGGGGTTCCCTATCTTCAATCAGCGCCATCTACACGAGGTGTTATCGCAACACCACACAAGAAGAAGAAGAAGCATATAATTGCCATAAGAAAACCGCGGCCTCGGCCGCCATTACGGTCTCGCACTTAAAAGCATTTTGTGAGTTTAGGAGTGGATTTCGTGATTTTTTAGTGCGCTAATCGTTATTTTTACAGGGTATTACCGCATAATCAACTCTTTATAAGCCTGTAGCAAAATTTTGCAACAGCTCCATTAATAGATCGACTGATCTATCAACTTGGACACGTGGCATGGAATCGCCTTGATAGAGTCCTCTCTTTTAGCGGAGTCGTATGATTACACAAGAGGCCAGAACCTATCCACCAATTTTTCGGACGATATTTGGGCACGAACTTGTGCGGTGATAGAGGGCAGGTTGAATCACTGAGTGCTAAACAACAAGTCGGTTCGGGAGCGGAAATTACTCTGCTCAGTTTGCTCGGGAGAAGTGACAGGTGATTTGACGAACCCATCTTCGGAAGTGAGCGAAGCTGAGCGGAGTAGGCAAGGTTCAAGGCGACAAAATACCGATTAACCCGCGAGTAATGACTCATGCAAAATCATATTTGAGAACGTGAGGCGGAAATATCGAAGGAAATGGGCAAAACCAAAGATTACAAACATCAAATATCACCGGGGAGGAAAATGCGGTTTCAAATAGCGTTCTACCATTTTAGAGAAATAGTTGCGGACTGCTCCATTCTTATATTTAAATTGAACTGCGGGCATGGTCTTTGTTAAAGGTTTCCATATTAACCTCGAAGTGATTCACTTATTATTATTGCGGTTATATGAATATCTTTGATTTTCAATCTTGTCTCCAGTTATCTTGAAACTTAACTAAATATAATAGATACTTATCTTCAATATAGGGTCTCCCGACATATTTTGGCCCCCCTTACGGAGCGAGGGTAAACGCTCCTAAACTTCGTCTAACGTTAAAAAGTTATGGAGCCGTATCGGGACTTTTGGACCACCCTGTACAATCAGTTGCAAGTTCTGCTTCGAAGATTCGACGCCACCCCTATCACAAGCATACCCCTTTCTTGGATTTTAAAACAACGAAAGAAATAAGTGTGCTTCTTTTTGAACGTGTAGTATGGCGCTACAGGAGAAAACCAAAACCAAGTTCGAAGCGAGAATTTATCAACTGCAGGCGCACTCACACAATGATGGATATATTTTTTCTCGTGATTATTAACCCTTGCGCGGCAAATCTAAGCAAAAAGTAGCTTCAAATTTTTACCACGCATGCAACACTATGAAACCAAAAACCATGATGGAAGTATAAAGGTGGAGGCAGTCGTATTCGTACCCGACCTACGTCACAGCGCGACGAATCCGTGCAGCGGTGTCTCCACCTGCGAATTTAAAAGCGCGAATAAACTGATTGAGCCAAAGCTGCCTTGAAGTCGATAGGTCGAGTTCGATGTATCGACAACCAAGAAGCCTATTGGCTCAAGCGTTCAGTTCGCGCTTTTAAATTCACAGGTGGAGACATCCCTTACCCAGCGCGCTACCCAAAGCACTCAGACCCCACTCTGTAGGTTCGTCGCGTTGTGACGTAGGTGGGGGTGCGAATGCCTCCACCTTCATACTTCCATCATAAACTACAGCGATACATAAAAACAGTTCAAAGACATCAAGAATGAAAATGGTGACTCACCGACAAATTTCACATTGAGAATGAATAATATGCAGATAATGGCGCATCTGATGGGGACTGGAACCACTCTCATGGTTGGAGACATTAGCTCCGACTCATTTTTAGCGTACTTTTCATATCAGCAGCCTTTGACCCGCCACACAGCCATAGTTCACTCGGCTGCAATGTAAAAATACAACATGGGTCAGATAAAGAATTTTAAAGATTATTCGATCTTATGGTTAAAACCAGGGCCATTCCTTGAGTGGGATGTCAGTGGCGTACGATACCAGCAAGCAAAGCAGGCACTGCCTGTTCTAAGATCTTTGAATGATTCAAAATTACCTGGTAACCCAATTAAATTTTTAATAATTACTTTGCCATTCGACTAAATTCTATGCTTAGGATGCAGAACTTTACATTTTTTTTGTTTTTTGTTTTTTTTTATTTTTATTTTCTTATGAGTGTCTCTGAGCGAGCTTTGACCTCCGATATGTCAAAAACGAAAATCGAAATTGAGCTGCGATTTGCGCCAAAAGTCTTAGAATTGTATCCCATTTCAAACGATGCATCACAAGATGCGGGGTGCCATTAGAGAAAATTGACTTGACCCCCCGGGATACGGGGTCAAAAATAGCCCTAATTAGATAGCGCCTCCGATATAAATAAGAATGGTCCAAGCAGCATCATTTGATCACAATCAGGAAAAAGTAAAGGGGGGGGGGTGGACGTTGTACTTTTGAATAACCCTTTGCGAACCTTTAGTGGTTTTCGGTTGCTCACCTTGATTTCGCCGACCACGGAGAGTGCCGCCCGGGGCAAGGGCACCCACTCCCCCGCCATCCCCCCCCGCAACACCACCCTCCCCCCGGGCACTCTCCTGCTTTTTTAACAGGTAATATCTACATAGAAATATCGGAGGAAAGCATTAAATTAGGCTAAACAGATCGAAAATGACGATTCATTCAAAACAAGTAATAAGTTTGTAATTTTGTTTCAGAACGATCCCAGAATGCAACGTTACTTACGGGAAGCAAAATATGTGAGACAAAGCGAGGTGGGACAACCCCCCCTTGAACTTGTAATGGTCACGCTGCGGAGATGTGAGTATCCGTTAATCATTTGTGTATTGTCAGAGGCTTAGCTAGAGTGGGGGAGGGGGCACTACTTGGCTGCAACCTACGTTGCCGTATACAGGGTATCCCAAAATTCATAGTAAATATTTTTACCACGTATTTTTGGGGTCAAAATAAGAATTTTTTTCCCTCTGAACACGTGTCCTAAAATGTCCCCCCTCGGAGCTACAGCCCTCCAAAGTTTAAAAAAAAAATCGGTTTTTCTTAGATTCTAGCAACATAGCGCCATGCGCCAAGCTACGCAGGAAGGAGTGGTGAGGCTCTGTTTACATTACATTATACTGTTTTTCCATTAAAAACTGTTTCAGCAAAGTGCTTCTTCAGACGCTGAATTTCTCAAGTATAAGCATACTTTAAGAGAGGAAAATTTCGGAACCGCACCAATATTCTGATTTAAACATTCGAAACCAGCTAGAGTTCAACCGACGACCCAAAACCGTCATAGTGTATGCCAGAAAGAAGGGGGCTGCTGCACACTTTTGGCATAAGCGATTTAACAATCGATTTTGTTTAAAAAACTTCAAACAGTAACGGTGGCAGCTCTGAAGACTTCCGAAATCCACTCCTAATATCATGTATATTACAAATTTTTAAAACATCATTGAGTCCTGATTAAGCAGCTGGTAGCACTGCTGTTCATTACAGCAGTGAATCGCTACGTGACGATTCGGTTTTGAGAAGAATCGGCGGGAATTAATACTGAATCGCATCCTTCACGTGACGATTTGAGTCTGGAAAGAATCGGCGGGAATATCATTGAATCGTATCGGTCACGTGACGATTCGAGCCTGGAAAGAATCGGGTATCATCACATCGAAAGGTTGTCCGGTGCAGATCGGATTCGAATGGACGATCGTTAAAACCGATTCAATAAGCGCAGTTTGAAAAAAGAATCCGGGACGTCATCCCCCCCCCCTTCTGGGACTCTATGCGTAAGGAAATATCAATTAGGGGATGGTTTCTTCCTGTAAACGTATTCATAACAAACAAATAGGCCAACACTTGCAAGTGAAACGGACTGTAATACAGGCCACAAAAAAAAACAAAAAAAAAAAAAAAAAAAAAAAAAAAACAAAAAAATTAAAAAACAAAACAAAAAAAGTTCGTAATATAATAAGTACGCTCTACAGTCAAAAATCTTCGTTCAATGGAGCTGTTGCAAACTTTTGCTACAGGCTTAATAATGATTGATAATGGGGTAATACCCGGTGAAAATAACGATTAGCGCACTAAAAAATCACGAATCCACTACTAAACTCACAAAATGCTTTTAAACTCGGGACCGTAATGGCGGCCGAAACCGCGGTTTTCGTTCGGGTTCCCTATCGTCAATCACGCCATCTACACGAGGTGTTCTCGCAACATCACACAAGAAGAAGAAGAAGCATACAATTTCCATAAGAAAACCGCGGCCTCGGCCGCCATTACGATCTCGCATTTAAAAGCGTTGTGTGAGTTTAGGAGTGGATTTCGTAATTTTTTAGTGCGCTAATCGTTATTTTTACAGGGTATTACCTCATAATCAACTATTAACAAGCCTGTAGCAAAAGTTTGCAACAGCTCCATTACAACGATGACTTCTCATAGAGAGCACGTTGGTTGTTTTTTGGGCCCTGCTTCCGGAAACAGCATCATTCCAGGGCACATCCACACACTTGTTGATGTATGAACCCTTTGTTTTCCAGATGCCAACTCAATTGACGAGCCCGAAGTATACACGTTGCTCGAGATATCATACTCAAAGCTCGCAAAGCGGGAGGGGGGAAGAAACACTGACAGGTTGAAAATGTTACATTCAGTCAATCATTGTTCGCTCCCGATTGAAAGAGAAAAGCGGGGGAGGGGGGGGGGGGGGGGTTACGACAAAACTACGCACACACACACACACACTCACACACACGCAGACACGTACCAATCATGAGGGGGTAGCGTGTACCTACTTTCAACTCGGGGAAGAAAGGGTTCGAAAGATAAAATAAATGATACACGCGGCCTGTGACGCAGGGGGAGAAACAAAACCACGAGTATGATTAAAAAAAAAAAAAAAAAAAAAAAATCCTCCCTTGCAGAATTCAAGCCTTTCGCCCAAGCATCTCCGATTTCAAATCATACGGTTTCCCCCCACCCCCCCCCCCGGAGAGGGGGGAGTGGAAGCTATGAAATTCAAGGAATTTCCCCCTTCACGCATGAAGCGAAAGAATAGACGACTGGGCCGCCGCCGCGCCGCGATGCGGCAGTCAACTAACAAAACATTTTAGTTGATTACACCTTGTTTTCGGTTTGCTTTTTCTTGCCATTAAAAGAATGACATGGGATGTAAAGAGGAAGAGATGATTTTGAACGGGGATACCGGGTTGCCAAATGAGCCACTGGTTAAGAAACAATCTTACCATGCTTTTGGCAGATCCAGGAATTTATCCTTCTCTCACATCTCCCATTAGAATGCGTGGGTTAGAAAAGGACAGACCTGGGGCAGTCACGAGATTTTCGTCCCCTTTCCTATCCCTTTCTAACACATGCGTTCTACTTGAAAAAAGAAAGAGAAGGACAATTCCTTGGATCCGCCATTTCGTTTCCCTTCCATTTCAACCTGAGGACAGTAGCACAGCTATGTAGTATCGACAAATTATAGATTGTCGAGAGATTTTTACGAGCTAAGTTTCGCCTTCAAGGTTCCGGTTCGGCCACTCTTCATACTCCTGACACCTTGCAGGGGAGAGGCCAGTGCAGTTGGGGTGGAAAAGCCGTAGCAGATTAGTCCCACACTTCCACCCGTAACTGAATATGTGTGAAAATCTTGTGACAATCTTTGATTCGTCGATAGTACATAAAAACAATTTATTGGATGGGAAATGAGAGACAAGAAATCAGAACTCCAGAGGAATTCAGAAGAAATCAGAAAATAACAGACGCAATGTCTATTTAATCACGAATCTTGGGGCTGACACAATAGAGAAGGAACAGAACACACGAGGAGAAAAAAATCGATTAATGGAGCAATTCTGAATGAAACCCCCGGGATCAAGTATTTTCAATAGCTTCAGATGGAAGAGAAGAAGAAATGTCGATGACTGACAATAATGACCAATCTGTACTGACAAGGGGAGGCTCAGAAGTCGCCGCCTCCAATTTTGAAAACAATTGCACGAAAATGTAGCTAAAGTAAAACTATTAGACCCGTGTTTCTCACTTTTTGCCAATGGGCCTTCCTAAAGCGTCAGGAATTTGTTGAACGTTGCCGAAATTCACGTAAAAACCCCGAGCGGAGAGCGTTCCAAATATTTACGTGAATTTCGGCAACTTTCAAAAAATTCCTGACGCTTTAGGAAGGCCCATTGGCAAAAAGTGAGAAACACGGGTCTAATAGTTTTACTTTAGCTACATTTTCGTGCAATTGTTTTCAAAATCGGAGGCGGCGACTTCTGAGCCTCCCCTTGTGAGATTAAAATGTCCAGTTGCCGTAACAAGACTTCTGTTTGATTTTTCTGGTTAGGAACGTATTAAACAGAATTCTTGTTACGTAAACTGGACATTTTTCTCAGTGGTATCTGAATCGGCGCTGACTGCCGTGTCTGCAACCTATAGATCAGCGCAGCAACCGCGCCTATAGACAGTTTTAAAGATGACTGTCACGATCAAAATTAGATGCAAACATATTTTCTATCTCGCTCGCTCTAGTGGAGTTACGCATTAGAAATTAGATCCACAATTTCGAATGCAAATACATGCTAAACAACCAGTTTTCTCAAATTTTAATGCACTATTGGATTCCGAATACGTTCAATTGTCTTTCCTTTCCGACATAATTCATGGAAGATCAGAAGAGAATTAACAATCACAAATATATCGAACGATTTCCTATGTTTTGTCTTTGTCATACTCACGATCTTTTAAGGGCGCATATCACCGCCGCGCCATGACACTCAATCATCCTAGCCTCTCTTCGTATCGAAGCTTGCTCGAGGAATAACAAGTGGTGTGATGGTACCGATGAACCCAATATCCTAGCGTTCTGTGCCCATATGAAATTGTGAGTTACACGAGAATAGAACAAAGGACTTTCTTCCATACAATGGGTCTGTAACAAACTTTTGCTACAGCGATATAGAGTGTTAAATATTAAGTAAAATTACGTGGAAAGTCCATTGGTGGTATCAGAAAGTCATAAAATGCAGCATTAAACTCACAAGAGGCGTTTAACTGAAACCCAAGGTGGCGGTAAAATATCGAACAACCTGTGTGCATGACGCACCGTGAACATCCATGATGGCCAACGTTAACAACCTCACAGCATCGGAGGTTATGAGTTTGTTTGCGTGTTGATTGGTTGTGATCGATGTTGTGAGGTTGGCCATCTTGGACGTTCATGGTGCTTGCATACAGGTTGCTCGATATTTTACCGCCATCTTGGATTTCAGTTAAATGCCTTTTGTGAGTTTGTTATTGCATTTTATGACTTTCTGCTGCCACCGATGGACTTTTCACGCGATTTTACATGAGATTGATCACTCTACAGCGCTGTAGCAAAAGTTGCAACAGACCCATTATGCATAAATTCTGAAAAATGCTGGATGTTTCGAAAATGTTAACGAAGCGTCGTTATACTTTAAAGGTACGAGGAATATTCAAAGTAACTTTGTTCTAAAACTCTTCAACGTCGGTCAGTTCAACTGGTTACCCCAATAGACTGCGACTCTGATAAATGTAAAGCTCTTCGATTGAAGAAGTAACGTGACAACACTGGATCGCCAACAACATTGCTATCTCCCCCGCTCCGATTTACAAAAGTCGAGACCCGGCCTGCTAAGTGCGAACCACCGTATTTCAACTTGTATTGTGTATCCATTACTTTTATTGCGATACATTTTTTAAAGCTCGCGAATATTCATATGTTTTTCCTCGATTCGAGCGCCCCAGACTTTGATTCTTTCCATTTCTCCCCCATCTTCCCTTAACTTCCCCGCTTTCACACAACACTCTGAGAAAGGTTAGCGCACTCGATGAAAATTGGTTTCCTCCCCCCCCAAATCCCCTCTCCCCCTCCCCAAATTGCATAACCTTAATTCAACATCCCTTATAGGAGGGGGAAAAAAAAAAAAAAAAAAAAAAAAAAAAAAAAAAAAAAAAAACGTTCAAAAACTTTCAAATACTGGTTTTGTAAGTTTCTGCGGTTTGTGAAGTTACGAGTATCGATTAACTTTTTCCTAGACATGAACCGAGCCAACTAAAGGGACTAACTTGTTGCATGAGCCGAAGGATTTCTGTTAGGTATGGAATGACAAACATTTCATGAAAGAAAGATAAAAGGCCAAGAAGTGGTCTCACTCAAATAATGAACTAGTTTAACTATCTTGGGCATGGAATTAACTCCTGCGTCACAGAGAGTAGGAAACCAGTGAAAAACCATACCCAACGGGTTAAAATAACGCGGAATAAGGAACCCGAACCTCAAGTCAAAGGTAATTTAACCCGAAATAAATCAAAATCCTGCTTGCTTAGAGAAGTAAGAGGGGGGGGGGGCGGCGCACAATCATACTACTATAAACAACTACTATATTTACTACTATAAATGAGAATATCATGATGCATATAAAATGTTATCCCGCAGCTTTTTCTCCCATTTTTGCGGCTTTACCGAAAAAGTTCCGTTGCAGTGCAGTAAAACAACCCGCAAAAGTTCCGTTTACGTAAAAAAAGGATGATTTCACTGCGACCGTTTGTTGTAAGTGTTTCCTCCAAGAAAACTTGCAAAAAATCTTATACATTTTCGGTCTATTTTTGCTACTTGGCAGCTATTTACTCTCCCTTATCCTTAACAAATATTTTGTTGAGCCCTTGCACTTTTCAGTTGTGAAAGGTTTCAAAGATATATTGGAGGAATCCGTTTTCTGAACGAATCCATATAATTTTTTTGTTTGTTTTTCCTTATTGTTTGTTCCGTTCATCAGAACGAAAACTCCCATGAGAGCCAATGGAGCCAAGTTTGGAATTTAACGGCACACGGTGGAACGAGCCAATGTAAATGGTCGGACATGGGGGTCTCGCCCAATTTGAGTCCATTATGGCATTAAAGCGTCCTCAAAGATACATATTTTATGAATGTAGCATTGGTTTTGTTTTTTTCCCTCTTAATTATAAGCTAGAGACGTTTAAAGTTGCCATTTTCTGTTGTCCTTAACTTCATCAATTTCTGTAAAAACCTGTAGTGTTTAGCCCCCGTATTCGATTTTAATGGTAGCTGATTCAAATTTTGATGCTTGATTCTTATTTTAGAGAGCCTGTAGAACAATTTTCACCCCATATATGCAAATTTATCTTTATCCAGAGGCCCGCTATGTTCGTCTAAAGTGGCGTACTTCAAAATCATTAAAATGAAACTTCTGATAAGCTTTTAAAAAATTCGCCGCATTTCGCCGTGAAAATAGGTATATAGCGTGTTCCAATGATCCCATGGGATCAAGCATTTGCCACATTTCGCTGCCTATAGCTGCCAATTTACGAATTACAACGATATTTGTCTGAAAAGGTAGGGTCATTTTTTTCGACTCTGTTTCTGTAAACGACCAAAAACTCGCTCCCCACCTTCTTTGTTCCCATGCTCACTGTCACGGCATACTTAAATCTCTTTTTAGGGTCAAATTAACATCTCTCCCTCCATATTTCCTTGCTCCCCCCCCCCCCTCGGGGTACCCCCTCCCCCCTAAGAAGTCATATGATTCGTAAATGTGCAGCTACCTTAAAATGAGTGGCGTATAGTGCAATTTGGCAAAGTTGCAGTTCTTCCATTTGAACCTATGAAAAAGATCGAGCGATTGGGTGTTCGGTGAACACCTTTGCATTCAACCTTTTATATGGGTTCAAGTGGACACACTACAACGTCGCCAAATTGCACGCTATCGCACTGCCTAAAATCAGCTATACTACCAACCCCTGAGTCTGACCCAAAGAAGAAGAACTGACACACTCACAGCGTTGCTTCTCATTGTCAGTAAAAGAGCCTTACATTTTTATGTATTTGACAGTTGTAAGACTGATTGCTTCACTTGAATTTAAGGCGCGATGCAGAACGTATCAAAATATAGATCGCGGATTTTTCCATGACACGATCTATGAGATAAGCCGCGCGGGCACTATCTCGCCAAGTTGTCGCGGTCCTCCGCTATTAAAAGAAGCAGGAAGCTTGACCCAGAGGTTTCAGAGCTCATTGTACCTGCTCCCTCTTCGCTTCACGATAGTGGTTTCGAAGATACCGAGGGAAACTTTGGCGAAGAAGAAATGGAGGAAGAGATCGAAGAAGAAGATGATGAAGAAGAGACCGATGATCGCGGAGAATAATTATTTGTCTATTAAATGTATTATTATTTGTCCTGTTCTTTGTAATTGTTAAACGCATAAACGTAAAAAGAAAAATAGTATTCAGTCTTTCAACATTTAAAAAGTTCTATCGAAAAACTGTGGTTTAGAAGCATGAATTAGTGATTAAAAAAAAAAAAAAATTACTGAGCACTTTATATTGTGACGTACAAGCGTGCTGAGACCGATAACGGCTACTTAATATCAAATTGGCAAGATACAATGTGAAACGTTTCTTTTTTACAGAGCCTAAACAACTTGCAAAATATTCTATCATAGGCTTCCTTAATATCATGCGTCAAAACACGGATTTAAACTCATTATTTCTCAAAAATAACTAAAAAATCAGAATCTACGAAGAAAATTACTCTACGGAAGTGTTCCTTGCAATATTTCGTGGAAGGAAATACTTCTTATTGAGGAAAATAAGATGCGCAACATGCCATGTCCGACCCCTGCCATTGACTCGCTCCACCGTGCGGCACCAATAGGCAAAGCTGTGGTCCTATATCCCAACATGGCGGACGAGTGTGATTTGTGTTGAAACTCATTTATTTCTGTAAATTCTGGAAAGAAATTTTAAGTTTCCGGCCTCACTTTTATTCTTATGGCATTTCAGAATGAAAATTTCGCGGATCATATCATATAATTTCTTTTCGCGCGCGAATCCAGATGTAAACATCCTATATCCCAACATGGCGAAAATGACGCGTGATGAATTTGCTTCAAAATTCGACCGAGTTTCCGTTCTGATTGTATTATTCTGTGGAACGGCTTTTTCACCCCAATCTGGCTACACTGCATACAGTTATTAATGATGAGGCTCACAACACGCACTTACGATGAAGCGTGCCGACGAATACGATAACCGATTGAGAGATTCGAACGGAGAAAAAATCTAGCGGAGGAGGCAACCGAAAATAGATCGTCAGAAGAGTGATGGCACGGTCCAAGAAGAGCGGGGAAAAGGAAGTTCCTCACAACCTGTAATCTTAATGTGACAGTTTCTCAGGAGATGCGAAAGACGTTCGCTATCAGCATACAACGGGGATCGGTGTCAATCGATGCGACGCACAGGGGCGGCAGGCGTTAGAGACTCTTCTCATGTAAATGGGTATGTTGCGAACTTTTGCTACAACAATAAATAACCTTGACGCTTACGTAAAATGGGGCTCTTGCAAACTTTTGCTGTAAGTGAATGATTAGTCCAATCTAATGTATAAAAACCAGCAAAAATCAGACTAAGAAAGTCTACAAGTTAAAAATAAACACACATGAAACAAGCAAAATAGCGACCCCTCTAACTCAAACTAAAATTTCCTTAAAAAAAAAAATAAGTATAAACTCCGATTCAAGTGAATGTAAATAAATATGGCGTTACAGAGACTCTTCTCATGTAAATGGATCTGTTGCGTACTTTTGCTACAACAATAAAGAACCTTGACGCTTACGTAAAATGGGGCTCTTGCAAAATTTTGCTGTGAGCGAATGATTAGTCCAATCTAACGTACACGGAAAAAAACTACGGTGAAAATAACCATACGGATACCTGATGTTGGCACCTGCTAGATGTTATGGTAATGTTAACCAGAAGTATACTATGTTTTGACTATGTACTAGGTGATGTTACCTAATTGCATGTCGAATCTACTCAAAGTGTCGGTAAATGTACCATGCTTCTGGTCAAGTTTACCATAAGATCGAGCAGGTGCCAAAATCAGGTATCCGTACGGTTATTTTCACTAATCTTTTTTTTCCGTGAAGAAACCAGCGTGAATCAGACTAAGAAAGTCTGCAAGTAACAAATAAACTCACATGACTGCTATAACGGCATGCGCGTAATGGCGGCATCTGTAAAGCAGGCATCATGGGCATTGGCGGATCCAGCCCTCACGAACGAGGGGGGGCGAACTTGGGATTTTCACCCCCTGGTGACCCCTTTTTCCGTTTGACTCTCCTCTTTTCCCCTTCTTTCACCTCCTTCCTCTTTTGCACCATATTTGAGTCGAACGGGGGGGGGGGAGGAGGGGGAGGGGCTGTATCTGCCAATGTTCAGAATAAACGCGATTCTGGAGGTTGACACCAAAGAGTATAAAATAGAGTCGCAGGCTCAATGGGGAAGGGTGATGCCAAAACGAGCGAGACCCCCCGACCCCCGCTCAGTCCATCGTGTGCAAGTATGCCCAAAACAACTTTTCGCCGGGTGTTCTTCATGCTAAAAGGTGAGTGTTTTCGGTCATTTATTTTAAGTATTTGAGTATTTTTAGTTCGGAAATTGTGTTTTTCGAGTCTTTGGATGTATCCTGTGCTTGAATATGTCAAATTATTCACAAATTAAACGTTTAATTTAAGAAAATAAGCGTTTCTGCAAACACGTAGCCGGTACGACCGAGTTCGTTTTAGTGGTTGTATTTCAAGGCTAATTTCTACTAATTTTTGCGTTTAATCTTTCAATTTTTTCTCAGAACCCCTTGGAAGAAGCTTTTTAGTGAAATATTTGACAAATTTGACCGTTAAAGCTCAAAATCTGTTCATAATTTGAGCAGTATTGTGTGTCACGGTTTTAGAGGTTACGATGTCTCATATGTCTCCTTTTCTGTTTTGAAACTTAAAATTAGTTGGTTAATTTTGATTTTATGTTTGACTTCAGTGTGATATTTGTACCCTACCATGGTCTACCTACCAATTTTTGCAATGTCATTTTAATCACAGCTGTATTCTTTAAATTTCAAGCATCTGAAGTGACTGTTATGCTGTTCGAATTTTTAATGTTGTTCAATCACTTTTGTCTATTTGACAAGTTTGTTTGTAGCTAAGCCTGTATTTTTTTTTCCGTTTCTAGCTTGTTCGTAGTACTAGTATTTATACCCAGCAATTATGGTCACTTGTTGCGTACCACTATGTACGAATAGAAGTGGCTGCGAGGGAAGAAGGGGCCAGGAGGACACACCTTCCATCACCTTTCATTCGTAAGTACTTACTCTTATGTTGCTCCTGTTTGTTCTTTTTTTTTTGCATCAATGTAATTTAAAAGGATTCCTCAGTGTCCTGTTGTGACATTCTAATCAGCTGGATACAAGCCACTGTCGCTGGCTCTCTAACCATAATTTCGCCGCCTTAGTCTTTGACTATAACGCGAGCTGGAGCCAATTTTTGAAAAATGTGAGGATGTTGTGCTCAAGATTGAAACCTAAGGAACATTTTGATACCATTCCGAACTTCTTATTAGCAAGAAATTGTGAGTTTGATAGTTTTGATCGAATTTGTTCAAAACCGCTAAACCCACAATTTCTTGCTAAGTAGGTAATAATTACTGCCCAAAAAATTGGTTGTAATAAGCTCGGAATGGTATCAAAATGTTCCTTAGGTTTTGATCTGAAATGCAATGTCCTACCATTTTTTTTAAATTTGACTCCAGCTGAAAGTCGAATAAAAGCCAAAGGCAGAAAAGTTATGGTTTGAGAAAGCGTGTACCAGTGGCGCGTATCCAGCAGACTTTAATATCATAAAAGTTTGCTGAAGATTCACCTGAAAGTTGATTAAACTATGAGCCTGAGAACATGAGAAAACATGCTCTACTCACTCTTGAAACACCGAGGCATCAAAGATGGCATCTCACGATTAATGAACACCAAGTCAGAGGTATTGATGTTTCTAATTCTTATTTTAATTTGTTTGTTTGTCCTCCCTTTTTTCTCAGATTTCCTTCTAACCGGAAACTGCAGCAGAAGTGGTTAGCTCGAATTAAAAGAGCTAAGTGGGTCCCTAATAAACAGTCAAGAGTGTGCAGTGCTCATTTTACACCATCGTCTTTTGAGCTTCACAGGTACCGCAACAAACCGGCTCGTATAAGGAGGTTGAGCGCTAATGCTGTTCCATCTATCTTCAGTTTTAACCAAAAAGAGGTAAATTTATTTCTTCATTCAAGTTTCTAAATATGCTCACTTTTATGGTTTCTCGTAGCTGTAAAGAATTCATTTCACAATTCTATACCTTCTTATGGTGTTTTCATTCATTGAGCTTCTTCATTATGCTTACAACTATCCGCTATAACGATATGCTTGGTCACTGGTTTTAGTCTTGTCTGATGTGTTGGATTCTTTTAATCTTGCTTTTACTAATTGGCTGTCTTCGTTCTAATCTGTTTAACAGAGAGTATCATGTAGACGCTCAGTAGTAGATAAGTTAGATTCTGTTCGAAGTTCATCAGTTGCTTCCGTAGAAAATTCGAGTAGTTTGTCTTATGTGGAGCCTAATGTCACCCATGAAGAAATGAGTCAAAGTGATCCATGTTTGTCTAGCTCTTCTTCATTTCTAAGGAATGAACTGCCAAATTTTACCTCTAATTCACCCTCCTGTGTTGAGCCAGATCTTCTGAAGAATCAAGAGGTTGAGAAAACCACAGATTTGGATCAGATTGTTGCATCTCCTCATTCTCCGGACTCTAATTTTTCTTGCAAGGAATCATCAGTCTTCTCTTTTCCTGTCTCTTGCCCGCAATGTGCGTGTCATTTCAATTATATTATTGACTCTGAGGAATGTCGTAAATTCAGACTATCCGATAGTTTCTTATCCACCACATCGAGAGATGTATCTGTTATAGATTTCCCAGAATTGAAACTTGACTGTCCGATTGTTTCTTCCTCCGAAAAGGTTCCTTCATCGACTGAATTTTCTGCGGAGAGGTCAAACTTAGATTCCTTTGATTTAGATCGCTCCATCCATGATAAGCTCGAAACTCTGACTAGTCTTACTGAAAATCTCAGTAGTATTTCTTCCTCACCCATTGTTTTTGAATCCACACCCGACATAACTCAATTACTTCCAGCCGCATCAGACAACGAACAACCCACTGTTTTTGAATCCACACCCGATTTAACTCAATTACTTCCAGCCGCTTCAGACAACGAGCAAGAAGAAGCAGAAAAAACCGTTCTTGAAACACCAAGGAAAAGGCGCCTGAGGGAGAAAATCAGGAAGAAAAATGTTCAGTTAAAAGTCCTGAGAACCAAAATAAGTCGAAAGCAGAAACGTGTAAGGTCTTTAAAAAATATTATTGAAGTTCTGAAGGAGTCCCAGTTTTTGACACTTGAAGACTTAGAAGAACTGAAATCTTACGGAGAAGTTCACAAGGAGCTAATAAATAGGCAGTTGACTGCCATCAGAAAAAAAGGAAAAAAGTCTGCTGAAAAATATGGACCAGCCCTTAGAACTTTCGCGTTAACTTTGCAGTACTATTCTCCACAAGCGTACCGGTATGTAAGGAAAGTTTTTGGAAATGCGCTTCCACATCCCAAAAGTATCACCACGTGGTATAGCAATTTGAATGGTCGTCCTGGAGTGACAGAAGAAGCTTTGTCCACGCTAAAGAAAATGAACGAAGAAAGAATAAAAAATAATCTCCCTCCTGTTGCTGGCCATCTTATATTTGATGAAATGAATTTGAGAAAAAAAATTGAGTATGACGGTGTTAAATATCATGGATACGTTGACCTTGGCACAGACTCAACCAGCAATGTCAAAGCTGGTCAAGCTTTAGTTGTGTTGTTTGTCTGTGCCAATGAAAAATGGAAAGTACCTTTAGGATATGTCTTCATTAGGTCCACCACAGCCAGCGTTAAAGCTAACTTAATATCTCACTTTTTAGGAGCTTTATACAGATCTAAAAGTAGGGTACTTACTTTAACATGTGATGGTGCCTCTAATAACTTTTCTATGGCCTCCGAGTTAGGATGTAATCTTTCAAACATCGAAAACTTTAAGGATTTAAAAACTTATTTTATCTGTCCTTGGTCCCAAGAAAAAATTTTCTTCATCCCAGATATGTGTCATATGTTTAAGTTAGTTCGTAATGTGTTATCAGATTTAAAAGAAATGTATGATGAAAATGGCGATAAAATTGAATGGAAATTTTTTGAAGAGTTAGTAGAGCTTCAAGAGATTGAGGGCTTACATCTAGCCAATAAAGTAAAGACTCAACACATACAGTTCGCCAACTATAAAATGAAGGTGAAACTGGCCTCACAACTTCTAAGCGAATCTGTGGCAAAAGCTTTTGAGGTTCTCAAAAAGCTTAATGTAAGGGATTTTCCTAACTCGGAGGCTACCATTAAATTTATTAGAGTTTTTAATAATCTCTTTGACATTTTTAATTCAAAATCTGACTTGGAATTCAAACCAATGAAAAAAACTTTAGGTCCTGACAATATAGAAGAGGTGGAAGCGTTCTTGGTAGAAGCCTACCGTTACATTCTGAATTTGAAAGTTTCAGCGAAAGGTAATGATTTAGTTGTAAAAACACAGAAAAAAACTGGATTTTTTGGTTTTCTAATAAGCATAAAATCAGTCATCGATTTATATCACCATTATGTCGGCGATTCTGAAACTGCTATACTGCCTAGACTTTCAACCCATCGTTTCTCTCAAGATCATCTGGAGCTGTTTTTTGGCATCATCCGTCAGCATGGTGGCTACAATCGGAATCCTACCTGCCGGCAATTTCAGACAGCCTATAAAAAGTGTCTTGTGCACCAACAGCTCTATGCTGTTAACACAGGAAATTGTATCCCATTAGAGACCCTATCAATTTTAAATTGTTCAAGTGATGTCAGCAAAAGTCACAAAATTTCTGACGAAAATTTCTCAGAAGATGAAATTGACTTTAACTTAGAGATGGATTCACCAGATCATCTATACAATTTTAATCCTCAGGAACTAACCCTTTTTACTAAGAACGTCTTAACTTACATTGGTGGGTGCGTTATTCGAAGGTGCAAAACAGTTCAGAAGTGTGCAGCTTGCACATCTGCCATGCTTGCAGACCCAGTCACTGAAAACTGTCTTCTACTAATTGAAAGAAATGAAGGAGGTCTGATAATTCCAGGCAAAGATGTTATGGATATTATATATTCGTGTGAAAAATTGATTCGTGAAAGTTTAGGTAACAGTGGCGGAAGGTTCATAAAACCAGTCTACACAACAGATAAATTTATTGACATTATCTGCAAAGTATATGCAAAGAATAGTATGATTAATGTTTTTGAATACTTAAATGTTGCTACTTTTTCGGAGCAAAGTGTCTTAGAGCATAAAACTGCTCTGATGAAAAGCATCTGCAAAAGCTTTTTCACTTTACGAGTGCATCATATTTGTAATAAAAGTATCGAGGCTGCTGAAAATAAGCGAAATTTTTACAATAAACTATGTGATTTTTACGGCTCCTAAAATTATCCCCAATTTGCTATCGCATACTTCATGTGTCCTGAAATTCATTTTGGCCCTGATTCTTTCTTTTACCTTCTATTTCAGACGGTATTTTTGTCATTACTTTTCTATTATTTGACCTATCTACTTTTCTTTGTCTTACATTTTTTAACCATTCTCCCTTGAACTGTTGTTTGTCCTGCACTGACCAATTCACTCAGTCTCATCTCTTTTCAAAGTTACATTTTTCTCCTCTGTCTGATGTAAACTATGTAAACTGATGATCCATTTCAATTCAGCTGAAACTATCTTCGACCCCCTTTAGACAATATTAACTTACCTTTGAACTCATTCAGATTTATTTTTTCTTTGAAGCGATAATTGCGGAAGTTCTACTTATTCCTTGTTTTGCCAACTTGCAATGCCTTTTCTCAGCTCTTTTCGAATGTACATGTTTTGCCCTTAGTAATTTAAAAATATTTGATAAACTGCAATTATTGGTTTATTATTCGCTACAAAACTTTTTCTGTCAGCTGAATTATGTTTCTTCCCAGCAGCGTATGCCATGCATTTATTAGCTTTCAAGCTTCTGTTTGTGAAACTCTGCAGTGATAATACCTGCCTTCATCTGCTTTTTTGTGTATGCTTTTTTTTAACTACTTTTGAATTGAAAAATTTGCATTTCAGACTAAAGGACTTTACAATCGAAACATTGTAATTACTTACATTTTGTTATTATTCAACTTTCTCTCAAATTCTCCTCATTTTCACCAAATACTTCATTTCGTGTGCGCATGCAATCACCAAAGTTTTGTAACCCTAAGCATGGTTTTTTTTACTAATTATTGGTTAGAAAAACTTTTCTTTGTGTTATTTTGCCTCCTTTTTTACAGAATAGGTTGAGGTAGGGTTGAATGTAGAAAATATCAATTATTAAAAAAAAGGTCAAATGTTTTGCTACTTTTCTTCTTCTTTATGTTTACAATGCGTTGACATTTTTTCAGGCAGTATGTACTAAAGTTCTCCTATTAACATATTTTGTCATTTACCTCTTCAGAAGTATCTTCTTATTATTATTAACTATCAATAAATAATCAATTTTCCAAAAACAGCTTCTCAGTTCTATCACCTAAAATGAAACTCAGTGGTTATCAATTGCATGTTTTTGTGTCAAATTTCCGTTTGTGCTCAGTTTTCTTTTAAAATAACTTAAATCCCTTTTTGTGGTAACCCGTAAAAATTAATTAACTGTTCATTCACAATATTCGAGGTTTGGCGAGTTGAATTGAGTAATGGTGTGTACATACTTCTTAGGTTTTCTCTCTTACCAGTAAGTATTTATCTTTATTTTTCAGCTCATCCAACGCGGTCACTCTCTTTTCCTTCATCATTGTATTTTCTTTTTTCTATTTACTCCTTACTATGTTTGTTGGTTTGTTTGTTTGTCTGCTAGTTTCTTTGTTTCTTCGTTTGTTTGTTTGTTTGTTTGTTTGTTTGTTTGTTTGTTCGTTTATCAAAATTTAAATAGTCATTTTTAATTATGTTTTCTTAATTTTACTCTGAGGGCACACATTGTTGTCCTATTGAAAGATGTCTTCACCTTTACAAACTTTTTATTTTATTGTTCGTTTGATTCTTTATTAATTTCTTATTCTTTGGTTCTGATTTCAGCTTTCAATGCGCTTGATGAATTAAAATGAATTCAGATTCAAGTTTCATGAGTCGATGATCTGCTGAAAAAAGGTCCATGCATCAGCCCCAAATGAAGTGACGTAAATTGACCTGCCGAGTTTGAATTTGGCCTTTGTTTTGATCAAAATAATCTAGTTTTTCCACAATTTATACTTGACCGCGAAAAATGCTTTAAGTAGAAAGTGCGTAAAATCAGGACGAGTTACGTAGAAAATGATATCATTTTGACATCAGCTTCTCAAATACTATGGAGTAGCGCAATTTTCACGTAATTAACAGGAAAATTCAGTGAAATACATTAAAATTTTGTTAAAAAGAACACTGATGTTTGGTGCTTGTCGCGGACAGTTATGTCGCTAAAGAGGCCTACTTACTGTAGAGCCATCACTGAGTAGTGAATAATCGTGCTAGAAATAAAGCCCCAACTATCAAGCTCCAGTATAGTGCTTGTTGAGCTTGTACTTGCTCTTTCTAATGCTTGATCACTTTACAGTATGATTTAACAAGGTCACCTTTGATTTCTGAAGAAAACAGTTCTGGATCACTCTTTAGTAACCGTTAGAAAACTTCCTGAATCCTGAGTACAGAATGTACTTTGCGAGCTAGATGGAATAGTAAAAGTACCCGGCAGTCGAACCTCTGTACTCAAGTCTGGTATGCCGAGCTCTAAGTTCCAATGGTAAAAAAAATTGTGTTGTGTAAAAAAAAGTTATGAATCATTGAGTGAGAATTACAAGAATTTGAGTGATTGAATTTTACTTTGTTGTTTTATTGTGTTTCTTTCATTTTCCCTCTATTTCAGGGGTGGTCGTAATTGGAAAATGACGAGAGATCACCAAAGAGGTCGTTTCGTGAAAGTTTGCCCGTAACAGATGGGTTTGTTTACTAAGCAGAGATGAGTTTACGTTTTTACGCAGCGAGCCGCATGCTCTGTAATTGGCCTTCTTCCATGAAATGAGCTCTGTAGTATGTTCGTTCTAACTTGAGTCCTGGAGATTCAGGTAGATTTGCCTTCTGTGGCAACGTTGGAGTGCCAACCCTTGTCAGTCAGCCGAGGTGACAGAGCTGCTGCCCAACTCTCAGGCTATGACAACCTATTGAAGTGTTGCCATTCTTTATTTTCCGAAATTCTTTTATCGCCCGCTCAAGTCTCAAGTTGGTGCGAACAGACTATGGTGCTATCACAGAACTATAGCAATTTCGTTAATTTTACCTGCAGATATCTGTTTGAAGGGTGGATAATTACCTTCGTTAATTATTATTATGCATTTTGAAATCTCTGTAAAAACCTTGAACCCAATAATCCTATTTTCTCTGAGAGTGCCTACAAATTTTCAGAGAGGGTCAAGATTTCTGGCTGGCACTTTGATTGAAACGAGTCTACGGTAAATTTATTTAAAAAAAAAAAAAAAAAAAAAAAATTATGTGTAGATTCTGTATACAGCTCTTTATTTTACTTTCTTCATTCTTAATAACGGAGAGGAAAAGAGGGGTCAGATGAATCAAAAATTGGTCACATTATTGGAATAGGCTGATTTGACAAGTCATTATACTCACAAAGTCCAGTGGGGTGAAAGATGGGAGGTCTCCAGAAGGTTGAAGCTATCCCTCACATTAACAGGGCGGGTTTGCGGTCCTAAACAACTGAAGACTTTTCGTGGCTTTGATGCAAAATATTGAAAAAGCAATGGGATGATTGTTCAATATCAGTGTATCAAAGCTCACAAGGTATGAACGAACACACAGATAAATGATCCTCCATATACACTCGGAAAGAGGAATGACTCAAATTAATGACGTTGAAGGATTTCATACACATGAAGTTGTACTTGCACACATCAAAGCTGTCATGATTTCCACAACTGGCACATAGATTATAGATATAGATTTTGAGACAGTTTGAATGACAATAGTAAAATTATGGAAGATTTTTCAAAGAATTAACACAGTATAACGATAAGGATCTTCCATTACCCCGCACTGAAGGTGCTTGTGCTTCCAAAAGAAAAGTTCACATTTGTAAATTTCACTGCAGAATGCCGATATGAACTCAAACCATTTTCCAATCGTTTTTAGTAGAGAACGATAAAATTTACCGAGAATTTTATTTGTTTCAAAACGAAAAGGAAACAACAAAACATGTCAATAATCATGAGGATGGATCATAACCTCTAAAACCGTGACACACAATACTGCCCAAATTACGAACAAATTTTGAGCTTTAACGGTCAAATTTGTCAAATATTCTAATAAAAACTTCTTTCAAGAGATTCTGAGAGAAAATTGCAATATTAAACGCATAAATTTGCAGAAATTGGCCTTGAAAAACTATCACTAAAACAAACTCAGTCGAACCGGCTACGTGTTTGCAGAAACGCTTATTTTCTTAAATTAATCGTTTCATTTGTAAACAATTATACCTATTTACGCACAGGATGGATACAGAAAATCGAAAAACACAAGTTTCGAACCGAAAACACTTAAATATTTAAAATAAATGACCGAAAACTGACACCTTTTAGCATGGGATGCATACGGCGAAAAGTTGTTTTGGGCATACTTGCACATGATGGGCTGGGCGGGGGTCGGGGGGTCTCGCTCGTTTTGGCATCACCCTTCCCCATTGAGCCTGCGACTCTATTTTATACTCTTTGGTTGACACTTACAAGATAAGGTTTCGTTGGGGCGCCTTCAATTCATAGTATAGGCAATTCCAATTCCCCAGAGTACGAACAGTTAACTACCCTCCCTATATTCACGGAAGAGAGGCGTTCTTTGGACCAAACTGGTCTTTAATGAGTTAAGTAAGTGTTAAAACAGATGTCCGGTTGAATTAACAGGAAAATCTTTCTCAGTGCATGAAATCTGCGGCCTCTCAATTTCACTGATACATACACAGACATAAAACCTCATTTCTTCCCCGATCTATTTTTTTCGTGAGATGCTTTGCAAGGAGTAGAGAGCATCGTGTCGTCAAACTATTTCCCACTCACGCCAATAAAAAATGAGGAGAGACAGGAAAACGCACCACGCCTCTTATCGCGACATGGTGGGGGAGCCATGGAGAGGGTTAAAACAACCACATTCGCTGCCAAAAAGGTGGGCCGAACGCGAGTCAGCGAGAGGGGCAGAGGAGTTGTTGTTTGAAAATTTGGCTTTAAAGCTGTTTGATGGGAAAAGTTTGAGCATACACTCCCCTCACACCCTGTCTCCTCCTCATGTCTTCCTGCGACCCTTCTTCCTCTTCTACAGCCCAAAACACACACACACAAACGCACACACATACACAAGCTGAGAGAGCGACTCGCGGGAAAAGGTATTACTGCTCGACATTTCCGCTTTAGCTCCGACTCATTAAATTGGTTCAGCGCGTATAATTTACCCTCACATTTACATCATGCACCAGCCGGAAACTGACCTAACCTCAAAATCAAACAGCAAACATTCCTAATAAACCCAGAGAGCTTCAACCTTAAAGATGGCGAATGATTAATATTCAGGACTTTTACGCCTTAACGACATAGTGTATCCAGCATTTATGAACGTAAAACCAGGTTTCCTCATCATAAGATACACCTTTCTCACCCCTCTAGCAACATTTTCCATGTATTTTGACCCGCTGAATTCAAATTAGGGCTTAGTTTCTACTCAAAACTCATACTTTTTCCAGAATTTCGAATTTTTTGCTAAGAAGACGCAATTTTGAATTTACGTAAAATCTAGGCCAGTTTAACGGAAACTGACAGCATTTTTGAAATCAGCGTCTCAAAATACATAAAACAACGACGATGAAGTGAAATTGTAGGCGTAGAATTATTCTAAAAGACTAAAAATTAATAAAATTAACACTGATGGATGGTGAATGTCGCGAACACATTATGTAGTTTTTGATGCTTACTAATCAGTTCAACCTAAAATTATAAGCTTTTAAGAGTAAGTTCAATAGAACCATTTTACACAAACTTGAAGACCACTCTAAATTTTGACCATTTTTGGGGGTCAAAAACCGGAATTATTGGCACTCCTCTTTTCACTAGATTATAGTCAAACGCACCAACAGCTTAGCTAAATTTACCACGAGGTACGATGTAAATACCGTGATATGATAAAATTAAACATACTTTCTAGCAGAAAGCTATGCAGAAGGTAAATTCTTATCATGCACTCACTTTTTTCCGTGATAAACATTTTGGCAACTCTGTCAGCCCTTCCGAGTGGCTATCCTCTCCTTTGTATAATTATTATACACAAGGAGAAATGCAGCGTGTATCTGAGAAAAGAAGGATCGAAAGAAAGGGATAAACGCGAGATCCGGGTTCAGCGGCCGAGGGTCATACAGGATCCGATCTGAAGGCCGGAAAGAGGACGAGACGGTGGCGGTTGGAGGGGGAAGGGGAGAGGGCGGGAGATACAAAAGTTATGAATAAAGCTTGTCGGTAATTCAATTTCGAGTAAAGTTCTCGCAATGATGAGCTGAGCACCGGGGTTAAATAGATTGGGTTTTCTTATACTTCTAAGCGTCCGAGTTGACCGGAGAGAGTCCACTGCGCCACGCCACGCCACGCTAGTGGCTTGAGCAAAGGGCCAGGAGAACAGGCGGGTTGTAGTTTTTCGAATGACTCCGGGGCAGAGTCGAAAATGTTGGAGATGTTAGTTTTGCGTAACCGCCCCGATGCGATTGTCAGCCCTCAATTTCCTGACCGATCCCTTGAAGTCGCCTTCTCTCATGCTTTCGCCCGCAGTTGCCGGGTGGAAAGAAACAATACAGTTCCATTCTCAACAGCATCCAAGAAAAGTAATTGCTTGGAATGGGTCTGTGGCGTACCTTCGCAACATCAGTATAACTCATTGCTTCTAACGTAAAATTCGGCGAAAATAACGATGTGCACATTAAAAACTTTCAAAATCCACCCATTAACTCAGAAAATACCTTCCAATTGAAACCACCCGCGCTACACTAGACACTATATCACCGACTTAGAACTACATAGATGGAACCATCTCGTTTACGTAAACATGAACAGAACTTACAAACATTGGAATGTTTCGTTTAGATGCGTACATTTCTTATAACATATTTTGTAATATTTAATAAACCAAAAAGACCAGACACTAAATGCAGCCAATAGTTCATGTATTTAGGAGGGAATTCCATCATTTTGTAGTTACGATGTTGTTTACTTATGCATGGTGGTTCCGTCTATGTAGTAGTATACCGGTGCAAATAGTGTCACATAGTGTAGCGCGGGCTGTTTGAAATTGAAGTGATTTCCTGAGTTAATGAGTGGATTTTGAACGTTTTTAATAAGCGCATCGTTATTTTCACCGAATCTTATATAGGAATCAAGGTTTTATATTGTTTTCGCAAAAGTATGCAACAGACCCATTGCGTTTTTCTCTCTTGACTGCCACCTGAAGTTGTTGCTACAGTCCACGATGGTCTGAGATCGAGTAAAAGTATAGCCAAAATCAGTGCCGAAAAAAAATCATCAGAAATCGTCGTTTTCCATCTTCAAGGCTAAATTCAAGACTTTCCAGTAACATTTCTAGGTTTAAATCACTTGTTAAAAATGTTTTGTGCTTAAAAATTTTCGTGGAAAGTTTATAAATGATGAATTTATGAGAAATTTTCTTTCTGATTTTTGGCCATTTTTAGACCATCTCAGACTATTGTGCAGTTCCTGCTTCGTTGAAATTGGGATGTTACATATTTTTGCTTCCAGCTATTTAAGGATTGATTCAGATGTAAAAACCTCAAGGAGTAACGACAATGGGGCTCTTGCAAACTTTTGCTGTGAGCAAATGAATAGTCCATTCGGATGTTAAAACCAGCAAAAATCAAGAAAATCGCACTGAGAAAGTTTAAAATTCAGTAATAAACCTACATAACTACATAAATGGCAAGATCGTAATGGCGGCTCGACGCAGGTATCATGGGAGATTCATATCTGCCACTTTCTCATTGGAAACACAGAGTATGTCTCAATTTAGATAGGAATCTCCCATGATACCTGTTTCGAACTGCCATTAAGCTAGATTCTGAGGGTGAATTTCGTGATTTTTTAGTGCACTCATCGTCATTTTTACAGGTTTTTATGCAAGAGTCAACTCTTCAATCCCGTGTAGCAAAAGTTCGCAAGAGCTCCATTGCATTAGAAACTTACAAAATCCACTCCTACTTCATGATATGCTTTTAAACACACGCGACTATTTTTGGCGTTGTTGGGTACTATTACTAATAATGTGAGATACCCATCTAATAATACTGCCACTCCACCGAGAAGTGACCAAATAAGAGATGCAATTCATTGAACATCAGTGTCGCCAGGTGTCACTGTACTTACCATTAATGGCTGCCCCTTGTTGTCACTCCTATAGTTATTAGTTACTCTGTGAATCTTTCTCGTCAGCATAGAGAGACTGAAGAAATTAAGATAGGAATCTCTCATCATTTAGCGAGCTGATCTTGCGAAAATGCTCTGTTTGAAAAGCTAGCTACTAGCTAGTTCACAAGATGACTGCTATGAGGTGCTTCTGCGCTGGGTTAGCGTACAGTAAGCGATGACCGCGGTCTTTTTGAATTATCAAATGAGTAATTTCCCTCTTTATTCCCTCTTTCTGTCTTCTTCTCTTGTCTTCTCTTTTGACATCTATTTCATTTTAGGGGAATTGTAACGCCCTTCGTTCGAATACGCGCGCTCCGCGCTGCGTTCACCTCCCGCTCGCTCCCGGTCTTTTTTATAATCTAACTTGGGGTTGTCTGCACTCGGAAAAGGGGTTTCTTGGGGGGGGGGGGGTGGGGGGGGGATTACAGTTTTTCCGTTTTGTTGGTGATCATAAATCGGAGTTCGTCTATGGTTCGTCGAAATCATGTAAACATTGGTTCAAAATTGAACGACCCCTTTTTTGTACAACACTGGAGATAATAATCGATGTGCAGGATAAATTGTTATAAATTGATACCAATATAACATTTTTGTTAGTTGGGGAATGGCAAAAAAGATTACGCGCGAGCGGGATGCGAACTAGCAATGTCACCGCCGTAGGTCAAGTACTGTACCACTAAGCCATCGGGCTTCGATGGGAGGATGCAGCAAACTTACAATATAAAAAGAAATCAAATGCGTCGAACCCGCCGTTTGTCTCGCACCAGCGCTCCGTAGCGGCCATTGCTTGAACTAGCTAGCAGTTTAATTACAGCATTTTCGTAATGGTGTAAACACCCTCATCATTAGTGGCAAACGACTCCATTACGCGGGCTTATAGCTTAAAAGTGTAACAGCCTCAAAAGTGCCATCGTATACGACATAAAGGCAATGAGACATTCTCTTTTCTTTCTCTGTTTTTCATTAAAACAAGTATGTTAGACAAGGCTGGAGAAGGACATAATACCAATTATTTTATTCTTTTTCAACTTGAACATTCAAAGGGGAAATAAGAGAGATGAAAGAGACCCTAGTTGCGTGACTGTATACTTAAACGAGATTCCAATTCTGATTTGAATGCTGAATTTAGACCTTTACGAAGTCTCAGTAACAACACCTAAAGATTACGGCTGTGCTTGAGAGTATTTTAAGCAAATTAAATTATCAACCATCTGCAGCAACAAGTAGCGAAGCTAGTGAGATCCAAAGCAAGCCTCTTCAGTCCGAACCGAACCGGACAATCAATGTCTAAAATATCGAATAGGCGCTGGCGATCATTCCAGAAGTGTAAGCGCTCCTAGACCCATAATTTATGGTATTTGGCAACATTATTTCCCATAGAGAGGCGTTGCACGAAGACCACAAACTTGGACTACATTTTTTATTCGATAACCATCAAAACACCTTGTTGCACGGAGACAACGCAAAAACAAATAATCTTTTCCCGATTGTGGGTCAGGCTCACATCCGTGAAGAACTTGTTAATTAATGACGATATGACATTTGTTAGTTAAAGACGAAATGGGGCAGTTGCAAGGATATAAAATGTTGTGTTTTTTATGAAGAAAATTAAAGTACTTAACGAGCTGAGAACAAAGATACCTTTGGTTTCTAATTAAGTCCTATTGTTACGGAGATAAGATTTTGACCAAAAATACATTGTTTTAAACGGGAATTCCGCATAGTGACGTCACTACGCTCACAACTTTTTATAACTTCACACGCGTGTATCTCCAAAACCGTGAAACTTGTGAAAAAACCAAAGGCACCATTGACCATTGTCTTCAGCTCATCAAGTACTATCATTCCCGTTATAAAAAACACAACATTTCAGACCCTTGCAACTGCTCCTTCATATTTATTCATCAAAAAATCAATGAAAAACGAGTACTTGTACTTACAAAGTAACTAAACGGCTACATCACAAAAGCAGGGCGGCTACCAACAGAGACAAATAGAGACGGAGCACTACGCTAAAATACATAGGGAAGATTTAAGGCACAATGAATTTTCGGGGATTCAACAGAATAACAAGTAAAACAACAGTCAACACCTTGAGAAGTCGCATGGTGTTGAACGGTGACATTCGGAAAACACGGGGGGGGGATTGGCGGGAAGTGAGGAGAAGGGTGCTCACCATTCAACACCATGCGATGTTGACTGTTGTTTTGTTGAATCCGCGAGAATTCAGAGTGCCTCTGCTGCAGTTGTTAGTGATCCGTCTCTATTTGTTTCAAGTAAGCATCAAAAACGACATGATGACTCCGCGACATTCACCATCCATCAGTGTTAATGGGGCAGTTGCAAGGGTTTGAAATGTAGTGTTTTTTATGAAGAAAATGAAAGTACTTGGTGAGCTGAGAACAAAGATGCCTTTGGTTTCTAATTAGGTCCCTTTGTTCCAGAGATGGGATTTTGGCCCAAATATATTCTTTTAAATGGGAATTTCATGTAGTGACGTCACTACTCACACGATTTTTTACAACTGTACGAGTGTGTATCTCAAAAACCGGGACTCTCATGAAAAAACCAAAGGCAACATTGTTCTCAGCTCATCAAACCCTTGCAACTGCCCCATTCTACTAATTTTTAGTGTTTTAGAATAGTTCTACGCCTATAATTGTTCTTCATCATCGCTATCTAATGTATTTTGAGACGCTGATTTCCAAAATGCTTAGTGTTTTAGAATAAATCAACGCCTACAATTGTTCTTTATCATCTCTATCTAATGTATTTTGAGACGCTGATTTCCAAAATGCTACCAGTTTTCATTAATTTGGCCTAGATTTTAAGTAAATTCGAAATTACGTCTTCTTAGCAAAAAATTCGAAATTCTGGAAAAAGTATGAGTTTCAGTAAAAACTAAGGCCGAATTTGAAATCAGCGGGTCAAAGCACGTGGGGAATCTTACGAGAGGTGTGAGAAAAAGGTATCTTATGATGAGAAAACCTGGTTTTACGATCATAACAGCCGGACACACTATGTCGTTAAGGCGTAAAAATCCTGTCGGCTACCAAGGTAGGAGGCTAGATGGAGGTTCGGTGCACTTGCACTTATCAATAGATACATTGAAGGTAAAATAAATAAAAATAAAAAATAAAAAAAGCGGGCGCAGCTGTAAGTGCCACAACCTTGATCTCATCCAAGGCTGCCGTTTTGCGTATAATCAATGCTATTTTTCTATTCACCGATGATTCCACCGGTTGAGAAAAGATTACACAGTTCAGTTCAGTGTATGACTGTAACGCACGAAAATACTCTGATCTGTAATCTTCCCTTCATCAGTGGAAACTCCGTTGAATAATTAAAATATCCGCAAGTTTTTTAAAGTCATCGACGACTCCACCGGTTGAGAAAAGATTACAGAAGCGAGTATTCTAGTTAATTACAGTCATGCACTGAATTGAGCTGTGTAATCTTTTCTCAACCGGTGAAATCGTCAGTGAATTGAAAAATAGCATTGATTATACGCAAAACGGCAGCCCTGATCTCATCCCTCACTCTTATAGTCTCTTCGAACGTACAAGTAGAAGAATAGGATAAAAGAGGTTTCATTTCCACGTCTATCTTCATCTAACACTAACGTATTTCAATGGAGAAAGGTGAGGTAGAAGATGCCTCTCGTTACGCTAATGCTAACCGGAAAAAGGCAACATTGTATTCGTTCGCCCATTCGCCTTTCCCATCCGTCCTTCCGGTGGGATCGTCTTCGGATTAACTTTGCCGAAAATTATCGATTGACCGTTGCGTCAAAGTGTTTTCAATTTTCCATCGTGTTTGGGGGATCGACGCGTTGTTTTCTTTGCTCGGTCGAACGGTAAACCCCTATTCCGCTTTACGACGACCAGATTTATGCTTCATTTTCAACACAATTTGAATTTCCCTCTCTCTTTGCCTCGACGTTGACCAGTTTGAAATGTCTGAACAGTAATGCTGCATTCGAAAGGTGTGTTTTACACTCCGACAATAGATAGAGGTTTTTATCAGATGAGTCAGCCAATGATATTCGTAATCTTCATTCGATGCGCAGTGAACAAGTTTGCGACTTCGGCGCAATAAAATCGACGTATCTTTCATTCAGAAGTGGTTTAGTGCCATCAGGTGATAACTGTTATCGGCCGACTCATCTGAAAAGATCTTCCACACAGGGCTGCCGTTTTGCGTATAATCAATGCTATTTTTCTATTCACCGACGATTCCACCGGTTGAGAAAAAATTACGCAGTTCAGTTCAGTGCATGACTGTAATGCACGAAAATACTCTGATCTGTAATCTTTCCTTAATCGGTGGAGACTCCGTTGATTAATTAAAATATCCGCAAGTTTTTTAAAGTCATCGACGACTTCACCGGTTGAGAAAAGATTACAGATGCGAGTGTTTTAGTTTATTACGGTCATGCACTGAACTGAACTGTGTAATCTTTTCTCAACCGGTGGAATCATCAGTGAATAGAAAAATAGCATTGATTATACGCAAAACGGCAGCCCTGCTTCCACAGGCTTTCAAGTGCTCCATTCAAGGATACCGCTGGTCAAGCAACAATAAGACGTAATACACAAGTGGTAGTACAAACAGGAGGGGCCAGAATGTCAAAAACTTTTGGGGGCTCTAAAGCCTACTTTTGACTACAGTCGTGTCCAAGCCGTATTTTTTTTTTTTTTAAAGAACTTGATTTTTAGAGTATTTTGGACTCCTAGTGTTTTATTCAGAGTTTTCAAAAAGGATAGTAATGGTTTTTTGAAAATTGGTTTAAGTTTAACTTTGACCTTTGATATATTGAAAAGTAAAAACGATACTGACCTGCGGTTTGCGCTAAAAGTCTTAGAAGTGTATGCCCTTTCAAACAAGATATCACAAGATGGTGGTTGCCATTTGAAAATTTTGAGTTGGGGGTTAAACCCCCGGAATTTTTGGGTATGCCAAAAAGTAGTTCCAATTAAGTTATAAACATCCCCCAAGTTTGGTTTTTTTATCTGCAGCCGTTCAAAAATTATGAAGCCGTCCCGGGACTTTTGGACCACCCTGTATATTCAAGAGAAACACCATGCCCCGAAAACGAAAAAAATCGATTCGGTGACGATATCCAAACTTTCTTTGATTAGATCTACTGCGCATCGCTATACAGATTAAAGTCGACACACGATGATCGTTTTTGAATTCCGGGGCAATCAGTTTTCCTCCGAGGAAAGTTTCTCTTGGTAATAAAATTAATCTTGCGGAAGAAAGGCTGAGACGCTGCGACATTCCAAAACAGCGTATACAGAGAAGTTCTATCTGTTCAACGTAAATTCCAGGAATTTAAAAACACCGTTCTCGGATTCTCCCCCCCCCCCCTGAGAAACGCGAGCTCGCTTTTTTGGCGGTTCCACCAAGGATATTCATTGGTCGGAACTTACACCAAGAGAGGGTGGCTATCGTCTTAATTGAGGAGTTCTCTGGAAAAACCATGCATAAAACAGAGGGTATGCTCGTTCTCAAAAATTTACTTTTCAAAGTGTAATTGTACGTGTGAGAACGAGCATACCATCTGTTTTAAACGTGGTTTTTCCATACAACTCCTCAATTCCGAGTTGGAAACTTCTGCGTCGACGAAAGATTGTTCCTTCCTCGACAAAGTTGTGCTACCTTCGATGTAGTCATACGTAAAAACATTCTTAGGATTGATCAGCTAATAGTCACGTTGCTTTGCGCAAACGTTATCCAATCATCATTCTGGATTATTCAAGATAAAAGAGGACGTCAACATGTTGTTTCATAATAAACCGTTTCGATAGAAAGCGGGAAATTTAAAATGTCTACCGATTTAATAGTTTCTCTTAATGGATAGATATGGAATAGATATATTTCCAGGAACTTAAAAATTAAGGTTGGAAGATAGTGAAAATTAGGAGTAAACATTTTACATCCTCAATCTCAATTTCCTCGATTAACATCCATTACATTTGCATCAATTTAATATTTTGTTCATGTATTCCACCAGTTTCATGATCCAACATTTCGAAATTCCCCATTTACTTCCCATCTTCAACTCCACTATTTCCTCAAATAATGTCCATAATACAATTTATATTAATTTCGCAAAGAGTTCCTCAATTCTACCTATTTTTTCCAAGATGTCTAAAAATGAGAATTAAAAGCTTTTTGAGTGGTTTCTTAAGGAGACTTCCAAAATTGATATTCATTCATTCTTTATTTTTATTTTTTAATTGTAGATTTTTTTTTCCCTTTTACGATATTTTTGTTTTTCAGTTTTAAGAGAGAACTGAAGCTACCGTCGGAACACGCGGCTCGAAACACGAAAACTAAAATTTTGAACTTACGGGCAATTTTGAACGAAACATCAAAGTCCGTTGAAGCCTTACGTCAAATCTAACAAGTTTCTTCTGAGAGTAGATTCATGGGGGTGACCAAAAAGATATTTCGCGTATTCATAGCACTTTCACTGATGCGGAAGGTCAACGCATGATTGAAGTGGGAATTATATCACCCGATTGTAAGTACACTATACTGCCAACCATGTGATGTTTATTTCTTCCTTCACGTTAAACGGTTGATTAAAAAATGCAAAACAGCACCCAGGCTGTAAATGAAGGGCTCGACATCAGTTCCAGAGAAGATGAAAATACAATACGAGGTCTGTCCCAAAAGTTCCAGGACTTTTGTTGTATCTCGTAAAATAATCGTCAGAATGACGCGTTCTTGGGCTTATCTGATAGCTGATAAGCTGCCAAATCACCCTGTTTTCATAGAGTGTCGTTTTTTTGAACGGCATAGATTTTACATGGCCTCAAAGAGGGCAAAGTCAAAAGTGGTTTGCGATTTTTTATTTGTGGTTTTGGATTTTTCTTTTTTTTGTTTTATCAAATAAGCAGGGAAAAGACAATTGCTCATAAACAAATATGACATATCATATTTACTGGGCAAAAATAATGATTTACAAGTTATTTCACAAGCTTACCAAAACAATTATTTATCTCCTTCGAAATATTCTCCTTGTTTCACAACGCATTTGTTCAATCGGTGTTTCCATTGCCCGAAACAGTGTTGGAACTCTTCCGCTTTGATTTTGCGAAGTTCCACTAGAGAATTTTCTTTAATGTCTGCGATTATTTCGAATCTCCGACCTTTTAATGCGTATTTTATCTTAGGGAATAAGAAAAAGTCCGCTGGAGCGAGGTCCGGGGAGTAAGGAGGATGCGGAAGGACACTCATCGCGTTTCTGGCACAAATCGCAGATCGCACCTGAGACGATCTCAATCACTCGATCATACAATGCGCACTGATTGAGATAATCAAAATCGGTCAATGTAGGGTGATTTGGCAGCATATCAGCCATCAGATAAGCCCAAGAACGCGTCATTCTGACGATTAGTTTACGAGATACAACAAAAGTCCTGGAATTTGGGACAGACCTCGTACATTTGCCGGCATCATCAATAATGAATGCATCATAATACTTTCCTATTTGGCAACCATGTAATATCCATTACATTTGTGTCAATTTAATAGTTTGTCACTGTATTCCACAAGTTACATGATCCAACATTTCACAAAGCCCCATTCACCTCCCATCTTCAATTACAATTCCTCGGTTAACGTTCCATTTCATTTCTATCAATTTAACATATTTTGTCAATGAATGCCACAAAGGACGGTATCCAAAATGGTCGATTTTGGCCCAAAGAGAAAAATGCAAGATATTTTCAGGTGAAAGACGGTGATTTCAGGGTTCAGAATCTGGCCTACATTTTAAATTTGGCTCAAGGGAACGCGGGGGAGGGGGGGGTCAAAGTTGGGACCCCTAAGTGCCCATAACTTTTTAACGAATGAAGCTATTCAAATGAACTTTTTGTAAAAAGCTAGGTCTTGCAAAGAGCTTTTGATTGATGTATTGGAAAGTTGTCTGTATTTAATTTTTGATCGATTAATGAAGTTTTTTCGATTTTTTGAAAATCGATTTTTCTGTTTTTTAAAGTATCGATAGAAGCAATTAACCCCGCGTTCCCTTGGGCCAAATTTAAAAAAATAGGCAAGATTCTGAACCCTGAAATCACCCTCTATTACGCCTGGAAATATCTTGCATTTTTCTCTTTGGGCCAAAATCGACCATTTTGGATACCGTCCTTTCATGGTCCAATATTTTCAATCTTTCCCATTTTCCGCGTTCTCCCGAAAAGCTGCCTCCAGAACGCCCTCGCCTCGCCCTCTCTTCATCACCCATGTACAGGGTGTCCCAGGATTAGCACGCATAACTGAAGGAGGTGATTTTTGAAGGAAAAATAAGACTTTTTTACTCATAAACATGGGTCTGAAAATGGCCCCCTTCTGAGCCACCCAAAGTTTTAAAAAAAATGCCGGTTTTTTCGGAATAGTGACCACAGTTGGGAACCAAATGTCATGAAAATAAATTTTATGTTACGGATTAAAAATATAAAAAATAATTACTGACATAAGATGGCAAAATCTCTTCGAAAGGTTTTTGATCGCTTGCATTTGTTCAATACGACGCGTTTCAAGCGAGGTATAATTGCTACGCAACGTGGAAAAAGCAGCGTTTTTACTGTGGTGAGCGGCTCCAAGAAGCAGCGGTGTGACGGATTGCATACTTACTGCCGCTCATCATGGTAAAAGCGCTGACTTTTCCACGTTGCGCAGCAATTACCTGGCTTAAAACGCGTCGTATTGAAAAAATTGCAAAAGACCATAAATCTTTCAAAGAGTTCTTCCCATTAAATATTAGCAATTATTTTATGAAATTTTAATCCGTAACATAAAATTCGTGCCGCGAAAGATACAAGATTGCCTAAAAAGTACAGTCAGACTTAATTTTTCATTTTCTCGAGGTCATTAATTGATTCTACACATAAAATTACCTCGAAATAATTATTTTCGTGACATTCGGTTCATATTAAAAGTGGCTGTTTTACTAAAACCTGAATTTTTTAAAAACTTTGGATGACTGTAGCTCAGGAGGGGTGCATTTTCGGACCCAAATTTACAAGGAAACAAAGTCTTACTTTATTTTTGAAAAATCACCTCCTTCGTTTGTGCGCGTGTTAATCCAGGGAAATCCTGTGTGAGCTACTCTCATTTCAAAACTGCTATTAATTGATTCGGCGAAAAAATTGAGAGCTTAACGCTCTGAACAAATCCACGTGAACAAGGAAAAGTTTGGTTTGGAGGATGAAAACGGAGACACAAAAAGAGGCTCTGAGTAGTCAAAGAAACCAGAGAGAAGGATCGCAGAAAACGAAGCGTGAGCTTTTTCCGGCTGTCTTCTACTCGACCGCAAAAATCACCGAAGCGTGCAAAAATGATATAACTTCTAGAGCCCATTTTTCTTCTACTTTTCCGTCCCTCTTTTTTTTCTCTTTCGTACTCAAGCAAAGCTGTCAGTTGCGCTTTTGTTTTGTTTTTATTTGATTTTATTTACGGTGTGCTCATTCGCCGAAAACTTCTTCTTGCACACAGGTATAACTTCAAGGGTAAAATATGGAATGCCCCGCTCTAACAGATTGAACCTTGATTCAGGGGTGATAGTTAAAAAGATTCGCAATATCTGTGCTGCGTGCGTTCACGATGTTTAACAGTGTAAACAATGGTTTCCACTCAGTAGGTCTACCAAGGGCACCCGTAGAAAAAAGTTCGGGGTTTAAGGGGGGGAGGGGAGTGCAAGACATTTTAGAAACTCAATGGAATATCTAAGGGCAAGGAGGAAGAAGATGAACACGGGGAGAAAAAGGTGGAAGAGCTGCCGATTTGCGTAGATTTAATGCCATTTTGAAATTCACAGATTATTATTGAGAAAAGATTACATGGTTCAATTCAGTGTATGACTGTAATGCACAAAATACTCTGATCTGTAATCTTTTCTTAATCGGTGGAAACGCCGTTAACTAATTGAAAAATCCGAAAGTTTTCATAGTTATCGACGACTCTACCGGTTGAGAAAAGATGAAAGGCGCTAGTATTTTCGTGCATTATACGGTTATACCCAGAACTAAACTCTGTCTGTAATCTTTTCTCTACCGGTGGAATCTTTGGTGAATTTTAAAATGCCATTAACCTACGCAAATCGGCAGATCTGGCCAGAGGAGCCGGCATTATGACAATGAAGCAGAAAATATTGCTGTAATAATAAAACCTGAGGACCAGGCGCTGGTGGACACTGGACCGTCACTATACGTAGGATTGAGGCCAGACCAGGTGGCGAACTTTTGAAAAAAATAAAAAAAAAAAAAATAAAAAAATAAAAAAAAAAACTTTGAAAAATAAAGACCCTCAAGGGAACCCCGTAACCTAACTTTGGTAAATCTATTATTGTAACAATGTAACCTGTTGATTTGTGCGGCTTAACGAAATAGTTTGTCCAGCTGTTATGAACGTGAAACCAGGTTTTCTCATCAAAGATACCTATTTCTCACCCTTTTCGCGAGCTATCTCATGTATTTTGACCAGCTGATTTCAAATTCGGGCTTAGTTTTTACTCAAAACTCATACTTTTTCCAGAATTTCGATTTTTTTTTGCGAAGAAGACGTAATTTCGAATTTCCGTAAAATCTAGGCCAGTTTAATGAAACGGATAGCACTTTTGAAATTAGCGTCTCAAAATAGGTACAAGCAGAGCCATTAGTCCTGCGTCGACGATTCGATGCAACCCGCACTACACGTAGCCCGAACCTCGCTCGATCTTGAGAGAACAAAAGAAAAGAAGATAAGAGAGCATAATTGTACATGTAAGGCGGGTTGCGTCGAATCGTCGACGCAGGACTCATGGCTCTGCTTGTACATAAGATTGCGATGATGAAGTGAAATTGTAGAAGGCGAAATTATAAGGGGCGATAGCCCCACCGTCAAGTCTTAATACAGAACGGTAGCTAGCGCGGACCCCTTATACTTACAACAAACATCTTGAAAATGGCCCTCAGCGGAGTTTTGGCATGAGTTCGGTAGATTTCCGCCTTTACGAGACCTCAGAACCCTATAAACCCTTATATGGCTGGAACGGGCCCTCAACGATCTAAGGAATGACGTCGGCCTTTTTTGGATTGATGGCCTTGTAAATTTCAAATCTTCAAAAAACTACGATCAAAAGTCAAAAACGGCCATGACCATCAAATCATCACGTTTTCATCCTAACTACTCAACCTAGCGGTTAAACGCCAAAGAAAACCCCATATAACCTTATATAGACGGATTCAGAATGCTTTGGTGATGATACTTCCATAGGTTTCAATCCATTTTATTCAAGCATAAGGCTGAAACTTTAGTTGAAAGACGAAAAGTAACCGTCTCTCAGCGCCTCGCCGCGCCTCCACCGCCGAGTCCAGCCACTCCGTGTCCGCTTGGAATTGAGCGAGGCGAACGCTCATCGTCCGTATATTTACCATGAAAGCGGCGTACACAGTATGCGTGCCACGTAGTGCAGTGCGAAAGTGCGCGCCTCACACACACTTTTGCGTCCCGGGTTCGAGTCCCGGACATGCCATGTTTTTACACTTTCAGCCGTGCCTTATTTATTATTTCATTCTTACTTTTGACTCTTTACTCATTTATTTCCGATAAATTTTGACATGAGTGTCATGATTTACCTGTTTAGGATAAAAAAAAAAAAAAAAAAAAAAAAAAAATTATTAATGTGCGCATCAAAAATTTTCCATAACATGCGAAAACATTGATAGACATGTGTTGAACATGAAATGAATAAATAAAACAAAACGGCCTAGGGAACATACAGACACACAAATTAATGGGCAAACAAAAACAAATTCGAATTTAAATTTTCGATTTTTTTTTTTTTTTTTTTTTTCGAATTTTAAATGGAGTAAATTTAAAGGACTGTATGAGCCATTATGCCAACATTGCCAACCTCTAAAACTTGGTTTTGTTTATAATATAATGTTGCTGTTGCTTTTGGATATTAGCACGTGACTTGATATAAGTTCATGATCCGCTCATAGAGTGAGCCACAAATCACACGCTGTCTACAGTGACTAGATAAACCACAGTGTGGTCAATCGCTACGCATCCAAGCCGACCTTACCGCCCATACGAACGCGTGTAAAACACCCGAGTTTCAAAAAATCGTAAAAAATATAAATCTCGAACCAAATTTGAAAAATAAGGTCTCTATCGAAAGCTAAAAGCGTCAAGACTATGAAACTGAGCTTTAAACTCCAACTTTAGCCCTTATTTTGCCATAATCACAGAATGTAGGGGATCCTTTCGTCTCAGCCGTCAGCGGCCAGTTTGTTTACATTCTCTGAACTCCTCTCCGCTCACATCCGCTCGTTCTTATTTTTGAAAATCAGGTATTTTACAGGCGTTCTTACGGGCGGACGAGGCCGCTTGGGTGCGTAAACGCCAGCAATTCAGCAACACAACCAAAATGACCACACTGTGGTTTACTAGTCACTGCACACGCTCTGTAGAGTTTTTACTGTTGTCCATTTTACCTGCCTCACATCACAATTATGGTACAGTGAGGTATCCCAGGACGTGCTTTTGAGGCAACACGGGGGCGTTGCAGTGGTGCGCGAAAGGGGGGGGGGGTCCATATCCTCGGGCGGCAATATTAGGGTGAACAAGCAAAAAATGAAAAAAAAGGGTTATCTCTAGCAACGTATTCCCAAAGGCGGTAAAATCAGTGGATACAAGCATAAAAAACAGTCTTCAATTTCACAATTTTGAAGGGCGGTCAAATTGCAATCTTGCTCCCCCTCTCCTACCCCTCCCCCCTGGAGGCAGCAATGATTTTATCGATGAAAATTTCTTACCGACAATTTCATACGGGCAAGTTTGTTTGCCTCGTTTTTTTAAACATAAAAGCTAAAAAAAAAAAAAAAAAAAAAAAAAAAAAAAAAAAAAAAAAAAAAAAAAAAAAAAAAAAAACAATCCACCTGAAATTGGTTTTAAACGAAAGTCAGAGTGGCTCTGTAGGCACAGAATCCTATGTAACTGTTTTGCAAAGGATTTTATGCCATCAAAAAACTGACACCTGACAGAAACAAGCGAAATTTACTCACCTGGACATTTGTACTAAAATGATGTGTCCAGATAACCACTCTGAAACACTTGCATTTTTGTTTAAACTAATTTCCTCCGAATTAATCATAATTTTGGATGCGTGAGGTTGAAACAAACGAGGGCAAGCAAGCTAGAATCAATCTAATGGTTTGTTTATTTCTTACCTATCAATTCATTTTAATTTGCATGCGCGCTGGCAGAAAAGGGGCAGCAGACCGACCACCCCCTCCCCCCCCCCGAAGAATTTGGAAAAAAGCGGTTTTCGAGCCAATTTTCTCATTCCACCTCCGCCCCGTAAGGAAGTTTCTGTAGAGCCCACGTCTCTTCGAATTGCGAGGAACAAAACCCTTTAATTCTCAGTGCGTGACATTTTTGGGCTTTTTCGTACGGAGACCAAAAATGTTGGTCCCTGGATACACCATACATTGTCCGCTTGATGTGTCTCGATCAATTAGAGGCGAGGCCTCATCAAGGTCCAAATGGATATAAATCCTCTTCAAAAATCATGGCGTAATATTAGATAGAAAAATGTTTGATATGACCTTAAAAACCCAAAACCCAATGGGTTTAAGGAAAAACCGCCGTCAAGTCTTAACACTAATTGTTTTCACTCAAAAAAAAAATAAAAATAAAAAAAAAAAAAAAAAAATAATAAAAAGGCAATTTTTCATCGCTAAAATACTTATGATATCTGTTGCGATCAAGTCTCTGGTGTATTTTGAGTTTACCTCTTAAAATCGAAGTGCCCATTCAATTTCTCGCCAAAATAAGGATGATATCAACACAGCGATCAAGTCAGTTTAGGTGCTCCTAAAATTAGCCTGACACATATGCACAGCTAAAAACCCTTCAATGATATCGACGCAACTGCACCAGCTTTACTTACTTTTGATTACTTACCGCATGTATTGACTTTGATTAGCGGCCAATTAGGCTTGCTAAAAAGAATACTGCTTCTGGCACCAGTTCACTCCGATATTTAATAGGGCAGACGAGGTTCATGGCTCCTTTGACTCCGGGTGTTTTGGCCGAGAAAATTTTCTACAAAAATTTTTTAAGAAAAAAAAAAAGACTTGAGCCGGCATTTTTTTGCTGCCTTGTAGAAAGTATCCTCTTTCGTGAATTGTTTCTTTCACCTGCTCCATTCAAAAAGTAAACACATAATTTCCCAGCCGACCAATAAAAATCAGAAAAGAATAAGAAATAAACGGTCTCCTAAAAAAGAACGTATTTTTCTTCTTTTCCTAAGTTTTAACTTTCAAAACCACTGATGGTGAATAGTTTAAAGATGAGCTCATCTATGACTCAAAATATGTTCCTTACTAAGCTTTGAGCCCTTTACATAAAAAATTCACCGTGGATAGAAAGAGGAGACATCTGATAAGTGGGCATTTCCAAAGGTATTAGCTCTTGTAAATCCTCATTCAATTGTATGCCCCAAATAGTGTCAATTTCAACCTCCGACCAGCGGTTCAAGAAAATGGGAGTAAAAAATGCCGGCTCAAGTCTTTTTTTTTTTTTTAAAAAATTTTGTAGAAAATTTTCTCGGCCAAAACACCCGGAGTCAAAGGAGCCATGAACCTCGTCTGCCCTATTAAATATCGGAGTGAACTGGTGCCAGAAGCAGTATTCTTTTTAGCAAGCCTAATTGGCCGCTAATCAAAGTCAATACATGCGGTAAGTAATCAAAAGTAAGTAAAGCTGGTGCAGTTGCGTCGATATCATTGAAGGGGTTTTAGCTGTGCATATGGTCAGGCTAATTTTAGGAGCACCTAAACTGACTTGATCGCTGTGTTGATATCATCCTTATTTTGGCGAGAAATTGAATGGGCACTTCGATTTTAAGAGGTAAACTCAAAATACACCAGAGACTTGATCGCAACAGATATCATAAGTATTTTAGCGATGAAAAATTGCCTTTTTATTTATTTTTTTTTATTTTTTATTTTTATTTTTTTTTTTTGAGTGAAAACAATTAGTGTTAAGACTTGACGGCGGTTTTTCCTTAAACCCATTGGGTTTTGGGTTTTAATATTCTAAAACACTAAAAATTAGTAAAATCAACACTGATGGATGGTGAATGTCGCGGACACATTACGTCGTTTTGGATGCTTACTTTAACCTATTGACCATTTTATGTAAAAGACGGACCACCAACCACTTTTGGACTCAATTCACACCACCCTGAATAACGTTCAGCGTGGGCTGTTCAGTTTTGAATACAATTCAACAAACTACGACTTCGATTAGGTCTTGAAAGTCAGCTCGCTTCTAAAACTAATTGCTAATTGTAATGAGTCCTTCCCTAGGAACGCTTTGAGACTTCTCCTTCTTATCCACATCCTCTTAGCCACCTTGGCCGACCGGCAAACCGAAGGAGATGGAAGGGTTAAACGTCGCGGGATTAGCGGCAAAGCATCAAAGTGCTCGAAAACAGAGCAAATAAGGGGAGGATCTCGAAGTTAACCGTTTCATTGCGATGTGACCGGTGGGAGGGGTAGGGCTGAATGGTTGGGGGCACGGAGAGCAGGGTGACCTGAAGTGCGTATCCGTTATAAGATGAGTGTCGGGAGTTGCAAGGACCGGTGAGTGGTGGCTTGGTGAGGTGAAGATGTTGAATGGTTTGAAGTCGGTGAGTTGAGTCGCGAGAATCGGGCGGGGTAGCTTGAATGGGGTTAATTTTGACACTTGTTGCCTATCTGACTCTCGTTCTCTTCCCTTTTCTGCCCTTCGCCGAACTTCTCTCTCTCTCTCTCTCTCTCTCTCTCTCTCTCTCTCTCTCTCCCCTCTCTCTTCTCTCTCTCTCTCTCTCTCTCTCTCTCTCTCTCTCTCTCTCTCTCTCTCTCTCTCCCTCTTACCCACTGCCACACCACTGCAAAGGCGCGAGCGCTTACCTAAACTGCAAACATCCCCCCGTTTAACATTCTACGCTGGAAACTTGTATTTCATTCAACAACTGTTTACCGTTGTCGCCGTGACTGCCGCAATGTGGATTATAACGGAAAGATTTTTGGACAACTTTATTATAAGGGGAGGAAAAAAAATAGGGGACTTTAATTCTTACTTCATATGTTAATTAACTATTGATGGAATATAATAACGACATGGGCACCCGCCGCGGGGGTAATGGGACAGAACTCCCCCCCACCTCCAGAATTTTATAACAGTCAACATTTCATGATAAAAAATGAAAGGTACGAAAGAGGATGAAATGTTAATCAAAGGAGTAACTGCGCTTTGCCCTTGCGCATTATGACTTTACAGCACTTTGCGAGAATACCTGAGAAACAGAATCCAATTCACACTCAGAAATTGCTTTACACGCTTGCTCTCAGCAAACCCTTGGTAGATCAGACATGATAACCATGATTCTTTCATGTTTTGGTACTGACCTATGCGTGGAGTAAGTATTTTTCAAGTTTAAACATAATTACTTCACAAAAATGAAGAACAGAAAATCATACAAATCTTGAGTGCTTCAAGTTTTTTATCTTTAATTTCAAAATTAGTAGCTCTACTCTTGTTTCCACCCTAGAAGATATGACAAAATTGGTAAGTGATAGAGTAGGAATTCCTCTCATTATTTTAAAGTAGCTTTACAAGAAACCGTTACGATCAAATATAAACTTGCCCACTCCGAAATCAATATTTCAACAACGTCATCAGAAAACGATCCTTTTGAATCATCCAGAGATAACTCTTTTGGTGATGAAAAGTTGGTAAGTGATAGGGTAGAAATCCCATATACCATTTTGACGCAGCTTTACTAGAAAACGTTACGATCAAGCATTAAGTTGCTCAATCCGAAATCAATATTCCAACGTCATCAGAAAACGAATCTTTTGAAACATGCATAGATAGTTCTTTCAGTGAGAAAAAGTTGGAAAGTGGAAGGGTAGAAATCCCACACCATTTTGACGCAGCTTTACTAGAAAACGTTACGATCAAGCATAAAGTTGCTAATTCGAAAATCAATATTTCAACGTCATCAGAGACGATTCTTTTGAAACATCAAGGAATAGTTCTTTGGTGAGATAGCTGGTAGCAGTTCTTATGGTCAAGTAGCTAGTATCAGTTTTTATGGTCAGGTAGTTGGTATCAGTTCTTTTGGTCAAGCAGCTGATAACAATTTAAGTGGTGCAATGGAAGACGGGAAGAAAGCCGGCATTTTATCATTTTTTCAGTTAACACGGGTGAGATACCTAGTGCCATATCGTATGTATGTATAAGTAATCTTTGATACTGAGAAACAGTTGACGAACTTAATGAAATTAGCTTACATTGTAGTATTAACTCAGTTTTCACACGTAATCGTAAGAGTATGCTTTTTATCTTACTACCATTATCATGCGTCGTAACTATATTCATAATATCTAACACGTCCAAATTATTACTATTATTATTATTTGATGCAACTACAACAGCTTAAAATCGTACCATTTGGAAGACAAATTAACTTGTGTCTACTTTTATCAGTATCGAGGCGTGTGATTTGGCAACGTTCTTTTCAGAGCTGCCGATTTGCGTAGATTTAATGACATTTTTAAATTCACCGATGATTCCACCGGTTGAGGAAAGATTACATAGTTCAATTCAGTGTATGACTGTATGCACGAAAATACTCTGATCTGTAATCTTTCTCAATCCGTGAAAACGCCGTGAATTAATTAAAATATACAATGGGGCTGTTGCACACTTTAGCTATAAGCAATTCAATAGTCGATTCTGGTGTAAAAACCTCCAAAAATAACGATGGCAGCACTAAAAACATTCGAAATCACTCCTAAACTCGATAAACGCTTTTCTTTGCGCGGGCGTAACGGTGGCTGAGGGTAGTAGCAATGGGAGATTCGCATCTAACAATACTGTAACTCCATCAAGAAGTGACCAAAAAGAGACGACTTTCATTTGACACCGGTCTCACTAGGTGTTGCGGTACCATTCATCGGATGTGGATAATCACTCTGAGGAATAATAATTACTCTATGAAGCATCATTGTCAGCATAGAAAGAGAGACGAAATTAAGATAGGAATCTCCCATTGTTACTGCCCTCGGTCACCATTACGCCCTCGTAAATAAAAGCGTTTATTGAGTTTAAGAGTGGATTTCGGAAGTTTTTAGTGCTGCGATTGTTATTTTTCAAGGTTTTTACACCAGAATCGACTGTTAAATCGTTTTAGCAAAAGTATGCAACAGCTCCATAAGGGCGAACGAGCGGGATCTGTCGGAAACCCGGTCGTTAAAAAAATGGGGGGGGGGGAGGAGGGGAGGCAGAGTTACCATTGGGATTCAACAATTTTGCCTCTCTCTGGAACAGTGTTGCCAGATTGGGGTGAAAAAGCCGCACGTTTTACATTGCTTTAAATGGAGACGATACGGCTTTTTACCCTCCATCTGACAACACTGCTCTGGAAATTTTTCCGCGGGAACCCATGAATAAATTCTCTAATAAGAGAAGACCAAGAGCTGAAACGTGTTATGAACCTTGCAACGCTGCAGAAGCCACAGAACAACGATAAAATTACCCGAGCAATCGTCATGCGCAAAACCAGAAACATTCGCCATTCAAAAAATAGACAAGAGCTTTCCTTTCAAGCAATCCCATAATTCTTATACTTGTGACTGTAGTAGTAAACGTAACCTTCCGTAAATTCCGAAGAGCTTCGAACGCCACTACTATCCCCTTTTGCATGAAACACATTTGAGTTGCCCAAAACCATACCGATTTCCAATCAGAATTTTTACATGCCGAAAATTAAACTGACTCGTTAAATCTCACTTCCAGCTGCCCCGTTGAATGAAGTTTCTGGTCTCCTCTAGTCTCTCGGCGTCCTCTTCTGCTTTCCATGGAAACGCAGAGGTGACGCCGAGTGGCGACTTAACCAAGCTCTCTATCTCACGGAACTCTCTACGGAATGGTGGTTGATTCAGAACGCTCTCCAAAAATACGACTAATTATCATGTAATGATTGTATACTTAAGAACATTGTAAGTGACTATCAAATAATGAACTATGAACTACTCCTAACTGTACAAATAAAGAACATATACAATCTCAAACACCAACGACTCGCACAGAGTTATTGAAATTAACATGCCCCATTTATCAGAGAGACAACTGCGTACTTAATCATTTCATACCTGGCAAACAGTTTGCGATAGTATGATTAGGTATTGCTCAATATCATGATCTATTTTATCACATCATATTTGATTACTATTCAAAGTGGCTTTAAATTAAAAAGTTACCAGCCCCCAAATCTTTGTGTAATAGTACGTGATTTAAAAGAAATCCAGTTTAAGGCGATTCTATGGCAAACTCCCGAAAATTTTAATCCGATAGATGGCGTTACTTGTCGCTGGCTCCGAAAATAGCCGTTTTTTGACGGTTTTCGGCTTTTTTCTCTAAGAGACAACACATCGGAATGTCAGCACCTGCTTAATGTTTTGCTTGATTTTTTAAGCCATAAACGGGCCAAATTGGTTCTAAAAAAAAGGCGAAAGTATGCAAAGAAAAAATCATGTGTAATTTGGAGTTGTATCAGTAAAGATTACAGGTGAAACAAAAATGTAATCTTTACTGATACAACTCCGAATTACACATGATTTTTTCATTGCATACTTTCCTGAATTGTAGAACCAAGTTGGTCCATTTATGGCTCAAAAAATCAAGCAAAAATTAAGCAGGTGCTGACATTCCGATTTTGCGTCTTCTTATTCGTCTGTTCAGAGAAAACAGCCGAAAACCGTCGAAAAACGGCTATTTTCGGAGCAAGCGACAAGTAACGCCATCTATCGGATTAAAATTTTTGGGAGTTTGCCATAGAATCACCTTAAATTTGATACGGGTACAGAGCACATCGTTATTTTTTCGAATTTCACGTAAGAATCAAGGTTCTATATTGTTTGTAGCAAAAACACGCAAACAGAATTGTCGACGAGAAATTAAATCTCTGATTGTCGGCTCTTTTAGACGAACCGAGACCATAGTGCGCTGGCGAGCTCGAAGCTCGGCATCGGAAAGCACACCGCTGAAACGCTAAGCAGTTGAGCGCCGAGTCACATTTCATTTCCTGCCAAACTCCCTCCCACTATAGAACTCCACTCCTGCATTTTTCCACCCCTCCCCCTTCCCAAATCCACTCCTCAGACACTCCACTCCGTCCCGAACCCATCTTCCGACGACATCCGAATTCATAACTTCATCATTTCCAGGTCACAACTCTCTGTTTATTTGAGACCCGTTCTTCTGTCGATCATTCCCTCGCCGATATTCGATCAAAATCGTGACTTCTCGGCGTAATCAACCTGTAACTACTCATACGACACATTAGAGTCCAACATTTCACGGTCTCTTTGTTTTTATGTTTCGTTTCCGTCCACAATCCGATCCTTATTTCCGCGGTCAGAGGTTAGCAGTGCTGCTGTTCGCGTAGATGTACAAAATGTCGCTGTGGTCGATAGCCCCGATTGTGGGGGCTGACCAGTTTATTTTATTGTAATATCTTTGTAGAACACTTAATTTCAATAAAGCGTTAACAAAAAATAAATAAATAAAAAAAAAAATGTATTTAATGGCATTTTTTAAGTTCGCAGATGATTCCACCGGTTGAAAAAATACTACGCAGCAGCAGTTCAGTTCATCTCATGACTGTAATGCACGAAAATACTCGCACCTGTAATATTTTCTCAACCAGTGCAATCACCGTTTCATTGAAAGATCTGCAAATTTTTAAAGTCATCGACGATTCCACCGGTTGAGGAAAGATGCGAGCATTTTCGTGTATTACAGAGATGTGTTATCTTTTCTCAACCGATGGAATCATCGGTGAATTGAAAAATGCCATTAAATGTACCCGGAAAGGCAGCTTTGGAGGTCAGCAGATAAATTTAAGAGTATGTTGGATGAGTGTTTTCATAGGTTGGCTGAAACGGCTGAACTGGTGAAAAAAGTTTGAAGTTGATATTTAGCAGTTTTGTGCCCTTAAAAATCACAGAAGTGGACACCTGCCCACACCACCTGTTTGTGCCGATTTCTTTCCATAGTCTCTTATCAAAATCTGTTCTCTTTACTATCTGCTTTTTAAATATTATAATTCATTATTTCCTGACAATAAACATGATGATTTGAATGAAATGCCAGTGCAAATATGTATGACGATAATTAGGACAACTGATGACAATAATTTGGACGAAGCCACTTATGGCATGGCGGTTGGGACATGGGCCATTTTTCCGAGTTTTTTTTAAATGTTTTTTTTTCCCCTGATTGATTACTCCAATTCGTATTTTTTAAGTAGTTCCAATTAAGTTATAAACATCCCCCAAGTTTGGTTTTTTTATCTGCAGCCGTTCAAAAATTATGAAGCCGTCCCGGGACTTTTGGACCACCCTGTATATTCAAGAGAAACACCATGCCCCGAAAACGAAAAAAATCGATTCGGTGACGATATCCAAACTTTCTTTGATTAGATCTACTGCGCATCGCTATACAGATTAAAGTCGACACACGATGATCGTTTTTGAATTCCGGGGCAATCAGTTTTCCTCCGAGGAAAGTTTCTCTTGGTAATAAAATTAATCTTGCGGAAGAAAGGCTGAGACGCTGCGACATTCCAAAACAGCGTATACAGAGAAGTTCTATCTGTTCAACGTAAATTCCAGGAATTTAAAAACACCGTTCTCGGATTCTCCCCCCCCCCCCTGAGAAACGCGAGCTCGCTTTTTTGGCGGTTCCACCAAGGATATTCATTGGTCGGAACTTACACCAAGAGAGGGTGGCTATCGTCTTAATTGAGGAGTTCTCTGGAAAAACCATGCATAAAACAGAGGGTATGCTCGTTCTCAAAAATTTACTTTTCAAAGTGTAATTGTACGTGTGAGAACGAGCATACCATCTGTTTTAAACGTGGTTTTTCCATACAACTCCTCAATTCCGAGTTGGAAACTTCTGCGTCGACGAAAGATTGTTCCTTCCTCGACAAAGTTGTGCTACCTTCGATGTAGTCATACGTAAAAACATTCTTAGGATTGATCAGCTAATAGTCACGTTGCTTTGCGCAAACGTTATCCAATCATCATTCTGGATTATTCAAGATAAAAGAGGACGTCAACATGTTGTTTCATAATAAACCGTTTCGATAGAAAGCGGGAAATTTAAAATGTCTACCGATTTAATAGTTTCTCTTAATGGATAGATATGGAATAGATATATTTCCAGGAACTTAAAAATTAAGGTTGGAAGATAGTGAAAATTAGGAGTAAACATTTTACATCCTCAATCTCAATTTCCTCGATTAACATCCATTACATTTGCATCAATTTAATATTTTGTTCATGTATTCCACCAGTTTCATGATCCAACATTTCGAAATTCCCCATTTACTTCCCATCTTCAACTCCACTATTTCCTCAAATAATGTCCATAATACAATTTATATTAATTTCGCAAAGAGTTCCTCAATTCTACCTATTTTTTCCAAGATGTCTAAAAATGAGAATTAAAAGCTTTTTGAGTGGTTTCTTAAGGAGACTTCCAAAATTGATATTCATTCATTCTTTATTTTTATTTTTTAATTGTAGATTTTTTTTTCCCTTTTACGATATTTTTGTTTTTCAGTTTTAAGAGAGAACTGAAGCTACCGTCGGAACACGCGGCTCGAAACACGAAAACTAAAATTTTGAACTTACGGGCAATTTTGAACGAAACATCAAAGTCCGTTGAAGCCTTACGTCAAATCTAACAAGTTTCTTCTGAGAGTAGATTCATGGGGGTGACCAAAAAGATATTTCGCGTATTCATAGCACTTTCACTGATGCGGAAGGTCAACGCATGATTGAAGTGGGAATTATATCACCCGATTGTAAGTACACTATACTGCCAACCATGTGATGTTTATTTCTTCCTTCACGTTAAACGGTTGATTAAAAAATGCAAAACAGCACCCAGGCTGTAAATGAAGGGCTCGACATCAGTTCCAGAGAAGATGAAAATACAATACGAGGTCTGTCCCAAAAGTTCCAGGACTTTTGTTGTATCTCGTAAAATAATCGTCAGAATGACGCGTTCTTGGGCTTATCTGATAGCTGATAAGCTGCCAAATCACCCTGTTTTCATAGAGTGTCGTTTTTTTGAACGGCATAGATTTTACATGGCCTCAAAGAGGGCAAAGTCAAAAGTGGTTTGCGATTTTTTATTTGTGGTTTTGGATTTTTCTTTTTTTTGTTTTATCAAATAAGCAGGGAAAAGACAATTGCTCATAAACAAATATGACATATCATATTTACTGGGCAAAAATAATGATTTACAAGTTATTTCACAAGCTTACCAAAACAATTATTTATCTCCTTCGAAATATTCTCCTTGTTTCACAACGCATTTGTTCAATCGGTGTTTCCATTGCCCGAAACAGTGTTGGAACTCTTCCGCTTTGATTTTGCGAAGTTCCACTAGAGAATTTTCTTTAATGTCTGCGATTATTTCGAATCTCCGACCTTTTAATGCGTATTTTATCTTAGGGAATAAGAAAAAGTCCGCTGGAGCGAGGTCCGGGGAGTAAGGAGGATGCGGAAGGACACTCATCGCGTTTCTGGCACAAATCGCAGATCGCACCTGAGACGATCTCAATCACTCGATCATACAATGCGCACTGATTGAGATAATCAAAATCGGTCAATGTAGGGTGATTTGGCAGCATATCAGCCATCAGATAAGCCCAAGAACGCGTCATTCTGACGATTAGTTTACGAGATACAACAAAAGTCCTGGAACTTTTGGGACAGACCTCGTACATTTGCCGGCACATCATCAATAATTGAATGCATCATAATACTTTCCTATTTGGCAACCATGATTAATATCCATTACATTTGTGTCAATTTAATAGTTTGTCACTGTATTCCACAAGTTACATGATCCAACATTTCACAAAGCCCCATTCACCTCCCATCTTCAATTACAATTTCCTCGGTTAACGTTCCATTTCATTTCTATCAATTTAACATATTTTGTCAATGAATGCCACAAAGGACGGTATCCAAAATGGTCGATTTTGGCCCAAAGAGAAAAATGCAAGATATTTTCAGGTGAAAGACGGTGATTTCAGGGTTCAGAATCTGGCCTACATTTTAAATTTGGCTCAAGGGAACGCGGGGGAGGGGGGGGTCAAAGTTGGGACCCCTAAGTGCCCATAACTTTTTAACGAATGAAGCTATTCAAATGAACTTTTTGTAAAAAGCTAGGTCTTGCAAAGAGCTTTTGATTGATGTATTGGAAAGTTGTCTGTATTTAATTTTTGATCGATTAATGAAGTTTTTTCGATTTTTTGAAAATCGATTTTTCTGTTTTTTAAAGTATCGATAGAAGCAATTAACCCCGCGTTCCCTTGGGCCAAATTTAAAAAAATAGGCAAGATTCTGAACCCTGAAATCACCCTCTATTACGCCTGGAAATATCTTGCATTTTTCTCTTTGGGCCAAAATCGACCATTTTGGATACCGTCCTTTCATGGTCCAATATTTTCAATCTTTCCCATTTTCCGCGTTCTCCCGAAAAGCTGCCTCCAGAACGCCCTCGCCTCGCCCTCTCTTCATCACCCATGTACAGGGTGTCCCAGGATTAGCACGCATAACTGAAGGAGGTGATTTTTGAAGGAAAAATAAGACTTTTTTACTCATAAACATGGGTCTGAAAATGGCCCCCTTCTGAGCCACCCAAAGTTTTAAAAAAAATGCCGGTTTTTTCGGAATAGTGACCACAGTTGGGAACCAAATGTCATGAAAATAAATTTTATGTTACGGATTAAAAATATGAAAAATAATTAATGACATAAGATGGCAAAATCTCTTCGAAAGGTTTTTGATCGCTTGCATTTGTTCAATACGACGCGTTTCAAGCGAGGTATAATTGCTACGCAACGTGGAAAAAGCAGCGTTTTTACTGTGGTGAGCGGCTCCAAGAAGCAGCGGTGTGACGGATTGCATACTTACTGCCGCTCATCATGGTAAAAGCGCTGACTTTTCCACGTTGCGCAGCAATTACCTGGCTTAAAACGCGTCGTATTGAAAAAATTGCAAAAGACCATAAATCTTTCAAAGAGTTCTTCCCATTAAATATTAGCAATTATTTTATGAAATTTTAATCCGTAACATAAAATTCGTTTTTCAGATGTTTACAATCAACCAGGCGCTCACAGCAAAAGTGTGACCTCATTTCTCGGACACCCTGTATAAACATTGGTTTTCGTCCTCGCCATATTGCAAGAACCACTCAATATTAAACGCTGGTACAAGAATAAAATCGTGATGCAACTATTCGTGCGTCTTGGAGCTGGTTTTGCATATGTCTCTTATTGAAGGCGCGTCTATGATGAAAGTAATCATTTCCAACTTGGATGTTTGAGTGGGTTTACGCATTTGAAACAATATAAGGTGGACTCCTTATGGTAATTTTCAATGCGCAAATCTTCATTTATTTTTTACTTATTTGTGTCCTTTTATATCAGAAATGCAAAACCATGGAAAAAAGACGGAATAATTCATAAGAGAACAACAACGCATGTTGAGATGTAAAATTAAAAAAAAAAAAAAAAAAAAAAAAAAAAAAAAAAAAAAAAAAAAAAAGAATTTGCAGATTAATCAGAGGAGAAAAGTCTCTTCAAAGATGCGCGATGTTCTGACGGAAAAAAGGGATCATTTAAAGATCTCAGTTCAAGTCAGAGAGAAATACAGACGGAGCACTACGCTAAAATACATCGGGTAGATTTGAGGCACGCTGAATTCTCGCGGATTTGATAAAACAACGGTCAATGGCCCGCTGATGTCGCGAGATGTTGAACGGTGACATTCAGAAAACAAAAGGGACTGGGAAGTGAAGAGGAGGGTGCTCACCATTCAACATCCGGCGACATCAGAAGAGTGTTCACTGTTGTTTTGTCCAATTCGCGAGAATTCAGCGTGCCTCTGCTGCAGCCAGTTAGTGCTCCGTCTCTATTTGCCTTTGGTTCAAATTCACGAACAAAAGTATTGGCTGTCCCAAGAATGATTGGACTTGACAAATGTGAGTTTGAATGAAAACATCAGCTTCTATGGCTCCTAACCAATCAGGTTGCCCTATCGGAAAGAAGCTGATGTTTCCATGAAAGCCAAATCCGATCTTTACTGGGACACGCCATAGAAAAAAAAGGAAAGAAGGACAAGATGAAAAAAAAAAAAAAAAAACAGAAAATTCACTCAGTCGGTTTTTACTTCAATTCCGTTGACTCTTGCACAATTATATTCTGTAAAAAAAAATTACTTCCAAGCAATTTTCCACAAATTTTCAAGAGAGATACATTTAACCGTGCCGCCCAAGCCTCGACAGTTAGACGGATCAAGTTCATATCCAAAATTGAAGCGTCTCTCAGTTTGTAAACAAGAGCAAAAACGCATCCAATGGACAAGGTACTTACATTTATCGGGTATGCTCGACTAGCTTCCCGCGTCATTTTCGGTGGCGCGCAGTTCAAAAAGCATTCCAAGATGGCCTACAAAAGAAGAAAACATTGTATACTCTTTCCAGAAAACGTTGGGCTTCCCTCTCCAGAAAAGCAGAAAATAGCCCGATGTTTTCTTGAAAAAGTATACATACAATGTTTTCTTCTTTTGTCGGCCATCTTGGAATGATTTTTGAACTGCGCGCCACTGAAAATGACGCGGGAATCGAGTCGAGCATACCTGTTAAATATAAGTACCTTGACCAATGGCACCGTCTGTAGAGCCTAAAACTCGTTAACCAATCAGAGGTCGACTGCCATCTTGTCTTAACTCTTTACAAACAAGGACGAATCGTGCGACGACAGTTTCTGATACGGGCAGCTGGGAGAGAGCCCCGTCATTTTTACAGTCTAATATATTCCAGACATCACTTTAATTTCAATCTCTGGCGGAACCGATTTCCAAAGGGACAGCGGAACGCTGCCGCGCTGAGCCACATCCGTTCCGCCTCCATGCACTGATCGAACTAACGCGAGGTCAAGCAAATTGTGCACGCGGCTCAACGAATCAGGGCTGCCGTTTTGCGTATAATCAATGCTATTTTTCAATTCACCGATGATCCCACCGGTTGAGAAAAGATTACACAGTTCAGTTCAGTGTATGACGCTAATAAACTAAAATACTCGCATATGTAATCTTTTCTCAACCGGTGGAGTCGTCAACGACTTTAAAAAACTTGCGGATATTTTATAATTAATCAACGGAGTTTTCACCGATTAAGGAAAGATTACAGATCAGAGTATTTTCGCGCATTACAGTCTTACACTGAACTAAACTGTGTAATCTTTTCTCAGCCGGTGGAATCATCGGTGAATAGAAAAAGATCATAGATTATACGCAAAACGGCAGCCCTGCAACGAATGGTCATCGGCCGGCGGTCGTCCGGAATTCCCGACGCACCCGGTCTGTGTCGGTCAATTCCCGCACCCCCGAATTGACCACGGCAATACGCGGCGAGCGTTCCAATGTTAAAGGCTACCGAAATAAATATCTAATCCCCCCCCCACCCATTCGGTCACAGGTCCAGTGGTCCGTCTGTCCGTCCGTCCCGCCAAACAAATGATTCGGATTTCTCAATTATGCAACAAAGGAATGACGCGCCGCGCATTCGCATCAATCATACTTCATAAGCAGCCGGCGCCCCCTGTTGGCCCTGTTCGTCGGTATACCCGCGTTAATTATATCGTTACAAGCTTAACCTTCGCTCCACCCCACCCCCCACCCCCCCTCCAAGAGCCATTCCCCATCCAACATCACTCTACTGCGTTTAAGCCTCCTTTGCTCGGTGTAACCATTTCCAGCGGTTGGTTCGTCAAGTTGCGTCCTGATTTATTGGAGTGTTTTATTCGCATCGAGGACAGCCAAAACAGAGCCCCCTCCTCATTTCAATCCGCTGGATTCAAGGTGCGGTGTTGCCCCGTTTCGAGCCCCAAAAAGAGGCTCTTCTTCCATGGCAAAGGGGGCACTTTTACTTGTTGATGGACCAAGAAGCAAAGAGAGTGATTCTGCTACTACTAACTGTAGGTACAGTCGGGGACAAAAATTTTGTCAGGTGACAATGCAGCTGTTGCACACTATTACACACTGGGGCTACAAGTAAATTATTCGTCGATTCAGATGTATACACCTTTGAGCTGATTCTGCTATTTTGGACGAGACGAGACGAGATAGCGGGAATGGACCAATCCCACTGGTTTAAACGGCGTCACGTGACAGCTCGATCTACTTTTAATTATCTGCTATGTGTGAATGAGACGCAGAGAGAATTTGAATCGTTTCGGTACAGGTGCTTTCAAAAGTACGTCGTGCTCGTGATTGTGTTAGTTTTCAGTTTTTCGAGTTGATTTGCTATCCGAAATGTGATCGAAATCTTTGAGGACATCAACTGTACATATTGTGAATAAGTGTCAAGTGTCAATATAGCTATTATACAAAGGTATAATATAGGTATTATAGGTGGAGGTAATAGGTATTCGGTGAGCGGTTAGTTCGTGCAGAGATCCGACTCATTGCTGATGAACCACTCACTGATGCGCTTTGATGCAGTTTGGAAGCAGGCACCGCTACTTCTCTAGCTCGATACTCAAAATGGTCCTACTCCAACATTGCATGGGAAATAGGGCTCAATTAAAGCTTGAATATCAGTTTTTATGTCTTCAAAATCCAAAACTACTGTCCTCAAAAAAAAGCGCTCCTCTCAAAACTCCGTCATCGCTAAACAGTCCGCTGAAAACTCCCTCATCTCTGGAAAGGGTCCTTTTCAAACTCCTCCTATCGAAACTCCAGGGAGGCCGCCGCACCATTCATATAGAACTGTGCAATGTCCAGTTGTGTACATCGAAGTTCAATGTCAATTTCCATAAAAAATCGACGTTTTAACGATCACAAAAAATCAATCAATGTGGTATAAGCAAGTTACAGTATTTTTTTAAAGATCTACTACAACTACATTGATCAATGATCGATCGTCTTAAAATCAAATTAATGTGGATCGAAAACTGGTGTCAGGTCCACTTCCCATGATCAGTTACCCAGGGTCCTTTGCGCCACTTGCCGTGCAACAAGGAGTGCGTTACGACGCAAAGCGCTTTCATCTAGCTTTCCGTGTTCTTCATGCTTGTTCGATGGATACACGCTGCGCAGTGGACGATACGGGGGAGGGAGAGGAGGCCGGTTGTTGGGACCTAGGCTGTCTAGAAGTAGACCAGAAGTGGCTTTCGGACCCCTCCGCTCCTCTCACTAAAACCTGTAACCCCCCTTCTACTTGTTAGTATTTTGACGCTTTGATGTGGAAACATTCGGTCATAACTTCGTCTCGTTACTCTGCTGTCGTATCGGTAGCGCTGCGTTGTCGGTTTTCAAAGTCAATAGACCGTTTTAGCACAGCGATCTATGCAGTGGCGTAGCGTGCTATAAGACAACGCTATACTCTGTCCATTTAAACCCATGTAAAAGATCGAATGCGAAGGTATTCACCAAACACCCGATACTTCGACCTTTTTTAATGGGTTCAAATGGACGAGCTGCAACGTTGCCAAATTGCACGCTACGCCACTGGATCTATCGTATCGATTGCCGTCCGAGGACCGCTGGTTCAAAACAAGCTCAAGTTTAGACTCACACGGAGGCTCCAGTGGCGGCTCGTGAAATTAGGCAACAGTGTCCTCCTCTCATTTAATCAATGTAAAAGAATCGATTCTCTCGGAGGCTGTCAGCCTCCGAGAGAATCGATTCTTCTGCGTAAGTTTAAATGGAAAAATTGCATGGTTGCCAAATCGCACGAGCCGCCACTGGGAGGCTCTCAGACAGTGTTGCCAGATGGAGGGTAAAAAGCCGTATCGTCCCCATTTAAATTAATGTAAAACGTACGGCTTTTTCACCCCAATCTGGCAACGCTGCTCCCAGAGGCAAATGCAAATGGCGGAGGATTGGTTTACTTTTCGCGCATTCACTTATATAACAGATTTACAGTACCAAACCACGGTAATCATTGTTGATGTTTCCTCTGCTGAACCCTCTAAGGGCCAGGTTATTTCAAAAAGACGCCACTCTTTCGTGTATAATGGGACGGTAGTTAACTGTTCGTACTCGGGGGAGTTGGAATTGCCTATACGACTAATTGAAGGCGATGTTAGTTCAAAATAACGCCACTCTTCCGTTTATGGAGAAAAGGTAGGTAACTCTGTTCGTACTCGGGGGAGTTGGAATTGCCTATATGACGAATTGAAGGCGCCCGCCCAAAACCTTGTCTTGTAAGTGGTTTCGTCGCTAATCGCGTTTATTCGGAATGAGGACTGTAACAATGTGAAGGAGACTAAGAGGAGATAAACAAGTAAACTCCGGCTTGGCCCATAAAGGGTTAAATAGTTCTGAAGAATATTATCTCTTTCAATGACGACCGTTTTTGCGTCAAGAATCGGAACTTAACAAATCAGAAACAGCTGAATAGCGCGGAAATAGCGCAGAGGCAAATGGCCAACCACCAGTAGCGCATCGAGAGTTTCTTTATCTCTCTCTTTTCTCCTTTAAGAAACGTATGTTAGACAAGGATGGACAAGAGGATGAAAGCCCCTCTTTCTGTCATTTCCCTACTTAAACATTCAAATGGGAATTGAGAGAGATGGAAGAGATCCTGGTTGCGCCAGTGCCAACCGCCATTTGCAATTTCCCTCTCGAAAGCTCCATTAATCCGCTTCTTTTTCTTCATTAAGAAGATGACGAGGCGAAACTCTCCAAGTATACATACAGGGTGTTGAAAAACTGTTCCCGAATATTTCAGGGGCGGATTCTACAGGTCAAAATAAGACCTTTTTTTCCTATAAACATGTGTCCGAAAATGCCCCCCTTTTGAGCTACAGCCCCTCAAAGTTTTAAAAAATTTACGGTTTTTTTGGAATAGCGACCACTATTATGAACCAAACGTCTTAAAACTTGGTGTCCTAAAATAATTTTACGTGTAGAATCCATTACTGACCTCGAAAAATTCAGAAATTGATTCTAATTTTACTTTTCACGCAATATCGTACCTTTAACGGCACGAATTTTATGTTACGGATTAAAAATTTGAAGAATAATTACCGAAATCAGATGCGAAAAACCCTTAGAAAGATTTTTGGTACTCTTTGTTTCTTTCGATACGACGCGTTTTAAGCGAGATAATCGCCGCACAGTGTGGAAAAGTCAGCGATTTTACCTTGAAAAACGGCAGTGAGTATGCAACCCGCCTCTCCGCTGCTTCTACGGGCCGGCCGCTATGGTAAAAACGCTGACTTTTCCACATTGTGCAGCGATTATCTCGCTTAAAATGCGTCGTATCGAAAGAAACAAAGAGTACCAAAAATCTTTCTAAGGGTTTTTCGCATCTGATTTCGGTAATTATTCTTCAAATTTTTAATCCGTAACATAAAATTCGTGCCGTTAAAGGTACGATATTGCGTGAAAAGTAAAATTAGAATCAATTTCTGAATTTTTCGAGGTCAGTAATGGATTCTACACGTAAAATTATTTTAGGACACCAAGTTTTAAGACGTTTGGTTCATAATAGTGGTCGCTATTCCAAAAAACCGTAAATTTTTTAAAACTTTGGGGGGCTGTAGCTCAAAAGGGGGGCATTTTCGGACACATGTTTATAGGAAAAAAAGGTCTTATTATGACTTGTAAAATCCGCCCCTGAAATATTCCGGAACAGTTTTTCAACACCCTGTATAGTGTATAGGGATACTCTAGAATCATCCTCAGTCCGATATACAGCTGACAACACCGTTAGAGCATCGTGTCGTGTCGGACTTCAGCCGCTTTTCCGAGAATTAACGCGTCATCGTCATCGTTCCGGGTATGGTGTATTGCGGTGCGACTAAGGGAGTCAGGATGACAGTCAGCGCAGTCTGGTGTCGCGACATCGTAGCTTTCTCCTACTACGGCAGCGCGGAGTGGCCCGCGCGCTTTACTTCTCGAGGATTAAACTCGATAATTAATTAAACTCCGGATCGCCCCGTGCCCCCGTGAAGTGCATAGCCTTTGTTTCCGTTTCCGGCTCCGTTCACGCTACTTCGGTTCCCTGTTGCGACTTTCGTCCCCCCTCCCCCTCGTAACTCTGGATTTCTTCGATTCGCGTTTTTTTTCCCCCTCCACTTCCCCTCCTTTTGATTCTTACCTTGATTATGATTGCGAGAAACGCAAATGGGTCTGTTGCACATTTCGGCTAGATCGTTTTAAAGAATCCATGGGTGAAAAGCCGTAAAAATAAAAATTGCAGCATCAGAAAGCACTAAAACTCAATAATAGACTCGCAAATTGTGAAAAAACACGAAACACTACATATTAATTCACCCCTGTGAAAATTTAACGAATCTGAATCGTGCAACCTTTGCAGGCTTATAATAAATCATGAGCTTGAAGGAAATTTGCAAGTAAAGCTCGGTAAAAAGCTTGTTTCCCCAAGAACCGCCGGAGGCTCTTTTTTGTCCTCCTGTAGGAGTTGGCAAAAGTAGAACCAGTGCAAGAGGAAGGCTTCATTACCAGTATGAAAGGTTAAAGAAGAAATTAAAAAAAAAAAAAATAATAATAATCTGCTATTACCTCCTCCTGAAAAGGCTGGTAGCTCAGATCCTCCTCCTCCTCAAGGTTACTTTCCTCTCTCGTGATTCTCATGTCGCAGGTTTCTCTCTTTCCACCTTTCTTCTCTCTCTCCCTCCCTCTCCCCCCTCTCTCTCTTCCCACATAGTGCACGAAATTTTGTGGGGTAAGCGCGGCACGTATCAAATAATCATGGTCGACGGTCTTCACTGCTAACTTTATGAACAAATAAACAGTGAACACTGACGGCGTCTGTTCGAATTCTTACGTCTTAGTACCGTCAATTCCTCACAATAGGTTGTGAAAGGTACGAAAACCGACATTTGTGTCGAAAACTTAACAAAATGAAACAATAACACACAGAAGTTCTGAGTATGATTGAAGTTGGAATGATTTGTATACTTTCGTATACACTTTTATAAAAAAATAATTACCACTAACCTTGCGACTTGTCACATCTGAAGAGACTAGGTGCAAATCTTTTCATGTTTAAGGATCAGGTGAAAACTTACTCGAATACAACAAGGACCAAACAACAACAGCGTATGACATTTTTTACGCTTTAATAATACAGTACGAAAAAAGGGGAATTTTATCTCAAAATTATCTGCACTGAAATATCGGACGGCGAGTTCAACAGCGCTTATCTGTAACAATGTCAAGGATTCCAGTGAGATAAGCGGAAAGTAGAAGGGCTCTTGCAAACGTTTGCTATACGTAAATGGAGAGTTGAATCTGATGTAACCACCATCGAAAATCACGATAAAAAAGTCTTTAATGGAGGTGCTGCAAATTTTTGCTACAGGCTTATTAATAGTTGATAATGGGGTAAAACCCTGTAAAAATAACTATTTGCGCACTAAAAAATCACGAAATCCACTCCTACACTCACAAAATGCTTTCAAACGCGAGACCGTAATGGCGGTCGATGTCACTGCTTACATTCGGTTTCCCTATCTTCAATCAAACAACACTACACAAGTTTTAAAGGAAGAATTCAAAACGACATTATGTGTCCGCGACACTCACCATCCATCAGTGTTACTTTTACTATTTTTTAGTGTTCTAGAATAATTCTCCGCCAACAATTTCACTTCATCATCACTTACTTACTTACGTATTTTGAGACGCTGATTTCAAAAATGCTATCTAGTTTTATTCAATTGGAATAAGTACGTAAATTCGAAATTACGTCTTCTTGGCAAACAATTTACAATTCTGGAAAAAGTATGAGTTTTGAGTAAAATCTTAGGCCAAATTTGGAATCAGCGGGTCAAATACATGGATAGATACACGAGAGGGGTGAGAAAGAGGTATCTTATGATGAGGAAACCTGGTTATACGTTCTTAGCCGGACAAACTAAGTAGTTAAGGCGTAAAAATCGTTTTGTTCTCGCAACACCACATAAGAAGAAGCACACAATTGCCATAAAATTTGGGCGGGAACGTAGGGCTCTATAAACGTCCCCTCTGCTCTTCCGGTGCACCGACAATGTCATTTTCAAGGGGAAAATAGACTTACAAGCAGACTTGTCTTTCTGATGGGCTTTTAACCGCTGACAAGGCGCAGGGCTCTCAAAAAGTCCCCTCTGCTCTTCCGGGGCACCGACAATGTTAATTTCAATGGGAAAACAAACTTGCGAGCAGACCAGTCTTTCTGATGGGATTTTAACCGCCGACAATGCGCAGGGCTCTCAAAACGTCCCCTCTTCTCTTTCAGGGCACCGCTAATGTAATGTTGGATGGGAGAACAGACTTACGTGCAGACATGTCATTTTAGAGGGCGTTTGAACGCTGTCAAGGCGCAGGGCTCTCAAAATGTCCCCTCTGCTCTTCCGGGGCACCAACAATGTTATTTTCAATGGGAAAACAGACTTACGAGCAGACGTGTCATTTTGGAGGGCCTTTGAACGCTGTCAAGGCGCAGGGCTCTCAAAAAGTCCCCTCTGCTCTTCCGGGGCACCAACAATGTTATTTTCAATGGGAAAACAGACTTACGAGCAGACCTGTCATTCTGATGGGCTCTCACCCGCTGACACGGCGCAGGGCTCTCAAAATGTCCCCTCTGCTCTTCCGGGGCACCGACAATGTTATTTTCAATGGGAAAATAGACCTACGAGCAGGCCTGTCTTTCTGATGGGCTTTTAATCGCTGACAATGCGCAGGGCTCTCAAAACGTCCTCTCTGCTCTTTCAGGGCACCGCTAATGTAATTTTGGATGGGAAAACAGACTTACGAGCAGACCTGTCTTTCTGATGGGCTTTTAACCGCTGACACGGTGCAGGGCTCTCAAAATGTCCCCTCTGCTCTTCCGGGGCACCGACAATGTTATTTTGGATGGGAGAAAAGACTTACGAGCAGACCTGTCGTTTTGGAGGGCGTTTGAATGCTGTCAAGGTGCAGGGCTCTCAAAAAGTCCCCTCTGCTCTTCCGGGGCACCAACAATGTTATTTTCAATGGGAAAACAGACTTACGAGCAGACCTGTCATTCTGATGGGCTTTTACCCGCTGACACGATGCAGGGCTCTCAAAATATCCCCTCTGCTCTTTCAGGGCACCGCTAATGTAATGTTGGATGGGAGAACAGACTTACGAGCAGACCTGTCTTTCTTATGGGCTTTTAACCGCTGACAAGGCGGAGGGCTCTCAAAACGTCCCCTATGTTCTTCCGTGGCACCGACAATGTTATTTTGAATGGGAAAATAGACCTACGAGCAGACCTGTTTTTCTGATGGTCTCTTAATCGCTGACAATGCGCAGGGCTCTCAAAATGTCCCCTCTGCTCTTCCGGGGCACTGACAATGTTAATTTCAATGGGAAAATAGACCTGCGAGCAGACCTGTCTTTCTGATGGGCTTTTAATCGCTAACAATGCGCAGGGCTCTCAAAACGTCCTCTCTGCTCTTCCGGGGCACCGACAATGTTATTTTCAATGGGAAAACAGACTTACGAGCAGACCTGTCATTTTGGAGGGCGTTTGAACGCCGTCAAGGCTCAGGGCTCTCAAAAAGTCCCCTCTGCTCTTCCGGGGCACCAACAATGTTATTTTCAATGGGAAAACAGACTTACGAGCAGACCTGTCATTCTGATGGGCTTTTACCCGCTGACACGATGCAGGGCTCTCAAAATATCCCCTCTGCTCTTTCAGGGCACCGCTAATGTAATTTTGGATGGGAGAAAAGACTTACGAGCAGACCTGTCATTTTGGAGGGCGTTTGAATGCTATGTCAAGGCGCAGGGCTCTCAAAAAGTCCCCTCTGCTCTTCCGGGCACTAACAATGTTATTTTCAATGGGAAAACAGACTTACGAGCAGACCTGTCATTTTGGAGGGCGTTTGAACGCTGTCAAGGCTCAGGGCTCTCAAAAAGTCCCCTCTGCTCTTCCGGGGCACCAACAATGTTATTTTCAATGGGAAAACAGACTTACGAGCAGACCTGTCATTCTGATGGGCTCTCACCCGCTGACACGGCGCAGGGCTTTTAAAATGTCCCCTCTGCTCTTCCGGGGCACCGACAATGTTATTTTCAATGGGAAAATAGACCTACGAGCAGGCCTGTCTTTCTGATGGGCTTTTAATCGCTGACAATGCGCAGGGCTCTCAAAACGTCCTCTCTGCTCTTTCAGGGCACCGCTAATGTAATTTTGGATGGGAAAACAGACTTACGAGCAGACCTGTCTTTCTGATGGGCTTTTAACCGCTGACACGGTGCAGGGCTCTCAAAATGTCCCCTCTGCTCTTCCGGGGCACCGACAATGTTATTTTGGATGGGAGAAAAGACTTACGAGCAGACCTGTCGTTTTGGAGGGCGTTTGAATGCTGTCAAGGTGCAGGGCTCTCAAAAAGTCCCCTCTGCTCTTCCGGGGCACCAACAATGTTATTTTCAATGGGAAAACAGACTTACGAGCAGACCTGTCATTCTGATGGGCTTTTACCCGCTGACACGATGCAGGGCTCTCAAAATATCCCCTCTGCTCTTTCAGGGCACCGCTAATGTAATGTTGGATGGGAGAACAGACTTACGAGCAGACCTGTCTTTCTTATGGGCTTTTAACCGCTGACAAGGCGGAGGGCTCTCAAAACGTCCCCTATGTTCTTCCGTGGCACCGACAATGTTATTTTGAATGGGAAAATAGACCTACGAGCAGACCTGTTTTTCTGATGGTCTCTTAATCGCTGACAATGCGCAGGGCTCTCAAAATGTCCCCTCTGCTCTTCCGGGGCACTGACAATGTTAATTTCAATGGGAAAATAGACCTGCGAGCAGACCTGTCTTTCTGATGGGCTTTTAATCGCTAACAATGCGCAGGGCTCTCAAAACGTCCTCTCTGCTCTTCCGGGGCACCGACAATGTTATTTTCAATGGGAAAACAGACTTACGAGCAGACCTGTCATTTTGGAGGGCGTTTGAACGCCGTCAAGGCTCAGGGCTCTCAAAAAGTCCCCTCTGCTCTTCCGGGGCACCAACAATGTTATTTTCAATGGGAAAACAGACTTACGAGCAGACCTGTCATTCTGATGGGCTTTTACCCGCTGACACGATGCAGGGCTCTCAAAATATCCCCTCTGCTCTTTCAGGGCACCGCTAATGTAATTTTGGATGGGAGAAAAGACTTACGAGCAGACCTGTCATTTTGGAGGGCGTTTGAATGCTATGTCAAGGCGCAGGGCTCTCAAAAAGTCCCCTCTGCTCTTCCGGGCACTAACAATGTTATTTTCAATGGGAAAACAGACTTACGAGCAGACCTGTCATTTTGGAGGGCGTTTGAACGCTGTCAAGGCTCAGGGCTCTCAAAAAGTCCCCTCTGCTCTTCCGGGGCACCAACAATGTTATTTTCAATGGGAAAATAGACCTACGAGCAGACCTGTCTTTCTGATGGGCTTTTAATCGCTAACAATGCGCAGGGCTCTTAAAACGTCCTCTCTGCTCTTCCGGGGCACCGACAATGTTATTTTCAATGGGAAAACAGACTTACGAGCAGACCTGTCATTTTGGAGGGCGTTTGAACGCTGTCAAGGCTCAGGGCTCTCAAAAAGTCCCCTCTGCTCTTCCGGGGCACCAACAATGTTATTTTCAATGGGAAAACAGACTTACGAGCAGACCTGTCATTCTGATGGGCTTTTACCCGCTGACACGATGCAGGGCTCTCAAAATATCCCCTCTGCTCTTTCAGGGCACCGCTAATGTAATTTTGGATGGGAGAAAAGACTTACGAGCAGACCTGTCATTTTGGAGGGCGTTTGAATGCTGTCAAGGCGCAGGGCTCTCAAAAAGTCCCCTCTGCTCTTCCGGGCACTAACAATGTTATTTTCAATGGGAAAACAGACTTACGAGCAGACCTGTCTTTCTAATGGGCTTTTAACCGCTGACAAGGCGGAGGGCTCTCAAAACGTCCCCCATGTTCTTCCGTGGCACCGACAATGTTATTTTAAATGGGAAAATAGACCTACGAGCAGACCTGTCTTTCGGATGGGCTTTGAATCGCTGACAAGGCGCAGCAACGGTTGCCATTTCAGTCTCGCGTTTGAACTCATTGTTTTTTTTTCTTTTTATAAGATCTGAACGTTGGAGCTACGCGAAATCATGGGAGATTCCTGTGTCTCGTATTAGAAAAGAATCTCCCAAGACATTTGCGTAGCTTCATTGGTAAGCCCGATTCTGAGAGCAAATTTTGTGATTTTATAGTGTACTCATCGCCACTTTTAAAGACTTTCATGCAAGAATCAACTCATCAATCACCTGTAGCAAAGGTTTGCAATAGCCCCATTCAAGGAAACTGTAATATCGACGATTTCAAATTGACTTCTTTTTTTTTTTTTTTCCTGTGGCTCGGAAATCACTGATGGTGTGACTTGAGAAAATGTGGGACAATATAGGAAAGGCGGACGAAAGCGGACAAGAGCGAGAAAAGTTTTGGGGGTATAAAATGAGATATTAGAAGAAACTAAACTTGGTTTCGAATCCAAGGCACGATACCTGACGAGAATATTCAAGCGTACAATTAAAGGGACGGTGGCAGTTCATTTATTTGCATCATTCAAATGCGTGATAAAACATCGCGAGAGAACCAGTTGAATCGTTCAAATGTGAATACAATCGAACTTGAGTCGAATCGTTCAGAAAATAAATCGTTCAAGTTTGACATGCCAATGGGAAACGAAGGGTTAGTCGGAAAAATCGAAATTTATATGTACTATCTCGGAGTAATTGAAGATAGGCGCAAAAGCGACTAATTAGTCGTATTTTGCTTTGTCATTGCGATGGCGATTTTGATTATTTTTTTACGTAAATATGTTTTGTCGCATTTTAATTCTGATTGCACTTTCAAAATGTGCTCATTTTGATTGAATGGGTCTGTTGCAAACTTTTGCTACAACGATTAAGAGTGTCTTAGCTAATGTAAAATCGCCTGAAAAGTCCATTGGTGGCATCAAAAAGTCATAATATGCAATAATAAACTCACAAGAGGTGTTTAATGAAATCCAAGATGGCAGAGAAATATCGAGCAATTTGTATGTATGCACCACGAACATCCAAGGCTAGCCAACCTCACAATATCGATCACAACCAATCACAACGTAAACAAACACATAACCTCTGCCTCCAGTGAGGTTGTCAAAGTTGGCCATCCTTGGATGTCCGTGGTGCATACACACAAATTTCTCAATATTTCTCCGCCATCTTGGATTTCATTAAACGCCTCTTGTGAGTTTATTATTGCATTTTATGACTTTCTGATGCCACCAATGGACTTTTTAAGCGATTTTACATTCGATTTAACACTCTTAATCGTTGTAGCAAAAGTTTGCAACAGACCCATTCATGGACAACTTTAAGCTTTTTAGTAATTTTAATGGCAATTTCCGAAGTTCTTCGATGGCGAATTTCGACGTTTGATGGCCATTGCCGTTGATCATCGCATGAGACGGTCAACCGCGATGGCCATCAAACGCCGAAATTTGCCTTCGAAGAAATTCGGAAATTGCCATTAAAATTACTAAAAAGCTCATAGTCGTCCATAAACACAATCAAAATGAGCACTTTTTGAGAGTGCCATGCAATCAGAATTAAAATGCGACAAAACATATTTACGTAAAAAAATTATCAAAATCGCCATCGCAATGACAAAGCAAAATACGACTAATATAGTCCCGAAAGAATAAGCCCCTCCCCCCCTCCCATCCTGAAGCCACCAACCACCGTAAATCAGGCCTGTGCAATGTCCACTTTTGTAAATCGAAGTTCAATGCTCAAAAAACCATCGACATTTTATCGATGCATCGAAAAAAAATTTTACACGTCAAAAATGAGAAATCACTGAAAATCATGATACTCTTTTATGCGTTTGACATGGTTTAAGCGGAAAAAACGACGACTAGATCTGCTTCTAGTCGAAATATCGATAAATAACGAGTTTCGATGCAGAATGACATCAACATTTGACTCGAACCGTTTCGATGGCAGGAAAACATCGAAACTTCGATGGATGCATCGGAGATAGCACAGGCCTACCCTAGATCCACCTGCCGGAGCATAATGGTTTCAACCTCATCAAGAATGAAGCGAAATGTCAAACGCATTGCAGAAAAAAGGCAAAATCCAAGAACGCCAGCACTTGCGTGATATTTGGAAAGCCTTTTGAGCCCAAAATGACCAAAATTACCTGCGAATTAAAGCCACCATTGATGAAATTAATTCCGCAATAAGCTCCGTGAGTGCGAGTGAGTGCAAATGATAAAATGTCTGACGGTCTCACTCGCTCTCATTAAGGCAATGGGAATTAACGTGTTTCATTATTTCCCGCTTTACTTTTTAGAATTTGAACTTGAAACTTTCAGGATATTTTTCTGAGGTATACTTGCAGATGCTGACGTTCATTAAGTAATTTGGTTTTTGAGTGAATTCATGCGTAAATATGGCCAAAAACTGTTAAATTTTTGATCAGCGCGACGTGGTGTCCAGAGATAGAACTAGTCGAGCCTGGAATCAACTTATGAAACCCCACTTTCCCTAATCGAAAGTTCACACAAGAATACTTTAAAGTTGGTATACTTGAGTACGAGAATATCCTGTTTTAATCGCACTTTCCCGAAAATATTCCTTAATTCACAAAAATAGAGGAAGATGAAGATTGGTCGAAACTGTTAACTTTTTAATAAGCGCGACGTTGTGTCCACAGTTCGAACTAGTTGAGCCAAAAAGGTTTGAAGCCAAATTTTTGCCACAGTAGTTTGTTTGAAAACCGACCAAGGGTTCAAGTACTCGAGAAAAAAATTCTAATAGTCCATAAGAGAAAACTTTGGTAAAAAATCTGTCTTGCCTCGCCTGAAATCCTTGCAAAATAACTATGAAAATATCTACCTAAAAACTACCTCCTCCCCATCAAACGATGAGATGGGAAATTTTAGGGGGGCAACTTCCACTCCCTACGAAACAAATTCCTTGCAGCAAAACTGCTGGCACCGGTTTCATATAATATTCGAAGGCGATTGAATTCAGCGGTGAACCGTTTAGTCTGGCAACGTTCGAATTGTTCCATTTAAACCCATGACAAATGTCGAACTACATAACGATCGGTAGTTACTATGGAATCCGACTTAAGTTTAGGATCAAATGTGTAAAACGCTGCGGTGTTCAGTAGCACGTTTTCCCGCAGATTGAATTAAGTCGCCAATTACTTCGTCATCTGGGACAACGATGTTTATTCTTTTTTTTTAAAAAATAACGACAACACCAATGGGTCTGTTGCAAACTTTTGCTACGACGATGAAGAGTGTTTAATCTAATGTAAAATCGCCTAAAAAGTTCATTTGTGGCATCAGAAAGTCATAAAATGCAATAATAAACTCACAAGAGGCGTTTAATGAAATCCGAGATGGCGGACAAATATCGAGCAATCTGTGCGCATGCACCGTGAACATCCAAGGATAGCCTACCTCACCATATCGATCACAACCAATCACAACTTAAACAAACACATAACATCTACCTCCAGTGAGGTTGTCAAAGTTGGCCATCCTTGGATGTTCACGGGGTGCTTGCATAGATTGCTCGATATTTATCCGCCATCTTGGATTTCATTAAACACTTCTGGTGAGTTTATTATTGCATTTTATGACTTTCTGATGCCACCAATGTACTTTTCAGGCGATTTTACATTAGATTATACACTGTTAATCGTCGTAGCAAAAGTTTGCAACAGACCCATTGTGTATCTGATCCTGCAGGCTGATTCTGCTCGTTTGGACGAGACGAGACGAGAGAGCAAGAATCGACCGATCCCATTGGTTTAAATGGCGTCACGTGACAGATTTGAAGTCAGTCAAGCGGGTAATGAGCGGGTTGAGAGTCATTCTTTTCAAATTCATGACTCTTAACCCGTTCATTACCCGCTTGAATGACTTCAAATCTGTCACGTGCCGCCATTTAAACCAATGGGATTGGTCGATTCTTGCTATCTCGTCTCGTCTCGTCCAAACGAGCGGAGTCAGCCTGCTGATGGTGCGTTTAAAATCAGACTTATCTGATGGTTTCCATAAGTTCCAACACTCTGTAAGTCTAATAAAATGCAGATTTTACAATGTCATCCGTATCATTGAGAATCGATTTTGGGCGTCTAAACTTCGAAATCGGATGCCCAAAAGTGACATCCGCTGACATCGGTAAAATAGTTAAATCAAGTCTGCATTCTATTGACCTTACCGACCGCCGAAACTTGTGACGATTCGCAGAAAAATCTGATTTCAAACGTACAATCCTTTTTCTTTGAAATAACCACCAGACTGCGATGGTATTTCTGATTGTACTTACGTTTGTAATTAGATTTATCTGATAGCTAACAAATGATTCATGACGTCAATAAAATTGTATCGTGAAGCCTGCATTTTATTGGTCTTACAGACCACCAAAACTTGTAAAAATCATCAGAAAAATCTAATTATTTCAAACGTACAATCAGAATTTCAATCCGTCTGGTCGTTATTTCAAAGAAAAAGGATTGTGCGTTTGAAATCAGATTTATCTGATAATTTTTACAAGTTTCGGCGGTCTGTAAGTCCAATAAAAAGCAGATTTTACAATTTCATCATTGTCATTGAACGTCACTTTTGGGCATCTCATTTCGAAGCTCGGGCGCCCAAAGTCGACATCCAATGCCATCGGTGAAGTTGTAGAATCTGAATTTTATAGGACTTACAGCTCATCGAAACTTGTACAAACCATCAAACGAGTCTGATTTTAAACGCACAATCAGATAAATAATCGCTCTTGTCGTTATTTTACAGAGAAAAAGAATAGACATGGGCTTCTCAGATGACGAAATAAAAGACTATTTATTTCTTCACTGAGCGAGATCCCGAAAAATGAACGATCCCGGAAAAGGAACCGACTCGTCAGATCCGAATCCGGACGAAGATCATGCCAGTGAAAATCTGAAGACAAGAAAGAAAAAAAAAAAAGACGGTCGAATAGACGAAGTGTGTAGATGGGTGGAGGGAGGGAGTGAAGAGGGGGGGGGGTTAGAAAGCTGGGACAAATCGGAACGACAAACGGAGTTGGAGTTATTTCTCCCTTAAGACTTGACATGTTATGAGCTGAGTTCGCTGGGGAAATACTTGCTCCACTCTTTTACTGGCTTTGCAAGAAAAAAAGTCAGCGTAGACCCGCGCTCGATATTCTGATGCTACGGTGAGATTTACCGGATTAGAAATAAAGAGGGAGTGAAAAAAAAAAAAACAAAAAAAAACAAAATATACAAAACCGGGAGGGGGGGGAGATCCAACGACGCACAAAAAATAATAACGCAAAGAACTGAGTGCATTGGAGGAGGCTCGATTTACAGCTGAAAAAGCGAAGACTTCAATGTCGCTGTCTCAGCGCCCTGCATTGGCGGATCCAGGAATCTGCCCTTCTCTCTTTCTTCCCATTAGAATTCATGTGTTAGAAAAGGACAGATTAGGGGCAGTCACGTGATTTTCGCCCCCTCTTCTATCCTTTTCTAACCCATGCATTCAAATGGTCAGAGAGAGATAGAAAGACAATGGGGCTCTTGCAAACTTTTGCGGTAAGGAGATGAATAGCCCTATCAGATGTAAAAACCAGCCAACGTCACGAAAATCACACTGAAAAAATCAAAAATTCAGTAATAAACTCACAAAACTGCTCCACAGACAAGATCGTAATACGGCGTTACAACGCAGGTAGGTATCACGGGAGATTCCTGTCTGATTTGTCATCACTATCTCTAAGAGAACAAAGAGATGTGTCTCAAATTAGACAGGAAGCTCCCTCGATACCTCCGTTGAAGCGCCATTATGCCCGATTTTGAGAGTAATTTTCGTGATTTTTCAGTGTACACATCGTCATTTTTACAGGTTTTCATGCAAGAATCAACTCTTCAATCCCCTGTTGCAAAAGTTTGCGAGAGCCCCATTTCCTGAATCTGCTACACACGGAAAAAAAAGATTAGTAAAAATAACCATACGGATACTTGATTTTGACACCTGCTAGATATTATGGTAAACTTGACCAGAAGTATGGTACGTTTACCGATACTTTGAGTAAATTCGACTTGCAATCAGGTAACATCACCTAGTACCTAGTCAAAACATAGTATACTTCTGGTTAACATTACCATAACATCTAGCAGGTGCCAAAATCAGGTATCCGTATGGTTATTTTCACCGTAGTTTTTTTCCGTGCAGTGCAAGCGCCGTATTATACTTCTCGCACTGAAAAAAAAAAAAAAATTCCAAATTCTAGTAATATTACCAGAAGCACAACGATATGTGAACCACAGAAAGTGTAGCACTTGCACCAAAAAATTCTGCTGTTAATTACAGAATATGGTTAGAGAACTAGAATTTACAAAAAAGTTTCAAGAACTACGTTACAAATACTCGAATTCTGGTAATTAATTATCCCTTACATATATTAACACATCGGCATGCTTCTGAGGGTTGATTCTGCTCATTTCACGCGACGAGACGACTCCGAGTCGCCTCGTCCTATCGGTTCGTGCGAGATCGAGTCGTTTATCTCGTGTCGTTTCGTACGAGATAGGTAGGGAGAATCAGCCTATCGGTAATCTCTTTTTTTTCAGTGCGGAGAATAGAAACAAATAAACGCATAAAGGCAAATAACTATCCAATCACTTTGTCTAATGACCTGGACCTGGAGGCTGATTATGAACGATTGTATCGATCCACTCGAGTCGATGGTCGAGTGCGTGTTATCTTATGAATGGTGCCATTCCGAAAGGTTTCATTTCGATAGAAACATTCCCATCTCTACAGAAATCCTCAAATGACTCCTACCCTATCGGAGAATATCCGTAATCCGTAGAGATGGGAGTGTTTCTATCGGAATGAAACCTTTCGAAATGGCACCACTCATCAGATAACACGCAATCGATCATCGACTCGATAGCATTACGAAACGTCAAAACTATCGTTCATAATCAGCCTGCTGGGATCAAACATTGTTTACAGCGTGGACGGCCATCGACGCATGTTCAAACGCGAAACTCATGAACAAATGATATGTGGTTTAAATGGTGACGACATACGGTAAACAAGTTCATTGAACGTTCCTTTCGAGGGGGGGGGGGGAGGTAAGAAAACAGGAGAACAGAGACAGGATACGAGGAGATTATTGTTGCGTCGAGGGGAAGAAATCTAAATGTCAAGAAAACCCATGAATGTTTTTAACCGGAAATGACGTTTATAAATTTCATACAAGAATCAATGTATTTCCATCCACCGAAATAAATGTAAAACGCGCTTCTGTAGATCTCCAATTAATTTATGCGTTAACCCTTTAAGGACCAGGTTAATTCAAAAGAACGTCACTCCTCCTTTTATGTAAGGTAGGTAAATAACTGTTCGTACTTGGGGGAGTTGGAATTGCCTATACGACGCATTGAAGACGCCCGAAGAAACCTATCCCTTAATTGTTTTCATTGATACTTGCTTTTATCTGGAATGAAGACTAAAACAATGCGAAATAGACTTGAGAAGAAAAACGAGCATACTCGCGGGCTTGGCCCTTAAAGGGTTAATAGTCCGTTGGATGACCATGAAAGGTTTAATTTTGATTTTCGTTACATTCTCCTTGCTGCAAGCAAATTTCATCATACTCCAAAGAAGAAGAAACTACCTGAGGTGCTTTCATGGCCCGTTCCATTTTCTGCAACGTATTGCAAATACAGACATGACCTAAAATCGGAGTTTCCAACGCTATCTCCTCTAGCCGAAAAAGTCAACGAGCATTGCTGCTCTGGACACCGAACCATTGACAGTTGGAACTAATCATTCTTTCCCCTGGAATCTTCATTTTTCAAAAAGGCTTGAAAAACCTTGATTGATTAGGCAGCGTCCAGCATCCAACAAATCAGATCAGTCTGAACGGATTTACACGAAGTAAGTATAATATTATGCATACGGCAATTACTTGGCATAAAATCCGTGCACGCAGTATGCCTCAAATCATGATTCGTCAGATACGAGGGGCGTCTCAAAAGTAAGTTCCGCGGTCGTATATCTCCAAAAATAATAACGAAAAATAAATTTCATAAAAAAATTTTTTGTTAGGCATACTCTCAGCTTTCCAACGAGTTAAAGAAATTGAAATTTGGTTGAACCGTTTCCGAGATATGTCGTTTTTACCGAGACTACCTCTGGTCGCCGCTTGCCCGCCTCGTGATAGCGAAGTGGACTTAGGCCAAGCGCTCGAGATCCTCTGCTTATCTCGCATTGTCTTCAAACTTGGTATCTTTGATAAGAATACTAGGGGAAATTCCCGTCTTCTTACGCACCTGATGCTGATTCTATTGAGATAAATTCTCGATTTAACCATGATTAGCCTATCACTGAAAATCAGTCAGTTTAGTGCGTGTCACCATGGAGTTACCGTTGTAAAACGTGGCTGATTGTGAAGTGCGTGCAGTCATTCACGCAAAATTTGTTGGATCAATTTGCTTGGGACATTTTCCCTCATCCCCCATATTCTCCAGACCTTGCACCAAGTGACTATCACTTATTTACGGAATTGAAAGTTCATCTGGGTGGGCAACGATTTGCAAATGACGAAGAAGTGAAGCAGGCAGTACATTGGTTCTTCCAGAATCAGGAAAAGCAGTAGTATGCAGATGGCATCAATAAATTGCTGCGACGGTACGATAAATGTCGTGAATTGAAAAGAGAGTACGTCGAAAAATAAGGTCAGAACGTCCAAACATAATCATCTTCTTTTTGGAATAAATCCCCCTCACCTCCCGCTCCTCCCCACGTTTTCCCGAGCGCAGGAAATTCGAAGTTTCCTACGAATGGCCGGAGGCGGGCACGCGGTGACCAGAGGTAGTCTCGGTAAAAACGACATATCTCGGAAACGGTTCAACCAAATTCCAATTTCTTTAGCTCGTTGGAAAGCTGAGAGTATGCCTAACAAAACATTTTTTACGAAATTTATTTTTCGTTATTAGTTTTGGAGATATACGACCGCGGAACTTACTTTTGAGACGCCCCTCGTACATCACTCGAACGGATTACGGTGAAAAATTGAGAAAGGTTTTTTGAAGGTGTTACTATTTCTTACTGTAAAGTCTATTTTATCCCAAGGTGCTCCCCCCCCCCGCCTGATATGCGACACCTCAAGGTAAAATCATACTTTGAACCGCGAAAAGGTTAGGTCTCTAGTAACTCAAACGACTGGAGCATTTTGTGCGCCGGATTCGGAAAACCCGCATCCGGTTTCCCCTTTACTCTTAATACATTCCAAGCAGAGGGAATTCAATGATATTCATCCGACTTTCCATTGTATTCCGCAGAAGAGCAATCAGCGCAGTATTTTCGGGAGGAAAGTGGGAGTGAGAACGCACGAAAGCTCGAAGACCAAAGAAAGAGAGAGAGGGGGGTGGGGGGAGGGAAAGAGAAAGAGAGTGAGAGAGAAAGAGAGACAAAAAGAGTGAGAAAAGAGAGAGGGAGTAACAAAAGAAGAGAGAAAAAGAGAGCGAGTGCAAGGAGATATAGGTAGGAGCTAAAGAGAATGAGAGAGAGAGAGAGGAACTTGACAGAGAAAGAGAAAGAGAAAGAGAGAGAGAGAGAGAGAGAGAGAGAGAGAGAGAGAGAGAGAGAGAGAGAGAGAGAGCGAGAGAGATAGAGAGCGGGAGAGAGAGAGAGAGAGAGAGAGAGAGAGAGAGAGAGAGAGAGAGAGAGAGAGAGATAGAGAGAGAGATGGACAGAGAGAGAGAGAGAGAGAGAGAGAGAGAGCGAGAGAGAGACAGAGAGAGAGAGAGAGTGGGAGAGAGAGAGTGATGAAGCGCGGGAGAGAGGGAGAGGGCAACGAAAGAGCGAAGGAAGCGAGACAAAATCAAACGGTTTAATTAAAGAGTTGCAAAAAGCAAATTCACGTACGCGGAGACCGTGGACTCCGCGCTATGACCACCACCACGCCGCAGATATGAAAATGAAATTCAAATCCAAGGTTCCGTTGTTGCGGAAGCACTTTCGGGGCCGGCCGTCGAGAGGAGGGCCTAGAGTGACGGCGGAGTGATAGGACGCAGGGAATCGGTGGGATGAGGGGGGGGAGCGCATACGGTTAATTTTTCATTGCTTCCCCCCACTCGCCCTCGAGAGTTACGACCCGGGTCCGCCCGTTCCGTGGCCTCGTGACCCATGACGCGCCACCGTCTCGGACGAGGGCCTAAAACCTGGGCGCGATGGGCCTCTTTCCACCAACAACGCTCTCACATGCACTCTCTCGCAATTTCTCACCAATGGCCTGAGGGATGCGACCGTTAACAATTCAGTTTCGGGACCCTGAAATCACGACTAAAGCGCGCGACCCCGCCCGCCCCGCACCCCTTTCCGTACTTATAGTCAAAGGTCAATACTGAATAACAGAGTATCACGAGAGTTGGAGTTTCAATGATTAAACAGGAAATTGCAAAGAAATAGAGTGTATCCGCCCAATGAATTTAAAATTGGATCGTGTACAGTGTGGCAACAGCGCGTTCACCGAGAAAAGTTTCTTGTTGCCGCAACCGGACGTCTTGTTATTACTTACTTAACCGGAATTCCTGGTGTTTCAACAAGAATTCCTACAACTTTAACAGGAATCCCGGTCAAGTAGCAGGAACTCTGGTCAAGTAATAGGAACTCCTGTCGAAATAACAGTAATGGGTCTGTTGCAAACTTTTGCTACAACGACAAAGAGTGTTCCATTGTATGTAAAATCGCCCGAAAAGTCCATTGGTGACATCAGAAAGTCATGAAATGCGATAATAAACTCACAAAAGACGTTTAATGAAATTCAAGATGGCGGTAAAGTATCGAGCAATCTGTATGCATGCACCTTTAACATCCAAGGATTGCCAACGTTGACAACATCACAGCTTCAGAGGTTATGTGTTTATTTACGTTGTGATTGGGTGTGATCGATATTGTGAGGTTGGCTATCCTTGCATGCATACAGGGTGCTCGATATTTTACCGCCATCTTGGATTTCATTATACGTCTCTCGTGAGTTTCATACAGCATTTTATGACTTTCTGATGCCACCAATGGACTTTTTACGGACTTTTACATGAGATTGAACACTCTATAGCGCTGTAGCAAAAGTTTGCAACAGACCCATTCCTGTTGAAACAACAAGCATTCCGGTTAAATAATTATTAAACAGACGTCCGGTTGAATTAACAGGAAAATTGTTCTCAGTGTTTCCTCCGAACGATCGACTCATGGGGTGAAGATGGGCCTGTAAAGAACTTTAAATACAGCTAAGAGGATAGTGGAGGGTCGATTCCTGTGAAAAATCACGTGAAAGAAACGTTGAGCGAATCAGAAAGTTCTAAATTCCAATGACAAACTCAGAAAATGCGTTCAACCAAATTGCAAGACGGCCGCGTGGTGGTCACGACAATATGTATAGGAAAGTCCCATAATGGGGCAGTTGAAGGGTCTGAAATGTTGTGTTTTCCATAAAGAAAATGAAAGTACACGATGAGCTGAGAACAAAGATGTCTTTGATTTCTAATTCATTCCATTGTTCCGGAGATGAGATTTTGGCCCAAAATACAATGTATTTAAAGGGAATTTCGTGTAGTGACGTCATTACGAACACGGGGTTTGCAACTTTACGTGTGTGTACCTCCAAAACCAGGATACTCAAGGTGATTCTATGGCAAACTCCCGGCAATTTTAATCGGATGGATGGCGTTACTTGTAGCTGGCTCCGAAAATAGCCGCTTTTTGACGGTTTTCGGCTGTTTTCTTTGAACAGACGAATAATCGACAAAAAATCGGACTATCAGCACCTGCTTACTTTTTTGCTTGGTTTTTTGAGCCATAAACGGGCCAAATTGGTTCTAAAATAAAAGCTTAACTATGCAAAGAAAAAATCATATGTAAATTGGAGTTGCATCAGTAAAGATTACAGGTTTTTGTTTCCCCTGAATTTCTCCATTTTTTCCTCAGAAACCATCTCAGAAGCATAAAAAAGTATCATAACATTTAGTGATTTCTCTCATTTTTGACTTGTGAACAATTATTTCAATACATCGATAAAATGTCGATGTTTTTTCGTCGTCGAACTTCGATGTACAAAACTAAACATAACACAGGCCTACAAGGCGATATCGCGTAGTCTCGTCTTTTTGGGAGGGCTCTCGCTAGGAAGCAACGCATACTACAGCAGTGGTGAATTACCGTGTGCACATACATAGACAGTGGAAACCTGAGGTTTGCAGATGGCGTGACCGGACTCTTGTCAATTCGCGCCAAACCCGCTCTTTTCCACCCTCGGAACCCTGGACTTCGAGCCGACCAAAGTGCCCGCTTCCGGTTTAGTTCGTGTCAGCGTTGTTCCAGTCGTTCATCACCTCCCCCCCTCCCCCTTACCCCCTCCTACAGGTTTCGCGCACCCCACCCGACAACCATCCCTTGTCGCGTCCACACGCTCTTCCGCTAAAGCATCCCTCAGAATTTTTCTCCGGAGCACGCATCATCCCTTACTCAAGCGAAAAATCTTGTTCAAGATTTGTTAAGGAGCCCCCTCCTTTCACTACACCTCTTTCCCAGACTATCTTTTCTTCCTCGTGTTCCGTTCAAATTTAGTAACGGTCATACTCCATCAGGTCCCTTATACATGTGTTTCGTAGAAAGTAATCTTCAGTCTTTTCCCGTTCCGGGTTTCCCCAGATTTTTCCCCCTTTCTTCTCACAAACGTGAAGTACTTCATTTGAATCGGATCCAACTCCATTAAGTGTTTTTACACGTCGCACAGTGCACTGAGAAAAATAAATAGTTAACAAAGTACAGAACAAAATGATTTGCTAAAGGACGTGGCACAATCCTAATGGGAAATGGCGTACGGTCAAACTTATTGAATGTGGCATCATTTTTTTCGTCTCGTCGTCCTGATCAAAAAGTCTCACGGGCGCAAAAAATTATTATCGCTGGTTTTCGAGATAATCGAGCTTAAAGTTTGAGCAAATCTCGATCTTCAGGGACTAATTCGCTCAAGAATCGAGCATGCGTCCTACCTACGAAGCGGCTCACCGCCGACTGGCGATGGCTGCCGCTACTATTGCTCACACCAAGGTCCATATACATAAGGTCTGGCCGGTAGCGCCAACTCGGGAAAGGACATTACCCAAAATCGGCCTTTTTACCCCTGAGAGCGAAATGTGAAATAATTTCAGGGGTGATAGAGGATTAAATCAGCGTTCCGAATCTGGCCTATTTTTTGATTTTGGACGAAGGGAAAGGGGGGGAGGGGGGTCCAAAGTTTGACCCTTCAAATGCCCATAACTTTTGAACGAATAAAGAAATTAGAATGTACTTTGCGCGAAAAGATAGATCTTTTAAAGACCTTTCGATTGATGTGTACGATATTTGCCTTATTTTAATTTTTAATCGATTTATCGAAGTTTTTCTGATTTTTTTGAAATCGGGTTTTCCGTTTTTTTAATCGTGGAAGTTTGGCAACGCACGAATCATCACAAATAATTTCCAGGATAAAAGTAGACGCAATTTGCTAGAAAATGGTTTAAACCGCATGTTGGGGAAATGCTTTGAAGCGGAGTTATGAGGGTTCAAAGTTGGCGCTGTCACGAAAAAGGCCGCCCCGAGGGGCGTACTACAGGTGGTAGAAGTTGGCATTATCTGTTCTTCCCGTCCACATGACTTGAAATTTGGTATTCCCGGGTATTTTTTAACGCTGAATTCAAATTTTGCATCAGTTTTTCAAAATCAAAAAATCCAAGATGGCTGCCGACCATTTTTTCGGAAATTTGGTCGGCAGCCATCTTGGATTTTTTGATTTTGAAAAACTGATGCAAAATTTGAATTCAGCGTTAAAAAATACCCGGGAATACCAAATTTCAAGTCATTTGGACGGGAAGAACAGATAATGCCAACTTCTACCACCTGTAATACGCCCCTCGGGGCGGCCTTTTTCGTGACAGCGCCAACTTTGAACCCTCATAACTCCGCTTCAAAGCATTTCCCCAACATGCGGTTTGAACCATTTTTTAGCAAATTGCGTCTACTTTTATCCTGGAAATTATTTGTGATGATTCGTGCGTTGCCAAACTTCCACGATTAAAAAAACGGAAAACCCGATTTCAAAAAAATCAGAAAAACTTCGATAAATCGATTAAAAATTAAAATAAGGCAAATATCGTACACATCAATCGAAAGGTCTTTAAAAGATCTATCTTTTCGCGCAAAGTACATTCTAATATCTTTATTTGTTCAAAAGTTATGGGCATTTGAAGGGTCAAACTTTGGACCCCCCCTCCCCCCCTTTCCCTTCGTCCAAAATCAAAAAATAGGCCAGATTCGGAACGCTGATTTAATCCTCTATCACCCCTGAAATTATTTCACATTTCGCTCTCAGGGGTAAAAAGGCCGATTTTGGGTAATGTCCTTTAATGTTTGGGAACCCATACCCCCATTTTACTTTAACATTCTTACCGAGTTGGCCGCCATCTTGGATCAATGGTTTTAAATGGAGAAAAGGTTCCCAAACTGTGGACCAACGAGGGGAGCCAAAAGCTACCGACCAGACTCTATGTACGAGGGTTGTCCGTAAATTAACGTCTCCAAAGCTGTTTCACATAGAAAAAATCACTTTATTGAAAAAACAAGTACAGATTCTGAAAGCTTGAACTCTTAGCTTTTTTTCTACGTAGTCGTCATTACGATCAAAATATTTTTTATGTCTCTCAGAAAGCTTTTTCAAATTCGCGTCATACCCCTCTCCCGCCAACTCGCATAGTGAGGAATTGACAGCTTCTTTGAGTTCTTCAAGACCCCCAAGTGTTGTTTCAAGTTGGGGAACTAATAATAGTTGCTTGGGGCCAAATCGGGACTATATGGAAGGTGGTCGATGGTTTCCTACCCGAATTTGACGATGCGAACTGTCGTGACGAGGAGGACGTGAGTTGAAATCGGCCGTTGTCTTGGTGTAAACGGACTCATTTGGTCAGCCAACCTCTCCTTTTGTACTGTATGGCCTGGCGCAGTTTTGTTGGTGTCTTGCAGTACCTTTCCTCGTTGATTTTTATACCTCTTTCAAGGCAGTCGACCAGCAAAACGCCTTTTTTGTACAAGAATACAGGCCATAGGGCCATACAGAACAAAAGGAGAGGCTGACTGACCAAAGGAGTCCGTTTACACCAAGACAACGCCCGATTTCAACTCACGTCCTCCTCGTCACGACAGTTCGCATCGTCAAATTCGGGTAGGAAACCATCGACCACCTTCCATATAGTCCCGATTTGGCCCCAAGCAACTATTATTAGTTCCCCAACTTGAAACAACACTTGGGGGTCATGAGGAGCTCGAAGCAGCTGTCAATTCCTCACTATGCGAGTTGGCGGGAGAGGGGTATGTCGCGAATTTGAAAAAGCTTTCTGAGAGACATGAAAAATATTTTGATCGTAATGACGACTACGTAGAAAAAAAGCTAAGAGTTCAAGCTTTCAGAATCTGTACTTGTTTTTTCAATAAAATGATTTTTTCTATACGAAACAGCTTTGGAGACCTTAATTTACGGACAACCCTCGTATATGCACCTTGGCTCACACTCTGTCCGGAGTGGGAGAAAGGAGGGCGTCAACTCCAGACTGAGTGTGAGCAATAGTAGCGGCAGCTATCGCCAGTCGGCGGTGAGCCGCTTCGTAGGTAGGATGCATGCTCGATTCTTGAGCGAATTAGTCCCTGGCGATCGAGATTTGTTAAAATTTTCAGCTCGATTATCTCGAAAAACAGTGATAATAATTTTTTGCGCCCGAGAGACTTCTTGATCTGGACGACGAGACGAAACAAATGATGCCACATTCATTAAGTTTGACCGAAAGTCATTTCCCGTAAGGATTTTGCCACGTCCTTTACCTATAATTTTGTTAAATGAACAACTCAAATGCTAAATCAGCAATTCATTTTGTTAGCTTAACAACTCCCTTTGCCGCACCAGCAAATCAAGTGGTAAAAATAACAACTTTTATGCTGGAATAACAAATTAGGAAGTAAAATCAGCAATTTATTCTGCTGATATAACAAGCTGAATTGTTAGATCAACTGATTGGGTTAAGTTCTGTATTTTTTGTTACTATTTAAAATTGCTAAATTGACAATGTCTTTTTTTGTTAAAAGAACACCATTATGGGGTTGATTAAACAACTATTTGAGTATACTCAACAAATAAATTGTTAACTTAACAGAAAACCCTAGTTGATTTGGCAACTTTCAATTTTGGTTAAATCAGCAAATTTCAAATTGTTGCTTTAACAATTGATTTTTTTCAGTGTGGATAGAGTCAATGGGAGAGGTCGGACATGGTGCAGTAGCGGCCCGTGAGATTTGGCAACCATGCATCTTTCCCACTTAAACTTAGGTAAAAAATCGATTCAAGCGGAGGCTGGCAGCCTCCTCGAGTTTCGATTGTTTTCCATGTATTTAAATGGGATAAAAACACTGTTGCCAAATCGCACGAGCCGCCACTGACATGGTGCGGCAACTTTAAAATGCGTATATCTTTGTTAAAATGCGTCAACTTGGGAGTTTGAAAGTAATTTCATTGGTTTTATTGTAAAAATTCATACAAGAATCACCCCTTTGTAGTTTGCTTTGTGTCGATAAAAAACATTCAAATGTTCATTATTGATCATAATTTCCATGTCTGACTCTTCTCATTGACTCGCTCTACTGTGTGTCGGTTGAGAAAGGATTCTCTCGCCCACTCGACGATAATATAAAGTGACCCCTGATGTTTCAATTGAAGGACTTAATCATTGCCCACGAGCACCCATTTAATTTGAGGATGCTCCCTGTGAAACTTTCGGGAGAGGCTAGTAAAAGAAGTTTGAAAAAATTTCGTCCGTTCGGCCGGGGCAACGTCTTCATTTACAAGGTGGTGTCTGACTTGCCAACAAGCTATCTTGAACCCATTACAGACCACAGGTTAGTTCAAAAGAACACCACTCATCTGTGTACGTAGGGAAGGTAGTCAACTGTTAGTTTTCATGGGAGTTGGAATTGCCTATACGACTAATTGAAGGCGATGTTAGTTCAAAAGAACGCCACTCTTCTGTTTAAACAGGAAAGGTAGTCAACTGTTTGTACTCGTGGGAGTTGGAATTGCCTATACGACGAATTGACGGCGCCTGAAAGAAGCCTTATCTTGTAACTGTTATCACCGATAATAGAATTTAACCGATATGAAAAATTAATAAATTTGAAAAACACCAGAGGAGAAAATCAAGTATATTCGGGCTTAGTCCATAAAGGGTTAAAGGTCCCTGAACAAGCCTCTTGTCATCGGAGTCATTCGAGTTATAGCGATTTTAACTTCACACTGAAGCGTGGTTCGTGGGTGCTTCTCAAGTTTAAAGACTATTTAGATGACAAAAAGAAATATGAAGACGAAACTTGGGTTTAAAGATGGACGAAGGGTCGGTTGGGGACGGTCAGCTGACCCAACTTGGTTATTGGGATAGAGTTTCACCATTCACAACCCCATCGGAATTCGTGAATGGCGAAACTTTGTATCGTAGGAATAGAGATAGGAAAATTAATCAATGACTTAATCGAGGGAAAACGACCCTCAACGGCAAAAAAGGCGTAAGTACCAAATATGAATTTTTGGGTGTTTTAATAGTCAATTATGGTGTAAAATAGCCACTTTTGAGCCTAGAGAACTGAAAATGTCATTATTTTTGGCTTATCTGCAGTTCTAATGCCACAAAAGTCCATTTTAAGATATGCGTAAAATGCTCTCGCCGCGCTTTAGTCCAGGCAATGGGTGATAATTGTAAGAACAAAATCCCATCAAAGGTTTTTTGGACTTAATCTTCCAAAGAAGACTCTTAAAGGGGGAGGCTTTGCTCACTTGAACGCTCAGCGCGCCACTGTCGCTATGGGAACAAGTGAGCATTAGCCGCGAGAATGTGAAATAGGTTTTCTCACTTTTCAATACAATCTACGTACTATTGCAATTTTACGAAACGAGAAGACACTTTAGCTTGCTATAATAATGCAGCAGTTTTTTTTATCCCACATTTTATCCTTTGTTCCATTTGGATATTCAAGTAGGAGAGCTAATTTGCTGAATGAGAGCTAACTAGGGTTTAAGTAAATAAATAGATTAAATTCATCAAGAACCATCAGTTATACTAGTGGCAGTATAACGACTCAACAGTTCGCAGTTTTTTCTCGATACTGTCAAAATTGAAACATTTTTAACTTCCATTCAGTTTAATTTATAAACCACCATTTAATTTTTGTTGTTTAATTAGTAATTTGAAAACAATCAGGGTACATGCGCTAAATTTTGACGCTCAAACGCCAAGACACTAAGTGGAAGGAGATATCAAGAACAAGCAATTTCGACCTAACCTTAAGTGCAGGGAGGGACAGCATATTTGAAATCTTGCTTCTGCGACGCGTAGGAATACCTCAATAAATGTAGCGGCTCGTGCATTGTGGCAACAATGTTCATATCGTAGCGAACTCTTTTTAGAGTCATATTTAAACCCGCAGCGTCATTCAAGAACAGTTAGTGCCCGTACTGACGCTTGAAAGTCATTTTTTGACGGTACTCCAAATCGGGGATAGAAAAGGTTCGAAGATAGACTACCGCCATGCCAATTTTGATGAAATAGATATTTTACTAGTGAAATAGATATGTTACTTTATTTGCGCGAGCGTAATGGTGGCTTAGGGCAGTAATAAAGGGAGATTCCGATCTAACAAAAATGTAACTCCATCAAAAAGTAACCAATAAGAGATGACTTACACTTTCACACCGGTGTAACTAGGTGTCACGGTACCATTCACCGGATGGGGATCACTACTCTGGTGACTAGTAGAGTCCCTTGATGGAAATATTGTACAGGGAGTACCGACACGACGCTTTATGCATTTTGACAGGAGTCGATTTTGTCGACCGCGTGAACGCATTCGAAGGTTAAGTTCGAAAGTGGACCAGTGGTAGACTGGCGGATTTGCCGGCACTCCGGTCCGTTCCCATACGTTCCTCTACGAATCGACTCCTTTCGTGTGGAGCCTTCGATGTCGTCGACTCCTGCTCAACTCCGTGAGGGCCTAAAACCAACGACCAATCACAACTTGTTGAGCTCGTGTCGGTACTCCCTATACAATATTTCCGTCAAGGGACTCTAAGGACTAGTTACTCCATGTGAATCATCCTTGTCAGCATAGAGAGACTGACGAAATTAAGATAGGAATCTCCAATTATTACTGACCTATGCCACCACTACGCTCGCGCAAATAAAAGTGTTCATTTAGAGTAGGAGTGAATTTCGGAAGTTACCATCGTTATTTTTGGAGCTTTTTACACCAAAGTTGGCTTTTAAAGCGTTCATAGCAAAATTGTGCAACAGCCCCATTGATATTCGTTCACCTTTTTTTTTTCGATCTTAGACCATAATGCGAGACGCCCAAATTGGCAACGTGGCAAACTGTCGGTTCGTCCATTTAAACCTGTGAAAAAGATCGAACTATCGGATGTTCGGAGAACACCTTCGCATTCGAACGTTTACATGGGTTTCAATGGACATTGTAAACTGTTGCCAAATTGCACGCTACGCCACTGGAGACGCCGCCTCTGGAACTTGGGACACAGAAAAATTATGGAAAAGAGCAAGGCTGTATTCCTGATGAGCAAAGATGAGGCGAAGAGCGCGAGGGATAGAGGGAGGAAGAATAGTCTGGCAGTAGCGCACCGAGAGTTTCTTCATCTCTCTCTTTTCTCCATTAAGAGACGTATGTTAGACAAGGATGGACAAGGGGATAAAACCCCCTCCTTCTGTCCTTTTCCTACTCATACATTCAAATGGGAAATGAGAGAGATGGAAGATATCCTGGTTTCGCCAGTGCTGGTATGTAAATACAGGATCGGGGCGTGTACGAGGAGTTAAAATATTGGCGGAACAATTCTCTTTGTCATTTGTCAGATGTCAATACGGAGGCAAAAGGTCATCTTTCTTGCTTCCTTAATTGAAAAATTTCCGAAGCGCTTATTTCTCTTCTCTCCGGCACACGCTTGCAACTATCTTACTCCCCCCTCCCTTCCCACCCCGCGCGCTTCATTCTTCTACTACGTGCAAGATCGCGAGGGTTATCTTACATCTCACAGAACTTGGAGATACCGTCTCCCTGACGCTGACGGTCGCGTCACGCAGAATTCTTGCACAATCATATACTCACGCTCCTAAGTTTAGAAACAAAATAAAGGGGCGGCTCGTGCTATTTGGCAACAATGACTTCGCACCATTTGAATCTACGTTCAACAATCGATTGCTGGTGAAGAGCTGCTTCAATTTAGAATCGATTGTTAGACATAAAATCAAATGAAGGGAAAATATTGTTGCTGCATTGCAGGAGCCGCTTCTGTAACAGACCAAACCTGATAAGTTAGCAATATTTTGACGAGCCAGCGGCCCGATCATTTACTTCATCGTTAAACCAATTGTTAGGATTGTCTATGAGTGATTCTATTGGTCGGATATTGTAAAACTTGGTCGTTGATATGGTAACCATCGTTTAAGTGCCCGTTATTTAATAAAGGTATGAATAGCCTTTATAAAACGAGACTCTTAACGATGGTTACCATAGCAACGGCCAAGTTTTGCAATTTCCGACCTATAGAATCACTCATAGACAATCTTATCGATCGCTTTAACGATGAAGTAAATGATCGGGCCGTAGGACTCTAGATTGGTTACGCTATCATAAAATGGAAATGTATTGAATGAATCTATACAATGTTGATGGGTAAGCGCCATCCTCGAATTATTGATATTGATAAATTCAATACGACCGACGTTACTCAGCTCTGACGATATTTTCATATGCACGGAGCGAGTAGTGGTCGAATTTTTTTATCCACTGAGGGCCATCCAAAATAAATCATAGACCTATCGTATACAAATAAATTAAAATCAAAAACTGAATGCAACTCACAATTTTTACAACCAGATCCTACAAGGCAAAATCGGGGGGGGGGGGGGCGCTGATAATGGTCTGACCAATGACCATCGATCGCCAATCCATGAAATGGAAAAGGGTCTAGAGCTATGCCTCCTACCATAGCCGTAGCCAGGTTATTGTCTTTCTCTCTCTTAGCCCATTTGAACGCATGTGTTAGAAAAGGACAGAAAGAGGGGCTGAAGTCACTTGACAGCCCCTATATCCATCCTTCTCTAACACGTGCATTCAAATGAGCTAAGAGAGAGAAAGACAGTATCCTGGCTACGGCGATGCCTCCTACAACTTCGATGCCGCGGAACAAATACAAAAACATAAGGCACGTACACTATTATTAATACTTGATATAAATTGAGGCATTTTTCGGTAAATGGGCGTATGGCTATTTACGCCCTTTTTTTGGAGAACTCGTTTTTGAAATCCTGGCGATGTGACCTAACAGGTGATATAAAGTTATTCATAAGTCGAACGGAAAATAACCAAGAAACAATCGTTCGAATGGACGCACCTACAACGTTTTGTTATGACGTTTTAAACTTTCAAACGCGTTTTTCTCGAAAGTCGTTTTTTCGCCATACGCCCATTTACCGAAAAATGCCTCAATTTAGATGGGATATGTTTTAAAAAGCGAATGGATGGATGCGCTGCAAAATAACCTCAAACTGTTACTGATTAATGTTCGTAATTTCATAAAATCTGTGAAGTCGAGTCAAGTGGCGTAGCGTGCAATTTGACAATGTGGAGTGGATTCCAATCAAACTCATGTGAAAAGTCGAATTCGAAGGTGAGGCGTCAGCCAAACAGCAAATGAAGTTCGATCTTTCGCATGGGTTTAAATGGACGAAATAGAACGATGTCAAATTGTAGACTGTTGCGTCTAGCAACAATACTAAATGATTATTTTCAATAAAAACAAACAGAAATACCTTTTCTGGTAAATATAATTTAAATCATTTCAAATAATGGATATTTTTATGTTTCATACAATAACTGCGTGGCTTATTACATTCATTCTTTTCGAAGCGCGAGGTTAGCTTCTTCTTCCTTTTATTTTTCTACCACGTCCCGTCCCCGTAGCGACCGTGTATGAGCGCGCTCGGCCACTAGAGCGCGCCTCAACATAGACCACGCCTGAGGCGGATCAAGTTGCGAAAACGAATATACTATAGCGTGGCATTGAAAGAAAGGGTTACGGACAGTGGCGCATGGCGCAGCGTGCAATTTGACAACGTTGTAGTTCGTCCATTTAAACCCACGAAAAAGATCGAACAGTTTGGTGTTCGGTGAGCACCTTCGCATTCGACCTTTTCACATGGGTTTAAAGAGGGTTGCCAAATAGCACGCTACGCCACTGGTTACGGAGCAGTAAGGGTGGGCATCTGTTCCCCCCAAATCCTCGTGACTTTAAAGCAGAGCAGCCGATTTGCGTTGCTTTAATGACATTTTGAAATTCACCGAAGATTCCACCGGTTGAGAAAAGATTACAGAGTTTAGTTCGGTGTATGACTGTAATGCACAAAAATACTAGCGTCTTTTATCTTTTCTCAACCGGTATATTTTAATTACTTAACGCCGTTTCCATCGATTGAGAAAAGATTATACAGATCAGAGTATTTACGTGCATTACAGTCATACACTGAATTGAACTGTGTATTCTTTTCTCAACCGGTGGAATCATCGGTGAATTTCAAAATGTCATTAAATCTACGCAAATCGGCAGCTCTGCTTTAAAGCAAAATGGATGATGGTGTATAAAAAAAAAAACATAATTCAGTAATAACAAAAAACGTAAAGGTTTTAAATTTGTGTTAATTTCAGGATTTTCTGTCCATCCTACATTCTAATTGAGAGATGTAAGCGATTTGACAGGTAAATCAAAGGGGCAGGTGAAATGAGGGGAAACGTGAAGATAAATGAATGTAACGCCACCCCCCCCCCCCATCCCGGTGTCAAAAGGTGGCGAAGAGAATAATGCACGCGATATAAACTCGGGGTTGTCAGGTTATGGGGAAGAGTTCGTCTGCTTTGCATTTACCTCGAAGTAAATATGCGTCGGTTTCTCTTCAACATTTGACGATGGTGCACACGGCACACAACGAGTTCGACGGGGGAGAAAAAATACTACGCGAGTTCATTTCAGTCAGGATCGTTCTCGGCAATCAAAATGACTTCATTCTAAAACGTCAAATAAGCCGGCGCACAAAGTATGAAATCCTCGTTCTGACGTGAGAATTTCCTGCAGTTTTGTTTTGGCTTCAGAACATTGTTTTCGATTTCTTTTTTTCTACAGAATCGGAAAGAACGAATAAAATTAACCCCCGACAACCAATTTTCATCAATGGGTCTGTTGCAAACTTTTGCTACAACGATAAAGAGTGTTTCATCTTATGTAAAATCGCTCGAAAAGTCCATTGGTGGCATCAGAAAGTCATGAAATGCGATAGTAAACTCGTAAGAGACGTTTAATGAGTTCCAAGATGGCGGTAAAATATCGAGCAATCTGTATGCATGCACCTTTAACATCCAAGGATTGCCAACGTTGACAACCTCACAGCCTCAGAGGTCATGTGTTTATTTTTTACGTTGTGATTGGGTGTGATCGATATTGTGAGGTTGACTATCCTTGGATGATCGTGGTGCATGAATACAGGTTGCTCGATATTTTACTGCCATGTTGGATTTCATTAAACGTCTCTCGTGAGTTTCATACTGCATTTTATGACTTTCTGATGCCATCAATGGACTTTTCACGCGATTTTACATGAGATCGAACACTCTATAGCGCTGCAGCAAAAGTTTGCAACAGACCCATTATTACTGATTGTGAGATTTGAAGCGAGAATCGAAGTAACACCGTAGATGTAGATAAACCGTTGACGCAGTTGATAAGAATCGGCAGATATTTCGTTAAGGCAGTTTGTAGTTCTGAAGGGGGGAGGGGTTTCGGACACATGCTTATAGGACAAATTTTTTTATTTTGACCCCCAAAAATATACGCGGTAAATATATTTATCATGAATTTTGGGACACCCTGTATAAGAAGCGAGCTGGTAAGTGGTGGGTTGTAAAATCGAAACCAGAATCAGTTTCCCTCAGCGGAAGAAACGAGGAGAGATATTGAGTTGCAAGTTTCAAGTAATCCCGATGAGGCTCCGGCCAACTTTTGCTATAAGCAAATAAATGGTAATATCTTATGTGAAAACCAGCAAAAGTCACAAGAAGCTCTGAAAAATTCAACAATGGGGCAGTTGCAAGGGTCTGAAATGTTGTGTAATTTATGAAGAAAATGAAAGTATTTACTTGATGAGCTGAGAACAAATATGCCTTTGGTTTCTAATTAAGTCCCATTGTTCCGGAGATAACATTTTGGCCCAAAATATATTGTTTTAAATGGGAATTCCACGTAGTGACGTCACTACACACACGAATTTTTGCAACTTTGCACGTGTGTATCTCCAAAACCAAGACACTTAGGAAAAAACCAAAGGCACCGTTGTTCTCAGCTTATCAAGTGCCATCATTTTCTACCAAAAAAACACAACATTTTAGACCCTTGCAACTTCCTCATTCAGTGATAAACTCATAATCAGCTGTAAATGCAAGATCTTAATGGCGAAGCTACGCAGTTATCATTGGAGATTTCTGTCTAATTAGTCACTGTCTATACGGAAACACAGAGACGAGTCTCAAATGAGACAGGAATCTCCCATGCACTGGCGGCTCGTGGAGGTGAGGCGACGAAAATGAGAGGTGCACAGGAATTTCTTTGAAACGCTCTTCACAAAAATTTTGTTGAAAATTGTATGTTCCATTCATACTTTTTAGACTATTGAAACAAATGATGGTGGAATAATAACCATTTCAACCTATAAATGTGATTTTTTTAATTTTTTTTCTTTCTCTAACTTCAAAAAATGTGAGGCGATGGCGCTCTGTCGCCTCACTTGCCTCACCTGGCGCCCATGATACCTGCGTAACTCAGCCATTAAGACCGATTCTGAGAGTGAATTTCGTGATTTCTTAGAGTACTCATCGTCATTTGTACTGGTTTCTCAGCAAGAATCAACTCTTTTTAATCACCTAAAGCAAAAGTTTGCAAGTGCCTCATTGTTCCAATCAGCTTATCCATTGTGCGGAGCGGCGATTTCACACACTACGTACTGGCGAGACACGACTTAGTCGCGATACACTGTCAAGTTCCAAACGAGCGCTAACAGTGATTGAATAAAAATATGAAAACTACCACCTTTTTTCATTTAATTTAATTTTTTCATTTTACCCCGTATACGCTGTACAGTGCACTTACATTAAGTGCAATGTATTTTTCCTTTCGGTTCTATTCTGACCCATCGAACGACACAAACATGCACGGAAAAAAACACGGAAAAAAAGATTAGTAAAAATAACCATACGGATACCTAATTTTGGCACCTGCTAGATGTTATGGTAAACTTGATCAGAAGTATGGTACATTTACCGATACTTTGAGTAAATTCGACATGCAATATCAGGTAACATCACCTAGTACCTAGTCAAAATTTAGTATATTTATGGTTAACATTACCATAACATCTAGCAGGTGCCAAAATCAGGTATCCGTATGGTTATTTTCACCGTAGTTTTTTTTCCGTGAAATACTGGTAGAATTTACCATCTGCATTAGACGATTTTGGAGTCTGCTATCAAGAATGGTAAATTCTACCATCACACGGTAAATGCAACGGACCTTGTGGTGAAACGTACCAACAACAACAAGCAAACTCCAACATCAGCTATGCAGCGATAGTAAATTCTACAAGTCTTTTTTTTCCGTGCAGTCGTCTAAGACCTGCTCACTAAAAAGGGTCACCGCCATTATGGTCTAGCGTTTGAAAGCATTTTATGAGTTTGGGAGTGGATTTCGTGATTGTTTTAGTGCGCTTATCGTTATTTTTTAAAGGTTTTTGCCCCTTAATCAACGATTGCTAAGCATGTAGCATGAGTTTGTAACACCTCCATTTGTAACACTCCGCGCTACAACAGACACCATTTGCAGCGGCACACTACTGCAAACACGGAACCACCTTGTATTTGTAAACAACATCGTAACTACACATTACAGACTTTCCTTCTGTTATGTATGAAATATTGGATGTATTTGCTATCTGGTGTTTTCTGGTTAGTCAAATTTTACAAAATAAGGCAAGAACTGTCTAAACGAAACTTTCAAATGTTTGTAGGTTATGTTGATGTTTACATAAACACGGTGGTTCCGTCTTTGCAGTCGTATACGTCGGTGATGAAAGTGTCTGGTGTAACGCGGGTTGTTTGGAATGGAAGTGATATCCTAAGTTACTGGGTGAATTCATATTGCGCCGTGCAGTGGCGTAGCGTGCAATTCGGCAACGTTGTATGGTATCCATTTAAACCCATGTAAAAGGTCGAACACCCAATAGTTCGATCTTTTTCATGGGTTTAAATGAATGAATCGCAGTGTTGCTAAATTGCACGCTACGCCGCGCCACTGCGCCGTGGCAAAAGTACGTTACGGATCCATTTATCAACTTGAAACTTTTGAGACCAATTTTAATCACAGAAGAACAACATAAGTTTAAAAATATGTACATTGATGTTTATTGTTTGGTGCGTGTCAAGGTCCTTTACATCTTAGCGGAGGCCTACTTTTGATGTGCGAAAAATAACAATAAAAATTGGGGGGGGGGAATTAAGTGTTGCATGGATGTCATGATCCAAGAGATGGAAGATTTACAATCATATTTCGCTTGGATTTCGAAAAAAAAGGGGAAAACGACCAGAGTATCCTTTCAACAGCAATATGAATGCGCAGCTCGACGCAAATTACGACGTGAAAAGTGCCTGCTCGCGGCGAGAACTCAGAAGAAGAAGCGGAACTTAATTCCCTTGTCCGCGACTGAGCTGCAACGCGGAGAAGCATCTTAAGTATTAAATCCCATAATTTAAACGACACGACCGCGTTGCCTCGTCGAAAGAAACAGAATTCTCCGACACTCTAAAATTAAAAAAAGTACGTCTAGTGTTTTCGAGTGCTATGGGGCTCTTGTAAACTTTTGCTTCCGGCATTGAAGAGTTGATTATTGCATAAAAACCAGTACAAATGACAAAGACAACTAGCAAACTAAAAATCACAAAATTCCCTCTTAGAATCGGGCTAAGTGGCGGAGAGACGCAGACATCATAGGAGATTCCAATCTAAATTGAGACGTATCTCTTTGTTTCCGTAGAGAAAGTGACATAATACACAGGAATCTCCCATGATACCTGCGTTGAACCGCCATTACGAGCTTGCCGTTAAAGCAGTTAATTGCTAGAGACTTTTTTATTGTCATTTTCGTGATTTTCGCTGGTTTTTACAACCGATTTGACTTTTCATTTGTTCACAGCAAAAGTTTGCAAGAGCCTCATTAGTGAAGAAAGAAAAAAAAAAAAAAAATCCGAACTTGGAAAAATCGTAGCTCAAAGAGGAAGGATTTTAAGGCCCATTTTGATAAGGAAAAAAGTATTATTTTTCTACTTAAAACATCAGCTCTGAACTTTCTTGACGTTAAGCCTGAAATATTTTTACGAACTGTAGACATTAGCCATCAGACTATCTTTATGGATGAAACAGGAGACGACATTTGCTAACACACACTCCATATGGATGAAGTTTGACAAATTATCCTGAAACCCCTGCATGTGATTTAAAATCTTAATCAGTTGCATTTAGTGACTAGGTGAAGACGATTCAGTCGAGTGCGTTTCGCTTTATGTGCTAAAAATTCAACGACCGTCCGACCACATCCTCCGACCTCCGCACTCCATTGACATGACGCCTGTGAACTATTTATCGTTCCCTAAACTAAAATCCATCATGAAAGGCCGATGGTTTGATACCACCACCGAAAATTAAGACTGCAAAGTTGCAGTCAATCACAGCGAAGGACTTCAGAGAGTCTTTTGACCAATGGAAACATCGTTGGGAAAAATTCATTACCTATGAGAGGCGAAGAATATTCCGAAGGAGATTTCTGTCAGAAGTAGTTGATCTAACGGATGATGATGTCACTGAATATGAGCCTCTCTTGGTCCTGTCGTCATAAGTAGTTCCTTAAAATTATATTCGTCTTTCAGTTTTGTTCACATAAACATGTTTGCCCGTTAAGTTTTCAAAAATAATACTTTATTTTTAGCTGAAATTCAATGGCTGCTTGAAAATATAAAGCATCGTTAACCATTCATAACTAGGCAGTACCAAAAGTTACATAGCGTGAAAAACTATTTAAATCATCGTATTTCGGTACAAATAAGCCTCTTTAGTAGGTTATTAACTCACATAAAAAAATTAGCTTTCAAGCTGGTCTCGTTTGCCTGGAATCACGACAGTCCGGTTTCTTTAGCGACGGATCTTCTACAGGGTGTTTTTTTTATCTCCCCCCCCTGGTTTTTTTTCTTGCTAATTGAGATAAAATGTTGCGGTTTGGACTATTCTTCATCATTTTGGCTGAATTTTCTTTTTTTGGGGTCGAAACCCCCCCAGCCCCCCTAGGGGGGCCCCCAGGGGGGCTATCTCAAAAATTTCAAATGGCAACCCCTATCTTGTGATACATCGTTCGAAAGGGCATAAAATTCTAGGACTTTTGGCGCAAACCGGAAGTTGATATCGTTTTTCGTTTTCGATATATCGAATTTCAAAGTTCGATTTGGACCCATTTTCAAAAAATCGTTACTCCACTTTAAAAAGTCGGAATTAAAAAAACTATGGGTCCAAAATACTCTAAAAAGCAAGTACTTTTCAGATATTGAAATGGTATTGACATAAAATTTGATTTTAGAGCCCCAAATTTTTTTTAAAAATTTTGCCCCTAAAAGGGGCTATCTTGAAAATTCCCTTCCACGACCCTTATTGAATGATGCGTCGATCAAAAAAGCATAAAAAACTGAACATTTTGGCGCAATCCGGATATCGATATCATTTTTCGTATTCGAGATATCGAATTTTGAAGATAGGCGAAAATTGAATTTTTAATATTCGATATCTCGAATACGAAAAACGATATCGATATCCGGATTGCGCCAAAATGTTCAGTTTTTTATGCTTTTTTGATCGACGCATCATTCAATAAGGGTCGTGGAAGGGAACTTTCAAGATAGCCCCTTTTAGGGGCAAAATTTTTAAAAAAAATTTGGGGCTCTAAAAATCAAATTTTATGTCAATACCATTTCAATATCTGTAAAGTACTTGCTTTTTAGAGTATTTTGGACCCATAGTTTTTTTAATTCCAACTTTTTAAAGTGGAGTAACGATTTTTTGAAAATGGGTCCAAATCGAACTTTGAAATTCGATATATCGAAAACGAAAAACGATATCAACTTCCGGTTTGCGCCAAAAGTCTTAGAATTTTATGCCCTTTCGAACGATGTATCACAAGATAGGGGTTGCCATTTGAAATTTTTTAGATAGCCCCCCTGGGGGCCCCCCTAGGGGAGCTGGGGGGGGTCTCGACCCCAAAAAAAGAAAATTCAGCCAAAATGATGAAGAATAGTCCAAACCGCAACATTTTATCTCAATTAGCAAGAAAAAAAACCAGGGGGGGGGAGATAAAAAAAACACCCTGTATACTCGTGAGTCGTGCGTGGTATTGAAACGGTTAATTAAACCAGAAATCGCAAGGCACCTTTCGAAAATTCACGCAAAGGATCTTGGAATCAAGCATCTGCGAACCACATAAAATATGTTCCGGTCGCGATTTTTTTTTTTTTTTTTTTTTATTATTTTTCTCGCGAGGGGATAAAAACGTGTTGTCTCTCAGATCACGCCACCAAAAGAATCCGCCGTTTTACGTCGCACTATGGTCTGGGATCTTAAAAAATAAACGGAACTCCAGAAAGTTTTCTCATCAGTATATCATTTAAGAACTTTGGACACAAATTTTAAATAAGGAGAAACAAATTAAGCAAACAATTTATACCTGGTAATTTCAGTGAAAAAGTTAAAATTAACAAGGGAAGGTTACGGTGGGGCCCCCTCCGTTTGCACTGAAATTTTGCAGAAGGGTAGGGCTTAGGGTCCTAACAAACGTACTTACGCCCTTTTTCGCCAATGGGCCTTTTTAAGAGTTGCAAAATCACTGCAGCATATATACCGAAAAATTCGACCTCCAATCTCACCTGACTCGGTGGCTCAGAGCGCTAAGATGCAGCGCCGAAACTGCGACGTCCCCGGTTCGAGTCCATCCTCTGCCATTTATTTTTTGCACACTGTCGCACCTCACTTCAATTGGTTCGAACGACGTATCTACTTTCTCCCCCGCTATTCGTATCACTTACCACTTGAATTTTTCTCTGTAAGGTTTACAATCGCCCAGCTTATTTTATTAAAAAAAAAAAAAAAAAAAAAAAAAAAAAAAAATCACTCGTATCCATAATTTGATCTCTACCTATGAAAAGAAAAATAAAATAACATATGAGGATCAAAACGTAATGCCGATGCAAACAAATGAAAATAAAAAAAAGCTCGCATTAATGAAAACCAAAAACCAAACGCGCATTCATGCAAAGAAACAAACACATAAACACATAAAAGGAGCGAAAACGAGCGTGTATAAAAACAATGAGACAAACAAACGTTCGCACAAAAAAACAATGAGATATATAAACAAACGTTTGTCCATAAAAACAATCAGAACAAACAAATCGCATCCTAAATTGCATCGTGGCAAAAGAACTTCTTAAAAATTGCAATTATTTCCAAAAATGCATTGGAAACATCGCGAAAAGTCACTGATAAACGAATCGGTAAAGTGTTCCAGGATAAGTAAGATGAAAATGATGCTGCAATTATTGCCCTCATTCACCATCAGCATTAAAATGACATTAATTTCGTCTATTTTTATTAAATATACTTTTATGCTGGTACACTTGTTTCATTTTCAGTCGTTTGCATCGGCATTACGTTTTGATCCTCATATGTTATTTTATTTTTCTTTTCATAGGTAGAGATCAAATTATGGATACGAGTGATTTTTTTTTTTTTTTTTTTTTTTTAATAAAATAAGCTGGGCGATTGTAAACCTTACAGAGAAAAATTCAAGTGGTAAGTGATACGAATAGCGGGGGAGAAAGTAGATACGTCGTTCGAACCAATTGAAGTGAGGTGCGAGTCAGGTGAGAATGGAGGTCGAATTTTTCGGTATATATGCTGCAGTGATTTTGCAACTCTTAAAAAGGCCCATTGGCGAAAAAGGGCGTAAAAACGTTTGTTAGGACCCTAAGCCCTACCCTTCTGCAAAATTTCATTGCAAACGGAGGGGGCTCCACCGTAACCTTCCCTTGTAAGCTAAACATGTCAAAAAATATGATTTTTTTAATCGTCCCCCCCCACTAATTTTTTGCCGTTTTTTCTTTCGCTCTAAAACCATCTAGCGTTGGGACAGTCGGGCAGGGCATGAACAAATCCCGAGAGTTCGTTAGTTCTAGGCGCCGCGCAAGACCTAAACAAGTGAGAAAAAAGTAAAATTGTCTTCCACGAATCGCGGAAATAACCAGTGGTACTTTGAGTAGCACAGAGAGTGAGGGGGGGGGATTCCAGAGGTCACGCGATCGCACGACTGAAAGGAGATGAAAATTGTAGGCTTTTGGATTGAAATTTTGATAAACTTGAACTTAGGTTTTGAAATTTAGTTACTATAAATGACCAAATATACTATCACTTCGTTTCTTCCTTTGTTAGGGGTGCTATACATACAGGGTGCCCCAAAATTCATAGTAAATATTTTTACCACGTATTTTTGGGGTCAAAATAAGACTTTTTTTCCCTATAAACATGGGTCTGAAATTGTAGTATTTTCGAGTTACAGTGTTGCAAAGTTTCCGAAAAACAAATTGAAAAATTGTCATAACTCCCTTTTGAATTGTTCTGAATGCTCGTAAATAGGCACTCTGGTGTAATTATAAGCGCTCTTGCCGATTTTGGCCGTGAAAATGCTGTATGCAAAAATTTGAGGGGGGTTTCGGGGGTTTTTCTTGATTTTTCTCACTTTTGTTGGCCAAATTATGTGAAAACATGCTTTCGGTTTCATTAAACCCAAAAACGATTAGCATTATTCAAAAGTTCGTAAAAAAATATGCATTTTTGGAGCATAAAGCATTTCCGCGAAAATAGTCCCTGAAGTTGGAGAAGTAAGCCGATAAACGCCTTTTCTTTGATTTTGTCCATTCTTGGCCGACTTCTCCAACTTCAGGGACGATTTTCTCGGAAATGCTTTGCGAAATGGAAAAACTCATAAGGACCAAAAATGCATATTTTTTTACGAACTTTTGAATAATGCTAATCGTTTTTGGGTTTAATGAAACCGAAAGCATGTTTTCACATAATTTGGCCAACAAAAGTGAGAAAAATCAAGAAAAACCCCCGAAACCCCCCTCAAATTTTTGCATACAGCATTTTCACGGCCAAAATCGGCAAGAGCGCTTATAATTACATCAGAGTGCCTATTTACGAGCATTCAGAACAATTCACGAGGGAGTTATGACAATTTTTCAATTTGTTTTTCGGAAACTTTGCAACACTGTAACTCGAAAATACAACAATTTTGGACCCATGTTCATAGGAAAAAAAGTCTTATTTTGACCCCAAAAATTCGTGGTAAAAATATTTACTATGAATTTTGAGACACCCTGTACAGGGTGTTTCACATAACCTGCTCACTATGGTTTTCTTAAACGGTTGACAGAACGGTTCAGTAGTTTTCGAGAAAAATACCTGATACGGCTCTGGGTCACCCTGTATAAAGAGGGGTGAAAAAGTAGCGTGCCGCTACCCGGGAATGTATCATTCCGGTGTCCTAAGCGCTACCACTGCGCCGCGCCGCTCAGTGCTTGTGGAAGACGAGGGCTGATTGCTGCGTACATAGGGGAAGCGCTCCGAGGCGCACACCCTTTACGACGCGCTGAGTTAAGTGAGCAAACTCTGTGAATATGCTCCTACATATTGTATCGTAGCGTTCTTTCAGAGATCGCCGATGACAGATTCACAGAGTAAATTGATTTCAAGAGTGAACCCGTTCTACTCTGATACATAACAGAGTTTTCTCTGGCAGGTCCTGTTTGATGGCGGCAGGTCCTGCTGATTGTATGACATTGCACGTGTTGCCCGCCTATTTCGCAATGCCGAAGCAAGAGGTTCGGGACCACTAGAGCACGAGGCTCGCCACTCCCAACGGAAAGCCCGCTGGTCACAGAACTCTGCTTCGAATATGCCTGATACAGCTTCCCGAGGAATTTATTCGGGAGAGCCAGAACTTTTTTTTTCAGTGACAGTGACTGGTACCTAATAATTATTATTCTTCTTCTTTATTCGATAATATTTAGTCAAAGCTCGTACATTTTTGACTCGACGTCCTGTAAAGCAATTCACTGTGCGACTGCACTTACGCAACGCTTAGACGTTGAATTATGAGGCATTTGCGTTTCTGCGTCAAGAGAGGCGCGACTGGCCGGCAGGCTGTAAATTGTAAGGGCAACCGCACGGTTAGAATTTAACACACAGAGAAGAAAATGAGATACAGAGGGAGTGAGAGAGAGAGAGAGAGAGAGAGAGAGAGAGAGAGAGAGAGAGAGAGAGAGAGAGAGAGAGAGAGAGAGAGAGAAGGAGGGAGAGAGAGCGGTGGGAGAAGAGCTGAGGGCGAGAGGCTTAAATTATGAGTTTCCCTCTCATTTGACTGTTTACTCCTTCAGTTTTGACTCAGAGCACAATTTCACTATGGAAACACCACAGCACTGCGAAGAACGATTTCGATGACACGAGTGTGACTGACTGAGCAGTATTTTAACCAGCGCCGGCTGGTCTTATTGACAATTAATTGTGCGCCCCCCCCCCAATCTGAACACACGGGGGGAAAAAAGAGTGGTAGAACTTACCAGCTGCATAGCTGATTTCGGCGTCTGCTAGCAAGTATGGTAAATTAAGGTAAAATGTTGGTGAGTTTTACCATAATCTGATGAGATTTACCATACTTGATAGCGGGCTCAAAAATCAGCTTTGCAGACAGTGGCGGCGCGTGCCATCTGGCAACAATGCAACAGCTCCATTTAAACTCGTTAAATATATCGAATTTTCCTTGTGCACTGTGCATCCCCTGATATCGATCTTTTACATGAGTTTAAATGGATATAATACATTGTTGCCAAACTGCACGCGACGCCACTATTTGCAGATGGTAAATTCTACCGGTATTTTTTCTTCCGTGCAGGAAATCAACTCAAAAGTATTCCTAAAGTCAACACCAGTCATCAGCAGTAGCGGCTCGTGCAATTTGACAACAATGTTATTCCTCCATTTGATTTTATGTAAAACAATCGATTCGAAAGTGAAGCCACTGGTCATCAGCCTTGTGGATTTGGAGGATCCTGCTTTGTACATCTGAACGACACCCCTCTTAGTAAGTGTAAACATTGAATTCTTGCGTGAAAGCAAAGTGAATTGAAAGGAAGCATGAAGTTTGAGCTGTTTATCTGTGTTGCCTGTCCATTCCTTCATGTCGTATTAACTGCATGTTTATGCCTAAATTCCATTCGGAACTGCTTTCTTGTTGCGTGGAACTCACACTAGGGTTTTTCAAAAAAGGAGGGGTCAGGGATTTTTGGTTGCACCCATTCAATCGATTAATAACATAAAAAAAAAAAAAAAAAAAAAAAAAAAAAAAAAAAAATCAGAAAAAAAAATTTCAGCCGATTTGGTCAATATTTAAGAGTCACTCAACGACCCCAAAGTTCGCCCTTAAAACTGGAAACCTACGGCATGCCGTATGTTTCCGGTTTTACATATCCTCAATCCAAAGAATTCATACAACTTATTTCAGAAGGAGCCTTGAAGGCCGTTAGTCAAAAAAACGTGAAAATTATAACATGCATCCTCACAATAATTTCTGAGGTTTAGATATTTATGGGTCGTAAAGTTAACGAGGAGCTTAGAGGCGCCGAAGGAAAAACTAGAGAGCGACAGAGTTGCAAAACATGGTAATGGATGTCTAATGACAAAAAATAAAGGGTGATTATTTTGTTTTACTTTCATGCGCAGCGCGGAGGAATATTAAGAAAACAAGTCTGACGACTTGCAGAACAAATGCTGTGTGTAGGGTAATGTCTCGAGCCGCGGGCGCGAAGGATAATTTTTATAGGGAAGGCGCTAAGGAGGTGAACGAGAACGAATGTCATTTCATTAATAGGTCATCTTCGGCTTCATCATTAATGTCATCCTTCGGGACTTTCGTTCTGAAACCATTCATTGAAAAATACTGCGCATATAAGTATCTCATTCTCCGCTTCGTCGAGAACGTTAAGTTATTAATCTCAAGCTCCTTATTTTTCCATTGGCCGGATCCAGAAAGTTGTCCCCTCTCTCTCTCTCTCTCTCTCTCTCTCTCTCTCTCTCTCTCTCTCTCTCTCTCTCTCTCTCTCTCTCTGTCTCTCTCTCCCCCCCTCCCTCCCTCTCTCTCTCGCCATTTGAATGCATGCGCTAGAAAAGAATATAACAGAAGGCGAAAGTCGCGTGACTGCCCCAATCTGTCTTTTTCTAACAAACGCATTTAAATGCGAGAAGAGAGAGAAAGAGAGAGACAGAGAGAGAGAGAGAGAGAGAGAGAGAGAGAGAGAGGGGGGGGGGAAGGAGGGAGAGACGGACTGATTCCCTCGGAATCCGGAGATTTTTCGTCCCGTCCCACAGGACGAAAATTTTCAGATATCCTGGCGACGAAATGAATATTCCAGGTTGAATTAAAACTAAGACATGCTAGACGCAAATCCAGAGGATTTGTGGTCGCTGCCATAGTTGGAAGCAGAAGCGACTAATAACCAAAGCTGCAGTGAAGTGGGTAGGTTTCTATTTGGAATTGAATCATCTTGAACTAGGCTGTCAGTAGTTTTTAAAGGCTAGGAACTCATTTTAAGCTTTGAAATGTAAAGTTGGTGGACATTGGTTCGGCTTTTTTTGAAATCAGCGCTCTGTGAAAATTCTTGACCGTCAAAACCTTCGCGTTTGATAGCACGACGAAAATCCAATATGACAGAAAAATGCGAACGTTCACTCAGAGCTGCCGTTTAGCGTACGATAAATGACATTTTTTAATTCACCGATGATTCCACCGGTTGAGAAAAGATTAAACATTTTTCAGTTCAGTGTTTAACTGAAACGCACGAAAATACTCTGATCTGCAATCTGTTCTCAACCGGTGGAGTCATCGATGACTTTAAAAAATTTGAGGATATTTTAATTGATTAACGGAGTTTCCACCGATTGAGAAAAGATTACACATCAGAGTATTTTCGTTCATTACAGTCAGACACTGAATTGAGCTGCGTAATCTTTTCTCAGCCAGTGGAATCATCGGCGAATTGAAAAATGCCATTAATTATACGCAAAACGGTAGCTTTGCGTTCACCCTAAACAATAAAATCTGGCAACGGTGACTACAGGCAATTCTCGCGGACAAAAGCGCAATAGAGTGCAGTAGAATCGTCGAGTCTGCAAAGGGAAATGTCGATGGATTTTAAGAAACCAGCTACGAGTCCCAGGAGATTGGCATTTAAATGAAGTTTTTCGAAGGGACACGGACGGGTGGAAGCGGTTCCGTCGAAAGGGGTGGGGGTGTGGAGGGGAGGGATTTGCGAGAGAGGGGGGGCAAGTTGATATTACACGCTTATCTACGACAAAGCGACGACGAATGTCAATACCATTGGGTGATAACTCCCCTCCGACTTCCGGAGCTTGTTTACTTTCCTCACTATTTTGCTTACGGAGAGTAACAGACCGCACTTGCATCAAGTTCTCCGAAGTGCTCCTGACAAAACATTCGAGGGACGTGAAGGAGACTACACTCTTTGAATAAAAGTCGGGGACTTCTCGCCAGGACCCTCAACGCCGTTGAAGGCCACAGCAGGAATTCGGTGCAAGCGGCAAGAGCAAATCTTCGATTTACGCCAATGGGGCTGTTGCACACTTTTGCTGTAAGCGATTAAACAGTCAATTCTGGTGTAAAAACCTCAAAAAATAACAATTGCAGCACTAAAAACTTCCGAAATCCACTCTTTAACTCAATAAACGCTTTCATATACGAGGGCGAAATGGTGGCCGAGGGCAGTAACAATGGGAGATTCCTATCTTAATTTCGCCACTCTTTCTATGCTGACAATGATGCTTCATAGAGTAATTAGTTGTCAGAGTGATGATCCACATCCGATGAATGGTATCGCAACACCTAGTGACACCGGTGTCAAGTGAAAGTCGTCTCTTATTGGTCACTTCTTGATAGAGTTACAGTATTGTTAGATGGGAATCTCCCATTGTTACTACCCTCAGCCACCATTACGCCCGCGTAAAAAAAACGTTTTTTGAGTTTAGAAGTGGATTTCGGAAGTTTGTAGTGCTGCCATCGTTATTTTTGGAGGTTTTTACACCAGAATCGACTATATTGAATCGCTTACAGCAACAGTGTGCAACAGCCCCATTTAAAAAAAAAAAAAAACCCGTAGGGGATTGGATACAGTATACAGTATGAATCTGATCAAAATCAATCTGAATATAAATCAAGTGTATCCACCTATTTTATGAGTCAAACTAACAGTTTTACAGGAAGAATTAGTTACAAAGTCGAGGAAAAAAAGAAAAAAACCCATCAATTTTAGCGATCTAAGTGAAAGTTGTAAAGTAGTGTACTTTGACGGGGTCGATTAGTTTGAACCGAGGACACGACGCGACGCGAGGTCACGCTGCTTAAAACGACAACAGTGTTCGGCTAAAATTGATGAATTTACGCAAAAAGTACAAATTCGAGGCACGTCTGCACCTGCAAGCATACGTTAGGAAGATATTCTGAAAGTTTCAAGCTGAAACACTCAAAAAAATAAAACCGGAAATTATGAAACACAAGAATTTCCAATAATCCTAATGAGAGCAACTGAGGTAGAAATACATAGAGCCACTCGCACTTACCAAGTTCATGGCAAAATGATTTTAACAATTTACGGCCTTAATTCCCTACCAATGCCGTTCTTTTCGGGCTCAAAAAATACAAATAAAATAATTACAGGTGCTGACGTTTTTAGATTTTGCGGATTTTCTTTAGTTTCAGTTGAAAATGCCGGAGCCGCAGCATTCTCAAAAAGAGACTAGTTGCGCTATCCATTGAATTGAAATCCTGAAAATCTTTGCATGGAATCACCTTAAACACATTGAAGACGTAAAGCAACAACGTGCTTTCGATTGATAGGGATAGAAAAATGAAAATAAAATCGGAAATATTGGAACTTTAAATTCAATTTACGCCTACACGTTCGATGGCCGACGTCATGAGATCAAGAAACAACATTTTCAAACGGCTACACCTCGGTCAATACAATGCGGACCCCAATGATACAGTGACTGGATGTAACTTTTCGTTATTTTTCGTTGAAATCAACCATCAACAGCAAACTTTTTTCATATAGCGACCTACGTTTCGCCCCTTACAGACCAAGTACACTCGTTTTTCTCCTCTTGTCTATTTCACAGTTTGTCAGTCTGCGTAATTCCGGCTTAGTGCGATTATCAATGTAAACACTGCAGAGATAAGGTCTCAGCGGGCGCCTTCAATTTGTCGTATAAGCAATTCCAACTCCCCCGAGTACGAATAGTTCACTACCTGTCTTTTACTTTTACAAACGAAAGAGTGCGGAGATCGGTGAAGCATGAACTGACTCTCGTCGGGCGCCTTCAATTCCTCGTTTAGGCAATTCCAACTCCCCCGAGTACGAACAGTTAACTACCCGCCTTTTACAAACGGGAGAGTGCAGTGAAACATGAACTGACAACTCACGAGAACCTCCCCATTGAATAAAGATTACTTCGTAATAAAGGCGCCTATACTGCTGATATTACTGTCGGCACTCATTGACTTTGAATGGTCTAGAAAAGAATATAGGTATGTTTGGCAGGCTGTCTCACATTTTGCAACCTTTTCATTCTACAAAAACATCATCTACGACAGAGCAGCGCTGCCATTGGCTTATTTTGAGTCTTCGCAGACCGGATTAATTTTGAGTAAGGTCTATTAAAAGGAGTTTAAACCTATCCTTAAAACGGTGACGCTTCTTTAAGAGGTAACTTATGATATATTTAAGGTGATTACCAGACGACACTTTTCCAGATTTCAATCCGATGGATGATGCCAGTAGTCGTTTTGGAGAAAAGTCATGTTTTCAGCATTTTAAATTGAAATCAAAGAAATACCGCAAAATCCAATCACGTCAGCACCGGCAAAATTTTATTCTAGATTCTTTGAGCTTAAAAAAAGCAAACTTCTTTAAGAATTCAAGCCGTAAATTATGAAATTCATTTAGCCATAAGCGAAGTGAGAGAGAGAGAGAGTGCGAGTGATAATGCGTTTCTGCCTCACTCGCACTCATTGAGGCTTATGGGAATTTTCATGCTCCATAGTTTTCGGCTTTATTTTTAAGTATTTCAGCTTGCAGTTTAACGCTCCTTCTACAACAAACGTGGAGGGAATCAGATTCGCCTGCTGCACGGGGTGACCAGACTCTACGCAAATAAGGCACTATCGACGAATTAAAGATTGTAGCGAGATTTTCACCAACTAAGTTTCGCCTTCAAAGTTCCGGTTCGGCCACTCTTCATACTCCTGCAGCCGGAAGAGCTGTTGCTGATCAGTCCCACACTCACAGGCATAACTGCGACAGTAGTGGTCGCTTGGAGTCCCTCGATGGAAATATTGTACAGGGTGCACCAAACCACACGGATAGGGCATTTTTCTCGAAAAAGTACTGAGGCAAATGATTTGAAACAAAAAAGACAGATTGGTAACTGACCCCAAAATCTTTCATTTTTGATACTTTCAGAAGTCTCCGACACATTCCCTTACGGTGTATTTGAGGGTTCAATCAACTTTTTCAAGTTTTAAGGCAAAACTTAACGCGCGGAAGTCTCGCGACAATCTTTGATTTGTCGATAGTACATCCATTGACGGTTGCATTGACGGCAGCTTGCGCAGAAAACGAAAATACTACCCGCCACGCATCCGTCCAAAGAGCTGTGAAAGGAAACCTCTTCTGAAAAAGACGTATACTATGGATTACGTCCGAGTTAACTTGCGAGGAGAAAGAGGAGGTGACGAGCAGGGCTGCCGTTTTGCGTATAATCAATGCTATTTTTCTATTCACCGATGATTCCACCGGTTGAGAAAAGATTACACAGTTCAGTTCAATGTATGACTACAATGCACGAAAATACTATGATCTGTAATCTTTCCTTAATCGGTGAAAACTCCGTTGATTAATTAAAATATCCGCAAGTTTTTAAAGTCATCGACGACTCCACCGTTTGAGATAAGATTACAGATGCGAATAATATAGTTTATTACAGTCATGCACTGAACTTAACTGTGTAATCTTTTCTCAACCGGTGGAATCATCAGTGAATTGAAAAATAGCATTGATTATACGCAAAACGGCAGCCCTGGTGACGAGGTCCCTTTGAATAATCAATATGCTTACGGTGCGGAAGTGCCGCGGAATCTACTCGTAAGATTTATTTAATATTCTGTTTAGGGCTCGACTTTCTTCAAGTTTCTCTTTCGCAACTTAAAAGTGATTTTAATAATTTGATTAGCAAACTCAGCTGACTGCTGACGAAGCGACGCGCGACGGTGTGAGAAACATTGGCGGATACAGGGAGTTGTCTTTCTCTCTCTCCTTCCATTTGAACTTATGAGTCAGAAAAGGACAGCGAAGGGGGCCATCACGTGACTTTGGCCCCCTCTTCTGTCCCTTACTAACGCACGTTTTCAAATGGGAAGAGAGAAAGACAGTTCCCTGTAACCGCTCATCCATGGTGAGAAATCCGAATCTCGGTCTACGAGATGGTGTGACATACTCAACTTGGATCGTTAAGCCTTTTAATATTCATATCCTTCCCATGGAAATAAAGCTTCGCTGAGGCTTGTACAGGATACTTATACGCATAGGCTCAAGCAGCGGGGGGAAATCTGCACCCCCCCCCCCTCCCCCACAACTGGAATTCCAAAACAGTCAAAATTTCACGATAAAAAATGAAAGGTACAAAAGAAAATGAAATGATAATCAAATGAGAAATATAGTTGACGAACTTCATTATTAGTCAATTTTGTAATTTTAACTCGTTTTTTGCAGTGAATTGAAAATAATGTCATTAATTTGTACACAAAACGGTAGCTCTGGACGATTTTAGTCCAAAATAGTAAAACTTCATTTCAGTTAAAACCATAGTTAAATTGCTTGTTTTTAAGCGCTTTCAATGAGTAACCTTTACAATGCCACAGCAAACAGGAAAATTAAAATTTTAGGAAACTAAAATATGGTTACCATAGCAACCACCATGACTTACAATGCTCAACCAACAGCGTGACTCGCGGTTAGTTTTACCGATCAGTTCAACATAAAAGGAAACGATCAGCCCGCAGGACGAGAAATCAGTTAGTCGTTAGTCACTTTCGTTTCATCGCTGCCAAAAATCCACAGTTCAAAAGATCGAGCAAGAATCGAAATCACCGATGTTCTCAAACACTCGGTTCCGCTCGCTTTCAAACTAGTGTGACACCGCACGAGGAAGCTCCTAAACGCTTAATCCAAGTTTCATCACGAGCAGTGTTGCCAGATGGAGGGTAAAAAGCCGTATCGTCCCCATTTAAATCAGTGTAAAACGTACGGTTTTTTCACCCCCAATCTGGCAACACTGATCACGAGAAAGAATTCTGAGTGTCCGGAGACGTTAAAAATTAAAGACAGGGACGAGGGTGAGGGGGGGGGTCACGAAAAGGAGACGACTGGACGAGGTGAAAAGAAAAGGCGAAAAAGGGACGGAAGAGAAAAAAAAAAGGGGGGGGGACACAGTACTTTCTGACTAGTGGAGACGAGCGACGAAGATGCCTAACGATAGTTTGAAAACAGCAAATTGGCGTAGGTGAGCGCGTAAACACATAAGAAAATTCGGGAGCGTTGGGGGGGGAGCGGAAAAGAAGAGGGGGGAGGAGATTCGAACTAATTACAAAAGCCATTTGAAACACTATTTTCCGACGTGGTCCGTAGAAAGAGCAGGGGGGGGGGTGTTAAGGGCAGTGGTTTTGACGTGTTCAAGATAAAGAAGGTATCCGAAAAGGGGCAAATAGGGGGGAGGGGGGTGGGGTGGACGGTTAAGTTGAGGTTGAATGGTTACCGAGAAGAGTAGGAAGGGGAAAAGGGGGTGAAGAGAGAGCGTGACGGACAGAGTTTAAGGGGTGCTCCGCGCGAGGGGGAGGGGGATGTGATCGCGGGATAATCAATTTTGAGTTCATCTAGTGATGAAGGAGACGATGGGGGGGGGGATGAATTACCACGAGCGGTGGTGGATGGGGGGGAGAGAGGAGGGGAGGGGCGACAAAAACAGCCGCCGGAAGCGTACAAACGACAAACGACGACGCTGCGTTGAGTTGTGGGTTGCGGCCGCGAGCGTCGAGTCTCTATATACGCATAGCGTAACAACGTGAGGAGGAACCGCGCGATTCAAACCGCTGAGATGCAGCTTTGATTTCGGGTCCGCGTGTATAGTGTCTCGATTCTGCCGCTTCAACTTTTAAAAGGCGTTGCGAGTCTTTACCACTTCGATATCGGCGTTTCTTCCAAACCCCCCCCCCCCCTCCCTTCTATTTCGTCGTTAACTTCTTCGACTGCTCGCAAAAATAGCCGCATTTCGCTTAGCCATCACAATGGGGCAGTTGCAAGGGTCTGAAATGTTGTGTTTTTATAAAGAAAATGATAGTACTTGTTGAGCTGAGAACAATGGTGCCTTTGGTTTTTTCGAGAGTGCCCCGGATTTGGAGATACTCACGTTCAAAGTTGTAGAAAATCGTGGGCGCAGTGACGTCACTACGCGGAATTCCCATTTAAAACAATGTATTTTGGGCCAAAATCTCATCTCCGGAACAATGGGACTTAACTAGAAACCAAAGGCATTTTTGTTCTCAGCTCACGAAGGACTTTCATTTTCTATGTAAAAAACGCAACATTTCAGACCCTTGCAACTGCCCCATGGCGATTTGGATCGTATCTTTTTTACGAAAATAAGTTCTGTCGCATTTTAATTCTGTTTGCGCCCTCAAAATCGGCTCACTTTGATTGTGAGTCTGATTTTGGACCACTAAAGGTTTTCCAGTTTAACCCTTTCACGGGGAGAGGTACAATGGTACATATGTGTACCATTTTATGTAACGTGGGAATCAATAGAATTTAATGGATTTCCAAACAGTTGTGTGACCCATCAAAGTTTTCAGTAAGTTGTCCTCTTTTCAACGGTCAACAAAAATCTCAAAACAAACTCCTCTTTTGAACGGTAATAATAATAAAATAAAAATAATAAAAAAAACCCCTTAAAAACACTCAAATCCCAAAATGCGTGCATTAAAGGGATAAACGGATATTTCCGAATTTCTTCCGACGGTAAATCTCGGCGTTTGATGATCATCACGGTTGGGCAGTGGGCACCTGAGGAGATGGTCAACCGCGATCAAAGGCGGATCCAGCAATCTGGCAACGGTGTATTCATCCCATTTGATTGCATGGCAAATAATCGATTAGTCACGGGGCTATGACCCCTTCAAGAATCGATTGTTTATCATACATTCAAATGGTAATAATGCCCAGTTGCCACATTGCTGGATCCGCCTGTGACCGCGATGACCATCATCATCAAACGCCGAGACTTGCCATCGAAGAAATTCGGAAATTTCCGTTAAAATTACTGAAAAGCTTATAGTGGTCCAAAATTGGAGCTACAATTAAAGCAAGCACATTTTGAGCGTGGAAACAGAATTAAAATACGAAAAAACATACTGACGTAAAGAAATAATCAAAATAGCCAACGCGATGGCAAAGGAAAATACGGCTTGTGGTAACCTCTGCAGACACGATAAATGGTCAATAGAAGATTTTCACGGTCGACAAAAACGGTTCGTTAATATTCATTAAACCTACCCTGAAAAAAAAAAAAAAAAAAAAAAAAAAAAAAAAAAAAATCAGAATATGACGATCAGTGAAACGATGTAAGGGATGGTAAGTACAATTACCAGAATTATAGTGTTTGTAAAATAGTTCTTGAAAATATTGCGGAAATTCTGGTTCCATAATCATTTTGTGGTACTAACACCGGAATTTTCTGGTCAAGGCACTAAAACCTTTCTGTGGTTCACAAATCGTTCACTAAACCTCATTTAGGCTGCTACTTAGAAGTTAACTCTACACCAATAAAACCTTAACACCTTAGTTTTGCTCATATGCTGAAAGCAATCGCGCAAACTTAGAAAAAGTTGAAATCGGACGCATCCCATCTGTAACTATTTGCTGTCCCATCCGTAACCCAGTATTTTATTTTTTTCCTAGCGCTGTAAATGATAAAATAAAAAACACATAGGTAGTGCTGAAGCATAAACCTTTGGCTTTGATTCTATACATTTTTTTCCAAACATTCATGACTTCACAAATCACGGAGTTTCGCAATTTTCAATGGACCGGCCAAATACTTGCCCATTTGAGTCCCATCCGTAACCGCTCTTCACATGAAGTTTTCTTAGTCAGAATTAGAGCAAAAATTAATCTCAAAAATGGTAAACGTATCTATGAAATGATTCCTAAATGCTCCCAGTGGCGGCTCGTGCAATCTGGCAACCGTGCACTTTTACCATTTAAACGTATGCAAAAAGATCGATACTAGGTGAGACGCTACGCCTCACCAAGTAATCGATTATTTTACACAGTTTTAAATGGAGGAAATCCATTTTTGCCACATTGCACGAGCCGCTGCTGAATGCTTCTGCACTCTTTTTTCTAAAATTTTATTGTAAATGAAAGTATCAAAGAAATTACTTTTAAGATGTGCGCTTGTCCCATCCGTAACCATGGAACGACCCTTGTGCTGCTGATAATATTCCTAGAATTTAGGAATTATTTTTTTCAGCTTAAATATGTTCAATATGAGAGAAATAACTTCTTTAAAAACAGAGAAAACAACTTGCGACAGGTTTCCTTGCGCGAAGTAAAATTCTGATTGCATGAAGGAGAATCACTGTCACAACTAGGAATCTTTTACTTGTATGGCAGCAGACATTTTTCTTGGGTTAACGAAATTCCCTTGTAGTCAATATTTCACTGTGCAGTTTCTTTAAAATAAACGAAATACACCTTGGATTGAAAAAAGAATTCTCTCGGTGTTCGATCCATTTTTCTGTGATCAATACTTACGAACTAATCGATTTGTCGATTAATCTGTTGAAAGGTAATCGCTTGACTAATCGATTATTCGATGATTAATCAGTAATCGGAACACTACTAAAAAAAAAACGGACGAGATGGCAACGTGTCACAAGGGTGGACTGGAGGAGGCCATGGCCAACTCCACTCAAACTCGGAACTAGCCGTTGCCGCATTCGAATAGTTGAGTCAACTCGAAACACTTTGAATTCTGCATTTGAACTCATCAAAGAAATCTGCTCGGCAATTTCACGCTGAAACGCATCCGCAATCCAAAGCGTCGAGCTTATAGTTTTATTGAATCGCTTTCTCCCCCCCCCCCCCCCCACCACTCCCTTCAGATCTCGACCCAATACCCACTCCACCAAGCCGCCGGTGCACAGTGGAGCGAGTCAAAGGAAGGAAACGGACATGGAAAATTTGACTAAAAATGCAAATTTGATTGTTTTCACAGTCAAAAAACTAACTATAATGGGTGATTCTTAGAAATTTGACGATAAAACCAATGAAACCACCTTCAAATGTCTACGTTACGTAGTAACAAAGATATACGCATTTCAAGTCGCCACGCCGTGTTAATCGCATATGGAAAATTTGACTAAAAATGCCAATTTAAATGTTTTCACAGTCAAAAATTTAACTATAATGGGTGATTCTTAAAAGAAATTTTACGATAAAACCAATGAAACCACTTTCAGTTGCGTATTAACAAAGATATACGCATTTAAAGTCGCCACGCCATGTTAATCGCATAAGGAAAATTTGACTAAAAATGCCAATTCGAATGTTTTCACAGTCAAAAACCCAACTATAAAGTGTGAATCTTAAAGGAAATTTTACGATAAAACCAATGAAACCACTTTTAAGTGTCTACGTTGCGTATTGACAAAGATATACGCGCTTAACGTCGCCACGCCATGACTCGCCATTGACTCGCTCCACTGTGCGCCGTGCCATTGAGCCTTCCTTCCGCGGTTCATTATACCCACGCAAAACTTACAATTAGTGTTTCCGATTGAGTATCGATGGTTGATGTTTGATTCGTTCATTTGCATGCGTTACACCGAATTCATTTTCTTTGAAGCGGATCGCTTTCTTTGCGACGCGTCATACTTTTTCATTTCCTTCCAGCGCAAAGAGTCGTCAGAGCTGCAGTTCTGTGTGTATGCGGTTATGTGTAAAATTGGACTTTGACCTTCGATATATCGAAAACGGAAAACGATATCGACCTTCGGTTCGCGCCAAAAGTCTTAGAATTTTAGGCTTTTTCAAACAACGTATCACAAAACAGGGGTTGCCATTTGAAATTTTTGAGAAAGCCCCTTGGGGGGCCCCCTGGGGGGGGGGGGGGGTTGACCCCCAAAAAAATAAAGTTCATCTAAAACTATGAAGAATGGTCCAAACCGCAACAATTTATCTCACTTCGTTCAAAAGTTAGACAGGAGTGACCGGGGGGGGGGGATACATCTGTTACACCCTGTATAAGACTCTTGTGTGGACTATTGTCGACATAAAATAAGACGGATTATAACCAAAACGGCTTTCTTTAAAAGCGGGTCCAGCAATCCGGCAACAGTGTGCTACGAGAAACAATCAATTATTAAAAGGGTCATAGATCCCACAAGAATTGATTGTTTCTCATACGTTCAAATGAGATGAATTTATGTTTGCAAAATTTCTTGATCCGCCCACGACTAGACATGCTGAAATCTAGGCAAAAGCCGGGAGAGTGAGCAGTTGACTTGGGTCATACATGCGGAATAGACTGCTGGAGGTTGGCACTGGGATTTCATCGGTTATCAACCGATTAAAGAGCGATTCCACAATGGGTCTGTTGCACACTTCGGCTACAGCGTTGTAAAGTATCAATTCCTACGTAAAAAGCCGAGAAAATAACAATGACAGCATCAGAAAACACTTGAATTCAGTAATAAATTCACAAATTGCGAAAAACACTAGACACTATTCACCCCTGTATCTTTCCACCACGTGCACGATATTTCGCGAAATTAGCGCGGCACATTCAAATAATCACGGCCGACTGTCATCACAGCTGACTTCGTAAACAAATAAACAGTAAACACTGACGGCGTCTGCTCGAATTCTTACGTTTCAATATCCTCAATTCCGGACAAAAGGTTGTGAAAGGTACGGAAACTGATATTTGTATCGAAAACTTATCAAAATGAAACAATCACACACAGGAGTTCCAAGGATGTTTCCAACTTCGATCATCATGCTTGGAACTTCTGTGTATTATTGCTTCATTTTGATAAGTTTTCGATACAAGTATCAGTTTCCGTACCTTTCACAACCTTTTGTCCGGAATTGAGGATATTGAAACGTAAGAATTCGAGCAGACGCCGTCAGTGTTTACTGTTTATTTGTTTACGAAGTCAGCTGTGATGACAGTCGGCCGTGATTATTTGAATGTGCCGCGCTAATTTCGCGAAATATCGTGCACGTGGTGGAAAGATACAGGGGTGAGTAGTGTCTAGTGTTTTTCGCGATTTGTGAATTTATTACTGAATTTTAGTGTTTTCTGATGCTGCCATTGTTATTTTCTCGGCTTTTTACACAGGAAATGATACTTTAAAACGCTGCACTATGGTCTGGAAACCCGTATTTCTGGCCGAAAATGGGAAAAATGACTTTCGGAAAACATGTTTCCGGTTGTTTGCATCGTAATCTACATCATCTGATGTATCTACAGGGTCTTCAAAAAGTCCGAGTATACCCCTGTAACTTTTGAACGGCTGATTTTTAAGGAACCAAATTTTGCAGGTGATCGAATATGGCCATGATGCACTTTTGGGTCTTGTTGAAATTTTCGGGGCCCCCGGGAGGGGGGCGCTAGGGGGGTGGCCCCTCTGAAAATCGAATATTTCAAATGGCGACCCCCATTTTTTATTGCACAACTAAAAAGTGCATAAAATTCTAAGACTTTTGCCCATGGGTAAAAATCCAACTTTGTTATTCGATATATCGAAAACCAAAAACGATATCGACCTGCGGTTTGCGCCAAAATTCTCAGTTTTGTGCGTCCTTTCAAGCGATGTATCACTCGATAGGGGTCGTGGCTCGGAATTTTTGAGATAGCCCCCCTGAGGGGTCATTTTTTTAAATAATTTTGGGGGGCTCTAAGACTAGACTAATATCAAAACCGTATTTTTTTCTGAAAAGGACTTGCTTTTTAGAGTATTTTCGACTTCTAATTTCTTAAATTCCGACTTTTTAAATGGGAGTTACGATTTTTTGAAAATTGGTCTGAATCGAACTTTAAACTTCGATATATCGAAAACGAATAACGATATCGATCTGCGGTTTGTGCCAAAAGTCTTAGAATTTTATGCACTTTTTAGTTGTGGAATAAAAAATGGGGGTCGCCATTTGAAATATTCGATTTTCGGAGGGGCCACCCCCCCTAGCGTCCCCCTCCCGGGGGCCCTGAAAATTTCAACAAGACCCAAAAGTGCATCATGGCCATATTCGATCACCTGCAAAATTTGGTTCCTTAAAAATCAGCCGTTCAAAAGTTACAGGGGTGTACTCGGACTTTTTGAAGACCCTGTAGAATGGCCATAGTATAATTTTTTCAGTGGCGCTAGTCGGCGATTCCGTCGCCGCAAAGGTGCGCACCTCGCAGGTAAGTAACTGAACGCGTCAACGTCGGTTACGTGTCATTTATTTTGAAAGTGTCACAGCAGCTGATTGAAGCATGTTAGAATAAATATTGGACATGTATCTTGAAGCTAAAAGAAGGGGCTTTCCATTTTACTTAGTCCCATTTATCAATTTTGATTTTTTACTCTTGATTTTAAGCTCCGAATGGACTACCTTCAGTAATTAATGAAACGATTACTTCTAAAAGTTCAAGTGAAGTTTTAAAAAAAGCTACAGTACATTACAAGCTCTACATGGCGTCAAAATGTTCCTTAGATCTTCCGTTTTCCAGGCCTTATATTGCTTTTTGCCATATCTTGCCACAATTCAATATTCTTTCACTTTTTTAGAGGTATGTCGTGTTGATTTTGAGCTCCGAATGGACTACGTTCAGTAGTAAATAAAACAATTACTTCTTAAAGTCCGAGTAAAGTTTTAAAAAATACACTACACGCTCTAAATGGCATCAAATTGTTCCTCAGATCTTCCTCTTTCCAGGCCTTTTATTGCTTTTTGCCCTAATCTTGTCACATTTCAAAAGAATTCACTTTTTCAGAGGTATGCCATGAAATTTTGAGCTCCAAATAGCCTACCTTCAGTGGTGAATAAAACAATCCTTCTAAAAAATCAAGTTAAGTTTAAAAAAAAAAAAAAAAAACTACGGTACACTACACGCTCGAAATGGCGTCAAAATGCCAGTGGCGTAGATATAGGCCCCGCTGACCCCGCCGGGCGGGAGGGCGCAACGTTTCGAGGGGGGCCCTAAAATTTTGAGAAGAGGAAGAGGAAGAGCGAAAAGTAGAAAAGGAAAGGAAAATTGGAAAAAAAGGAAAGGAAAAGGAACAGGAATGAAAAGAGAAGAGCTTGAGAAAAATAGAAGCTATACTCCTTGAAGAATCGAACATTTCTTCAGTATTGCTCCAAGCTTTCTTACGAGTCGAAATATCATGACAGTCGGACCTCAGTTACGGTGCCTCAAACGCGATTTTTTTCAGTGCAATTTTAAGGCATTTCGCGCTTGATCTTTCTTTACTCCAATTAGTGATATATTTTTTAAGTTTTATCATTGTGAATAAATAAACAAAATTTTCCGCATTAATTTACAATAATTTTTCAAGGAAGGTATTTTTCCGACAGAGGCTCCAACTTGTGCGGATTTGAGGGGGGAGGGGGAGCTCCACGGGAGCGGTCGATTTTTCCTTCAAAAAGAGGGGCGCAGCATTCGAATTGGCGGGGGAGGGAGCACGCGCTCAGCTAGCTGTACTACTGTCTGCTCGTAAGTCTGTTTTCCCACTATAAGTAACATTAGCGGTTGCCCAGAAGAGCAGAGGGAACGATCTAATGAGCCCTGCGCCTAGTCATCGATTAAAAGCCCACCAAAACGACATGTCTGCTCGTAAGTCTATTTTCCCATTAAAATAACATTGGCGGTGCCCGGGAAGAGCAGAGGGGACGTTTTGATGAGCCCTACGCCTTGTCGACGGTTGAAAGCCCACCAAAACGACAGGTCGCTCGTAAGTCTGTTTTCCCATTTCAAATAACATTGGCGGTGCCCGGGAAGAGCAGAGGGGACGTTTTGATGAGCCCTACGCCTTGTCGACGGTTGAAAGCCCACCAAAACGACAGGTCGCTCGTAAGTCTATTTTCCCATTAAAATAACATTGGCGGTGTCCGGGAAGAGCAGAGGGGACGTTTTGATGAGCCCTGCGCCTTGTCAACGGTTAAAAGCCCACCAAAACGACAGGTCTGCTCGTAAGTCTGTTCTCCCATTTAAAATAACATCGGCGGTGCCCCGGAAGAGCAGAGGGGACGTTTTGATGAGCCCTGCGCCTTGTTAACGGTTAAAAGCCCACCAAAACAACAGGTCTGCTCGTAAGTCTGTTCTCCTATTTAAAATAACATTGGCGGTGCCCCGGAAGAGCAGAGGGGACGTTTTGATGAGCCCTGCGCCCTGTTAACGATTAAAAGCCCACCAAAACGACAGGTCTGCTCGTAAGTCTGTTCTCCCATTTAAAATAACATTGGCGGTGCCCCGAAAGAGCAGAGGGGACGTTTTGATGAGCCCTACGCCCTGTTAACGATTAAAAGCCCACCAAAACGACAGGTCTGCTCGTAAGTCTGTTTTCCCATTTAAAATAACATTGGCGGTGCCCGGGAAGAGCAGAGGGGACGTTTTGATGAGCCCTGCGCCATGTCAACGGTTAAAAGCCCACCAAAACGACATGTCTGCTCGTAAGTCTATTTTCCCATTAAAATAACATTGGCGGTGCCCGGGAAGAGCAGAGGGGATGTTTTGATGAGCCCTACGCCTTGTCGACGGTTGAAAGCCCACCAAAACGACAGGTCGCTCGTAAGTCTGTTTTTGCCATTTAAAATAACATTGGCGGTGTCCGGGAAGAGCAGAGAGGACGTTTTGATGAGCCCTGCGCCTTGTCAACGGTTAAAAGCCCACCAAAACGACAGGTCTGCTCGTAACTCTGTTTTCCCATTTAAAATAACATTGGCGGTGCCCGGGAAGAGCAGAGGGGACGTTTTGATGAGCCCTACGCCTTGTCGACGGTTGAAAGCCCACCAAAACGACAGGTCCCTCGTAAGTCTGTTTTCCCATTTAAAATAACATTGGCGGTGCCCGGGAAGAGCAGAGGGGACGTTTTGATGAGCCCTACGCCTTGTCGACGGTTGAAAGCCCACCAAAACGACAGGTCGCTCGTAAGTCTGTTTTTGCCATTTAAAATAACATTGGCGGTGTCCGGGAAGAGCAGAGGGGACGTTTTGATGAGCCCTGCGCCTTGTCAACGGTTAAAAGTCCACCAAAACGACAGGTCTGCTCGTAAGTCTGTTCTCCCATTTAAAATAACATTGGCGGTGCCCCGGAAGAGCAGAGGGGACGTTTTGATGAGCCCTGCGCCCTGTTAACGATTAAAAGCCCACCAAAAAGACAGGTCTGCTCGTAAGTCTGTTTTCCCATTTAAAATAACATTGGCGGTGCCCCGGAAGAGCAGAGGTGACGTTTTGATGAGCCCTGCGCCATGTCAACGGTTAAAAGCCCACCAAAACGACAGGTCTGCTCGTAACTCTGTTTTCCCATTTAAAATAACATTGGCGGTGCCCGGGAAGAGCAGAGGGGACGTTTTGATGAGCCCTACGCCTTGTCGACGATTGAAAGCCCACCAAAACGACAGGTCGCTCGTAAGTCTGTTTTTGCCATTTAAAATAACATTGGCGGTGTCCGGGAAGAGCAGAGGGGACGTTTTGATGAGCCCTGCGCCCTGTTAACGATTAAAAGCCCACCAAAACGACAGGTCTGCTCGTAAGTCTGTTCTCCCATTTAAAATAACATTGGCGGTGCCCCGAAAGAGCAGAGGGGACGTTTTGATGAGCCCTACGCCCTGTTAACGATTAAAAGCCCACCAAAACGACAGGTCTGCTCGTAAGTCTGTTTTCCCATTTAAAATAACATTGGCGGTGTCCGGGAAGAGCAGAGGGGACGGCTTGATGAGACCTGCGCCTTGTCAACGGTTAAAAGCCCAGCAAAACGACAGGTCTGCTCGTAAGTCTGTTTTCCCATTTAAAATAACATTGGAGGTGCCCCGGAAGAGCAGAGGGGACGTTTTGATGAGCCCTGCGCCTTGTCAACGGTTAAAAGCCCATTAAAACGACAGGTCTGCTCGTAAGTCTGTTTTCCCATTTAAAATAACATTGGCGGTGTCCAGGAAGAGCAGAGGGGACGTTTTGATGAGCCCTACGCCTTGTCGACGGTTGAAAGCCCACCAAAACGACAGGTGTGCTCGTAAGTCTGTTTTCCCATTTAAAATAACATTGGCGGTGTCCGGGAAGAGCAGAGGGGACGGCTTGATGAGACCTGTGCCTTGTCAACGGTTAAAAGCCCACCAAAACGACAGGTCTGCTCGTAAGTCTGTTTTCGACATGATAAACGGCAAACGGGCTCGGCGCGGTAACGGTCTGTCAAATACGAAACACAATAACAATGACAAAAAAAAACGGGCCAGAATAACACTAAATAGCCAGCCACCGCTAATTCAGAACAAGCCAATCGCAGCGCGCTGAGGGGTGATGGATTTTGTTGTAGTTGAATGAAAAGGTTACAGAATTTGAAACATCATTCCAAAAATAATCTTTTTGAGACGATTCAAGGTCAACGAGTGCCGATAGAAGATTCGGGGACAGATTCGCTTCTATTACGAAGTAATCTTTATTATCAGAGTACAATCATTCTGTGCGCGCTGTTCAGCGGAGTCAACGACCGCTGACCGAGCATCTTGATTTTGTTTTTCTTATCAACTTACTATTCGAACTATTATTTATTCCTTAAACTTGTTGTTACGACGTTGCCATTTTCTTTAATTTACTCGACACCGGGAGGGAATCGGAAATCGGAGCTCGTCACGGGAGGGAATCGGAATCGGGAGGGAATCTTGGGAGGGAATCGGGCAACTCCCCTGGAAAATACTCCTTAAATTCTCCCTTTTCCAGGCATTTAATTGCTTTTCGCCACATCTTGCCACATTTCAATATTTGTTCACATTTCCAGAGGTATGTCGTGTTTCTCACGAAGTGTTATTTCAAAGGGGTCCATCCAGCTACCATCCAATGCCTCCCGCCCCCTCAGAAATGAATGAAACTTTCAGGGATGATAGAGCTAAGCGTCAGCTTTCAGAATATCTGCAGTTTTTTTAAAATTTGGTCAACTGGAAGCGGGGGGGGGGCAGGGGGTCAAAGTCAAAACCTTCCATGCTCCATAACTTTTGAACGAAAAGAGATATTGACGTGAACTTTGTGCCAAAAGATGCGTATAAGATCTTTCGATTGATATGCTATAATGTTTAGTTTATTTGAATCTTTTTTTGCCATTTTTTTATTTTTTAAGTTTTCAAAAATTCGTGTTTTGAGTTTGAAAAATATGCACAATGTTGTAATCTGAACAAAAAACTTTTGTGAAAAAAGCTGATTTTATAAGCTTTCAGATGGCGTAAACCGCGATGCCGAGAAACGTTTCGTTCATGAGTTATGACCGCACAAAGTTTCAAATCTAGGTCAAAAATAGGGCTTTGCCGACTTTCGATTCTACAAACAAATTTGTTGCTCCACCAATAATTGATGAAATTCATTGAAACTTAAAGGACGGATTTCTTTTGGGTCGCTGGATTCATTTTTGATATTAGTTTTACAAAATTCCCAAATCCAAGATGGCTGTCAATAAGTATGACTTCAGAGAGTCACATCTAGTGAAATTTGGCAACAACGCATTTTTCCATTCAGACCAATGTAAAATAATCGATTTATGGTGAAGAAATGCTCTGTTGCTTCACCAAGAATCGAATTTTAAATCAAATAAACGGCAAAAAACATAGTCATCAGATTTCACGAGCCACCTCTGGCTGCCGCCATCTTGGACTTGCAATTTTTGCAAAAAATTCCTTCAAATTCGTGTTCAGCGACCCAAAAAACATAAGTCCCCTAAGTTTTAAGAAAGATCTGGTCATTCCCTGATTTAAGTCCACAAATTTGGGTTTCCAGACCATAGTGCGCTGTAGCCGAAGTGTGCAACAGACCCATTATGACAATACTTTTCGCAGAATGAAGCGGGAGGCCAATGCAAGGGTCTAAAATTTCGATTTTTAAAGGCCGTAAATGGGAGTATTTGATGAGCTGAGAACGAGGGTCCTCATAATGGCTTCCATGAGATCAGATATTCTTTACCTGTTCAAGTCTTGGCGAGACAGCTCCAATGTTAGTGACGCATAGAATAGAGAGCGAAAATCACGTGATTGCCCCTAACCTGTCCTCTTCTAACACGGGCGTTTTAATGGGAGAAGAGAGAGAAGGACAGATTCCTGGATCCGCCAATGGTAGACCACGAGTTTAAGGGACACATTACGTTGAGTACGAGTGGTGTTGAATAAAGGAAGAAGAAGTGATAATTGCTTCATTGGATGATTCATCATGGTTGCCCGGTTGTGCACAGAAAAATCTTAAGACTAGCAAATCAAACTAAGCAAGTTGTTGCAGATTTTCTTGATACTAACCGGCAACCTCGGAGCGAACTTCAGACGACGATTTTCAGTTGGCCTTAACGAATGTCAGATCGAATGTCATGAGTCGTCGCCAGACCTCAATGTGGCCAGATACACGTCAAAATTACACACATTCACGACTAGACTTAAAAGCATTCTGGACGGATTTTAACCTGAGATCCGACGGCATTGGCCGAAGCGAACGGTTCTGCAGACATTTGCTAACGAAATTCCTACACGCATAACTCTTCGATAAATTATAATTTTTTTACTAAGTAAACTGAAATTGTGCATATTAGCGTGAAATTTAGCACGCTATATTCAAATTTTGTCTCTACATTCCCTCTAGACCCAATTTTCCTTCGGAAAACTGTGTTGCCGCCAATAGACGGTATCATCATGCGTGTGCGACTGAATTCGCTCCGCACTTTTTCCCCCTCCCTTCTTCACCGCGCGCTAAAGAAAGTGCGTGTAGGTTAGCCGATCTGCGACCTTGACCGCGGTTGAAAAATCATCGCGATCTTCGCTAGACAGCCCCTCCCCCCTTCCCTTCCCTCGCCCTGCACCCGTTTGCATAGACTGATTGTCTTCTCCCAAAAAGCAAGCGTGTGCTTCACTTCTCCCGTAACTCACTCTCTCTCTCGTCTACGTTCAGTGCGTTCGTTCTAACTACTGCGTTGCTCGTGCTTTGTGATTTACTGCTTCGTACCAGGATCAATAGTATTTAATATATTTTTCTTGCTTCCTATTTTCCCCCCTTGTTTTACTAATATGCATTCGAATGTTCCTCCCCCGCTTTTCTTTTCAGAATAATGATCAATCCACAATGATTTAGTCCCCCCTCCCCTTTCAGGCATGTGAGTAGGTTATCAGCATGTGAACTACACATCGATTCCCTTTTATTTTATTAAGGTAAGCTTGATCATGACTTAATTGCTTTGTCTTTTCTTTTGCTCTGACACTTTCATTGCCATTTCCGTTGTTTTTGTTACGTGTTGATTTTGTGTAGGGATTGCCGTGTGCCCCCTAACTCGTTCCCCATCATTTCGCTCCCCCCTCCTGATTCCCATAGTCAGGTGGTCCTCTACCACTTTCCCGAGCTTAAACAAACTGAAATTATCTGCACCTAACCTCAAACTTACGATCCAACGGAAATCAAGTGAAAACTGTGAAAACTAGGAAAGTTGAGGAAGAACCGTAGAAGCTGGAGCAAACCTGATGAAAAATTCGGATTCCTCGACTGAAATGCTATCACTTCGATCGTACACAGAAAGTTCCTGTAGGTTTCAGGATAATTTGTCCAACTTTTTCTTAACTATCCATAAGGAGAATCTGTTAGCACAGAATAATACAATCAGAACGGAAACTCCCATATAAGAGCCAATGGAAGCAAGTTTGGAATTTAACGGCACCAATAGGCAACGCTGTGGTCCTATATCCCATCATGCGGACGTGTGTGATTTGTGTTGAAACTCATTTATTTCTGTAAATTCTGGAAAGAAATCTTAAGTTTCCGGCCTCCCTTGCCTTCTATTGGCATTTCAGAATGAAAATTTCGCGGATCATGTCCTATATTTTTTTTTTTTCGCGCGCGAATCCAGATGTAAACATCCTATATCCCAACATGGCGGACGCGAAATGAATTTGCTTCAAAATCCGACAGAGTTTCCGTTATGGTTGTATTATTTTGTGCTGTTAGCAGCATATGTATTATCCATAAGGAAAGTTCGTTAGCAAATGTCTGCAGTTTGTAAAAATCCATTGGCCGTATGCCACTGACGAGCAAATTCTTAGATTCTATAAATCAATAAGACGCAAAACCTAGGTATTGATTTGGGAACCCGTATTTCAGACGATGGAATGACAACTTTCGATGGCCCATCATTAGCACTTTTTCAGCCTCATCGTCTTTTCTCTGAATAACTTCACTCCCCTCTTCGAACAAATAGACCAATGGGTCTGTTGCAAACTTTTGCTACGGCGATGTAGAGCGTCAAGTTTTAAGTAAAATCACGTGAAAAGTTCATTGGTGGTATCAGAAAGTCATAAAATGCAGTATTAAACTCACAAAAGGCGTTTAACTGATACCCAAGATGGCGGTTTTTGTCGAGCAACCTGTGTGCACGCACCGTGAACATCCATGCTGGCCAACGTTAACAACCTCACAGCATCGGAGGTTATGAGTGTATTTGCGTTGTAATTGGTTGTGATCGATGTTGTGAGGTTGACCATTATGGATGTTCATGATACTTGCATACAGGTTGCTCGATATTTTACCGCCATCTTGGATTTCAGTTAAACGCCTCTTGTGAGTTTCTTATTGCATTTTATGACTCTTTGCTGCCACCAATGGACTTTTCACGCGATATTTTACATGAAGTTCATCACTCTATAGCGCTGTAGTAAAAGTTTCCAACAGACCCATTACTAAGAATTATAGAAAATATACAGTGTGCACCAGACGAAACGGAGAGGGCATTTTTCTCGCAAACTACGGAGCCAAATGATTAGAAACGAAAAAGTCAGATAGGGAAGTGACCCCAAATTTTCCGCTTATTTTAATGTTTTCAAAAGCCCCAGATGACCTGTTGGGGCGGTTTTGGTTGAGGAGGGGGAGGTTCAAACACATTTTTCTTTGGAGGTTCAACCGTGTTGTTTGAACGTTGTTCTAAGTTCACCGTGGTTAGTCAGCTATCATGTAGATGATAAATGCAACGTACATTATGGTAAATTAACTTAACTTATTGGTACATTTTACCATCATTTAATGAAATTCACCATACTTCATAGCTGACACCAAAATCAACTATATACTGATGGTAAATTCTACCAGTTATTTTTTTCCGTGCATGAGCCTCATTTGGAACGTTACACGAGTTTTGGCTCAGCTGATTGCAGTGGCGTGGCGTGCAATTTGGCAACGTTATTATAAGTCCATTAGAACACAGGTTAAAAAGTCGAATGCGAAGGTCTTCACCGAACACCCAATGGTTCGATCTTTTTCGTGGGTTTAAATGGACAAAGCGGCACCTCTGTCGCGCTCTTTCAAACATCCGCCCCAATGAAATTTAACCTTTTTCTCGTCGAGTTCCGGCACTTTTCATGCACGGTTGATGCTGGTGCTCCAAGCTCCCTTCCCCTCCGGTCACGATGAATTTGATCAAATCGTCATGTTGACATGATTAGAATTTGATGTCGTCATCATGCCGCGAAACAAACGCGTCCGAGTCTAGGAGTCGGATGTTATTGAATTTGGCTGAACTTATTTTCCACCAATAATGACCATTACTGAACGGGGGAGCTTGCTTCCGCCTCGAGTTTGTTTATTTATCGGATTGACAAGACCATTTTTAATGTTCGATTAGGCTCGAAACACCGTTTAAAATATGATCATCACGGGAGGGACCCGGTTCCTGCCCTGGTTCGGTTTACTCCTCACGCTGGGTTGCCAAGTCATGTATTTACAATAGTCGTCTTTTGTTATCCGTCCGACGTTCGCAGAATGGAGCTGTTGCAAACTTTTGCTACAGGCTTATTAATAGTTGATTGAGGGGTAATACCCTGTAAAAATAACGATTAGCGCACTAAAAAATTACGAAATCCACTCCTAAACTCACAAAATGCTTTTAAACGCGAGACCGTAATGGCGGCCAGGGCCGCGGTTTTCATTGGGGTTCCCTATCTTCAATCAGCGCCATCTACACGAGGTGTTCTCGCAACACCACACAAGAAGAAGAAGAAGCATACAATTGCCATAAGAAAACTGCGGCCTCGGCTGCCATTACGGTCTCGCATTTAAAAGCATTTTGTGAGTTTAGAAGTGGATTTCCTGATTTTTTAGTGCGCTAATCGTTATTTTTACAGGGTATCACCCCTTAAACAACTATTATTAAGCCTGTAGCAAAAGTTTGCAACAGCTCCATTTGACATACAGTCTTATGGACGACTGTGGAAGGTTGTGGACGAGAAAAAAAAAAAAAAACAACAACAACAACATCATCATCAACGAACAAAAATCGGCTTTACGGGGTTTTTCGGGCACCGTCTATCGAGAAAATTGAGTTCGATTACAATAGGGCTCTAGCAAACTTTCGCTATGAGCAAATAAATAGTCCAATCTGATGTAAAGACTAGGGGAAATCACGAAAATTACACTAAGAAAAACTAAAATTCAGTAATCAACGACAAGATCGTAATGGCGGCTCAACGCAGGTATCCTGGGAGATTCCTGTTGATTATGTCACTTTCTCTACGGAAACACAGCGATATGTCTCAATTTAGAAAGGAATCTCCCACGATACCTGCGTCTCTCCGCCATTAAGCCCGATTCTGAGAGTGAATTTCGTTATTTTTCAGCGTAAGTACTCATCGTCATTCTTACAGGTTTTTATGCAAGAATCAACTCTTCAACAGTGGCGGCTCCTACTATTTGGCAACATTGTATTCGCTCCATTTGAATCTATGTTAAATAATCGAATGCTGGTGAAGCACTGCTTCACTTTCGAATCGATTGTTTTATATACGATCAAATGGAGGAATAACATTGTCGTCAAGTTGCACGAGCCGCAGCCGATCTTCAATTCCCCTAAAGTAAAAGTTTCCTTTGCAGACCTTACCAAGAGAAGAGCGTAAGTACACTGGAAAAAAAAAAACAAACAAACAAAAAAGATTACCAGAAGCATGACAATATGTGAACCTATGTAAGGAATAGTGTAATTACGATCATTCTAGTTTCTATACCATAGCTCTTGATAATTTTAAGGAAATTCTAGTTCTACGACCATATTCAGGTACTAACACCATAATTTTCACGTCAAAGTACTAGACTATCTGTGGTTCATGTAAAGCGAATTTTATTTACAGTGTCGGGTGAAGATGTTCACCGCCTGAACTAACGGTTCGGCATTTAATTATCTCACCCGAACTGTTTTTTCGGCAACGGTGGATGACACCGATGCTGTACCCGAACCTCGGAATTCGTACCAGTTCCGCGAGTTGGGGGCGAAAAGAGTAACTCAACGGTGAGAGACAACAACAAACAACGCTCCTGATTGGCTAGAAAAGTGGGTTTGTTGTCTTTGGCGTTTGGTGTCCCCCGAAAAGTTCCGAACCCCGAATCTTCACGCGACACTGTAAATAAAATTCGCTTATTTTGTTGTGCTTCTGGTAATATTATACAGTGGTGTACGCAAGGGGGGGTAAGGGGGCTAAAGCCCCCCCCCCCAGACGTCCGATTTTTGTGGGTGGAGGGGAAGGGGAGGAACAATTTTCAGTCAAACGCTCATCAGTGCGAGCCCCTCCCAAGAAAAATCCTGTGTACGCCACTGATTATATTACTAGGATCTGGTATTATAACTATTAACTATCGCTTTTTCTTGTGTGTGTAGAGTGCACTTCTGAGAAAAAATCGTTTGAAAGTGGTTTTTCGATACTTCGAAGTAGGAAATGAATAAAACCAATATTTGAGATGGTGTAATTTTCCTGTAAAGTAATTGCTGTATAGAGCGTTTAGACCTAGATTGTTTAGTATTCGGACTATTATTAGGAAAGTTGTGAATTTCTGAAAATGCGTCAAACTCGATCTTCGATACATCGAAAACGAAAAATGATACAGACTTCGGATTTGCGTCAAAAGCTTTAGACTTTCATCTTCTTTTCAACTACTTTATAAAGAAGGGAGTTCTCAATTAATAGAAGTATTGGATTTAGGGGGATGACTCAGGAAGCCCCTAAAATCGGAGACCCCTTCGAAATAATCGAACACGTATTTCAGAGTTTTTTTCGAAATTCGGAGCCGTTCTCGAGATATTCAGCCTGGCTTCTTTTTCAACTGGCACCCTACACAAATGGACACATTTTTAATAGGTTGTGACGTATAGGTCAGTAGCGGCCCGTGAGATTTGGCAACCATGCATTTTTCCCACTTAAACTTAGGTAAAAAATCGATTCAAGCGGAGGCTGGCAGCCTCCTCGAGTTTCGATTGTTTTCCATGTATTTAAATGGGATAAAAACACTGTTGCCAAATCGCACGAGCCGCCACTGGTATAGGTGTGTCGCGAATGCCTCAATTTTTTTAAAAAGCTCTTTGTCTTCGAACACTGCGCTGCCGGTTCAGTGACTCCTCCACGGTTAAAACAGTCCGTTCGGCAACCTTAGGATTGGATGCGGAACGGTTGTGTGAATTAGAGCAGCGACACACAGAAGGTTCAAAAATAGAAGTTTCCAGACAATAAAAAAAAAGAAATGTATTAATACTTTGAAAACATTTGAATGCTGACATTTTCTTCCATAATCTACGCGGTCCAACTCATTTTGAGCACCAAAATGAAGAATTCAAGTTACTTGATGGTTCCTCATTTCGTTTGATTATAGTTCATGAAATTATGTCCGGGAACTTTCACGTAGCAATCTACTTTGCGACAGGACGATAGTATTCAATTAAAATTGGAATTCAGCTCATCCAATTCTCATCCTCGGCCTCCGCAATTCATCTACATTACTTAAGTTGGAGTACACTCATGGAATTCAGGCTATTTACAAAAAAAAAAAAAAAAAAAAGTACATAGGGTATAGTAGACGGGACTCCAATGAGCCTGCGCGTATTGTATAAATCATCGTGGACTTTCATGAGACTTCCTTGAAGGGCATATTTTTACGGTCAGCGTACTTACATCGTACAAAGCCGACAAAGTGACAATTACACCACCCACTTTTCACGTGACTTAGACGGCGTATATGAGACTGTACTTTACACTGGGGAAAGAAATGAATTGGTTCGCCTGACTGATTATTAGTGAAATTTGCGCAATCAAATTTATTGATCGTACTAACCCAAGGAATTAGGCACTCCAACCAATAAATTGATGCTCAGTACCAACTTAATTTTAATGGTTGCACAAACTGAATATGATTGGCACCAGTTACCAATTACTAGTTTGAGAATTGAATACCTAATTTTCGGGTACACTGCAAAAAAATAAAAAACAAAAAAAAAATGCTAACTTTACTTATTTACTTTTTTAAAAGTGTAGTAAAGACTAAGACTAAACAGTCTTACTTTAATCATTTAATATAGTTCAATTAAGGCAGCAGGGGATTGATTAAACTATTTTAAATGGTCAAACTAAGAATGTTTAGTCTTGATATACTTTTAAGTAAGTAAATACTTAAAGGTCGCGCACACCCCCCCCCCCCCGTTAAAGTTCAACCAATTCATTTTATTCCCGCAAAATGACACTGTAGATCAGTCGAGTGAACCAATTCTTTTATGCAGCGTATATCTCCGGAACCGGAACACTTAAGAAAAAACCGAAGGCAACTTTGTTTGCAGCTCATTTAATCTTTTCATTTTCTTTGCGATAAACAGTTGAACAACACTTTTCATTCCCTGGAAATTGCCTCACAAGGTCAATTTTTTAATTTAGCCCGGTAAAAGTCAAAAACCGTGAATTTTTAACAATTTTTAATTCAAACAACGCTTGAACCTAAACTTTAGGCAAAAAATATAACCAGATGCGTATATAGCGTGCAGTTTAGCAAACGATGCAGTTCGTCCATTTAAACCCATGGAAAAATTCGAACCGTTGGGCGTTTGGCGAACACCTTTGCCATTCAACCTTTTACGTGGGTTTAAATGGACAACAAACCACGTTGCCAAATTGCACGCTACACCACTGAATATGACTCTTTAACCCTTTCACGCACGCATTATGGGATTTGAGTTTTTTTGAGATTTATTTAGACCGTTCGAAAGAGGACACTTTTTTATGAACTTTGATGGGTCAGACAACTTTTTGAAAAATGTCCATTTAAATTCCATTGAATCACATCTTACATAAAATGGAACACATGTGCACCACTATCCAAGAAAGGGTTAAAACCTCCTTCAATTAATATGTATCAATATCGATTAGACGAATACGTACTTTTGCAATGTGCTAGGAGAAAAATTGACTTTGATCACCTGATAAAAATTAATTCCTTGTAGACACGACTCGACGTAACGCTTCGACCTTATACATGAATTTAAATGGACAACAAACCACGTTGCCAAATTCCACGCTACGCCACTGAATATGACACTTTAAAACATATTTCAATTATTGTGTATCAAAATCGATTGGACGAATACGTAGGTTAGCAACGTGCTAGGAGAAAAATTGACTTTGATTACCTGATAAATGAAGTCCTTAGACACGACGCGACGTCACGCTGAAGTTGCTTAACACCAGCAACAAGGCAAAATGGACTCACTGCGGAAATTCTGGATGAAAATCCTGAAAATAAAACAAGATAATTCGAAACATATTATTCTACAGTGTTCCAAAATGATTGTATTAAAAGAACGCGGATGCCGACCATAGCCGCAGCCAGGACATTGTCTATCTTCCTCTTATTCCAGTTGAACGCATATGTTAGAAAAGGACAGAAACAAGGGCTGAAGTCACGTGACAGCCCCTATATCCATCCTTTTCTAACACCTGCGTTTAAATGGGCTAAGAGAGAGAGAGATAGACAATCTTCTGGCTACGGCCACGATGACGACGATACCCATCGATCACAACGGCGGATCCAAGAAATCCCACCCCCTTCTTCTCTCTCTCTCTCTCTCTCTTTTTCTCTCTCTTTTCTCTCCCCCCCCCCCCCCCCCTCTCGCTTCCCTCCTCCTCCTCCCCTCTCTCTCTCTCTCTCTCTCTCTCTCTCTCTCTCTCTTCTCTCCTCTTCTCTTCTCTCTCTTTCTCTCTCTTCTCTTCTTCTCTCTCTCTCTTTCTCTCTCTTCTCTCTTTCTCTCTCTCTCTCTCTCTCTCTCTCTCTCTCTCTCTCTCTCTCTCTCTCTCTTCTTTCTCTCTTCCTCTCTCTCTCTCTCTCTCTCTTCTCTCTCTCTCTCTTCTCTCTCTCTCTCCCTCTCTCTCTCTCTCTCTCTCTCTCTCTCTCTCTCTCTCTCTCTCTCTCTCTCTCTCTCTCTCTCTCTCTCTCTCTCTCTCTCTCTCTCTTTTGCAGCTCAAATACGACAGCTATAAATAAATACATTACATGGGAATTATCTTACACATAGATGCTGGCTTCATTAGGGAAATAACTCACATTGGAGTACATGAAGAACTAATGAGTGAATCAAATATCATTGGAAGGGACAGCGAGGCCTGGTAGTCTGGAATAGGAAAAAAACCGCATTATCTAAGAGCAAATCCCAATTTGGACCGCTCTCATACCTCAAAAAACGAATATGCTAATGCTCATGTGGAAGAACTTTTAGACTCGTTAACTCCAAATCTTGTTGGCTTGAAAGTAGTCTTCAGGTGCATATAAACTACGAGTCGCATTTTTTTAGCAGTTCCTTTTGAAGGTCATAGTATCACAGAATAATACAACCAGAACGGAAACTCTTGTCGGATTTTGAAGCAAATTCATTTCGCGTCCGCCATGTTGGGACGTAGGATGTTTACATCTGGATTCGCGGGCGAAAAAAAAATATAGGACATGATCCGCGGAATTTTCATTCTGAAATGCCAATAGAATAAAAGTGAGGCCGGAAACTTAAGATTTTTTTCCAGAATTTACAGAAATAAATGAATTTCAACTCAAATCACACTCGTCCACCATGTTGGGATATAGGATCACAGCGTTGCCTATTGGCTCCGTTAAATTCCAAACTTGCCTCCATTGGCTCTTATGGGAGTTTCCGTTCTGATTGTATTATTCTGTGATAGTATGGGCAAGTGCCTCGCAACTCGTTCTCCGTAAGACTTTTAAATCATCGATAACAGTGACACAGCGTGCAATCTGGCAACGTTGTATTGTTTCCATTTAAACCCACATCAAAGGTCGATTGCGAAGGTGTTCACCGCACACCCAATGGTTCGATATTTTCCAAGGGTAAGAATGAGGCTATTGCACACTTTTGCTATAAGCGATTTAATAGTCGATTATGGCGTAAAAACCTCAAAAAATAACGATGGCTGCACTAAAAACTTCCAAAATCCACTCCTAAACTCAATAAACGCAGTTATTTGAGCGAGTGTAATGGTGGCTGAAGGCACTAACAATGGGAGATTCCTATCTTAATTTCGTCACTCTTTCTATGTTGACAAGGATGATTCACAGAGTAATTAGTTATCAGAGTAATGATCCACATCCGATGAATAATACCGCAACACCAAGTGACACCGGTGTCAAATGAAAGTAGTCTCTTATTGGTCACTTCTTGATTGAGTTTCAGAATTGTGGAATCTCTCATTGTTAGTGCCTTCGGCCACCATTACGCTCCCGCAAATAACTGCGTTTATTGAGTTTAGGAGTGGATTTTGGAAGTTTTTAGTGCCGCCATCGTTATTTCTTGAGGTTTTTACGTCAAAATCGACTGTTAAATCGCTTATAGCAAAAGTGTGCAATAGCCCCATTGACGAACTGTGACGTTGCCAAATTGCATGCGACGTCACTGCATTCGATAACGAGTGGGAGCAGGAGGAGGAGTTGGAGAAGCGCCGAGGGTGAATGAGTGAGTGAGTGAGAGTGATGAAAGGGTGGGGGGGGGGTATTAGAAGAGTGATTCAAACAGATTCTGAATGGCAGAGTTGAGAAGTAATCGGTTCGGAAAATGCGGAAAAATGCTCTGCCAAACATTCCTCGAAACATGAAATTAATATAATTCGAATCGAAGAAGAAGTCGGGGAGAGGAGCGGAAGAAAAACGGCATAGGAACGGAAGCAATTTTCTTGTTCGGGATAGGGATAAAGTTTTGACATTTACAAGCTTTTTATTAATAAAACTTTTACTTATTGTTAGAGTAGTTTAAATATTGCTCGGTTAAATGTAAACATCGAGTCCAATCCAAGTTGAAGTTATTTGCATTTTATTTCGTGATACCTATATCCGCGATCGGCTAATTCGATTTTCATTGATATAAAGAGTCTACTTTTATTGCTGCTTCCGTTTTTCAGCCCAGTCCACTGCCCCTGAATACCGCGCCCTCACAACCAATTATTATATCGCTCTTTCAAACGTTTGAACGGTATGAAATGCATCATAAGCTACGCCTGTGTAGTGTTCATATCGTTGGGTTTCTCTTACACGAAGACCAATGGGTCTGTTGCATTCTTTTGCTACAACGATATAGAACCTTGATTCTAACCGCAAATTCGGCGGAAATAACGATGCGCACATTAAAAACTTTCAAAATCCACTCATTAACTCAGGAAATCACTTCAATGGGGCTATTGCACACTTTTGCTATAAGCGATTTAATAGTCGATTATGGCGTAAAAACTTCAAAAAATAACGATGGCGGCACTAAAAACTTCCAAAATGCACTCCTAAACTCAATAAACGTAGTTATTTGCGGGAGCGTAATGGTGGCCGAAGGCACTAACAATGGGAGATTCCCATCTACCAATTCTGAAACTCCATCCAGAAGTGACCAATAAGAGACTACTTTCATTTGACACCGGTGTCACTTGGTGTTGCGGTACCATTCATCGGATGTGGATCATCACTCTGATGACTAATTACTCTGTGAATCATCCTTGTCAGCATAGAAAGAGTGACGAAATTAAGATAGGAATTTCCCATTGTTAGTGCCTTCGGCCACCATTACGCTCGCGCAAATAACTGCGTTTATTGAGTTTAGGAGTGGATTTTGGAAGTTTTTAGTGCCGCCATCGTTATTTGTTGAGGTTTTTACGCCATAATCGACTATTAAATCGCTTATAGCAAAAGTGTGCAATAGCCCCATTCCAAACAGCCCGCGCTACACTAGACTCTATTTGCACCGGTATACTACTACATAGACGGAACCACCGTGCATAAGTAAACAACATCTTAACTACAAAATGATGGGATTCCCTTCTAAATACATGAACTGTTGGCTCCGTTTGCTGTCTGGTCTTTTCGGTTTATCAAAGATTACGAAATAATAAAAGAAATGTACGCATCTAAACGAAACATTCCAATGCTTGTAAGTTCTGTTCATGTTTACATAAACGAGATGGTTCCATCTATGTAGTTATAAAGCCCGTGCCACACCTAAGCGAACGCGAACGCGAACGATGGTTCGCGTTCGCTCTGGTGTGGCATACCTTGCGACGCGACGCGACGCTACGTATCCTGCACGGAACATCTTCCCGCTTTTGTTCGTCTGTAATCCGTGTAGTTTAGGTAATTTTTTCCCCCAAAAACGTGACCATTTTATAGTCAGAGCTATTAGAAACCTATTCTCTTATTTTTTCTGATATTTATAATGTCATTGATTCCTAAATAAAAAGAAGTGGGGCGTCACTTGGTTTATTGTGTTATTCATGGTTCTGAATTATTACAGAAAAAACAAAAAAATGGTTTTTTTACAGCCTAAACGATGCAGGGACATTCATCGGTCAATATCTACCCATTACATCAGTGGAAGTCACCTATCAATGATGAAACACCTTGAGTCCCTTGCGAAATGCCAAAACGTTCGCGAACGCGTTCGCCTGCGAATCCGTTGCCACGGATTCGCTTGCGAACGTTCGAGTTCGCTCTGGTGTGGCCACTTGCATTGAAATACAAGGCGCGGATTTTTTTCGTAGCGTTCGCGTTCACGTTCGCGTACGCGTTCACGTTCGCGTTCGCTTAGGTGTGGCACGGGCTTAAGTCGGTGATATAGTGTCCAGTGTAGCGCGGGTTGTTTGAAATGGAAGGTATTTTCTGAGTTAATGAGTGGATTTTGAAAGTTTTCAATGTGCGCATTGTTATTTTCGCCGAATTTTACGTTGGAAACAGTGTGCCATATTGATGTAGCAAAAGTACGTAACAGACCCATTGTCTGACAAATGGAGCGTGTAGTCGAATCTTCAGAAGCTTGAGAGAACCCAGTCCAAAATTTCTTACTCACTAAATAACCTTTTGAAATCAGGTTTCTACAGCACTAGCACACCATCTGTTTCATACCCCCTTTTACCGAAGAAGTCTTCAATTCACATTAACTTCAAGACTTCAAAAGCCATAAACGGAATATGGAAGCTAATAGTATATCTCTGTTTAAAAAATAACAATAGGCTGAAGAAAAAAATGGATGTTGTGGTATTTGTCAATAAGAACTTTAATAACTAATAACCATGCGTTTTATAGGATGACTCATTTACTGTGCACAGAGTTATTGGACACTAAAATTGATCATTGCACAAGGATGAGTGAGTACCTCAGTAATAAATAGTATTGTCAAACACTACATTCACTGTCATAACTGATCTTTGATAGCACAGATCAGCACGGAAAAAAAACTACGGTGAAATTAACCATACGATAGCTGATTTTGGCACCTGCTAGATGTTATGGCAATGTTAACCACAAGTATACTATGTTTTGACTAGGTACTAGGTGATGTTACCTGATTGCATGGCGAATTTACTCAAAGTATCGGTAAATGTACCATACTTCTGGTCAAGTTTACCATAACATCTAGCAGGTGCCAAAATCAGATATCGTATGGTTAATTTCACTAATCTTTTTTTTCCGTGAGTCATTCATGAGTTTTAGCTACGAATGTGTAGGGTTTATATCATTGGGGTTTTCTTAAATGAAGACAAATACACATTAACTTAGACTTCAAAAGCCATAAGCGGATTGTGGAAGCTAACGGTGTATCTTTGTTTAAAAAATAACAATAGGCTGAAGAATAAATGGATGTTGCGGCATTTGTCAATAAGAACTTTAACAATTAATTATCATGCGTTTTAATGGATAAATCATTTACTGTACACAGAATTATTGGACTCAGTTATTGGACAGTACCTCAGTAACAACTATTACAGTGTTGTCAAACACTACGTTCACTGTTACAGTATCGTAGTGTTTGGCAACACTATAACTGGTCCTCACAGTGATAACTGATCTGTAATCAGTCATTCATGAGTTTTATTCATCATCGCTTGCTTTTACGCTCATACGCAAGCACTGCATGATGAGCCACCACACTACATCGAAACTCGAATATTCCCGGACATAATTTCAGTGGCGTAGCAATTTGGCAACGTTGGATTGTGTCCATTTAAACCCATGTGAAAGGTCGAACGGAAAAGAGTTCACCGAGCACCCGATAGTTCGATCTTTTGCATGAGTTTGAAGGAACGAATTACAACGTTGTTCAATCGCACGCTAACGGCCGGCATTGCATAATTAATTTAACAAATAAACTGTAGGGAATACCCTACGAACTCTTTCTCATATCGAATTTAATCTGAGGGAGACTCCCAGACGCTATCTTTAAACTTCTGGGAGAGAACTCCACACCCCCCTTCAATATTCTGGGGGAGGAGGGTACTGATAACGTCGACACCCGACATTGTCGACTCGCAACTACGACAATCATAACGTCGACAAAAAGTCGGTGTCGACGTTCAGAAATCGCGACACCACTCTCGGAAAACAACATCGACACCCGCAACGTCAACACCGAAGTTTTGTCGACGTTGTGGGTGTCGATGTTGTTTTCCGAGAGCGGTGTCGCGATTTCTGAACGTCGACACCCACAACGTCGACACCGACTTTTTGTCGACGTTATGGTTGTCGAAGTTGCGAGTCGACAATGTGGGTGTCGACGTTATCAGTACCCTCCTCTGGGGGAGACCCCCAGACCCCCTTTAGATATTTTTATCCAGATCCAAAAATCCATTTTCAATTTTCAGAGTCGGGAAAAATCAATAGTTCGATCCAGAGTGCGCCGTGAGCAGTCGCGTTCTAAAATGCAGAGTTGCCAGATCTTGCGCGAAAAATTATTCATCTACCATTCACCGCAATATAAATTGTATAAAAAAAACGTACCACTAGACCCGACAACTGAGCTGAAGGATGAGGGTGATAAAGAAGCGGTGGGGGAGGGGGCGGGGCTTGAACTCATTGTTCCCCGTTTAAGTGGTGACGTTGTCGGCCCTAATTGTGCCGATTGATTTATTAATTCAACAGGTTCCACTCTCCTGGTATACGAGACGGGACCCGGGGGCCTGGAGTACTCCTGGTGGACATTGCACGGATACCGATGCAATAAGGACTATAAGCAAAACGTGGTAGTTTGTAGTTGACATCGATGCTTGACGGTGACAACGACACACCACCCACCACCCACTACTCACCAATCAATGGCGTCACCGAAGACCACGGTATCCAATCAACGGCAGGGACCCACTTGAGACAAGGCTGTGAAGACCGCCACCGAGAGTATAATTATTTCATTCGAATGGAAATCAAAAGATTTGAGTCAGAACCAGACGGAGGAAAAAATAGAGGGGCCTGGCGTGAGGATAAGCAATTAATAAAGCGAATTATTATCAGGTTCGGACGAAGAATGAGGTTCGGAACTTTTCGGGGGGCACCGAACGCCAACGTCAACAAAACCGCTCCCAGCCAATCCAGGAGCATTGTTAATAGGTCTGTTGCATACTTTTGCTACGACAAAATAGAACCTTGATTCTTATGTAAAATTCGGCGAAAATAATGATGAGCACATTTAAAACTTTCAAAATCCACTCATTAACTCAGGAAATCACTTCAATTTCAAACAGCCCGCGCTACACTAGACACTATAGTCTGTTCAATGTGCAAGGCTAACGTCATAGCGTGAAGTTAGCCGTGTTCTCGGTTTTTTGGCAATATCCTCGTTGCAAATCATCGAACATTTGAGGCAGCAACAGATTCATGCAGCACTTAATTCACCGCAACTTTTGATGTGTCACATGACCTTATAGCGTAAATTTAAAAAAATCGACACGGCTGAGCTTGAAGTTAGCCGTGTACGCAGTTTTTTGCAAATTTCGCGAAAACCATTGGGCCGGCTGATGTTGGGTTGACGGAGCAAATTAGCACTGAATTAGGCCTAAATTATGACGTAGGTTGCAAATTTAATGCCGCCTAGTGCCGGGCCAGCTTCATGGAACTTATTTGTACCGGTATACAACTACATAGACGGAGCCACCGTGCGTAAGTGAACAACATAGTAACTACAAAATGATGGGATTCCCTTCTAAATACATGAACTGTTGGCTGCATTTGCTGTCTGGTCTTTTCGGTTTATCAAAGACAACAAAATAATATAAGAAATGTACGCATCTAATCGAAACATTCCAATGTTTGTAAGTACTGCTCATGTTTACGGAAATGAGACGGTTCCATCTATGTAGTTATAAGTCGGTGATATAGTGTCTAGTGTAGCGCGGATTGTTTGAAATGGAAGGTATTTTCTGAGTTAATGAGTGGATTTAGAAAGTTTTTAAAGTGCGCATTGTTATTTTTGCCGAATTTTACGTTAGAAACAATGTGTCATATTAATGTAGCAAAAGTACGCAACAGACCCATTGTTGTCTCTCACCGTTGAGTTGAGTTTAGAAATAAGTTTTACATTTTTTTAAGGCATACTGTCAAAAGTGGCAATAATGTGTGACTCAGACATACCCGAAAACTGTGAAAATTTTCAAATTGGTCGAGAAATGAAATAATGAAAATTTCTAACACGATATTTTCTTCTGAAAGCCATAGTTTCTACATGCGAAATAGAAAGAAAAAAAAAATTGGCACCATTAATGCCTCAACAGATCACAGCTATAGAGACATTGAACGTGAAGCCACGGCTACCATTAAATCGGGATAGAAAACGTTGCTCATATTTTATTTAGGTTCGTGCCGAGCGGCAATATCAGCCGGTTCGAATAACAGAGAATTAGCCATTAACCTTTTCTGAAGGAGAAATCTGATTCCGCAATCAAGTGCTAATTAGGCCCTTCTCCGGTTGACAGAGGCGGCGCGGAGGGGCAGGGATGGGCGGGCTCGCGTCATCCGCGTTGCGTTGCGTCGCTACATGGTCTCATTGTAGCACAGTGGTTTATTTCGCGGTTAAAAGGTTCAAAAGTACAATGACTTTCAAAAGAAAGTATCCCGGCCGCAATTCATAATGTTTAATTTTTACGCTGTTTAAAATAGAATGGGACTCTTCCAAACTTTGACAGTGAGCACATTTTTTTTTTTTTTAAACATTTATTTTTATGAAGACTTCCACAGTTGGAATTAATTCATTTTCTTATAACTAATTGTACATTATACTAATTATAAATATATCGTGTTGTTTTGAGTATATGCTATACTCATATCTAATTGTAGTTAAATTCTGGGACAAAATTTAACCTTTTTGCTTATGTATGTACTTACTAGAGTAGATGAATAATATTGACATAGTATATAGTGTATATAGGTAAATACAATTTAGGGGCTAATTACATGGCTATAGTTTATTTCTACTTGAGACGAGTCAAGTTTACTGCCAAACCCTAGAACATGTATAATCCAATCTAATGTACCAATAAATAGAACAGAAGCTGGCAAAATGCTGGAATTCAACCTAAATTGGCGCCAGGGCTGCCGTTTAGGTCAGCTTCCAAAGTCCGCAGAAAGTCCGCAAAAAGTCCGCGAAATTTGCATAATGTCCGCAAATAATGTCCCCGCTGATTTTTCCGAAAAGTCCGCAATACTGCCCACGAAAAGTCCGGAAAACCCCTCGAATTTCGAAATACAGGGGAAATTTTCCTCCTGCTCCGCATTTTTTACTTTATCACATGCGCGCCGACGCACGAGAGAAGTAGTTCCCGTCTTTGAGCTTTAATAGCTAAAAAACTGGACATGGGATCACTTTGGTGCCGTGAGAACTTTTTCTTTTCAAGTGATAATCTGTCGATTTATGATACTTAAAAAACATTTAGCGGTAAGCCAGTTCCCATAAGGATTGTGCCATGTCCTTTTTCCGTTGCCGCGAATTATAACAAAGTCCGCGAAATATTCGAAAAATCTCCAAAAGTCCGCGAACTGTCCGGAAAAGCTCCAAAAGTCCGCGAACTGTCCGGAAAAGCTCCAAAAGTCCGCGAATTGTCCAGAAAAGCTCCAAAAGTCCGCGAATTGTCCGACTTTGGCAAAGTCCGCCAGTTTGTCCGCAAACCCTCAAAAAGTCCGCCAAACGGCAGCCCTGATTGGCGCGGACGTTTCGGCTCAGATCGCAGCCATTTTCAACGCAAAAGATGAAATTAAATGAAAAAACAAATTGCAAAAGGCGGAGAGAGCCACCACTCACAAACCTCAAACACAGGAAAACGCATTGTGCAATTTGTTTTTTCATTTAATTTCATTCTTTGAGTTGAAAATGGTTGCGATTAGAGCCGAAACGTCCTCGCCAATTTCAGTTAAATTCCAGCATTTTGCCCGTTTCTGTTCTACAGGATGTAACAGATGTATCCCCCCCCCCCCGTCTAACTTTTGAACGAGTTGAGATAAAAAAGTTGCGGTTTGAACCATTCTTCATAACTTTAGATGAACTTTATTTTTTTGGGGGCCAGAACCCCCCGACCCCCCTAGGGGGGCTATCTCAAAAATTTCAAATTGCAACCCGTATCTTGTGATACATCATTTGAAAGGGCATAACATTCTAAGACTTTTGGCGCAAACTAGAGGTCGTATTGTTTTTCGTTTTCGATAAATCAAAATTCAAAATTCGATTTCGACCCATTTTCGAAAAATCAGAACTCCCATTTAAAAAGTCGTAATTCGAAAAACTAGGAAACTAAAATACTCTAACAAGCAAGTACTTTTCATAAAAACATACGGTTCTGCCATACATTTAGTCCAAATTTGATTTTAGAGCCCCCCAACAGTGGTCTAAAAATGGCCCCTCAGGGAGGCTTTCTCAAAAATTCCAAGGCAAGACCCCTATCGAGTGATACATCGCTCAAAAGGGCACACTGAACTGAGCATTTTTGCGCAAACCGCAGGTCAATATCGTTTTTAGTTTTCGATATATCGGAATTTGACAACGGACGAAAATCGAACTTTGCCATTCGATATATCGAAAACTAAAAACGGTATTGACCTGCGGGTGCGGGCTGCGCAAAAATGCTCTGTTCAGTGTGCTCTTTTGAGCGATGTAATCACTCGATAGGGGTCGTACCTCGGAATTTATGAGATAGCCTCCCAGAGGGGCAATTTTTTTAAACACTGTTGAGGGGCTCCAAAACCAAATTTGGACTAAATGTATGGCAGAACCGCATGTTTTTTCTGAAAAGTACTTGCTTTTTAGAGTATTTTAGACTCCGAGTTTTTCCACTTCCGACTTTTTAAATGGGAGCTCTGATTTGTCGAAAATGGGTCGAAATCGAACTTTGAACTTCGATACATTGAAAACGAAAAAGGATATCGGCCTCTTGTTTGCGCCAAGTCTTAAAAAATTGTATGCCCTTTCACAAGTGATGTATCACAAGATAGGGGTTGCCATTTGAAATTTTTGAGATAGCCCCCTAGGGGGGTACATACATAACTTGGCAACCCAAACTGTCTTTTTCGGTAGAGGGATGTGATCTAATCGACCCTGAGACTGTCTTAAGAACTGCCTCGATTAGAATGAACAGAGTCTGTACTTCCAAGGAGAAAACATTGCATTTCAGTCGAAGACATTACCAAATTAATTTCAAATTCTTCAGATTTTTGATAATTTTTTTCTCTTTCATCCTCCTTCTTCTCCAAAAACATATTTTTCTTCTTCAAAATTGAGGCCGTCTCCGGTAGAAGGGCCCATAAAACAACGGTTGTGCTCTTCAGCTAAAAACTTCCGTTTGCTCACAATGCAAAATTCTTGGGAAGAGCACACCCATTGTTTTATGTTTGAAGGGTCCATAAAACAAGAGGTGTGCTCTTCAGCTAAAAACCTCAGTTTGCTCACAATGCAAAATTCTCGGGAAGAGCACACCCATTGTTTCATGTTTGAAGGGTCCATAAAACAACAAATGTGCTCTTCAGCTAAAAACCTCAGTTTGCTCACAATGCAAAATTCTCGGGAAGAGCACACCTATCGTTGTTTTACGAGCCCCTTTTCCGGAGACGGCTTCCATTCAGACATCTCCCTCTCCGACTACTTGGACGTTTCAGTTACTGTACATTCACTAAACAACATTGAAAAAAAAAAAGGATTACCAGAAGCATAACAATTTGTGAACCAATGTAAGGGATAGCTCAAGCCAGATCTGCCGATTTGCGTAGATTTAATGACATTTTGAAATTCACCGATGATTTCACCGGTTGATAAAATATTACATATAGTTCAGTTCAGTGTATGACTGTAATGCACGAAAATACCCTGATATGTAATCTTTTCTCAATCGGTGGAAACGCCTTTGGTTAATTAAAATATACCGGTTGAGAGAAGATAAAAGACGCTAGCATTTTCGTGCATTACAGTCATACAGTGAACTAACTTCTGTAATCTTTCCTCAACTGGTGGAATCTTCGGTAAATTTCAAAATGTCATTAAATCTACCCAAATCGGCAGCCCTGGCTCAAGCGAGCTTTAGCAAAGGTTGGCTAAGCAGGCAAATGGACTGTCAACTCCATAGCATAATGCTGCGAAAACAACAATGAGACCATTAAAAAAGTCTAAAACTCACTCCTCCCAGAAAAAATTAACTTTAAGTTTCGGGTGGTCACCCTTACATGTATGAACCAACCTCAGACTCGCACCCCGAATAAACATTCGCCATCTTGCTTGTTGACAATCGCCGTAATTCACGTATATCGGCAGATCGTTCTGCTTCTGGTAAAATGACTAGAATCTAATGTTATGACTATCGCTTTTTTTTTATGAAGTAAGATATATTAATCCCTAAAATTGCTTGAGGAGCCACTGTGTGAGCCGTGTCATGGGTTCCACGCCGACGGAACACCGCACTGCCGCGCCGCGACGCGACGCACTATGTGGTATTTGACCGAAAAAGTTGGCATAAACTGTTTCTACTGTCCAAATAACTTGAAATTTGGTATTTGGAGGTACTTTTTAACGCTGAATTCAAATTTTACATCAGTTTTTCAAAATTTGAAAATCCAAGATGGCCGCCGACAAATTTTTTGGCTAATCGGTCGGCAGCCATCTTGGATTTTCGAATTTTGAAAAACTGATGCAAAATATGAATTCAGCGTTAAAAAGTACCCCTGGATACTGAGTTTCAAGTCATTTGGACGGTGTTGCCAAATTTCACTCTTGTAGCGATGTAGCCCTTACAACACGTAAAAACGAGAATTTCGTGCAAAAACGCAAAATTCGAACTAATTTTCCCGGAAAAGCCGCATTTTTCCGCAACTTCTGACTTCAAGGCCTATTAGTACGCACTAAGGACTACCATTTCTCATATACATACCCGCGGGATGTGGCAGGATAATTGAACTTAAGTTCTCTTGAAAATCGGAAAATTTACGTTTTTAGCTAAAAACTTTGAAATAGCAAAAAAATATCAAATTCAAATTAAAATTGGATAAAATAGGCATAAACTGATTGTAAATACCTTCAGGAAGACGATCCATGTACAAAAATTTTGTTCTGACTTCATTTGAAACACTTTTTTTTTACTTTGATTATAGTCTCGTGCTGAGGCTAAATTTAACGGTGGTAAAACTGATTTTTCCCCTGGTGGATTCTAGTTAAATAAATCTAGTTTAGACCCGCTAAATACAAGTTTCTAATGCAAAAATCTATGTAGATTCCGAATATCACAACAGTTTTTCCCAACAGCGACTTTTTTTTTTTTTAGTTTATGCCAGCTTTTTTGGTCAAATACCACATAGTGCGACGTTGGTTGGAGATGCGAGCTAGACCGTCGAGTGGGACATTTATCAGGTGTTCGCATCAAATATTCAACCCGAAAAATCCCTTCCGTTGTCGTCGGCTTGACTCGGCTGAAAAATTAATTGTCCAAGGTGTGTAATTAAGCCGCAGGAACAATAGCGGTTTGGCTTTTAAGACAGATTTAATTGTCGCCTTACGCTGCCATCGGATGAATACGCAAGTTACTGCATCGGCATGGAAATTCACTCGGCATAATTCAAGATTTAATAAATGATGCTGTACATATTTAATTCTTCCCTTGCAGTGGCTATACTTTCTTGGGTTTCCGGCCACATCTTTTCATAGAGGTAGAGAAGCCACTGTCCTTGCCTGGATTTTATAATGAAACCAACCTCGGTTGCAAGAGCCAAGCTTCATCGTTTAAGGTGATTCCAGGCGAAACTTTTCCAGATTTCAATCCGATAGATAGCGCCACTAGTCGCTTTTTGGAAAAGTCGTGTTTTCGGCGTTTTAAACTGAAACCATAGATAAAACGCAAAATCCAATAACGTCAGCACCTGCAAAATTTTGTTATGGATTTTTTGAGCATTAAATGAGCAAAATTGGTTTAAAATTAAAGCCGTAAATTATGAAATTCGTTTCGCCATAAGCGTAGTGAGTGAGAGTGAGCGCGAGTGATGATACGTCTATCTGCCTCACTCGCACTCATTGCGGCTTACGGGAAGTTTCGTTTTTCATAATTTCTGGCTTTATTTTTGAGTGTTTCAGCCTGAAACTTTCAGGGTATCTTCCTGAAGTATGCTCGCAGGTGCTGACGTTCCTGAAATTTGTGTTTTTAGCGTGAATTCGTCAATTTTAGCCAAAAACTGTTGACTTTTTGAGCAGCGCGACGCGGTGTCCAAAGTTGGAACTAATCGACCCTGGAATCACCTTAAATGGGTGGATCTACAAGGAAAGGGCAATCCTTCATGCAGTAGGGGAAAAGCTACGAAGTAGGCCTCCTTTGCGACGTAACTGTTCGCGAAAGGCACCAAGCATCAACGTTACTTTTAACTTAATTTTAATAAGCAAATTTTAGCGATCGAATATCATTCACCGTCGTATGATATTCGATGGATTTGCATTTTATTTTGATGATATTCGATTGTTTCGTTGGTCTCACCGGAGACCGTTGAATTCCAACAATGGGTCTGTTGCAAACTTTTGCTACAACGATTGAAAGATGTTTATCTGAAGTGAAATCGCCTGAAAAGTCCAATGGTGGCGTCAGAAAGTCATAAAATGCAATAATAAACTCACAAGAGGCGTTTAATGAAATCCAAGATGGCGGAGAAATATCGAGCAATCTGTATGCATGCACCGTGCATATCCAAGGGTGGCCAACTTTAACAACCTCACTGGAGGTAGAGGTTATGTGTTTGTTTACATTGTGATTGGTTGTGATCGATATTGTGAGGTTGGCTATCCTTGGATGTTCGTGGTGCATGCATACAAATGGCTCGATATTTCTCCGCCATCTTGGATTTCATTAAACGCCTCTTGTGAGTTTATTATTGAATTTTATGACTTTCTGATGCCACCAATGGACTTTTCAGGCGATTTTACATGAGATTATATACTCTTAATTGTTGTAGCAAAAGTTTGCAACAGACCCATTGGAAATTTCGAATTCACCTCCGGAGGTAGATTCGATTTTCGAATTGTTGCAACCGTTGTCAGAAATCTCATCTTCTGTCCTTTTTGACTCCTTTCGCCTCGATAATTTCGGAAATGACGAACTTTTCGAATAAAGTATATTGAACAAACCATGCGTAGAAGTCATTTTCCTGTGAGACAAACATAATTTTAGCTTCGAAAATGCTAGATTTTTTTGTTGAAAATGGCCATGTCATTCAGAGCTGATTCAGAGGTTATGTCATTGAATATTATTATCGCAGTTTTCATTTTCACGAGAATATCATTCAGAAGTTCATTCTCGACTCTCATTGGCTAGCTTTTTCACCGATCAGCAGCATCAGTTAGCAATCATCAATTCTTGAAGTGAATGATATTCGATCGCTAAAATTTGCTTAATGTATTTCGATGATATTTCTCATCAATAACATTTAATGTGCGCTTCTCAATAGCATTGGGGACGCTACTCACAAAAATTAAATCATTTTCTAATTCACTCGTCCCGATTTTACGCATATTCTACTTTTTTGCATTTTTAGCGATAAAGGTATAATTGTGGAAAAAACAAGGATATTCCGATTAACACTAAGGCCAAACCTAAAAATGATGATTGAACCGAATGAACCAGAGTTCATTGTCACCACTATAAGTACATATGTACCCGTTTTCATTGAAAGTACTAAGAGTTCTGATAATATTGTTTCGCTGCAGCGGATGTTTTCAAATTTAGGTTTCAAACTCTCTCAGTCAGACTCATTTAAGGTGATTCTACGGCAAACTCCCGGAAATTTTAATCCGATAGATGGCGTGACTTGTCGCTGGCTCCGAAAATGGCCGTTTTTTGACGGTTTTCTCTGAACAGACGAATAATAGACAAAAAATCGGACTGTCAGCACCTGCTTAATTTTTTGAGCCATAAACGGGCCAAAGTGGTTCTAAAATAAAGGCGAAACTATGCAAAGAAAAAATCATATGTAATTTGGAGTTGTATCAGTAAAAGTTACAGGTGAAAAAGAAACCTGTAATCTTTACTGATACAACTTTAAATTACACATGATTTTTTCTTTGCATAGTTACGCCTTTATTTTAGAACCAATTTAGCCCGATTATGGCTCAAAGAATCAAGCAAAAAATTAAGCAGGTGCTGACCAGTGACCAGTCCGATTTTTCTTCTCTTATTCGTCTGTTCAGAGAAAACAGCCGAAAACAGTCAAAAAACGGCTATTTTCGGAGCCAGCGATAAGTAACGCCATCTATCGGATTAAAATTTCCGAGAGTTTGCCATGTAGAATCGCCTTAATTTGAAACCGAAGGCACCTTTGTCATCAGCTTACCAAGTAGTTTCATTTACTTCATAAAAAACACAACATTCCAGACCCTTGCAACTGTCGCATTCCAACCATTTCGATTTACAGAGCCCTTTTCTCTTGTTGATTGAAAAAGTCCAGGTTTACCACCAGAATTGGCGTCACTGTAACGGCGAGATGAAGTCACGTGAGACGAAGAGCAGCCCGGTACACCATGGCGCGGAAACGTGGTCGAAAAGCATGGTGCAAAGCGAAAAACGTTTCAGATTTCATTAAATGAAAAGGGCGAGAAGGAGAAAACAAAAAAAAACAAAAAAAAAAAAAAAACAAAACCGAAGGAGGTATGCAGGAGCCGGATACATGTGAGTGGTGGGACGGAGGGGGAAGGGGAGTCCAAAATTAAGAGACCGAGATCCGAGAGCCGCGTCCACTGGCTGTTAATGGGTCTGTTGGAGCCAAGAAAACGAATAGCTCGGTATTTTTCTCGACTCAATTCCGGCGCAAACCTCGCACGAGAGTCCAGCGGTCAATCGACGTTTACTTTGATTCCTCCCCGACTTCGTACGTGGGAAGAACTGCGTTTATACAGGGTGCCTTGAATTATCTTACGTTACGGACTGAAAGGAAGGGAACAGTTTTGCCGACAATAGCTAACGAAATGAAACCATAAACCGCAATGGGGCTCTTGCAAACTTTTGGTACAAGCAAATTGATAATAAAATCTGATGTAAAAAACCAGTAAAAATCACGAAAGTCACACTAGAGCAGGACGCATTTTGAGTATCGGGTTCTGACAAGTAGCGGTGCGTGCTACCGAACCGCATCAAAGGGCATCGGTGAGCGGTTGATTCGCTAGGAGTTGAAATATTCTGCGCTAACCAACCGCTCACCGATGCTTTTAGATGCGGTTCGGTATCACGCACCGCTACTTGTCGGAACCCCAAAATACGTTTGCTCTAATAAAGTCTACAATTTAAAGATTAACTCAGAAAACAGCTGTAACGAAAAGATCGTAACGGCGGAGTTACGCAGGTATCACGGGAGATTTCTGTCTAATTTGTCACTTTCTATACGGAAACACAGAGCTTTGTCTCAAATTAGATAGGAACCTCCCATGATACTTGCGAAGCTACGCCATTAAGCCCGATTTCTATCGAAAAATCAACATTTCAATCGATTATTCGATTGACAAGCAAAACATCTAAAACCACCGGTATCACTAATGCTATACAGGGTGTTGAAAAACTGTTCCCGAATATTTCAGGGGCGGATTCTACAGGTTAAAATAACACTTTTTTCCCATAAACATGTGTCCGAAAATGCCCCGCTTTGGAGCTACTTACAGCCCCCCAAAGTTTTAAAAAATTTCCTGTTTTTTTGCAATGGCGACCACTGTAATGAACCATATGTCCTAAAAATTGATGCCCCTGGGTAATTTTACGTGTCAAATCCATTAGTGACTTAGAAAAATTCAGAAATTGAGTCTGACTGTACTTATCACGCATTCTTGTACCTTTAACGGCACGAATTTTAGGTTACGGATGATTTTTGGTCCACTTTGTTTACTTTGATACGAAGTGTTTTCAGCGAGATAATCGCTGCACAGTGTGGAAAAGTCAGCGCTTTTCACAAAGCCACCGACGGAGATCAGTTGATCCAACAACCCCCGACCACATACTTGTTTGCAAGCCCGCGAGAAAAGACGAGTTTTTATGTATATTGGGAATCGTTGTGTCCTACGACATTCGAGTGCCGGCCGGTCACAGTTTGGTTAATCTCCAAATCTGAGTGAACGACTCATTTTCACAAGGCCACCGAAGGAGATCAGTTGATCCAACAGCCCCCGACCACACACTCGTTCGAAAGCCCGCGAGAAAAGACAGCAAAACCACTCGAATGCCGTTGCAGACAACGATACATAAAAACTCGTCTTTTCTCGCGGGCTTTCGAACGAGTATGTGGTCGGGAGGTATTGGCCCAAAGCTGATCTCACATTTTTTTTTTTTTTTTCAATAAAAAACACTACGGGTATAAAGCAAAATGCCAATACAGGATGTTTCACGGAACGGCAACGGTTATTATGACATCAGAGTTGTCGATTGTCGATATTTTTTGCTGTTTGCCTGGTAAACTGATACATCGATCGAAAAGATGATTTTGCGATAAAAATGAGGTTTTGGCGTTGATTCTGAGGTAATGATATGACTTTTACAGCTATTGAATTGTTGATTTCCGTACTTTTCCGCACTCACTGAAAGCAGTTTGTTATGGTTTATAGGCACCAGGCTCCAGATTATGGAGCTCCAAAACGACATTTGACGACTTTTCATGCCAGAGGAAAAAAACGGATGTCTGCTACGAAATAGCTGTAAAGACCATAATTTCACCTCAAAACCACATAAAAAAAACATCATTCCCATCGAAACATCATCTTGATAGTTGCTACTTCGGGTTTCAAGCAAAACGAAAAAAAACCTCCGCATCACAGACGCGAAAACAAATCACGGCTTAAGGTTCTTAAAGTAGGACAGTCGAAAAATTCGGTTTTGGGGCATGGGCCAGGCTAAGAAAAAGTTCAAACATACTTTCCAAACCAAAATTGTGAAGTGTAGAGGTATTTCGAGGGATAGCATCCCCTATTTTCATCAACATTCATAAGAGGCGGGTCGCCTATGATAGGGTCTATTCTTGTGGGTGCGAACCGCAGGTCAATTTAACTTATTGGAATCTAGAGGTGTCGACTTTCAATTTCACCCTCTTTTCTTAAAACAAAGAACAAAAAACAAATTCAATATCAATGCCGGATTTCAGTACTGCGATTTATGGTATCGATTGCCGTTCGAGGATCTCTGGCTCCAAACAAACTCTGGTTCGATTTAATTTCTCCGTAAACGAACTTCCCAACGGAAATTTTGATTATTGAATCAATATTTTAATGCGACATTCTTGCGATTATGAATTCTAAGTCTTCAAAAATACTTAATTATGCCTAGTTCCACGACTGAAAGTGCCGAAATCAACAAAATATTACAGATTGAATGATGCATTTGGAGGTTGGAATCACCCAAATGTTAATATTGTTGTTGTGGAATGGATGTAAATTTGGGCAATTCCAAACTCCGAATGCATAATTTAATCCGTAATATAATGGGTCTGTTGCAAACTTTTGCTACAGCGATAAAGATTGTTTCATCGTATGTAAAATTGCCCGAAAAGTCTATTGGTGGCATCAGAAAGTCATGAAATGCGATGATAAACTCACAAGAGACGTATAATGAAATCCAAGATGGCGGTAAAATATCGAGCAATCTGTATGCATACACCTTCAACATCCAAGGATTGCCAACGTTGACAATCTCACAGCTTCAGAGGTTATGTGTTTATTTACATTGTGATTGGGTGCGATCGAGATTGTGAGGTTGGCTATCCTTGGATGTTCGTGGTGCATGCATACAGGTTTGCTCGATATTTTACCGCCATCTTGGATTTCATTAAACGCCTCTTGTGAGTTTTATACTGCATTTTATGACTTTCTGGTGCCACCAATGGACTTTTCACGCGATTTTACCTGAGATTGAACACTCTATAGCGCTGTAGCAAAAGCTTGCAACAGACCCATTATTGGCAAATAATTAAGCGTTTGCGAGGATGTAGATTTCATTATGTCAAAAAATTCATGTCTTGCTTTAAAAGCCAACAATTACATTCAAAAATGCGCTTTCGAGGATATTAAAGTGGGTCAGAATTTGTTTGGAATCAAAGGTCCCGAAACGGTAATCGATACGGTACAAGATGCACTATAACACAATCTATACGGACTAGGTCAGGTGAAACTCTCTGTGAAGATAAATGTTGAATTGCTGATACATCGCACTCTGTGTTTCCTCTGATAACATGAGGAAAGATATACGTGATTTGTTGGCCGGATGATTTGGAAATTATATTATGACGATGAAAAAGCGATTGGATTATCAGAGGGCCGATCATTTACTTCATCGTTAAACCGATCGATAAGACTGTCTATGAGTGATGCTATTGGTCGAAAATTGTAAAACTTGGCTGTTGCTATGGTAACCATCGTTATAGTGTCCGTTTTTTAAAGGTTACTTATGAGTAGCCTTTATAAAACGAGACTCTTAACGATGGTTACCATAGCAACAGCCAAGTTTTACAATTTTCGACCAATAGCATCACTCATAGACAGTCTTATCGATCGGTTTAACGATGAAGTAAATGATCGGCCCTCTGATTGCCTAATGAAACAACGCCGTGCATAAACTGCATACAAGGTTATGTAAAAGTAACGCCCCCCCAAACCTTTTTCTTCTAACTAAGAGAAAAGGATGCGCTATTTGAGGAAGCTATATTCGATGACAGACCCCCCCCCCCCGGAATAGAGGGTGCACTCCATTTCATCTTACGTCGCCCCCTATCAAGTAATAATCCGTTTGAATGGACATAAAATTCCGAGACTTTCAGTGTAAACCGCAGTTTAATATCGTATTTTATTTTCTATACCTACATTGAAGGTCGAAGTTAAATTTGGACCCATTTTCAAAACATGATTGCTCCACTTTGAGAAGTCAAAATTCAAAAAACTAGGAGTCCAAAATACTCCGAAAAGCTAGCCCTTAAAACCTTGCACGAGACCATTTCAGAAATTTAAACAGTACGTAAAAAGTAATGGAAATAACAAAAGCATTAGGCACCAATATTACCACGAAGTAAGGCGCTTGACAAACCGGTTGAATGAAATAAACTCAGCTCAAGATTTTAACAGGGATCGTTAGCCTGATCTGAGAAACCAACTTAAGAGAAGAAAAGAGGATTTTAAAAGGAGATTAATTTTAGTAGAGGGTAAAGCCATTGAAAATTAATTAGGAAAAGCGGAAAATCTAACAAAGCATCTTGGAGTGTAGAACAAAATTATAGAAACGGTAAAAAGAAAGAGACCAAAATAGCTGAATGGAGCTGTTGCAAACTTTTGATACAGGCTTAATTATAGTTGATTTTGGGGTAAAACCCTGTAAAAATAACGATTAACGCGCTAAAAAAATACGAAATTCACTCCCAAACTCACAAAGTGATTTTAAACGCGAGACCGTAATGGCGGCCGGGGCCGCGGTTTACATTGGGTTTCCCTATCTTCAATCAGCGCCATCTACACGAGGTGTTCTCGCAACACCACACAAGAAGAAGAAGAATTATACAATTGCCATTAGATTTAAGCGGCCTCGGCCGCCATTACGGTCTCACGTTTAAAAGCATCGTGTGAGTTTAGGAGTGGATTTCGTGATTTTTTAGTGCGCTATTCGTTATTTTTACAGGGTTTTACCCCATGATCAACTATTAATAAGCCCGTAGCAAAAGTTTGCAACAGCTCCATTAAAAGCAAGAGAGGCTATAATCAAGGACCAAAATTCGAAAAACTAAGAGTCTAGTGAAATACTCTAAAAAGCAACCCTTAACAGAAACACCTATTTGGTCCGCCATCATGTTCCTAGGTAATAGGGCCGCGCCAGGCGGCCGAAACAAGATGGCGGACAGTCATCAGCTGAGGGCGAGGTCACCGGTGCTTGAGCAAAAACTGGCCGGAGTTTCCACTAACAAGGGGAGGCTCAGAAGTCGCCGCCTCCGATTTTGAAAACAATTGCACGAAAATGTAGCTAAAGTAAAACTATTAGACCCGTGTTTCTCACTTTTTGCCAATGGGCCTTCCTAAAGCGTCAGGAATTTTTTGAAAGTTGCCGAAATTCACGTCAATATTCGGAACGCCCTCCGCTCGGGTTTTTACGTGAATTTCGGCAACTTCAAAAAAATTTCTGATGCTTTAGGAAGGCCCATTGGCAAAAAGTGAGAAACACGGGTCTAATAGTTTTACTTTAGATACATTTTCGTGCAATTGTTTTCAAAATCGGAGGCGGCGACTTCTGAGCCTCCCCTTGTAAGTGGAACACATACAGGGTCTTCAAAAAGTCCGAGTACACCCCTGTAACTTTTGAACGGCTGATTTTTAAGGAACCAAATTTTGCAGGTGATCGAATATGGCCATGATGCACTTTTGGGTCTTGTTGAAATTTTCAGGGCCCCCGGGAGGGGGACGCTTGGGGGGGGGGGGGGGGGGGGGGGTGGCCCCTCCGAAAATCGAATATTTCAAATGGCGACCCCCATTTTTTATTCCACAACTAAAAAATGCATAAAATTCTAAGACTTTTGGCACAAACCGCAGATCGATATCGTTATTCGTTTTCGATATATCGAAGTTTAAAGTTCGATTCAGACCAATTTTCAAAAAATCGTAACTCCCATTTAAAAAGTCGGAATTTAAGGAATTAGGAGTCGAAAATACTCTAAATAGCAAGTCCTTTTCAGAAAAAAATACGGTTTTGATACTAGTCTAGTCTTAGAGCCCCCCAAAATTATTTAAAAAAATGACCCCTCAGGGGGGCTATCTCAAAAATTCCGAGCCACGACCCCTATTGAGTGATACATCGCTTGAAAGGACGCACAAAACTGAGCATTTTGGCGCAAACCGCAGGTCGATATCGTTTTTGGTTTTCGATATATCGAATAACAAAGTTGGATTTTTACCCATTGGCAAATTTCGATACATCGAAAACAAAAAACGATATCGACCTGCGGTTTGCGCCAAAATGCTCAGTTTTGTGCGTCCTTTCAAGCGACGTATCACTCGATAGGGGTCGTGGCTCGGAATTTTTGAGATAGCCCCCCTGAGGGGTCATTTTTTTAAATAATTTTGGGGGGCTCTAAGACTAGACTAGTATCAAAACCGTAATTTTTTCTGAAAAGGACTTGCTTTTTAGAGTATTTTCAACTCCTAATTCCTTAAATTCCGACTTTTTAAATGGGAGTTACGATTTTTTGAAAATTGGTCTGAATCGAACTTTAAACTTCGATATATCGAAAACGAATAGCGATATCGATCTGCGGTTTGTGCCAAAAGTCTTAGAATTTTATGCACTTTTTAGTTGTGTAATAAAAAATGGGGGTCGCCATTTGAAATATTCGATTTTCGGAGGGGCCACCCCCCCCTGGCGCCCCCCTACCGGGGGCCCCGAAAATTTCAACAAGACCCAAAAGTGCATCATGGCCATATTCGATCACCTGCAAAATTTGGTTCCTTAAAAATCAGCCGTTCAAAAGTTACAGGGGTGTACTCGGACTTTTTGAAGACCCTGTATTAATTCTATGATGGAGGTTTTCATTCCACGCATACCATTATTACAACTATTTAACCCCTTATGGGCCAAGCCCTAATAGGCTTGGTTTCCTCACCCAGTGACCAGTCTATTTCACATTGATTCAGTCATCATTCTGGATAAACGCAAAGATGTAAACACTACAAGATGAGGTCTCGTAGTGCTACTTCAATTCTTTGTATAGGCAATTCCAGCTCCCCCAACTACGAACAGTTAACTACCTTCCCTAAAAGTATAACCGGGAGAGTGGCGTTCTTTTGAACTAACTTCGCCTTCATTTTGTCGTATAGGCAATTCCAGCTCCCCCAAGTACGAACAGTTAACTACTTTCCCTTTATAAACGGAAGAGTGAGATTATCTCTTGAACCAACGGTGGTCCGTACGATTAAAAGGGCTTAGTGAACGCATTTTTGGATGAAACGAAAAAAATATCTCATAGTTCAAAAAACAGCGTTAATGGGTCTGATGCACACTTCGGTTACAGCGTTTTAAAGTATCAATTCCTATGTAAAAAGCCGAGAAAATAACCATGACAGCATCAGAAAACATTAAAATTTAGTATTAAACTCACAAATTGCGAAAAACACTAGACACTATTCACCCCTGTATCTTTCCACCACGTGCACGATATTTCGCGAAATTAGCGCGGCACATTCACTTTGGCACATTCAAGTCGGCTGACTTCATAAACAAATAAACAATAAACGCTGTCGGCGTCTGCTCAAGTTCTTAAGTTTCAATATCCTCAATTCCTCACAAAAGATTGTGAAAGGTACGGAGACCGATATTAATTTGTATCGAAAACTTATCAAAATGACACAATAACTCACAGGAGTTCCAAGCATGATGATCGAAATGGGAATCATGCTTGGAACTCCTGTGAGTTGTTTCATTTTGATAAGTTTTCGACACACATATCGGTCTCCGTACCTTTCTTAATCTTTTGTTAGGATTTGAGGATATTGAGACGTAAGAATTCAAACGGCCGCCGTCAGTGTTCACTGTTTATTTGTTTATGAAGTCAGCTGTGATGACAGTCGGCCGTGATTATTTGAATGTGCCGCGCTAATTTCGCGAAATATCGTGCACGTGGTGGAAAGATACAGGGGTGAATAGTGTCTAGTGTTTTTCGCAATTTGTGAGTTTAATACTGAATTTTAGTGTTTTCTGATGCTGCCATTGTTATTTTCTCGGCTTTTTACATAGGAATTGATACTTTAAAAAGCTGTAGCCGAAGTGTGCAACAGACCCATTACTACTAGGCGACGAAGGTCCGTTTTAGCGCCCATTCGGCGTGAATGATTGTTTACTCTAGTAAGAGTGTGAGTGGGGGTGGGGTGGGGGTTATGAAGGGGAGCAAAGGGGAACAATAACTTATCGCGATCACGATGGGAAGAGTCGTAAGAGAAATTTATCACGCCATGAATAATTATGATTGCGGATTTCCACGCCATAATTTACCTTAATCAAGCGCGGACAGGACCCGGATTCAGTACGTTTATCACTGGCGGATCCAGTGGATTCTCCTTCTCTTTCTCGAAACATTTGAAGGCATGTGTTAGCAAAGGATAGACAAGGGGGTGAATGTCACGTGACTGCCCCAAATTTGTCCTTTCCTAACACACGCGATCAAATAGGAATAGAGAGAGAGAGGGAACGATTCCTGGATCCGCTAGTGACGTTTATCATTATCATTGCCGGCGGCGCGGGCGCGGCGATTTGAGCACTAGAGCAGTTAGCGCACAATTCATGAAACCTCCAGTCGGTGACACGTCGCTGTCGCTACCACCACGTTTCTCAGATTGAGAAGAAAATTAATGTCGAGGAAATTTAATCAAAGGTTACAGGTAGACGTTTGGCGGCTCAGAAGGCACCCAGAGTATATTTCAAGCTGAAATTTTCAAGTTTCACGGCGCTGAATCCATACCGAGTCGCCTTGTGAATTCTAGATAAGATGTAGTGCCGAAAGCCAATACCTCAGAGACAACCAAGGTAGATGGAGAACAGGTATGGACAACACTCTGAGGTTGGCTCTGATTGGTTGAGAAAAAAGCGACTCCGCCGCCATTTTTCTGACCGCGCGATTCAAATTTAGAGTTCACATCTTGAAATGGAATGTGAACAACGTAATTGATGATGTTAATCCATTCCATGACTAACAATATTAAACTTTAAACCTAAAAATTACGTTTCATTGTTCAAATAAATAAAGTATTGCTTCGAATAAACTTCCCCTTCAAACCTAACCACAAACAACAATGCAAGATATACACGGTGTAAATAGGAGACAAGATGGCGGCGAAGTCGCTTTTTTCCAAGTGGCCACGCCCCCTGAGTCGAGTGTTGTCCATACCTGTTCTCCATATACCTTGAGAGACAACTTTTAATTATTTGAATATGTTGATGCGGGTAGCAGCATTGCACAGCATTAAAGAACTTGAAATAAATCAGCCAATATGCTGTGCGTTTAGAGAAGATTTGTTTTGGTTGATTAAAAACATACGTAAGGACTTTCGGTACTTGATTCCATCTTCAGAGGTGAGAAAGACAGAAGACGGTGGAGACTATAACTGTATCATGGAACAATCAAAGATTCATGTTTCGAATCAGTGATTGCTACCGAGTGGTTCTTCCTTGAATCTCTTTTACTTACTTTCTTGATTTGAGACTAATAATATTCATTATTTTACTCTTTCGATTTGAATGCTTAAGAATTGTTCTAAACTTTGCACATTCCTTACTATTTTTTTTTTTTTTGTTTGTATTTTTTTTTGCATCATACTTATTGTTCAGTACTATTTTATAATGTAGTTATAATTTCCACCTTCCTCCTTTTCTCGCCTCTGAAGATGGCACTAAGTGCCGAAAGGCCTTTGGTTTATGTTCTTCATCAAATAAAAAATTCTCTTAAAAATACGCAGCATATTGGCCAAATAATTAAATTTTTAATTAAACTTTCAATTAGGTATGACTTGTTTACGATGTGTTTATAATTTCCACCTTCCTCCTTTTCGCGCCTCTAAAGATGGCACTAAGTGCCGAAAGGCTTTTGGTATATGTTTTTCATCAAATAAAAAATCCGCAGCATATTGGCTAAATAATTTAATTTTTAACTTTCAATTAGGTATGACTTGTTTACGATTGAAAATTATGTTCGAAAGCATGTGCGCCCGCAACGGGGGGCACTTGCCCCCCCCCCCCTCGAATTAAAAAAAGTCAAAATTTCACGGAAAAAAATAAAAAAATAGAAAATGCAACATAACAATAAGTAATAGTAAAAAACTCAGTATTTGTTTATTGTAATTTTACTCATTTTCAAGATATGAAGAATTAAACTTTTACCTTAGTATAATTTGTCTGTGTCACTTTATCCATTATATCAAACACGTCAAAATTATTACACATGTTATTTGATACACCTACCATGGCTTTATAATTGTACACATTTGGATGAAAAAAAAAAAAAGCTTTCCCTTTTCCACGGGGGGGGGGGTCCCTAGACCTTCCTTTGGGGTTCAAAAATTTTGCCCCCCCTTGTAAATTTTTCTGCGGGCGCCCATGTTCGAAAGGTATACATGAAAAGTAGATTCATACATGTAAATGTAAAAATTATGGTGGATAGTTTCGGGGAGACGGTGAACTAACTTATAACACGAACGGAACTGTCGTTAGAGGATTCACGAGGTCAAGATTGCGGGAACTACATACGCATGACGTTTTCTTAGCTGTTCCCTTGTATAAAATGACCCACGATTTACATTCTTTGTTAAAAAGAGGTGGTGAAGGCACTTCGATGGTAGGTAAATTGGATGAAAGTAACCAAGAAATTGTAAAATACTTGGTATAACTTCGGAAAATAGTGATTCCATGATTTAATTTGATTAAATCCACATCGGTCGATGTGAATGTAAACAAGGAAATATAATGGAAATCAATATTTGTGGTTTCAGGACATTTCGTCAACGACTTTTCATCCGCGCGCATGTTTCGTCCAACTGTTTACGTCACTGGGTTTTTTCGGCAGCAACATGTTGGTCACTTAGTAAATAAAGTCCAAAGTTTATTGGTCCAAATAAAAACACCAACTCCATCATACAGGAAATATTGCTAAATTGGGTAACAATATGATTTTGGTATAATTTTTTATAAAACTCACATGACCATTCGTTGGGAGTCTTATTAGCGGCAACTGCGGGTTTTACAAAAATGTTGACATTTTAAACAAGTTTTGGCGACAGAGAATTTGGAAAAAAATAAAGAAAAAAAAAAGAGTGACATCGGTAAGGACAAGAATTACTCCACTCGAAAATGAAGTTCACCATAGCAGCACCTTCATCTACCTTACATTTTCTTATTTTCAATGTTTCCATAAATTCTTTCCTTGCAGTATGATTATTTTCATACATATGTTCTTAACTGTGTCATAAATTTTAAATGCTCAGAAAAATCAACATATGGACCAAGATTTACGCATGGACCTATCTTTTCTTGCCTTCATACATGCGTGGACGTAAAACGTCTAGAAGAATTTGTATCCGGACAAAAAGTCGTTGACGAAATGTCCTATAACCATAGTTGTTGAAGTTATGCCGGTCAGTCACCATTGAATCGTAGCTAATTTTCCACACAGTTTTTATTTGCAGCGGCAACTTTAAGTTTTCTCAGTATGGAACTCGCAACTCTCGGTCCTCCCACTACAGCTCCCCTTCCATTTAACTGTTCAAGAAAACTATAATGAGCAAGTTACGTGAAATACCCTGCATGTATTAGTATAAGGCAATATCTTAATATCCATCACATTTTCTTAACCTCTCTATTGCACGCCTGAATTTCCAGTCATTACTAATTCCAAAAAAACTTTTAATTTGTAATCCAAAATCAAGTTGTGTCCAAACATTCATCTCAGTACTACAGCGAGTAAGCCAAAAACTGCACACGGAAATGCGTTTCCAAACTGCTATTTAAAACGGTCATTTTAATCGAACATGAAGGCAAGATATGAGAAAGGATTTGCATAGAAGCAGAGGACAAAACCAAAAACAACATTGAAGGGTAAGAACTCGGTCGCATGATGGAATCGTTTATTGAGAGCAATAAATCTTTCCGATCAGTCGCTTTTCTTTGAAAGGGATGACGTGGGGACATGCAGAAAAACTTTCCGAAAATAATCCAGGATTCCAGGGACAGGGGAAAGCCAGAGCATCGATTTTTTTCTAAATACACTCGGGACTACTCAAATCGTGTTCAAATACTTAGAAAAATACAAGGTGTATAAGAAACATATGTCGTCTTTGAAACCACGTTTCCTAGCGGTCAAAATGAAACTTCTGTTTCCAATAAATGTGTGTCCCATACAATAGCGTAACTAGAAATCATTCTATCTCTCTTTTTACTCATCTGAATGTACTACTTAATAAAGGATAGGAAGAGGGGATTGATCCCCCTTTCCTATACTTTTCTAACTTACACACTTTAATGGACAAAGTGAGAGAAAGGGGATTTCTAGTTACGCCCAGTAGCGTAACTAGGAATCATTCTATCTCTCTTTTTACTCATCTGAACGTACAGGTTGAAAAAGGATAGGAAGAGGGGATTGATCCTCCTTTCCTATCCTTTTCTAACTTACACACTTTAATGGACAAAGTGAGAGAAAGGTGATTTCTAGTTACGCCACTGTGTCCCAATAAGTCACCATTTTGAGCTACTGCCCCTAGGTATTAAAACATGTATGGTTTCTTTGGAACAGCGACCACAGTATAAACAAAAAGTCACAGAAATTGGTATTCCGATGTGACTTAACGTGTAAAATCCATGAGTGACCTCGAAAAATTCAGAAATTAAGGCTGCCTGTACTTTTCAGGCAATCTTGTACTTACCTTTAAACGACAAACACTTTATGTTACGGATTAACATTTGGAAAAATAATTACTAAGGTCAAATAAACATGAGCGAAACCAGCATTGAGATGGAGCTGCGGAACATTCCGAAATAATCAGTGGGGCTGAGGGTCACTCCGACACCAACTACAGTCACCCTAGCCTCTGATGAAGAATGGCCGGTGCACGGTGGAGGTGGAATGGATGGAGCTCGCTCCATACGAGGGGCTTTTGGCACTCCCTAGGTGAATACACGCTATATTCATCAAACGCAGCCAAACAATGATAACTAATTCATGCAATATTACGCAATATTAACATTTATTATTGTTATTCTTATTATCATCATTATTGTTATTATTATTTATGCAATGATATATTTATTCTGGTTTTCCTTCATTATTAACTTGTACGTTGATTTTTAACAATTTAGGCGGCGCGCAGCGCCGCCCGCGCCGCTATGTACGGATGTACAGTACGTTCTCCACTTTTAATCGTTTTTTTTAAAGATGCAACTTTCAGGCAATTTTTGATAATTTGAAGTGCATCAATTGTCACACTCATTATTTCTTAGCAAAAAGGACATTGGAGAACAAACCAAAGAATGGTCAGAAAACTAGTCGTATTTAGCTATCGGAGACCAAGTTTTTTTTTTTTTTTTTTTTTTCTTTAAATCGGACGAGGATTTATTGCTTCAAAATTTGATTGAATGTTGCAAACTCGCAAACACAAGAGTCAGGTTCTCTGTGCATTTACGGGCCGTGACGGCAGCATGGACCAACTTCTCCTTAGAGCGGAGAGGCCGCTGCGCGTTCGTATGAAAGTAGTTCCGCAAACTGATGTTGAGAGCGCTAGAGTCTGGCTGGACTTACAGTGGCTCTGAGCCACTATAGCTGGACTAACCAAAGACTCTACATGGTCCAATTTCTTCTAACTACTGCGATCAGTTTTTCATTTCCTTATTTTGCGGGACATACTATATTGTTGATTATCTTTTTACTTAAGGGGGTTCATAGCTATTCTCTTCCTCCTAACAGCTTTCTTTCCTCGCATTTTCTCCTCAATAATTCGTGAATCTATTCATTTCTACAAGAAAATTAATGGATTATGGGATCTTCGCAGTAGGATCAGCTGTGCATGACGATGTGGGATCAGTCTACACGACCTTAATGGACGGCACCACGTCAGTAAAAAACAGTCGCGAAATTCCACCAAAATACGCCTATCAGCGGCGTATTGTGGGGGGGGGGTGGAATTATGCAATACATTTAATAAAATTTTTTAATGAGTATTTGATTGTTTAGTACGTGCGTTTAGTGATGTGCAGTAGGAAATTCGAAGGGTTTGTTCTATGATTGTCCGTAGTGGTCCTATCCCCCCCCCAATCGCCACACACAGGTTCGGACTCAAACTTTTGCTGGACAATTTTTTTTGAGATGGTGGAAAATTCGAAGGGATTGTCCTAAAATTGTCCGTAGTGGTTCTACCCCCCCCCCCCCCCACTCGCCGTACACATGTTCGTGTTGTAGATATCTAAACATAGAATATGCATCAATGACAACCATCTCAGTATCTTTCAACTTGTGATTACACAACTTTGACTATTCATCACCCTGTCTCTAAGTGCCTCTTATTTATGTGGTCCCTTTAGTGCAACTGGTTATGGGCCCAGCCCTCCATTAACTGCGCGTCCCTTTTTAAGTGTGCAAAAAATGAAACGTGAAGAGTGTGTGAAAAATTTGTGAAAATCGGTACAGTTTGTATGTTCTGTAAAACAAATTAAATTTGAAGGTTAGCGTTGAAAAATGGCAAATTCAAAAGAAACAGGAACAGCTGACGTGCGCACGGTGCTAGTGAGTACGAACGCTGGAGCCGCCGCCGCGTTGCCAAACTTTGATAAACTGAACGGGCAGGACAGTTACTACCTTTGGAAGTTCCAAATGACCCAGTATCTAAATTTTGATGATCTTTGGGATGTTACTAATCCTGAAGATTTCACTAACCGGACAGTTTCCACCGAATCTATCAAAAATATGAAACAAAGAAAGGCTCTGAAGATGCGCAGAAAGAACAGATCAATTATGTCGTTCTTTTTTATGATCACAACTTTTTAAATCGCAAAAATTCGCAGAATGTCTTTCCAGATAAAGAAAGTTGAGACTTTCAGCTTTCTTTGGATACAATGAAAATTCGAGTATTTTTGAGTATATCATGCGAACATTTCTTTTGAATCTATAGATGTTTTTTGTTTTTTCCCCGTGTGTTTCTAAGATTCGCCGGCTGATGTATGATTCGTGTCCACTAAATTTGATGCATTTGAGGATCCCCTTACCCTTTAAAAGGTGCTTTATGGTCATATAAGATGCTCTTTTCTTGCTCCTTGTACTTCTAATTTGTCAATCTCAGACCTTCTTTCAATGATCTGCCAATATAGTTTTTGGAGGTTTTCGGGCGCTAGATTGCCAAAATTACACACTGTGCGCCCGCTATACAGGGTGTTGAAAAACTGTTCCCGAATATTTCAGGGGCGGATTCTACAGGTCAAAATAAGACCTTTCTTTCCTATAAACATGTGTCCGAAAATACCCCCCTTTTGAGCTACAGCCCCTCAAAGTTTTAAAAAATTTACGGTTTTTTTGGAATAGCGTCCACTATTATGAACCAAATGTCTTAAAACTTGGTGTCCTGAGGTAATTTTACGTGTAGAATCCAAGACTGACTTCGAAAAATTCAGAAATTGATTCTAATTGTACTTTTCACGCAATATTGTACCTTTAACGGCACGAATTTTATGTTACGGATTAAAATTTTAAAGAATAATTACCAAAATCAGATGCGAAAAACCCTTAGAAAGATTTTTGGTACTCTTTGTTTCTTTCGATACGACGCGTTTTAAGCGAGATAATCGCTGTACAGTGTGGAAAAGTCAGCGCTTTTACCATGAAAAACGGCAGTGAGTATGCAACCCGCCTCTCCGCTGCTTCTACGGGCCGGCCGCTATGGTAAAAACGCTGACTTTTCCACACTGTGCAGCGATTATCTCGCTTAAAATGCGTCGTATCGAAAGAAACAAAGAGTACCAAAAATCTTTCTAAGGGTTTTTCGCATCTGATTTCGGTAATTATTCTTCAAAATTTTAATCCGTAACATAAAAGTCGTGCCGTTAAAGGTACAATATTGCGTGAAAAGTACAATTAGAATCAATTTCTGAATTTTTCGAGGTCATTAATGGATTCTACACGTAAAATTACTTTAAGACACCAAGTTTTAAGACATTTGGTTCATAATAGTGGTCACTATTCCAAAAAAAACGTAAATTATTTATAACTATGGGGGGCTGTAGCTCAAAAGGGGGGCATTTTCGGACACATGTTTATAGGGGAAAAAGGTCTTATTTTGACCAGTGAAATCCGCCCCTGAAATATTCGGGAATAGTTTTTCAACACCCTGTAGTGAATGCGCCGACTTTTACACCTTGTGCAGCGATTATCTCGCGTAATACGCGTCGTATCGACCAAAACAAAGAGGACCAAATATCTTTTAAGAGTTTTTTTTCCAGCTGATTACAGTTTTTATTTTTCAAATGTCCAATCCGTTGCATGAAAGTGTCGTTGAAGGTGTGTAAGATTGCCTGAAAAGTAGACCTCATTTCTGAATTTTTCGAGGTCATTAACGGATTCTACACGTAAAAGTATCTCGGGACACCAATTTTCAGGACATTCCATTCATAATTATGGTAGACATTCCAAAAAAAAACCAACAATTTTTTAAAACTTTGGGGGGCAGTAGCTCAAAAGGTGGGCATTTTCGGACACATGTTTAGAGGGGAAAAAAGTCTTATTTTAACCTCAAAAACACGTGGCAGAAAGGATGACATAAGTTTTAGAAACACCCTGTATAATTTACCAAATATGCTGGTTCCCTCGAGCGAGGAGGAGCTACGAGGCGACGTCCAATAACCTCAACGAACGAAATACAAGAGAACAAATTGAAAAACTTGCACCTTCTAACATAAAATTTCTCCACGTTTGCTTACACAGGTTACCATTATCAGATCGCCCCTCTAGATTAAATTAATTGTATCGCTCGACGATTAAACAAGTGATCGCGAGCGTTGAGGATTGCATACCCGAGAAACTGAAGCCGCAGGATTTACTTTTCCCTGATAGTACCTACGGGGCGGGAAGAGCACGGGTCTATCTGCATGCTCTGCGCCGCCGTGTACGATTGAATGATTGAAATCGGAGATCGAGCCATTGGTGGCGCAAGTCAATAACTGGGAACTTCTAATAATGATAAAAACCACCAGGACGATAGGAATCGGGACAGCCATCATCCCGGCTGTTGCACCAGGCTTCAGAGAGAGTGAGTGAGTGAGCAAGTGAGAGAGACCGGGAGGTAGAGGGAGAGACGGAGAGAGAGAGAGAGAGAGAGGGAGGGAGGGAGAGAGAGAGAGAGAGAGAGAGAGAGAGAGAGAGAGAGAGACAAACAGAGTCAAGATGAGAAACATTTAATGAGAATGCCTCGTGGGCGCAGATAAACGGTCATCAAATTTAATAAACATCCCTTGTGGGTTTGCTCAAGCGTGAATTAACTCTCTCGCAATTCAACCCCCCCCCCCCCTAACTCTACCCCGTCCCCCAATCACCCCTCCAACATCCCTTCCTGCTATGTGTGCCACCCACTCAGTTCAAATTGTTCGGCACTACTGCTCTTTTCATCCGATCCCGGATCTGAATTTTATCGACTCTGATCCAACGTTGCCATATGAGGTGGATTCTGGGGGGGCGGACGGCCCGCGGGTACTCTCTTCCATTGGCGGATCCAGCTATCTGGCGACAGTGTATTCTTCCCATTTGTTTCCATGAAAAATAATCGATTAGTCACGGGGCTACGGCCCCTTCAAGGATCGATTGTTGAATGATACATACAAATGGGAAAGATGCGAAGTTGCTAGATTGGTGGATCTGCCAACGCTCTTTGCCAAAGGAATCAGTCAAGCGGTCATTGGGAAATGTCTTCAAAAGAGACACACGTCATGTTTAAAACACTGTCCCTTTTAATAGGGAAATTTCTTCAACTGGTTAGCATTGATTGGAGTCAAAATTTTCCCTCGCGAATCTTTGAGCTATGCGTACTTTGACACTCAAAAGAAAGTCCTCTCATCGAAATTGTGTGATACATCGCTTGAAAAGGCACACAAAAATGACAACACATGTTTCGATTACACCCTATACAGCTGTTTGGTATCCCAATCAGTTACATGCAGTCGCCAAAGATTCTCACCATAGTGAATTAAAAATACCGCACGCTATCGGCTCTCACAGCATATGAAACGGAACTCCTTCAATTGGTCACGTATGCAATACTAAGTCCTACGTGTCGGAACAGTTGCGTGGCAATAATTTGCCATTGGCACGGCGAATCATTTGAAGAATGTGCGCCGCAAATTTTATTTCCGCGTAAGTTCACGGTGAAATAGTATTGTCGTGTTTCCTGTAACTATGTGGTTTTGCTCAAAACGTCTGTTGCACACACCGGCTAGAGCGTTTTAAAGTATCAATTCTTGTGTAAAAACCCGTGAAAATGACAATGGCAGCATCAGAAAACATCAATTGCATTAATCAATTCACAAATTGCGAAAATCAGTGGACACTATTCACCCCTGTATTTTTCGCCACAAAATATGTCGTCGGTTTCCGTACCTTTCACAACCTACTGTGAGGAATCGAGGAAATTTAATTGAAACGTAAGATTTCGAACAAACGCCGCACTATGGTCCAGAAGTCCGGTTTAGGAAGACAGTAGTTTGCATTAAAATCGCCCAATATCTTGAAAACGGCTCATCTGACACCAAAACTGGTTATTACAAAAAAGATAGAATGTAAACCGTTTTAACTTTTTTGTAATAACCATTTTTGATGTCAGATGAGCCGTTTTCAAGATATTGGGTGATTTTAATGCAAACTGTCTTCCTAAACCGGACTTCTGGACCATAGTGCGCCGTCAGTGTCTACTGTTTGTTTGTTAAAGAAGTCAGCTGAGATGACAGTCGGCCATGATTATTTGAGTGTGCCGCGCTGACCCCGCGAAATAACGTGAACGTGGTGGTAAGATACAGGGTTGAAAAGTGTCCAGTATTTTTTTTTGCGATTTGTGAGTTTATTAATGAATTCTGGTGTTTTCTGATGCTGCCATTGTCACTTAAACGGCTTTTTACCAATGAATCAATAATTCAAACGCTCTCGCCGAAGTGTGCAACAGACCCATTGACTTAAATTAAACTGACTTGTTGATATTGATATGATGGTAATGTTTTTACGAATAAATTAATACTGTTTTTCTTAATTTTTATATTTATTTTATTTTCAGATCTTAGCCTTTGATTTCTCGTTAGATGTAGCGCTGAAAATACGGTAGAAGAAAACCTGCCGAGATAAGAAGAATGCACGATGGCTCTTTCTTTCATCATCATCAAACAATGGAGTTGTTGCAAACTTTTGCTACAGGCTTATTAATAGTTGATTATGGGGTAATACCCTGTAAAAATAACGATTAGCCCACTAAAAAATCACGAAATCCACTCCGAAACTCACAAAATGCTTTTAAACGCGAGACCGTAATGGCGGCCGAGGCCGCGGTTTTCTTATGGCAATTGTGTGCTTCTTCTTCTTCTTGTGTGGTGTTGCAAGACTACCTCCTGTAGATGGCGCTGATTGAAGATAGGGAAACCCAATGCAAACCGCGGCCCCGGCCGCCATTACGGTCTCGCGTTTAAGAGCATTCTGTGAGTTTAGGAGTGGATTTCGTGATTTTTTAGTGCGCTAATCGTTATTTTTACAGGGTATTACCCCATAATCAACTATTAATAAGCCTGTAGCAAAAGTTTGCAACAGCTCCATTCATTACTCCTATCTGAAGAGTCGGAATTTGAAATACTATCAGTGTAAAATACTCTGAAAAGCAAGTACTTTTCAGAAAAAAGAAACAACTGTGCCAACAAATTTGGTCAAAAGTTGGTTTCAGTTCAGAGGTCCAAACAATTTTTGACGGTTTTACCCCCCACGCAGCCCCACGGGAGGCTTTCTCAAAATTTCCGAAGGACGGTTCTTGATCGATACAACGATCGAAACAAGCACTGGCGCAACCAGGATCTCTTCCATCTCTCTCATTTCCCAATTGAATGTTTACGTAAGAAAAGGACAGAAAGAGGGGGTTTTATCCCGTTGCCCATCCTTGTCTAACATACGTTTTTAATGGAGAAAAGAGAGAGATGAAGAAACTCTCGGTGCGCTACTGGCAACAAGTATACAGGGTGTTAAGAAAAAAAGTTTCCACTGCGGTTTTTTCGAAAACTGCTGCTAATTTCGAAAAACGGCCAAACACGTGTCCAATTATATCGAGGGGGACCCGTTATAAGGGGGGTTATTTTTTTTGGCGCCCCCCTGGGAGGAGCGGGGGAGGGGGTCACCCCCACTTTTCTTATGGGAGCCCTATTTTTTAATTTCAGTACCTAAAAGAGCATAAGAAAGGAACTTTTTGGCGCAAACCGAAGGTCGATATCGGTTTTCGTTTTCGATACATCGAAGGTCAAAGTTCGATATGGACATATTTTCAAAAAATCATTACTCCACTTTGAGATACCGGAATTTAAAAAACTAGGGGTATAAAATACTGAAAGAAGCAAGCCCTTTTTAGAAAAAAATACGAATTTGATAAAAATTTAGCCAAAAATAGGATTTAGCGCCCCCGCATATTGTTAACGTTTTTGCCCCCCAAGGGGGCCCATCAGACAAATTCCTTGAGTCGGCCCCTATCGAGTGATACATCGATCGGAAGGGCATACCAAACTGATCATTTTTGCACAAACCGGAGGTTGGTATAGTTTTCCGCATTCGAGATATCGGATTTTGTAAATCTAAATTTGACATTCGATATCTCGAATGTGGAAAACGACATCGACCTCCGGTTTGCGCCAAAATGCTCAGTTTGGTACGCCCTTTAGATCGATGTATCACTCGATAGGGGCCGTCTCAAGGAATTTGTCTGATGGGCCCCCCTGGGGGGGGGGGGGCAAAAACACTAACAATTTTCGGGGGCGCCAAATCGTATTTTTGGCTAAATTTGTGTCAAACTCGTACTTTTTTCTAAAAAGGTTGCTTCTTGGAGTATTTCAGACCCGTATTTTTTTAAATTCCGGTACCTCAAAGTGGAGTAATGATTTTTTGAAAATAGGTCTATATCGAACTTTGACCTTCGATGTATCGAAAACGAAAACCGATATCGACCTTCGGTTTGCGCCAAAAAGGTTTTTTTTATGCTCTTTTAAAAACTGAAATAAAAAAAAATAGGGCTCCCATAAGAAAAGTGGGGGTGACCCCCTCCCCCGCTCCTCCCAGGGGGGCGCCGAAAAATGGGTCCCTCTCGATATAATTGGACACGTGTTTGGCCGTTTTTCGAAATTAGCAGCCGTTTTCGAAAAAACCGCAGTGGAAACTTTTTTTCTTGACACCCTGTAGTATAAAAGCGTTTGGGAACGAATAATTAAGGGTCCTTAAGGACGGGATGCAAACACATACTCACAAAAAACATAGTTTTCAAAGAAATTCTGTAATGGGTCCCGCAAAAGTTTTGAGACCCATTATACGCTGACAGAAAGCCCAAGAAATGAGTTCACATTTGTGGAAGAAAGTCTTGACGAAGAAGAAAATGTAACGGGGTGAAAATGTATTTTCCCATCTCTCGCCAAATTTTAAACTTTCTGTGCAACCAAAACAACAGCCAATGGCGACTTTAGGGACTCCCCCCCCCAGACGTCAAACCATTAACAGCCAATGAGAGACCGGCATCGAGCCCAGCTCGGCGTCCCGCGTCTGTCTCCTGGAATGCATCACTCTCTAGAAATTTTATAAAAAGCAGAGACACAGTCTCGTTTTCCGCGTCTTTTCTTTCTCTTTCAAAAAACCTTTTTAGGTTTTGGGAGGAGAATAAGAATGTAAGTTCTGCAATCTGTCAGTTGACAATTGGTGTCTACAGGATGTGTAACAAAAAAGGATCAGGGGCGAATTTTTCGGAAACGGCTTCGATTTTCGAAAAACGCTGAAACAAGTATTCGCTTATTTGGAGGAGGACATCTTTTTGGGGGGTTTTCACCTTCGGCCCCCCAAGGGGAGCCGGAGGTTACCACCCCCCCCCCCAAAATTGCATATATCAAAGGGGGACCCCACATTTTTATTACAGGTTCGGAAACAATACAAAATTGTAAGACTTTTAACGCAAACCGCATGTCAATATCGATTTCAATGTGTCAATTCACATTCCAATTTCTTTTGGCCCTTTCATTTGTCTTCGTGAAATTTTGACTGTTTTGAATTCTAGGGGGAGGGGGGTACCCCCTCTTGCTCCCCACAGCGGGCGCCCATGGCAAGTACCTATGTTCATTTATAGAGCACCCATTTACAAAGAATTGTTATCCTACAAGCAGATGTGCCCACCCCAATTGATTCGGCTTGTCCGCACATTTATTTCGGAATGCGGCAACACCGCTCTAGATTCTGAGCAAATCGAGTCAGAGAAGCGGGCACGCTCATTTAAAGCCGCAAATTTGAGTCCCATTCTTTAATTGACTGATTGTACTGTTTCAGACAAGAGCACTACGAAAAAGACCGCAGGCAAAGAGGCAAAGGACCCGAGCAACTTGAAAAACTCTAATCAATTTCGAAAATTCTAAGTACCTATGTTCATTAATAGACCACATATTTACAAAAAAAAAAAAAAAAAAAAAAAAAAAAAAAAAAAAAAAAAAAAAAAAAAATCCAACTTTTATTTTTTCAACACAAGTCACTGTTCTGGTCTTATAAAGGCAATACTGATCTTTAGCTGCGGAAAAGGCTGTACAGTCATACACTAAGCTGAGCTTTGTAACCTTTTCTCAATCGGTGTAATTGTGACAGAGACTCAAACAGACGCGTCGACAACACATGTCGCGAGTGAGAGAAGAGAGAGAGAGAGCAAAGAGAAAAAGGGGAGAGCAAAGAGAGAGAGAATGTGTTGTCGGTGCGCATGCGCGAGTCTCGCGGAAAATCATGATCGGGGGTCTGCCGGCCGATGGAAAGAGAAGAGAGAGCATTCCGGATTTCGACCCGATCGACGCGACGGCCTATCGGGTTCGGACGCAGCCGTAATCAATTAACGCATTAGTTAGTTTATCAATCTTCAATCAAAATAAAATATTTAATTGTTAAAATTGAGATTGTGTTAAAGATCTTTAGTCGTCAACTTTTAGAGCATCCGATCAACAAGGTGTAGGAATAGGGAAAAGTCACCTCACCACAGAATCATGGGTGAATTGAAAAATGTCATTCATAATAAGGAAAACAGCAGCTCTGTTTAGAACATAAGATTTCTAGTGGAACGCATGTTTAGAATCAAGGCTAAGAATTCTCCGAGCCAAAAGATTCGTTTGCGCGAAAGACTTGATTAGAGTGAAGAAAGTACTTCCAACACCTTACGTGAAGCCTTATGGAGGGTCTACTGCTATTTCAGGATGCGATCCCACGCGGTTTCTAGGATCCACTCAGCTTAATTCGCTCAAGGTTCGCCATTCGGCGACCCAACCTTCAGCTTTCGATAACAGTCGGACGTCGCACTACGGTCTGAGATTGAAAAAAACGGGCAAAAATCAGTAGGAAAAAAAAATTATCAAAAATCATCGATCTCTACCTTTTAAGCTTATAATTTAAAACGCTCCGGTGCCTTTCTTAGATTCAAATTACTTGTTAGAAGTGTTTTCCATAGTTGTAATTGGTTTTGACATTTTAAAACTGATAACTTGATGTGAAATTTACACTGAAAAAAATGAAATTACTAAAAAAGCAATTAAGTTCCGTAAAATCAGTAAAATAAAGCACATGCTAATTTTACTTGTTATTTTCGGTAAATCCTACTAAACGTATAGCTAATTTTACGATTTGAATTGTAAATTTTGCTTAAGTTTTAGTAGTTTCTCTATTTGGATTGCAAATTTTTCAATCTAAATAGTACATTTTACAATCCAAATCATTGTGACTTTTGCATATTACATGGCTGTCTTGGCGTGACAGCTATACGACTTGCAAAAATTACAATGCTTTGAATTGTTAAATTTACAATCCGATTGGTAAAGTTAATGATCCAAATTGTAAAATTAATCAAAATTAAGCAAAATTTACAATCCAAAACGTAAAATTAGCTATATGTGTAGTCAATTTTACTGAAAATGGCTGGTAAAATTAGCCTTTGCATCATTTTACTGATTTCACAAATCTATTTTTTTCAGTGTACTTTCTGATTTTAGCCCACTTTTTGACAATTATAGACCATAGTGCATCGGCCGTGGGTCTATGCGAGTATCCAGCGTTCTAAAAGGGTGGGCAAGGTCGGGAGAGGAGAAAGTTCGGGGGGGGGGGGGGGTTGTCGGAAAAATACTGAAAAATGCAGCAATTAATATCGTTGAGTAAAAGTTTTGGAAATCGGAGCCGGAACGAAGCAGGCGAGCTCTGAGTTTTTAAACAATAATAAAATTCGACGAAATGGAGAGCGCGTAATCTAGAACCTGGCAGGGGCTTGGCCGGCTTGGGCTGTGAGACAATTGAATTTAATGAAAGGTCGGGAAGCATGGGACATGACAAGGCTTCATATTTTATTCAAACGACACATTTGCATCACAGCACGGAGATTCCAGGATGCAACCCCCCCCCCCCCTTGCTCAACGCTACCAAACCCGTGCTCAGTACATATTCGCCTTTAAAACGCGTCGTGCACCCGCCAATACGTTTCCATTAAATAAATGTACCTTAAATCAAACTGTCACTGATAATTTGACAAAACAATTTACTCGCCAAAGCCGGCCGGAATAGAAAACACCGTTAGCTTCAAATAAATTTAACAAGGTTTTGAAGGACACTCCTATCACATATTTCGGCCGTCTGCATGTCTGTAATCACGATGAAGAAAAATGGAAGAAGCGTAAATGGACGCAAAACCAAATTAATTTAATTAAAAAAAAAAATAATAATAATAATAATAATAATAATAATTATGGATCCCCCCCCCCATCTCGGATCCTAGTGCAACGGTAAAAGAAACCCTCGCCTCTAAACAACGATGCAGTGTTGCAATGGTCTAACATTTCGTGTTTTTAAGAAAGAAAATGAAAGTACTTGATGAGTTAAGAACAATCATTCATTTGATTTTCACGGAAGTGTCCCGGTTTTGGAGATGCACACGTATAAAGTTGCAAACAATAGTGAGGGTAGTGACGTCACTACGCGGAACTCTTATTTAAAACAATGTATTTTGGGCCAAAATCTCATCTCCGGAACAATGGGACTTGATAAGAAACCAAAGGCATCTTTGTTCTCAACTCATCAAACACTCTCATATTTTCTTTATAAAAAACAGAACATTTCAAACCCTTGCATATGTCCAATTCAATCAATTTACAGCTTGAGAGCAGGAAGATCATATTAATTAGGCAAATATCATTTTTCATTTACCTTCACGTGTGTACCAGTGGCGGCTCGAGCAATTCGGCAACAATGTTATCCCTCGATTTGATTGTGTGTAAAACAATCGATTCGAAAGTAAAGCCACACCAGCAATCGATTGTTGAACATAGATTCAAATGGAGCGAAGACAAATGGTCCTCCGGGCTCAGATAGCTTAAATTTCATTTCAAAAATTGAAAATTTATAATTGAATTAAGTGCTATGAAGGTACAGTTAGTCTTGTTTTTGTGTAGTAAAATTGTCAATGTTATTTTTGGTTTGAATGTTTTGTCGTATGAATAGAAGGTCATTTGTCATTAGGCATTTGTTGCAGTTTGTTGTCGTTGCAATTAGTTTTGTTGTATTTGTCTCGTCGTTAGTTGGTTGAAATTGTTGTTCAAAATGTCGTCTAAGGAAAGTAAGGTTGTAATTATCCAGGGCAAGGTCGAAAAGTACTATCAGAAATTTCAAAGGGTTTATGACTTCGGCACAGCCATAGTTAAGGACAAAAAACTTGATGATCAAGCAGAAGAGTTCGTCGTCAGATGTGACAAATTGGATGAAAATCAAAAACAATTCGAGGAACAAATAGATGCTCTCTTCGAAGCCTCTCTTGCAGCCGACGCGACGCAGGTAGAAAAGTACAAAAGTAAGAGTGAAAGTATAATGTCATCGTATGAACAGATGCTGTGCAAAGTGAAATTAATTCGTCGAAAAGCGTTAGAAAAAACAGTAAAAGTGCAATCGTCGAGTTCATGCCACGTAGATATTAAACTGCCAAAGTTAGAAATAAAGCATTTTTCAGGTAACCTTAAGGATTGGCCTATTTTCTATCAATCATTTAGAACTTTAGTCCACGAAAATAAAAGCATCGATCCTGTAGCGAAATTCCATTATTTAATCTCGTCATTAAATGGACCTCCGCTAAGTAACGCCAAGAATTTACCAGTAACTCCGGAAAATTATCAGATTGTATGGGATAGTCTCGTCGAAAAATATCAAAATAAACGGATTCTCGATTCTATCAATCGAGCCACAGAAATCAAAACCACGAACATGCGCCAGAGGTATGATAGAAGAGACTCGAAATAAACGGGGCAGATCGCAATCGTTTCAGAACAATGACCCAAATTCACTGACAATCCGACAAGCAATTGAAACCTACCTTGGTAAAATTGTTTGTAGGGTCACCACGTTGTTTTCTACAGTATTATTATCACAGGTTCCGATGCATATTGTTGGAACTTTTCAAGCCATCTCTTCTTTGATGCCGAAGGGCGTTATAAGGATACATTCAGAGTCAGATCAATCATATTTCATGTCCATCCTTCTTCCTATAAGTAGTCATTCGTTTCATACGTTGGTTGAAAAGCCGAGCTTTCAAATGGGAAGAAACACATTTTTTCTTTTCTTTTTTACATCCCTCCAAAACCCAGAACTTTTACATGGAATACCACTTCATACACCACCTGGACACCAACTTTCATCGAATTGAGCAAATGTGGTATTATGATACGGACACTGATAATTATGTAAAAGGTTATGATGACATAGCAGAACCACTCGTTTTTGAAGATTACCCACAGCTGTTGCACGTAAGACAGTTTTACACTGCCGTATGTCACACGTAAGACAATTTTCCACTGCTGCACGTCACACGTAAAACAATTTAACACTGTCGCCTAAAGTTGAGGCGCGGTATCCTAGAGAAAGGCCCGTAAACCGTTAGCAGTGGCGCGGCGCAGCGTACAATTCGGCAACTTTGCAATATGTCCATTTAAACCCATCACAAAGATCGAACTGTTGGGTGTTCGGTGAACACCTTCGTATTTGACTTTTTAAGTGGGTTCAAAGTACACAATGCAACGTTGCCAATTTGCACGCTACGCCACTGAACGTTGTGTGTGCTCTTGCGAAGAGATAACCCCAGCGCCCCAGTCTCATTAGTTTTTCTTCGGAAGAGCACACTAGATTTTTCAAGGGCACTTCGTCTGGTGACTTTCTTAAATACGAGGCGTACCGAGAAAAAAATAATACTGACAAAATAAAAACAATAAAAAAAAAAAACCCCAGAATGATGTTAGCTATTATCTAGACCAGACTTAAGCACAGCCACGTCGAGATTGAGCCGTCGGAAGACGGAAAATCACTTGATTGTTACATTAGTCCGGTAAGGAAATAGATACTGATCGTTTTTCAGGTAGACAGCCAACCTGACACATTAACAAAGATGTCTGACCAGAGCAACTGTCTTTAGTTGCTAATTTAATAGCTTGCCGGACTAACCCTTAAGAGCAGGGAAGGACAGATTATCTGGATAATTAATTGAAAGTGTATTTAAATGGATAGGAATTGAGCTATGCACATTTTCAGCCTCTCATCGATAAAAAGGATTTCTTTCCCTCTTGTTTCAGTACCCTACAATGTACTGTCAGTGAATCAAACAATGTCAATTGACGCCTTAGATTTGGGCCCAGGTAGGCCACCAGAAATGCTTGAATTCATTGTGATAAGTACTGCAAGTTGCCTATACCTGAATCAAAATCTAGGAAGTCAAGTGACATTATTCAATTTGTTGTCTGTACACATACCTACAAAATGGGGCTGCTGCACACTTTTGCTAGTAGTCGCTATTAGGAGTTATGAGTCGATTCTGGTGTAAAAACTTCCAAAAATAACGATGGCAGCACTAAAACCTTCCGAAATCCACTCCTAAACTCAATAAACGCTTTTGCTGGAGCGAGCGTAGTGGTAGCTTAGGACAGTAATAATGGGAGATTCTCATCTAACAATACTGTAACTCCATCAAGAAGTGACCAATAATAAACGACTTTCATTTGACACTGGTGTCATTAGACGTCACGGTAAGTACCATTCATCGGATGTGCATCACTACTCTGATGACTAATTATTACTCTGCGAATCATCCTTGTCAGCATAGAGAGAGACAAAATCAAGATAGGAATTACCCATTAATACTGCCCTATGCCACCATTACACTCGCGCAAAAAAGAGTGTTTATTGAGTTTAGGAGTGGATTTCGGATTTTTTTTAGCGCTGCCATCGTAATTTTTGGAGGTTTTTACACCAGAATAAACTATTAAATCGCTAATAGCAAAAGTGTGCAACAGCCCCGTTAAAATATTTGGTTTCAAAAAAAAAAAAAAAAAAAAAAAAAAAAAAAAAAAAAAAAAAAAAAAAACTTAACACAAAAAACAAAAACCCACTAACAACACCAACAGCAACAACTGTGCGGTAACGGGCTAGTTCGACGATTTAGTTGTTTCCCGACGACCGACAAAGCTTCGACTGAACTTTGATCTAATGATCTAGACTTGCATATTTTGATTTCTCCGTTCCTATAATACAATGAGACCGACCCAACATCGCAACACTAATTTGCTTCAACTTTCTTTTTTTCCTTTTTCGTGGAGCTGAATTTTAAAATCCACAGCCAGCCTAAACCTCGGCGGTAAATGATATTTACTTGTGAATCAACGATTAGGAATACATATTTGACACGTACGGAGATGTCTCATTTATAGCTAACAACCCATTTCAGCCGAGTTAGAACTGAAAATGAACGCGTTGCTAGCACATTCGTATGATGATAATATTGCACTGAAAACAGTGCCATTTTATTTTATTGATCAGATGAGAAATAATGCTTTTCAAGCTAATTAATGGCGTAGATAGTCATTTTCATTTGAGAAGGGATACTGAGAGCTAGCATCCTCCCTTGTACAATTTCTTAGATTTCGGGCGATTTTTCCCTCAGAGTTGGGACATACGTGTTTAATATTGCATGAGCTCAGAACCTCGTAGACTATTGCAACTGTCAAACAAATCGAGTTAAAAGAGGGCAAAGCAAACAAAGAATTTTTTAGTAAAATTTCATGCGCATTTCAATTTTTCTGATGATTCGAAAGACTTCATGTTACAGCAAGAGACTCTAAATGGAACTGCGGACGCGAAAGGAAACGGTTAGATCAAAACAAGTGTTTGGCTCAGAGATTACTAAGCCTAAGAGATATGGCATAACGATTCAAAAGTGTTATTCGACTCCTACGAAGTATGCAATGTGGCGTACGCTGGTGACCGTAAACATTGTTACTACTGTTGTTGTTTGAATGAGATTTGACAGCAACGCCACTAACTAAATTAATAAGATTAATAAAGTTTTTGGGAAGTTTAATGAGCTCTGAGTATATTTTGTACGTGAATCTGAAAATCTAACTCACTTTAATCATCCCATCGGCCATTAAATGACAAACATTTAGATGCTGCAGAGAATCTAACCTCATTTCCAACAACATGAATAACAACAATGTTTACGGTCATCAGCGTACTGCACGGTTGTATCACGGCCATTCTGCAGGCGGTTTTTACGGAGCCCGGCGAACGGTTTTTTAACACGGCGGAGATAGGAAGTGCCATATCTCTTAGGCTTAGTAATCTCTGGTTTGGCTCTCCCTAATTTGTTCCATTTCAAACTCTTCAAAAGCAAGCCCATGAATTTATTTTTTTCCCTCGTAGGTATTAACGCATGCATAAGAAAAGAACATATGAAAAAAAGGCCATCGCACGTAACTTGAACCTATTTTGCTGTCATTCTTCCTTCTTTAACACACGCGTTTACATAGGCGGCAGAGGCGTAGCTAGAGATTACCGTCCTCTCACTTTGTCCATTAAAATGTGTAAGTTAGAAAAGGATAGGAAAGGAGGATCAATCCCCTCTTCCTATCCTTTTTCTACCTGTACATTCGGATGAGTAAAAAGAGAGATAGAATGATTTCTAGTTACGTTACTGATAGGCGGTGTGAGAAAGACAAATTGTTTTGCCTCTGGCATTCTCGAATGAGATTCGTAGCCACAGAAATAATAAGGGCACAAAAAAAGAAAGAAAAAATATAAAAATTGGGAAAAACCAACCGCGTGACAAACTATGTTTTTGATTATTTCAGAATGCTACGTGTGTTGGATTGATCAACTAGCCAAGCTAGAAAAAGTCGGGCGTTACGACATAATCATGAAAGGATCAAAGGACATCCGAAAAGAGGGCTCATAGAACAATTGGTGCGCTCTTCCCGACAATTTTGCATTGTGAGCAAATGGTGGTTTTTAGCTGATGAACACACCCGGTTTTTTATGGGCGTTCGGAGAAAGGGCGCAGGGGAAAAATCCCGATTTGCAGGAGACAAAACATTATGCCGCCTTTACAGGAAGCATTGCTGATTGCTGATTGAATTTGAAAAAATTAATTTTGATGCTCAATAGGATCAGAAAGAAGGCGTATGAAAAATGTCCCATAATTTCTGGTTGTAAGTCCACTGTACGAGCACAGTTTTAACAACTCAAAATCGAAAAAGAAAAACAAAAGCACTTGCGCCCCTTTTCCGGCTCCCCAAAAATATCCGACACGCGCAGGATCCTAAAACCAGAAACGCGGCCACTGATGGTGTTACATAAAACCGATAACTGTTCGTGCACGACTGTGCTGTTTTTACATACATTGAAAATTGAAGGCGCGACGTTAGACACATCGTACCGCGATACAGCGCACGGTGTTGCGTTTTACGCTCATTTTGGAAAAAACCCCGTAACTTTTTCAGGAGAGCAAATTAAACGTTGAAACTTTCAGGAATCGTATTTCTCATAGTAATACACCTATCAGGTGAATGGTATTGTTGTAAGTAGCTTTCAAGGGTGCAGGAAGGGGGGGTCAATTTTCATTTAGTCGAGTTCTATATGGCAACACTGTCCAAAAGACTTGAAATTTGGTGTCTGGGGGTATTTGTTAACGTTGAATTCCAATTTTGCATCAGTTTTTCAAAATTCTAAAATCCAAGATGGCCGCCGACCAAGTAGTGGAAAAAATTGTCTGCAGCCATCTTGGATTTCCGAATTTTGAAAAACGGGTGCAAAATTTGAATTCAACGTTAACAAATACCCCCGGGTACTAAATTTCAAGTCATTCAGACGGTAAAAACCGTCTCTGCCAACTTTTTGGGTAAAATACCGCTCGGCTCTGCCGCGGCCGGAGTCAGTTTCATGCGTATTCATGCGCTCACTTTTCAACTTAAAATGCGTGTATCTCAAAAAGGTGCAAATATGTGCAAGAGATTTTTTCAGGAGATGTTCTACAAAGTATGAGCTTCCATTTAATTGAAGTTTCAAACCGGAGGCAAGCGGAGCTAACTTCCAAAAATCTCACGGAAACTCAAAATTTTGACATTTAGACCTTTCGCTTTTAAAGTTATGTAAAATATGTCTCCTTCGTTATTTTTGAAAAAACTAGGCATCAAAAGATAGCTCAGAGTACGTTGTTTAATCACTGAAAATTCTGTTAAAAAAGATTCCTTCTACACACTTCAAATTTTGCGTAGAGTTGACAGTTGAAAACGCTCTTTTTTCAAACCTTTCATAATGAGAAATTTTAAGAGCCCTTATTTGGCCTAAATTTTTTTTTTTTTAAAAAACAGTTTCAGAGTGACATTCCACGTACTCTGAGGAGTATTTTCATGTATTTGTTTCCTTAAAAGGGCGAATGTCAAGTTGGGGGTTTTTTCCACAGGCGGACACACTGTGCAGCGTAGCAGGATGAACGACTGACTCCAGCAGATTACACCAAGAGCAGCAACACATTTTCGTTCGTTAGGTTACGATTAAACGACGCTTTCTTTTCGCCTCAAGGGTGTTTCCGATCTCTTCAAATTGAAAACAAAAATACGAGGGTCGTCTCAAAAGTAAGTATATTTTTTTTTCTAAAAAAAAAAAAAAAAAAAAACTATTAACCCTTGAAACAATCTGAAAACAGTGTAAGACGCGTCGTACTCTCAGCTTTAAGACCCTTTTTCGGATTTTCGTTATCTTTTCAATGGGTCTGTTGCAAACTTTTGCTACAACGATTAAGAGTGTGTAATCTAATGTAAAATCGCCTGAAAAGTGCATTGGTGGCATCAGAAAGTCATAAAATGCAATAATCAACTCACAAGAGGCGTTTAATGAAATCCAAGATGGCGGTAAAATACCGAGCAATCTGTATGCATGCACCGTGAACATCCAAGGATGGCCAACTTTGACAACCTCACTGGAGGTAGAGGTTCTGTGTTTGTTTACATTGTGTTTGGTTGTGATCGATATTGTGAGGTTGGCTATCCTTGGATGTTCCTGGTGCATGCATACAAATTGCTCGATATTTCTCCGCCATCGTGGATTTCATTAAACGCCTCTTGTGAGTTTATTATTGCATTTTATGACTTTCTGATGTCACCAATGGAATTCTCAGGCGATTTTACATTAGATTATACTCTCTTAATCGTTGTAGCAAAAGTTTGCAACAGACCCATTGAACAAATAGCGGCGATTTCACCGCGACCGTCTCCCGTCACAGTGGGCCCAAAATTTTACGGAATATCGAAGGTATTGTTTTTCAGACATGGGGAATCAATATTGTATAAGAGAACAAAGATGAGGTTAAAAAATTGCCAAAAACTGATAAAATGGCATCTAACTTAATTTTTGTCACAGTCTCCTATTTTATTTAGACATTTTCGATACATTTTACACCAGTTTCCTTACTCCATGAGAACAAAACATCAACAGTTAGGTCTCAGTTCTTTCCTGATGGAATAAGGAAACTAATGTAAAATTTACCAAACATGTCTAAATAAATGGGGCTATTGCACACTTTTGCTATAAGCGATTTAATAGTCGATTAAGGCGTAAAAACCTCGAAAAATAACGATGGAGGCACTAAAAACTTCCAAAATCCACTCCTAATCTCAATAAACGCAGTTACTTGCGCGAGCGTAATGGTGGCCGAAGGCACTAACAATGGGAGATTCCTATCTTAATTTCGTCACTCTTTCTATGTTGACAAGGATGATTCACAGAGTAATTAGTCATCAGAGTGATGATCCACATCCGATGAATGGTGCCACAACACCTAGTGACACCGGTATCAAATGAAAGTAGTCTCTTATTGGTCACTTCTTTATGGAGTCTCAGAATTGTTAGATGGGAATCTCCAATTGTTAGTGCCTTCGGCCACCATTACGCTCGCGCAAATAACTGCGTTTATTGAGTTTAGGAGTGGATTTTGGAAGTTTTTAGTGCAGCCATCGTTATTTTTCGAGGTTTTTACGCCTTAATCGACTATTAAATCGCTTATAGCAAAAGTGTGCAATAGCCCCATTAGGAGACTGTGTCAAAAAATAAAGCTAGATGCTATTTTAACAATTTTTTTTTTTTTTTTTTTTTTAACCTCATTTTTGTTCTCTTATACAATATTGATTCCCCATGTCTGAAAAAGATACCATTGATCGTGTAAAATTTTTGAGATTACTGTGACAGGAGATGGTCGCGATAAAATCGCCGCCATTTGTTCAATTTTAAAGATAACGAAAATCCAAAGAAGAGTCTTTTAAAGCTGACGTTACGACGCGTCTTACCTTGTTTTCAGATTTTTTCAAGGGTTAATAGTTTATTTAATAATTTTTTTTTTTTTAAGAAAAAAAAAAAAAAAAAAAAGGTACTTACTTTTGAGACGACTCTCGTATGTCCGCAGCTTTGTTGCCAGGAACTTCGACTGATGACTACAATTTCGTCAGGCCCAAAGGCAAACTGTTTGTGCACGTGTGCGACGGAATGAGCCTACACAGGGTTCGGTGAGTGAAAATCGAGCGATTCTTTATTGGCCCGATGGCCGATGGCAGAGCATAAGGGCCTAAAATAAGCGAATTTTCGGGACAGTATCAAACAAAATCATTGCTATTCTACGCAAGACAACACGGATGACACGAAACTTGATCGGGGTTTCCGAACTTTTTCGGTGTTTCCAGGCATTGATGGCAACAATTCGACTTTGAATTCAAGCCCGGAGGGAAGTTCAAACTCGAATTTATGCACTCGATGCTCCGAAAACACCTTAAAAGACAATTGAGTTTCCTCGAATATGTAGGTAAGGTTAGTATTGTTAATCATATTTGATCACGAAAATGGGTCTGTTGCATACTTTTGCTACAACCATATAGAACCTTGATTCTCATGTCAAATTCGGAGAAAATAATGATGCGCACATTTAAAACGTTCAAAATCCACTCATTGACTCAGGAAATCACTTCAATTTCAAACAGCCCGCGCTACAGTAGACACTATTTGCATCGGTATATTACTACATTGACGGAACTACTGTGCATAAGTGAACAACATCGTAGGTAACTACAAAATTATAGAATTCCCTTCTAAATACATGAACTATTGGCTGCATTTGCTGTCTGGTCTTTTCGGTTTATCAAAGATTACAAAATAATATAAGAAATGTACGCATCTAATCGAAACATTCAAATGTTTGTAAGTTCTGTTCATGTTTACATAAACGAGATGGTTCCATCTGTGTAGTTATAAGTCGGTGATTTAGTGTCTAGTGTAGCGCGGGTTGTTTGAAATGGAAGGTATTTTCTGAGTTAATGAGTGGATTTTGAAAGTTTTTAATGTGCGCATCGTTATTTTCGACGAATTTTACATTAGAAACAATGAGTTATACTGATGTAGCAAAAGTACGCAACAGACCCATTCGCTTAATATGTTCGGAACGGACGGGCCCGCCCCGTATGCAGATGATTGGTGAGCACTAACGATCAAATGAAACCCCGCGAAAGTACTCACCATCCAACGTTTTTTGAAAAGCAACAGTGTCGAACATTTTTTGGGCCCAGGACACTTATGAGGTAACTTGATGCGATAAAAAAGGGTAATAGGAAATTTAATCCGGTTTTCCTTTCCCTATCTTTTGCTATCAAAACTTTTAAGTTCAAAGTAGTTTTTTCCGGTAATTTTCGTCCTGTTAAAAAAGGCTCCCTTTCTTCAAAAGTAAAGAAGAAGTAAGGAATGTGGCGTGAACGTAGGTTAGTTTGTAGTTTGTGAAAGTTTGTCAGTTCATCCTTTTTCTGAACTTTAAACTCTTTTAAACTTGTTCGCGAAAGATAGTAGAGGTAAAGTTCTTTTGTTAGTATGCAGACAGTATAGTTCTTAGTATACTATTTCTGTTTCGAACTATAGTTGTCGCGGGACAATTTTTCAAATCGGACTAAAACAAGCAGAACACAATTTTGAAAGGATAACTATTACAGGATAAAAAAAGCTAAGGACGAGAAAAGATGGATGAAAAATAAGCTGAACGAAAAACACGGACAAAACCTACGGAATTTCAATACTCAAAAATGCTAAGTACATTGTACAACAGCGCAAATCAAAAACCAGACCAAAACCAAAATGCACTCCCCATAGGGTCGTGCATAAAAAAAAAATTAAAATGTTAAAATTTGAAGAGAATTGATGAAATCTGAAGCCTACAAGTTTCCAAGAAACGGAGATAGGTTTTAGGGACCAACCGAAAGACCTCAGTTGATCCAATTGTAAGATGAGACCTCAGAAGCACACCTACTGATGAAAATTAAATTTTTTGATGGAAGGGACAGGTTCACTTTAAGAAAAAGAGTTTCGAAGATCTATAAAGTCGATTTTGGACGAGATGCAGCCACAAGCAAGCCAACAATTGTCCAACAAGTCGTACTTCTGTCAGTGGCGGCTCGTGCAATCTGGCAACCGTACACTTTTACCATTTAAACGTATGCAAAAAGATCGATACTAGGTGAGGCGCTACGCCTCACCAAGTAATCGATTATTTTACACAGTTTTAAATGGAGGAAATCCATTGTTGCCACATTGCACGAGCCGCTGCTGACTTCTGTTCGTAGCTTCAACTGTTTTGTCGCTAAACCGAATTTCCGTTTTTTCCAGAGTGGACTGAAGTTGATAAAATCGCTTGGAAACTGTACCAAAGGCGAAAATTCACAGATCTTGGTAACATTTTAAAAATTTCACTCTCCGTATCCGAGTCGAACATTTTGCCTTGATTCACGGGGAAAGCTACATAACTTAGAGCGTTAACCAAAACTTTTAAAATGTTCCCATTCGTTAGAGCTCAGTTCAGAAGTACAAGCGGACTTCGGCCGATAATAATCTTTAGCGAATTTTGAATTTCATTTTTTAAATTCAAAATAAAACTTGCCAAGACTTTCATGTGTCGGTTTCAAATTGTAATGTAATGAAAGTCCACAGCTCAAATTCATTATCATTCAATTCTATCATGTGATACGATGACTACACGGAAAGGAATTGGGATTTTTGAAGACAAGCCAGACAAAAAAACCCAAATTTTCTACACATTACATGTTCTTTTCTGAGTGAGCCTTATACTAAGATAAACGTGAAAAATCATACTGCAAAATTCAACAACGCCTGAAGTGAGTTAGTGAGTATAGTGTGGAAGCTCTTGCATCAAATTTGAAGATTTAAAAAATGATTTTTTCAGTAATTTGGCACTAATTTTTAGTTCTTTTCAGTCATTTATACTTTATGATCTCTTACTATTTTCTCTTTTTTTTTTTTTTTTTTTTTTTTTTTTTTTTTTTTTTTTGAGTTAAAGGGAGTTGCATCTAGTCCCTGAAACTTCATGTTTACCAGTTTTTTTCCCCGTGAAGTCTTCGCATAAGAAATTATGAGAACAAATTCCAAAAGTTAGCGGTCGGGGTCCTACAAAACTTTCCTAACAAACTGTCCCTGGAAATGAAACGAAAAAATGTCAAAGCATTTCTTCAAAAGGGAGAAATTCAGTTTGTATTCGGGCTTTTGACTTCGCTTTTCTATAATGCAAACATGTATTAGAATTTAATTTTGATGTCAGGGCGAAATGATTCAGTCAACATTGTACACTGAAAACAATTCTTGACTAAAAATCCAACGAAATAAAGCGCAGATTTAGAACTCTGGGTGCATCTGTTGCCACTTTAAAGGAGTCTGGTTCACTTAAAAATTTAGAAAAAATTGATCACAAGTAAGTTTCCCCTTTCTTTATTTCATTTATGGCAGATTTGGATCAGGTCTGCTGGGTATGCATTTGTGGGTATTAACGTTATTTTTGACGTTCGTCCAATAATACGCCAGTGATCTCATTTTTTTAAAAAATACTTAAATTAAGCTGATAAGATTTGAATCGAATCGGCTGTTTTTTTTTTTTTTTTTTTTGTTTTATTTTTTATTTATTTTAAATGCGACTCAAGTTTGCATATTGAAGATCGTAAACTAAAATATAATAAAGAATCAGTTATGAATAAATCACTCCCTTATTTTTTTCTCAAAGAAGTGCCTGGAAACCATATGCCTGATTATCCTCGGAAAACGTTTCACGCTGAAATTTCATTAATTGAAAGGGGAAAGATAGAGAAAAATATAACCAAGGGGTGGTATGAAAACCAGAACCAATTAATACACCGAAAAAAAGTGATAGTCATAATACTGATTCTAGTCATATGACCAGAAGCACAACGATATGTGAACGACAGAAAAGTCTAGTACACTGACTAGAAAATGTTGGTGTTAATACCAGAATATGGTCATAGAACTACAATTTCCAACAAAATTTCAAGAACTAGGGTACAAATCCCAAAATTCTATAGTTGCTCTATGACTCAAATAGGTTCACAAATCGTCATACTTCTGGTAATTTTTTTCTGTTGGTGTAGAAAAAAACAGAAGGAAATTCTGATTGGTTACGTCTTTTGTAATGTCATATGTAAAATGTCTGTTTGGATACATTGCTGATTTCGTAGAGCATCCTAAAAATAGAGTATAAAAAGGCTTGGATCCTAGGATGGGCTCCGTAGACCGAATTAACCTTTAAGGTCAGTGACTCCAGATAAGTGATGAGGGTGAAATAGCTTCAATGGGTCTGTTGCGTACTTTTGCTACATCAATATAACTTATTGTTTCTAACGAAAAATTCGGCAAAAATAAGGATGCGCACATTAAAACTTTCAAAATCCACTCATTAACTCAGAGAATACCTTCCATTTCAAACAACCCGCGCTACACTAGACACTATATCACCGACTTATAACTACATAGATGGAACCATCTCGTTTATGTAAACATGAACAGCACTTACCAACATTGGAATGTTTCGTTTAGATGCGTACATTACGAATATTATTTTGTAATCTTTGATAAACCGAAAAACCAGACAGCAAATGCAGCCAATAGTTCATGTATTTAGAAGGGAATTCCATCATTTTGTAGTTACGATGTTGTTTACTTATGCACGGTGGTTCCGTCTATGTAGTAGTATACCGGTGCAAATAGTGTCTAGTGTAGCGCGGGCTGTTTGAAATTGAAGTGATTTCCTGAGTTAATGAGTGGATTTTGAACGTTTTTAATGTGCGCATCGTTATTTTCGCCGAATTTTACATAAGAATCAAGGTTCTATATTGTTGTGGCAAAAGTATGCAACAGACCCATTTCAGATGACCCTAATCTCGAGTACGGTCTGTAAGTCATTTCAAGTTACATCACAAGTTATTGCAAAGTGTTTCCTTAACAAGAGAAAATCGCAACGAACCAAATCCGTGCACTAGCATCATTAATTCATTACAGAGTAAACAATGAAGAAAAACTTGCCTCGGTTGCGATCGATTCTTCGCTTTAAAATAATCAGTTGCAGAAAACGAAAGGCGAAAAAAATAAACAAAAAAAATAAATAAAAATCACGCTTGACCGATTCCGAAAATTATCTGAGAGGATTAATGAGCGAATAGTCGAATAAAAAATGAAATTAAATAAACCAAAAATATCAAGATAAATAAAGAAAAATGGTGGGGAGAGTAATTTACAAAACTCAAAAAAGAAGCGGTTGAACGCACTAATCATTTCATTTGGCGTGATCCAAAATTAGTCCCATTACCGCTAGAAATTACAGCCCGAAGGGGTAGTAATAATAATAATAAAAAAAAAATTAGATTAAAAAATCTGTGAGATTCAAGTAATCCACACCATCAGAAGTGGTAAAAACCATGAGAAATTATTGCTCATGCTATGTCACACAGATGACGATCATTAAATGTCAATAAAATGTCAAAAAATACATGAGACGTCGCTATCGGATGACGAGCGTAATAATAGAAACGCAATACGGCGGAGCGCAGCCCGTGTGGTATAGATTGCACGCGGCGAATGTGACTGACGATAAAAGCTCGAGTTGCGTCCGTCGAGTGGTGGGCGGAGAGAGCCGAGGCTGGGCGGAAACAACCGAAGATGCGGATTCGGGAACGAATCGGAAGCCGCGAGAAAAACACTCGCCCACCCTTTCCGCGGAGTTATCGGAAAAAAGGAGGGGAAAAGAAAAAGATGCGCGGGCGTGAAAGGGGTAACTGTTGCTTTTCGGTGGATGTGCAGAGCACGCTTCGGAGGCGTCCTCCCCGAGTCGGAGACACGTCTCACACAAACTGCATTCCACTAGCGGATCCAAGAAATTCTCTCTCTCTCTCTCTCTCTCTCTCTCTCTCTCTCTCTCTCTCTCTCTCTCTCTCTCTCTCTCTCTCTCTCCCTCTCTCTCTCCTCTCTCCCTCTCTCTCTCTCTCTCTCTCTCTCTCTCTCTCTCTCTCTCTCTCTCTCTCTCTCTCTCTCTCTCTTCTTCTGCCTCTCTCTCTCTGGCCATTTAAATTTATGCGTTAGAAAAGGATAGAAGAGGGGGCGAAAATCACGTGACTTCCCACAAATCTGTCCTTTTCTATATACATGCGTTTTGATGGGAGAAGTGAGAGGATGGATTTTTGGATCCACCAATGCTGTATTCTGCAGAAACCATCGCTATCGGCGCACAGCGGATTAAAATAAGGATTTAACCATAGCATGAAAAGTCGTCGTTTCTTTCCTCAAAAGTGTTCCACTTTCATGTTTCCTTAAAGAAGAAAAAACGAAAACAAAAACAATAGCAAAACAAACCCTCAAAAGTTGTTGTTGTTTGGAGAATCCCGTGATTGCGTTGACATGACGCCAAGGTGAAGTGCCAATGACAAACGCGCTTGTCGTTTGCCCGTGAAATTTTCTCGTGAAATTTTCTATGTTCCACTAATGGCACTAATTACGTCACTAAAGAGGGTGGAATACTCATACCGGTATTGTGAGTCATTGTTTTCTACAGTGGTTTATCGTGCTGTCCAACTTTCCTTAACTTAATACTCATTTTAAAACTATCCTAGTCAAAAGATGTCTCATTCCGCCTGTATTCCCTCAGAGGAAACAGCAATTATGTTGGTCACTATGATAGATATACAGATCCCCAAGACAAGGGTGTCTCGCCGGCTATTATTACGTGCACTTGTAAATGTCGCCGACGTCTTTGGTTTGCAGGTGAACGCCGTTCGCAATTTGCAGATGCGTCTCCAGGTAAGTTGTGCTCTACAAATACATAATAGTGGGAGCGTGCCGTGGGGGGGGGGGGGGGGGGTGTGGGCACCCTTGCCCCGGGCGCGGCAAAATCAGTGTGGAAAAAAAAAAAAAAAAAAAAAAAAAAAAATTATAATTTTGTTCATGGAGGGCGGCAAGAATACAATCTTGCCCCCCCCCCCTCTCTGGAAACCACGGCACTCCCTTGCATAATAGACGGTGCTAAGGCCGACTTCAACCCTAAGGAAATACTTGGATACAGCAAAAGCTGTGACTGCTCTTCTGGGGGCACCAATTAATTTGGAGGGATGGACCCCGACCCCTGTATCTGGCCACGTGCGCAACAGAGTAAAAGGGCGTCGATAATGTTCGTGGCACTGCTCGCATTTACAGGATTTTGCGTGATCTGGAGGATGAACACCCTGAGCAAACATCGTAAGTACAAGTGGTCTATAATTTGACCTACTAAAAAACCATTTGATCTGGAGGATGAACACCCTGACCAAACAACTTGAGTACAAGTGGTCTATAATTTGACCTTCTAAAAAACCATTTGATCTGGAGGATAAACACCCTGACCAAACAACGTGAGTACAAGAAGTGGTCTATGATTTGACCTTCTAAAAAACCATTTGATTTCCAGTAAGCTTTGTTCCATCAAGTCAGTTATTGAATCACAAGTGCGTTATTCATGCTTTCCATTCATCCCCACCTTCTTTTCACCTGAAATTTTCGAGTTGGCTCTTCGGCTAAAAAATCAAATTTTCTCTTCTTTTTCTCGTTGAAAGAAACCTTAGCGAACAGGGTAACAGTACACCTGAAGCGTTGCTACATACGAGCGGTAGGATTAAAATTCGCCTAAAATTGGAACACGTATTTGCACTGACAGTATTCTTACATCTGTTTACAAGTTCACACCGCCTGGCTTCCAAATAAATTCACCACGTGGGATTCACATGTAGATGGTAACTAGGGTGTACTTCAAAAGCTATGAACCCTCAGTACTATAATCTAAATACGAGCCGTTATGAACAGAATGGATCTAGACCATCGATTGACTGGATCAGGCGACAACCACGTACTATTAGTCCAAATCGATTCAATAAAGAAAGCCCTGAGTTCATCATTCAGTGCGATAGGACTCTTTCTAAAACTAGAAGAAACTTGGGTACTCTGCAAATTGACCTGTTATCAGCGAAAGTATTATTTCAACGGTAGATTAGTGGAAATAATCTTGAAGTGCTTAGTTCAATGCTTTTCTGGATCAAGCGACATAAACTGTGGTGTCAACTCCTTGGCAACTACTGCTGTGAATGGAGGAGTAAGCCTCACCAAAAAAAATCCCCGGACCGTAATTTTTGATCAATATAAATGACGCAATGACCGCCCTGGCCCCAGCAGCTCTGAAGTTATCCAAGTGGGTCCTTTTAAAACTCTTAATAAAACTCTTAGTAATAATAGGTCACTTGTTTTTTGAGACTGCGTATTTTTGGCTTTTTCCTCTGGTTGAATGAGCTTCTAGAAAATAGGGTGGAAGTCGTGTAAAACGCGCAGCGGCACAGTTGCTGCAAATGAAACATAGCAGCAGCCAGTTGCTCATTAGTTTGTTCTTGCGAGTTTCTTGATCAATTACAGTCTTTCTTCATTGATTTTGGTACCTGATTTTCGAGCGAAGCATGCATATCCTAATAGGTAAGAGCTAGCAACGTCGTTTGCATGGCAGTGCAGTCCACTTTAGTAAATGCCACTTCTCTCGCTGTCAGTGGTGCCACTGTCTGTCAGCTCCCGAGAAATCCTTGGCTTAAAAGTATTTTCGAAGAGTATCTCAGACATGGGCTTAGGGTTAGGATTGCAGAGGATGATTTATGAATCATCATGGCCGGGACAGATGATTTTCTTTTTGGTAGATACTGGGGTGCCTCAGTTCACGAAGAACTTCGGAAGTTTAATCCGCTTGTGTACGAGAAATTTTCTTTGCGATGTCCCTCTCTACCTGCTCGTCTAGATAGACAATCTTAAGACTGTAAATTGTTGGCTAGAGGACTTCGCTCTATCCGACAAAGGAGATCTTAGTATTGTTGACACCTTCACGCCTTTTATGGATCCTAACCCAATCTCGACATTATTGAGTTGCACTATTGGTACAGAGAGGAGTCGTGTTATTGGCGTGTTACTTAAATACTCTGGAGTTGTTTGCCTTAAAATTCCTCATGCTCCGGGATGCAGAGGAATTTGAAAGCAGTATCAACCACTTGCCAATGCTTTCAGATTATCGCCACCCTCGTGCACTTCCTCCGTGACGATCGTACCTACTCTGCAAAACTGACTCCTCAAAATGATCCTTTTCAGGACCGCCCTGAAGTATTGCTGAGGAATTATGTAAATATATTTATCTAACTTCACTTTAATGCCCTCAACGGCTCCTGGATTGAGCCGGTACCATCATGAAACACTGCTGTTGCTTTTTTTTGCTACGTAGCATTTTCTACAATAACTGTGTGGTACTAATTTTTTATTTTAATGCAGATGTTATCACTTTAAGTCGATCTAGTTTCTGTTACACGTGTATTTCCAAAGACAAAGCGTGTAGGGTACTCTTAAATTAGAGACCCTGCATCACTGCCAACCAAAAGTTGGTAACCAACCAACCAAGTAACCACATTAGTTGGTAGCACCTATGAATTATACATTATTACAGGCAACACCTCCTGGTAGAAATCATTGTTTTTCTTGTGGTTCTTTTGGTCACATGGCTCGTTTTTGTCCTAAAAGAGCACATCCAAAAAACGGATATCACACCTGATTCGCGGGAGTGGGAATCAGGAAGTAAAGGTGCTTCATAACGACTTAAGTGTTTTCAAAATTGGTGTACCTTCTCACACTCCACTACCTTATACGGAGATCATCATGGGCTCCTATCCTCTGGATTCCATTGCTCTTCGGGTAAAAAGAAAGACTCAAAACATTCGATATCACATATGATCTTCAAAAATAACTTAGTAGACATTATTAAGCTCGCTGAATACCACTCGCCCCCAGAGAGACTTTCATTGCTATCTGTTTCATTAAGTTTGATTCGCTCAGACGAAACTTTCTCAGAGAAACGAATCGAGAAATTAATTAAAGATTTTGCTGAGGTCCCCTCATCCACCAACATGAATCTAATCCTGGCCCTGCTGAAAATAGGAGAAAAGTACTAAACGTTACAAAAATGGTAGCAGAGCGTGGTTCAGGGGAATCAGAACTTCAACTTCTTCTGGTTCGGAAGAAGAAGTGGAAGTGGAATCAGGAAGTAAAGGTGCTTCACAACGACTTAAGTGTTTTCAAAATTGGTGTACCTTCTCACACTCTACTACCTTATACGGAGATCATCATGGGCTCCTACCACATTACTAGTCTACTGGATTCTGGTAGCGCTCGGTGTTTCATTTCAGGTAAAATGTTTGATCTTGTTGTTAACTCGCATTGTGTTAAATCCATTGAAGATTGTAATTTTTATTGTTCCACCGCAACTGATGAACCCATGCTTGTCAGCCAGCGTGCGGTCATTCATTTTAGAATTGGTAATTTCTCTTGGGATTTTGTATTTACGATTAACGATAACGCGAATCTCGCTGAAAATGAAATCGTCATTGAGGCTCCGGAAGAGCAACCTCCCAAGAAACGGGCGCACTATGGTCTGAGACGCAGATCTAGGTGCTCATAAATACTGAGCGCTTAATTTTATCAGATTTCTTCGAATGATACATGTTTTCCGCATAATTTTGGTACGCTGAGTTCATATCTGACCTTACTTTTTCTCTAAAATGCTTATTTCTACAAATTTCCTACAGTTAGTATTTTTGATGACACCCAATTTTAATGTATCAGATTTCATTCAATGCAGCATATTTCCCGCATCATTTTCGTTCACTGAATTCAATCTCAACCTTATTTTTCATATGGAATGATTTGTGTGTTTTATTATTTCTACTATTATTATCTTAATCCCCCCCCCTTATTGAGGGACCCTTTTAGAAAATTCTTAACTCCCTATTAAAATTAGTCATGATACTTTCATAAAAAGATTCTGAAAGCTCTTTCTAAGTATACTGGTGAGACAAGTAAACATGATTGATTGTCATACAGCGATTTGTGAATTCTAGAGATATGAAATCAGAGTGTGCATTTCTCCTAAAAAAAAAAAAAAAAAAAAAAAAAAAAAAAACAAGTTTCTTGGCTCGCCTTTTTTGGAGCATACTATGCATGAAAAAGTCGATTCAGACCTTATTCCCATGAATTCCCCGGTCATGTTGCACTTTTTGGGTACATTAGGACCTAAACTAACCATTTTTGGCGTTATTAAGTATGGCGATTGATGGCGATTTTTTATCGGTCCTATTATGTGAGGTGGCTCAACATTTACTGTGCCAAATGAGGGACCCTTTTAGAAAATTCACAACTCCCTATTAAAATTAGTCATGATACTTTCATAAGAAGATTCTGAAAGCTCTTTAAAGCACTGTTGAGACCAGTAAACATGATTGTCTTACCGCGATTTGTGAATTCTAGAGATATGAAATCAGAGTGTGCATTTCTCCTTAAAAAAAAAAAAAAAAAAACAAGTTTCTTGGCTTGCCTTTTTTGGAGCATACTATGCATGAAAAAGTCGATTCAGACCTTATTCCCATGAATTCCTTGGTCATGTTGCACTTTTTGGGTACATTAAGACCTAAACTAACCATTTTTGGCGGTAATAAGTATGGCGATTGATGGCGATTTTTTATCGGTCCTGTTATGTGAGGTGGCTCAACATTTACTGTGCCAAATGAGGGACCCTTTTAGAAAATTCACAACTACCTATTAAAATTAGTCATGATACTTTCATAAGAAGATGCTGGAAGCTCTTTAAAGCACTGTTGAGACCAGTAAACATGATTGTCTTACCGCGATTTGTGAATTATAGAGATGGGAAATCGGATTGTGCATTTCTCCTAAAAAAAACATGTTTCTTGGCTCGGCATTTTCGGAGCATACTATGCATGAAAAAGTCGATTTAGACCTTATTCCCATGAATTCCCCGGTCATGTTGCACTTTTTGGGTACATTATGACCTAAACTAACCATTTTTGGCGGTATTAAGTATGGCGATTGATGGCGATTTTTTATCGGTCCTATTATGTGAGGTGGCTCAAAATTTACCGTGCCAAATGAGGGACCCTTTTAGAAAATTCACAACTCCCTATTAAAAGCAGTCATGATACTTTCATAAAAAGATTCTGGAAGCTCTCTAAAGCACTGTTGAGACCAGTAAACATGATTGTCTTACCGCGATTCGTGAAATCTACAAATAGGAAATCGGATCGTGCATTTTTCCTAAAAAAAATCAAGTTTCTCGGCTCGGCATTTTAGGAGCATACTATACATGAAAAAGTCGATTCCGGCCTTATTCCCATGAATTCCCCGGTCATGTTGGACTTTTTGGGTACATTAGGACCTACACTAACCATTTTTGGCGGTATTAAGTATGGCGATTGATGGCGATTTTTTATCGGTCCTATTATATGAAGCTTTTCAACACTTTTAGCACCACACGAGGGGCCTCTTTTTAAAAGGTTGCAACTCCCGTTTGAAAATAGATAAAATATTTTTGCAAAAAGTTTCTGAAAGATCTTTTTATGCTCTATTAAATGTATGCAATCCAATTTTTTTCCTGGGATTTTTAAAATCGTACGAGATGAAGTAAAAACTTATATTTTTCCGCGTTTTTCAAGAAAAAAATTCGAGTTTCGAAATAGTTAAGTTCAGGCCGTGTATAAATGTTTTCTAAACATTTATGGAACCTACTGTGGCACATTTCTAGTGTAAAAAGACCTAAAAAACACGTTCCAATGGTCAAAAATATCAATTTTCGACTTTCGAAAATCCGATTTATGAGCACCTAGATCTGCGTCTCAGACCATAGTGGGGCGGCGGAAAAAAACTGAGAACAAAAGACCCAGTCAGTACTAAGGTGAAAAAAACAGCACGCATCACTCCACTCCATTTACTTGCTCCTTCAACAAGGAACGCCATGACAAAGCCAAATCATGGAAATTCAGGGTGTATCAGAAACATATGTCGTCCTTGTAACCACGCATTCGAGAGGTCAAAATAATACTGTTTTTCTTAGTAACGTGTGTCCGAAAACGTCCCCCTTTTGAGCTACAGCCCCCAAGTTTTAAAAAATTCATAGTTTTCTGGAATAGTGACCACCATTATGAGCCAAATGTTATGAAAATTGGTGACCCACGATATTTTTAGCGTAGAATCCAAAAATGACCTCGAGAAATTCAGAAATTACGTCTGGCATTACTTTTCAGACACTTGTACCTTTGACGGCACAAATGTTATGTTACGGATTGAAAATGTGAAAAATAATTACTGAAATCAAATGGAAAAACTATTAGGAAGAATTTTGGTCCTCTTTATTGTTTTCGATACGATGCGTTTTAAGCGAGATAATCGCTCCACAAGGTGGAAAAGTCAGCGCTTTTACAATGAAGAGTGGCCGTTAGTATGCAATCCGCCACTTCGCTGCTACTTCGGGCCGCCCGACACAGTAAGAGCGCTGACTTTTCCACCTTGTGGAGCAATTGTCTCGCTTAAAAACGCGCCGTGTAGAGAAAAATAAGGTGGACCAAAATTTTTCCTGATAGTTTTTCCCATTTGATTACAGTAATTATTTTTTAAATTTTCAATCCGTGACAAAAAAAAATTGTCCCGTTAAAGATACAAGATTGCCTGAAAAGTATAGTCCGACGTAAGTTTTGAACTTTGCGTGGTCATTTCTGGATTCTACACTAAAAATTACCACGAAACACACATTTTCATGACATCCTTACATAGTATAAAAATCTAAGGGACATTCTTTCACACATTCTTTCAAAATAACTTCGGGGTTCTCTAAAATCTCAGATTTTGTCCATTTCTGTGTGTGCCAGGAAGTGCCGTGACTAATTGCTGACAGACGTGGCGACGCACTGTGTGGGATTTGACCGATCTAGCGAGAAAAAAGTCCGACCAATGACTTTCTTCCGCGATAAGTGTTACAAGGGGGTTTAAAGGGTCGCTGATCACGAATCTGAAGTCAGATTTTATGAATTTTAATGTCAAGTGCTCTAAAAGCCCAAAAACTGTCAAAATAATTTTATAAAAAAAATTAATAATGAAAAAAAAAATATTCCTCTAAAAAACAGGGGATCAGTTTTCAACAACGCTAATTAATGAAACGTTCACATTAAATGAATTGGTCCTTTAAAGAAATGCCCAGAATAATAAAAAAAGGAAGAAAAAATTGCTGACTGCCCGGGATTCGAACTGCAAAACTTTCGGACGGTGGGTGGTACCGCAACCGACTGAGCCAGCGGGACGGTTTGAATTGGGATGAGTTGCCATTCATACAAGTAAGCGAGTACAGAAAATGTGCAGAACGTGGCGCGACGAGCTCTCACAAGCACTTCAAAGTGTGGTCTGAACTGGCGATTCTCACTTTTCAAATTGATTTTATTTTCGTGGGGGCACCTTGTGGCAGCTACTGTTTTCATGGATTTGTTCTCTGAAATATGGGCTTTCACGTGGTGTAAACCAAAGTTCCGCCAAACGCCGCCAAATTTAGTTATTGTCCAATAAAGATCACGATTTACGTAAACTTGAGGAGTTGGAGAACGTTTCATTCGAGGCTTTGAAAAAACCATTAGAAAGGACATTGAGTAAATAAAATAGGGTGAAAAATGATCAGCAGACCATCCTCTACAACATGCAACCAACACTTTTTCCGAAACTGTAACACGTATACTTAAAATAGCATCAAATCTAAGGCTAAGAAAATGATCGTAGGAAATGTCGTAACCAAACTATGGCGGAAGCCAATGTTCAAGCTGTTTTACACTAATCGGATCGAAGAAAATGTATAAACAATATATACAGGGTGTCCCAAAATTGATAGTAAATATATTTTTACCACGTATTTTTGGGGCCAAAATAAGACTTTTTTTTCCTATGAACACGTGTCCGAAAATGCCTCCCCTCGGAGCTACAGCCCCCCAAAGTTTTAAAAAAAACATCGGTTTTTCTTCGATTCTAGCAACGGATTTCCGTAAAAATGGATGAAACTTGGAATCCATGGGTAATTTTAGGCGTTCTTTCCGATTCCGGGGTCGAAAATTTCCGAAAGGGTCAAGAAAGGGGGGGTTTGAGGGGGTTCAAATTTTAAATTGAATAATTTTTTAGTGTTCCGTAAGGAAATGAGAAAAATAACAAATGAATTTAATGGAACAAAACAAAAAGAACATTTTTGATCTCTTGTGTTTTTTTCATAAGACACACGGAAAATGAGTAAAATCGATTTTTCGCCGGGAGCGCACAGCCCCATAGCGCTGTTTCAGTGCCGCGTTGCGTCGAGTCGATCGTTGAGTCAGTTGAGTGCACAGAGCAGCGCTATCGGGCTGTGCGCTCCCGGCGAAAAATCGATTTTACTCGTTTTCCGTGCGTCTTATGAAAAAAACACAAGAGATCAAAAATGTTCCTTTTGTTTCGTTCCATTAGATTCTTTTAATATTTTTCTCATTTTCTTACGGAGCACTAAAAAATTATTCAATTTAAAATTTGAACCCCCCTCAAACCCCCCTTTCTTGACCCTTTCGGAAATTTTCGACCCCGGAATCGGAAAGAACGCCTAAAATTACCCATGGATTCCAAGTTTCATCCATTTTTACGGAGATCCGTTGCTAGAATCGAAGAAAAACCGATGTTTTTTTTAAAACTTTGGGGGGCTGTAGCTCCGAGGGGGGGCATTTTCGGACACGTGTTCATAGGAAAAAAATGTCTTATTTTGGCCCCAAAAATACGTGGTAAAAATATTTACTATCAATTTTGGGACACCCTGTATATTCGTGATCAGCATATCCTCACCTTTCATTTTCATCCATTTTCGAACAATTTTAAGCAACTTGATTTTTCGACTTTTTTCTAGCTAGATCGGGCATATCCCACACTGTGCGACGGGGGGAAAATGAGCCGAGAGATGGGAGAGCCTCCTCCGCCAGCCCGATCGGCGCGCCGCACCGGACCCTTGAATCCAACCCCCTACGCACCCCTTCCTTCTGTGCCGTTTTCTCAACTTATATATACCACTATCATACTTTGCCTGTTGATTTTTAACGGCGCGCAACGCCGCAATGTTGGCGCGTGGCGCCTCCGGGGGTTGCGCCGCGGAGCGGCGAAGCCCCCTATTTAAAAAAAAAAAATCAAAAAGGTGATTACTATTCCAACAAAAAAAAAAAAAAAAAAAAAAAAAACTAACTTTTTTTGAACTTTGGGGGGCCATAGCTCAAAAAGGGGGGGGGGGGCATTTTCGGACACATGTTAATAGGTAACAAAAGTCTTACTTTTACCTCTAGAATACATGGTTACAAGGACAACATACAGGGTGGCCAGAAAGTCACTACACACCCCTTGTAACTTTTTTTCTATTTGAGATAAAAAGATGCGGTTTGCGCCATTCTTCATCATTCAGAGGAGCTGACTTTATGGGGGGGAGGGGGGGGGAGGCGGACCGTATCTCAAAATTTTCAAATGGCAACCCCTACCTTGCGATACCTCGTTCGAAAGGGCATAAAATTCTAAGACTTTCGACGCAAACCAGAGGTCGATTTCTCTTTTCGTGTTCGAGATATGGAAGTTCAAAGTTCGATACAGACCGATTTTGAAAAAAATCCTAGCTCACGTTGAAATTGTCGTAAATTTAAAAACTACGGGTGTAAAATACTCTTCAGAAGAAGCACTTTTAGAAAAAAATACTGTTATCTAAAAAATCTCACAAAAATTTGTTTTTTGGGCCCCCGGAAAATTTGCAATTTTTCCGAAATTTTTGATTCGAGATTTTCATTGAAAACAGTCCCAACGTCAAAATATCAACCGAAAATTATTCTCGAGCTCCCACATTATTACAACAGAGGTACGTTAGAGGCAATATTTTACAAGGCAGACAATTTTTCATTATTCATGAGCAATTTTGAAGAATACTCAAAATACTGAAAAAATTGTCTGCCTTGTAAAATATTGCCTCTAACGTACCTCAGTTGTAATAATGTGGGAGCTCGAGAACAATTTTGGTTGATATTTTGACGTTGGGACTGTTTTCAATGAAACGAATCAAAAATTTCGGAAAAATTGAAAATTTTTCGGGGGCCCAAAAACCAAAGTTTTGTGAGATCTTTGGGATAACAGTATTTTTTTTTTTTTCTAAAAGTGCTTGTTTTGAAGAGTATTTTACACCCGTAGTTTTTAAATTTACGACAATTTCAACGTGAGCTAGGATTTTTTTCAAAATCGGTCTGTATCGAACTTTGAACTTCCATCTCTCGAACACGAAAAGAGATATCGACCTCTGGTTTGCGTCGAAAGTCTTAGAATTTTATGCCCTTTCGAAAATTTTGAGATACGGTCCGCCCCCTCCCCCATAAAGTCAGCCCCTCTGAATGATGAAGAATGGCGCAAACCGCATCTTTTCATCTCAAATAGAAAAAAAGTTACAAGGGGTGCGTAGTGACTTTCTGGCCACCCTGTATGTTTTTGATACATCCTGTATATTTGTTATGTGTGAAAAAACCAACTTCTTGTTGAATGTTCTGTGTACTCTATCCGCGCCGGTTTTGAGCGAGAGCACAAGAGCTTTCAGTCTCTATCCATTTAAAACACCAGGCTGGCTCAACCGTCAGAATTTACCGTCTGGGAGAAACGACTTCGGCTGTAACTGTGCCGGTAAACATACAGAAATAGGCACAACACAGAATTCACTAAACCTGCCACAGTTTGTGATTATGACCAACGTAACTTAGGAGTTGACCTGATCGACCAACGACTCGCTTCTTCTGCTCTTACCCACAAAAGCGCAAAATGGTGGAGACAGTTATTTTCTTTTTTAATATTTCAATGAGAGTTTCCAACGCCTGCATTGTATGGAACAACTGAGAGTGAAGGAGTCACCTTACGTTGCGCCACCCTACATAATCCCAGCCATTACAAGAATAGAGTAGGTACTCCTTCAAAACAGTTTCACGCGAAAGAGAGGTTTTTCTTCATTTTAAACAATATTTACGCTATGATTTTTACAGATAGCCTATACAAGCAATTGTAATTGACTTTTTCTCTTCTTGTTTGCCTCTCTTAAGCAAGTTTTGTCTTGTCTCGTCATCGTTGGCAGCTAGAGTATTTAACAAACAATAACCCGAAGGGCTAAAAAAAGAGCAGAACCTCCACATCTTCTGGAGAGAGAGTAAAATTCTATAGGCGAAAAAAGCTCTATACTCGCTTGAGGAGTACTTAGATGGCTAAGCGTAATGCTGTGTGAACTTAGCTAAGTGTAATAACTGTGTAACGCAGAGAGCTGTCGGTAACACAGATTGTGTAAAACTTATGCTATTTGACTTGTACCATAACATTGAATGTTTCATGTAGGTTCTAATTTTGGCTAAATAAAAAAAAATAAAAGTTACAAAGCTTTTACAAATTGGAGGAAAAAGTAAGCATCCTCCCGACTTAAATAGGATCTCAGCAGTTTTTGGACCGAATTTTTCTTTTCGTATCTTGATTTCATCAAATACCCGAAGTTTGCTTCATTTCGTAATACCTAATCTTTTAATTATGTTCTTCTTTCACAGTCCGTTATTGCGCAAAGAAGGATCTGGTTCCAGTCCGAAACGGTAAATTACTTTTTTAGCCCCCTTCCCCTTAATTTTGTTTATTTTTTCATTACTTACCTTTTTCGACCAGCGACGTGTTTGTCCATCAACCCTTGACAACACTGAGCAAATTTACCTTAACATCCGTTGCATCACAGTTCCTCAGTTACGCTTGAGACAACACGAGTGCCACAGCACTTCACAGACACTTTGTCTTTTTACATCGTTACCGTAAATCTTTGTGGGGTGGGGGGTGAGAGAGAGAAAACATAAAGTGTTGGTTATGAATAAAATTTGAGGTTGTGATGGAGTATTACTGTCTAAAAAAGAGTGTTACGATACTCTAACAAACAAGCATACCTTTCCCGCTGTCTCCCGCCTTGCGCCAGCAATTTTGTAATCGTGCAAACGTGGCTTTCAATAAAGCCATTATTCTGCAGGTACACTTCCGTCAACATTGTAGGTCATCTATAGATTATGTCTGTACATTAATCTTCTTTATTTGTTTCCCTTGTTTCAGAGATATAGAATTAATTGATCTTACTCATGAATATGATGACACTGAAGATGTAGAATTAATTGATCTTAATCATGAATGATGATGACACTGAAGATGTAGAGAAAGACACTTTCGAAGTATATGCTTTTCAATTTTTAGAAGGAATTAGAAAGACAGACAACAAATGATAAGATAGAGAAAAAAACAAAAACAAAAAACCGAGATAAAAGAGCCCAAACCCAGCAGTAGTCACTGTACAAAGGAACGTCAGGCTGCGTGCGTCTACCCAAAGTATTCACTATTCCTCCATCCAGTTATTAAAACGCATTGCCCTGGGGACTCAAGAGCATTTTAAAAGGGTGAAGTTGATATCTTCCTAAGGGATTTGCGGTCCCTTTTATTAAGCTGCGCATATTATTGCTTTAATGAACTGCTAAGTGGTGATGAGGCCGGTTGTTGATCTCTCCTGATCATTCCCTTCTGCTGCTAACGGTCCAGCTTCCTATCTATGTAACTCCCTTTTTTTTCTCTGTAACTTTATACCCTACTTTGTTCTTATCTTACTTTCTAGCTTACTAGCCTATTGCTAATCATTTTCTTAAATTGTTCCTATTGTTTGACTTGTACCATAGCCCCTCCAAGGGCTCTCATACATTTGGAAAATAAATAAATAAATAAATAAAAAAATATGATGACACTGAAGATGTAGAGAAAGTCAATTTCGAAGTAAATGCTTTTCAATTTTCAGAAGGAATTAGAAAGACAGACAACAAATGATTAGATAGAGAAAAAAACACTAACAAAAAACCAAGATAAAAGAGGCCGAACCCAGCAGTAGTCACTGTACAAAGGAACGTACAAAAAATAGAAGAACCCAAAAAAAAAAAAAACGGCACTTGACAATCTTGAGGCTACAAAGCATTGATAAGCACTACATTCAGGATTTGCTTCTTCTTGCGGAAAACCGCCACAGTGGTGGTATACTGGATCGAAGCTTGCATCGAAATCGTTCAGAGGACCACTGTTTGCCAGAGATGATTTTAACAATCAGTCACCATCTAAATCTGAAAGACGCCTTGCGTAAAAATACTTTTTCTTCTTCTTTGAAACCCCAATTCTTGTTTTTCACCAGAAACGGTTTTCCATGACCATTTGAACCAATGATACTGGGAGGAGTTTTGTCGGAAGGATCTTTCTTTTCTTGTGAGGAAGCAAAAATGTAATGCACGAGTCAACCAACTTAATCGTAAACAGCGATTAGACGAGTCATCTCGAGAGGAAAAAAGCCTTGATAGACTGGGTTCATAATTATTTAGGCGTTGAAAATTTTTCCATGATATTACATACTGTGGGTTAATTGCACATACGTCCCATAAATCTTTGAAAGAGTGGAATGGTAGTATGTGTAATGCCCATGAGTCGCGCTGTGCACACGCATAGGCTAGCTTGATGCTTCTCAGCAGTTAATAAAGCATTATCTTAACCGCGACATCATGCATTCTTTTCCTCATTAAGTTGTCTAAACACAACAAGTGTAAGTTCTTTTCAGATAAAAATATGGCTAAGAGACAAATTTTGTCAAATTAGGTTTCAGAGCCGCTCAAATTTTGTTTTAAGATTTTGGCCCGTCAGGAAGGATTATCTCAAAAATTCCAAAGGACAACTTATATCGAATGATACATCGATCAGAAGGGTAATTAAACTAAACATTTCGGCGCAAATTAGAGGTCTATATCAGTTATCCCACTTGACCAAGGCACTTACCATTTTACACTGTGTATTATGATGATTGAGTAAAACTTTTAGGTGTTTCCTGTCAACACAGAATCAAACTTTCTTACCAAAGACTGGTACTGCATTTTGCAGCCAGACTTTTCTCAAAAATGAAAGTTTTGAGTTGCCACTTACCGTTTCAGGGTCACCTAAAAGAGTTCCTACACTTAGATTCCAGCGAAGTTCTCTTTCCCCATCCCTCCCGTGTTAAATAATCTGGGTACTTAAGAATATTGTTATTTTAAAATGAAAATGAAAAATTAAGCAAAGTATTAAGAATCAACTTGTAGCTACTTACTTCGAAGGGCACGAAACATTCCTTGTGGCAGGAGACCTCCCTTCCTTTTTTTGTTTCAGTTAGTGCTTAACACTAAGCAGAGGCCTTTGACTCACCATGAGCGCTAAAATATTTCCCGGATTTAACGAAATGCCGACATAAACATACCGACAAACAAGCAGACACTCACTGTCTTGCTGTTGCCTATCAAGGAGCAGACCACTTATTCAAGTTCAAGCAACTGGTCTATAGTCCAGAATCAAAAGATTTTAAGTCACTGGGAGCCAATAAAGCAAGAAAGCCTCAAAACAGAACTCACGTTGGATAAGTTTTAATGAACTTTTCAGGAAAAAGTACATTTTTCAAATCAAATTCCCCCAAAATGAATCTTTGAGCACTTGACTGCCATTATGGTATTATTTTTTGAACTTGAATACAAAAAGAAGATGAGAGTTGCGAATTTCAAAAACCATTGGTACTATTGACGAATTAAAGATTGTCGCAAGATTTTCACAAGTTAACCCCTTAACGCCCACGCCCGTATATATACGGGCTGCAAAAAACCACCTCTAATGCCCACGCCCGTATATGTACGTTTTTGTACCCTCTCGTTTAATATGTGCTATAGCGCATGTTGTAATGCAAGAAATGTCAATGATTAGCAATGCTATCTGTTCTGGAGAGTATGAACTACAGCTTCCGACCACTTTCAATAGAGTGGCAGCATATTTGCAGCATGATTCCTAACCTGGGCGTTAAGGGGTTAAGTTTGGATTTGAGACTTGAAATATTTGTTTGACCTCCCCCCCCCCCCCAATAACCCCCCAAAGGATTGCCCGGGCTTCTGAAAATATCATAGTTGAAAAATTTGGGGTCAATTTCCCTGTCTGACTTCATGTTTTAAATCATTTGGTTCAGTTGTTTTCGAGAAAAATTCATTATTTGGGTGGTCTGGTACACCCTGTAAAATATTTCCATCGAGGGGCTCTACTCTAAGTGACAACTGAAGCGCAGTTGTGCGTGTGAGTCTGGGACTGATCTGCACCGGCTCTCCCGGCCGAGGGAGTATGAAGAGTAGCCGATCCGGAATCTTGAAGGCGAAACTTAGCTCGTGAAAATCTTGCGACAATCTTTAATTCAGCGAAAGTACATGGGTTGCTTAATTTTTGGGGAGACATCTGTCAAGGGGGTTTTGAACTCCATGACTGCTCCAAGATTAGGGGGGGGGGGCTAGGATAGTGGTCAAAACTCCCTTGATTCCATTATTTTTAAAGTAGAACCAAATGACAATGCTGAGCAATATGTTGTTTTCAAGTGAATGACAAGCAGAGCATTTTCGTACAAACCGGAGGTTGATAATTGCTTTTTATTGTTGAGATATCCAAGGGTAAAGTTTAATATCAACTAATTTTGAATAATTCATTAGCTAACTTTGACCTTTGATACCACAGCAGCGAAAAACGATAACAACCTCTGCTTTGGACAAGATTGCTTTGCTGAAGGTGTATCGTATGATGATGCGTACTTTGGTTCTAAATTTAAAAAAAAAAGTTGAATTCAGGAGATGCTGACTACCTCCACCCTCCAGGGGACAAAATGAAGGAACCCAGGTTTCAGTGTTTTTCAAATTTCACAACTACAGTAAAACTTCGATTTAACGAACGTCGATTAAACCAATTCTTCGATTTTACGAATAATTCTCCTGGTCCCGCCAAAAACCCCATCCCGCTAGAGTAAATTAACTTCGATTTTACGTATGAAATTCTCGGTCCGCAGACCAACCTTCTTCTTTTAAAGTCACTTCAATTCTACGAATTCGCGAAAATTTCCGTATGTGTGGCAACGCAGGAAAGAAAACACGTAGAGTCTTTCCAAACGCTCATTGTCCGCTGTGGTACGGGGCAAAGGGTCGCCCTTCCGGAACTTCCTCTGCGAGCAGCCGAACACGGACGGCTCCATCCTCCATCAATTATCAGCACGCGAAAAGCATATGATGCAATCTGTTGTGACCAAGCAATCAACTCTAGATTCTTTTTCTTTTGTGAACAAATCTTAAATATCTGATTAAAATGTGTTTTCGCGTTACCTGATAGTTTTTCTTCAAAATATCTGAGATTACTTGATATGGGGGGGGGGACGGGTTTTTCGGGAATTTCGATTTTACAAATTTTTCCGCCAGTCCCCAGAGATTTGTTAAATCGAAGCTTTACTGCATTGTACTCTTCTCCCTGACTCAAAGATTGACAAGATGTTCAGCCCCCGGAGACCTTGGCAGGGACACTTTTTATAAGCATCAGATCACAACGTTGACTTAGAATTGTCATTCTAAAAAATAGTTTGGTAGGTATTTATTTTTAACTTATTCATCTAATTTCAACAAAATATATAAATAAACAAATTAAAACAACAAAAATACCATTGAGAAACATGAGGGTGCTGAAGAAGACAGATGCCACTCCGGATACAAGGTCAAAGGAAATCAAGTCAATCGGGTATCTGATTGAGGTCTGTCAAAAAAAATTTCAAAGTTTTGCCGAATTCTTTCACGTTTGAAGAATGCAAATTATATTTCAGATTTTTGGAACTGATTGACATTAGCATGTGTTTGCACTGATTAAGGCGCTCAACCGGAAGCACTAAGGTTGAGCGTTCGATCCTCGCATCAAGACGATTTTTTTATGCACTTCCATTTATAACTGCTCTGCTCCTGATTGCTGTGATTGTGAATCATTGCCATTTTTTTTATTGCATTTTAATTTTATCTTTCTGTCAATAATCGGTGAAACATCTGAATATGGCATTGAATATTTCTGCAGCGCAGCCAGCAATAGACGTACTTACAGTCAAATTTCCGAAATTTTTTCATGTCACTGTAAAAGCTTCTTCTTATTCAAAACTTTTGCACGGAAACATGGGAACTCGGTGGTGATTGAGACCGGCCCATGAAACATGCGGTGCACACTTTTTCAGTAATCAACATCATCATGTCATCACACTTTAAAAGAACGCGCCGCATATTAATTTCAGAAAAAGATAAAATGATTAAAATGCAAAATAGAAATAGAAATAGAAGGTCCAACCGCCCCAGCTGTGTTCCATAAGCTCGTTATGCCTGTGTTTCAAGGCGAACGGTTGGACTGTTAGAGACTTAGGAACAAAGGACAGTAGGTTGTTAGGAGGGGAAGAAAGAACTTCAACACATTGAAATGCTCTTTGTTGGATAAGGATAGTTTGATAGATAACTCATCTTTTTATCTCTGGCTGAAAAGGAAATTAGCAAATTAATCAATCAATCAATACCTGTGGGCACAAAACACAATATCTATACTTTAACTATAGGCATGTTGAATCGTTATTAAAAACATAATAATCAAACAACATCTTCTCAAGTATTTACGTATCTGTGGTCTGGAGAGATTTGATCCTTAAGCTAGCAACTAAATTGGGCTTTACATACAAGGGTAAATTATATAGCGTTATGAAGTTCTGTACGAGCTACAAGAATACACAAACAGACATGCAAAGAACAGAACCCAACTCAAGTGGGGTCTCTACACTAAATGTGAGAAGGTTGTATAAGTAGCAGTTGCTCTAGGTTCCTTGCAAGGGCATGAATATATGACTGGTGACTATTTTACACAACAACCAAATGCTATGAAGGAAAAAAAAACAAAACAAAACAAACAAAAAAACAAAAAAAAACAAGAGCGCTCATAATAGGGAGAACAATTAGTAGCATTGTATTGATGCGAGAGTGCCTCAAAGAGACAACTCCCATTTGATGGCATTTTTTCAACTGTCACAATACCACCAGTTACACTAACCAATTCAGTAGCCATCATGCAAAACTATATACAACACTACACAACACAACACAATTTTCCGCAAAACCATTAAACCATTAAACAGCCTAGAACAAAGGAGACAAGAATTAGTAAATTGGAAGCAGGTTATGAAAAATATGAACGCGAACCGTGGCCTTCGGTCACCTGCAAGAGTGCAATTCTCTCTTTGCAGCAGTGGCGACTCATAAAGCTCAGCAATGGTGAGGCGACATAGGTTCAAGAAAACATTCTAACAAGATGAAGGGTGAAGCAAAAATTACTTGGTTCTATTATGCTTGAGGATGGTCCGAGTATCTTCCTTCTTTCTCTAACTGGTCATTACTCTGCTTACCTTGCCTGACGAGCCGCCACCGTCACTCGGAGAGACTTGCAGGTGTCCGGGCGGAACCCGAGATCAAGCAGTGCGGGTGTCACTCTAACTAAGTGCAAAACTAAGACTACGTGTAACTAGGGGATCTTTACTCTAAAAGCTACTATAATCAAGCATAAGCAAAAGCATAAGCATGAGCATGAGTATGAATGGACATTGAGACAACCATGTAACCAAGGAAGATTATTTATATTAGTAATGTAAGTAGATGGAGAAGAAAACAAGAAAAACAAAACAAGGAAGACAAACAACAGTAGTAAAGCCCAACGCACTGCCTGCTCTCTACGGGGAGGTAGCCATAAGGGGCGCCACCGCGGTGTGGCGCTCCAGTGTCCGCCCAAAAGATAAAATGATTAAAATGCAGTCAAGAAAATGACAACGATTCACAATTATTTCCAATAAGGAACAGAGCAGCTACAAACGGAAGAGCAACAAAAATCAGCTGTCGCAAGGATCAGACGGGCAACCTTAGTGCAGCCTGTCTAGCGCCTTACCAGTTGACCACATGTGCTAATGAAAATAAGATTCGAAAATCTGATACAGATGTCGCACACTTCAAATTTCGCAGAATTTGGCAACACTTTCGATATTTCTTTTAACCTTCCCCCATTTGCCAATTTGCCGAAAATGATGGGCCAAATTAACCGATCTCTGTTGGAATCAATTCAACCCATCGCCGATTTGATCTGTTTTTGACCTGAGTCAACTCAATATTGCCCGCTTGGACCAATAGATCCACAGCAGATAGAGGGTATTTCAGTCCAGTTGACTCGAATCATTCCCATAAAAGCTTGAAGCGCTACACAACTTTCAAAAAATCTGTTTGGCCCTCGAAATCAAAATTGATAAACACGCTATTCAAGGTGTCTTTCAATGGTTTCTAGTGAGTTTCAATCACTTGCTCAGTCTAAAGACACATGTTTTTAGGACGAGAGATATTTTCAACTCACCTCTTCTACTGCGCTCTTATCATTTGGAATAATTTCTGAATCAGGTGGTCGTTCGACTTCTGTTATACTAACTCCATCTTTCTTTAAATCATCATTGGGAGACAAAGCAGACTTACGCACAGGAGAATCATCGCCGAGATCACATGCTTCGGGCTTGTCAAAATGACTACTCTTAGAGATAGTATCAGCAACACGACTCGGTTCAGGAATAGGATCAGCAATGTTGTCAGAAATCTCACCTGAGTTACCTGCATTGCAAGGCAATACTTCAGCAGCAGGTCCGGATGACTGAGGACCAGTGTTTGTATCTTGCGAGCATTCAAATAAATTTCCGTTACCGTTTCCTGGATCCGCACAGGCTTCAAAACTCCCCGATTCAGTTGAGTTGTGAGGAATATAAGAAGTACTGGCCTTTTCTGCATCTGTAGATGGTTCTTTGACAGCATCTTGAATCAATTTGTGATGCTCTTCTTCTTCTTTTTCCTTTTGGATACGAGCCATCCGCCGCTCCAAGGCAAGTTGGCGGTTGCGCTCCATTCTTGCTCTTTGCTCTGCTGTGATTTCCGCCTGGTGAAACAAAAATTTCAAGAAATATCATAAATTAGATTCTCGAAACTGGATTTTATCAAATATGGTTAAAAAAAAAATCCTTCAATTGGATATAAAAAACAGTTGTTGACTTTAAGGGGAAAAGCCAACTGCTCTGTTATTTGTCTGCCCCAGTGTACTTGCACTTCTTCCACCAAATTGTGAAGTTAGGTCACCTTAAAATTTTAAAACTTCTTCTGACAGTGAAGAGATATCCAGAAAAATGAGGAAGCTTGCCCAAAGAGAACATTTTTCTGGGAAAATGAAGTATTAAAGTTGTTAAGATAAGCAACAAGAAAAAAAATACTTAGCCACTTTCTCAATTTTTGTGAGGAAATTTTTCACGATTCTTGTGGGGAAAAACAACAAGGACACCATGAATAAGGACAAGGAAGAGCAGAGAACTAGCACAGTAGTTTGCACGATGAGCTGGAAAGGATCAAGACAAAATGGAGAATCAAAATAAAACAAAAATAATTACTCTGGGTTTGGGTGTGGCTATGTGGTCAGCTGGTGCAGTTACGTGGTCAGTTGGTGCAGACGGCATCAAGGAATCAAATGGATCATCTATCGGCTGTAGCGGGGGAGAAGAGGGTGAGGGTGGTTCATCTTCAACGAATTCGTTGGAGATCGGATTTAACAAGTCATCCATTCCAAGTCGCATCCTTTTAATATACGTCTGAAAACAAAACAGCCATGGATTTCAAAAGTTAATCATTAGTCATCACAAAGGAAGCATACCCAAAATATTCTTTACTTCAAGTACCTGCCATTTCCAAGTGAGCATTCACAGTATTCACAGTAATCTTCGGCTACTAGGCTGAATATGAACAATCATATTGAAATGCTATCAAGTGCGTGTTGTTTTTATAGGTGGTTTCATCCGATAGAAACTCTCGCATCTCTGCGGAAATTTGCCGATGACTCCTAAACTATCGGAGAATTTCTGCTAGGAGGGTATCAGAATGAAACCTATCAGAATGATACCACCCATAAGAATAACACGTTCTCGATACCATTATGATACGATTGTTCATAATCAGCCTGCAGCAATGCCGGATATGTTCTGGAAATGTTAGCAACATTCCTAAAACATTCCTTCAATCTTTTTTACTATTTTTTAGGTTTGAAAACATGTTCAAAATGTTTCTTTCATAAGATTGAGATTGAGTTATATGATAAAATTAAATGAAGAGGATTTTAAACAATTCAAAAATGTACATGCGTATAACACAAGAAACCCAAAAAATGAGCAACTCTCTTTAATTGATACACTAAAGATTAGTGTTCGTATTGCAGATTTGGGGGGGGGGGGGGCGGCATTTAATAAACTTCCAAAAAGTATGCTACACTTCAGGATTTTCTTATGAGCAAGGCCTACTATTCAGTGGAAGAGTTCTTGGGGGGATAGACTTTAGTTTCTAGAATGTAAGTTTTTAATACCCATTGGAACATTATGTCTCATTATGTTTGTTTAAACCCATTTGTAATTACTCATTATTTATGACTTGTACCATAGTAAATTTATTTTGTTTTCATCTTACTATCTCTATCATCGACTCGATAGCATTACGATACGATTGTTCATACTCAGCCGGCAGGTTGAAAATAGTTGCAAGTCATCCTTACTTATAGAAATAATGTCAAAAAGCACATCTGGCGAAGAGTCTCTTGATGGAAGTTTTAAATAGGGAGTGCCGACACAAGGCTTTATGCATTTGAAAAGAGTCTACCCCTCTAATGAACTCGATGGTTACTTTCAAAGATGGACTAGGTAATGGATTTGCCAGTATTCCAATCGGTTCCCGTAGGTTTCTCTTCTCCAAAGGAAGAAGCCTTCGATGTCTTTGACTCTTTTTCCGCTCCATGAGCTTAAAATACACGACCAATCAAAACTCATTGAGCTCTCCTTGGTACTCTCAACACAAAACTTCCATCAAGGGACTCTAGTAGAGCATCATCAGAAGTGAGCACACATGGTAGCCAGATTTAGCAAAAAAAATTCAACTTCTGTTTCCATTGGCACTTGTGGGAATTTTCTTTTTGATTGCTGTATTCCACGCCCAAAATGATCTGTGACTGGCCTATTAAGGTGAATCTTCAGCGTTTAGCGCCAATTTCTGCCACCAGAGCGCTACCGTTCGATTAAAGTCTAATTACAGGCCGAAAGTAATTTATTTTTAAGAAAACGGAAAGTCAATTACTAGATAAACATTTGAAGAGTGTCTCTGCAAAAAATCTTGTCATTAACTTCAAAAATAACGCTGAAAGTACCAAAAAATGAAATATTGCATTTCGATACAAGAATCGATTTGCGATATTTCATTTTTCAGTACTTTCAGCCTTATTTTTGAAGTTATTGACAAAATTTTTTGCAGAGACACTCTTCAGATGATTATCTAGTAGCTGACACTCTGTTTTCTTAAAAAAAAATTACTTTCGGCCTGTAATTAGACTTTAATCAAACGGTAGCGCTCTGGTGGCAGAAATCGGCACTAAACGCTGAAGAGTCACCTTAAGGGTCGAGGGGCCGGAAAGTAAAGTGAGACATGGAACACACTGAACTCCCAGTTAGGTGAGCGCCAAGCCTCAGATACTTCCTTCTTTTTTTTTTCAAAAATTTATTTGCGCGAGACAAATAGAAATATATTCCACCTACTTACAATAGAGGGGCGAAAATTACAAGACTGCCCATCAGTCTTTTTCTAACACAATCGTTCTAATAGGCAAAGAGAGAGAGAGAGAGAGAAAAGTTCCTGGATCCACCAGTTATACGGATTCAAATGACAAGTGCTTTTCTCACACTCAATGTCACAAGGTCATAAATAATCATGGAAATTGGAAATTAACAAGACGTAACAAAAAAAAAAAGTTCAAATACCTGCACTGGTTTTTTACTTCCTAGCTTCTCAATCCTGGACAGAACTTCATCAAAACCATATCGCGGGAAAAGTCGATGGGTCCAGTATTCAAGTTTAGTCATGACTCTGTTCAGGTCCGAAAGTTCATGACCTTTGCCTTTCAGTTGAATATCAGAGAACACACCTTTCATCTCACATAAACCACGGTTGCCTGTCAATCTGAGAAGAAACAAGTTTAGTAAAGTCGAGAGCAAATGTAATGAGAGCAACTGAGGTGGGTTGTGAATATTAAGTAGGCTAATTCCATTGGACATCAAATACATAATAGATTCCAGGTTCAGCTAAAGAATTCCAAGTCTAGAGATTAGACATTTCCTGCAGCGTTCAACCAATGCCAATAGACTGCTGACATAAAACAATGTACAGAGAAGAGTGGTCATGTTCTTCAGACGGTAATATGCATTAGATAAAATATGAGAGAAAAAAAACACGATGAATGGTAGAACAATGAAAACACGGAACTATCATAAATGGCTGGTAACAAACTAACCACTTCGCCATCCAAACCAATAACAGATACTTAACCACTAGAAAGACTATCCATTTTTTTATGAACCTTTCTACACTAAACTCACATCTGTAGAGCAGCAACACTTCCAAAAATCTCTGACAGACGCGACCGACAGTCAACAAAATTAGATTGAGAAATGCGTACATTCAGAGTCCACCATAGTGCATCATGGTAACGACTCCTCCACCACAGACCCTGACTGATCTCAGAGACAAATAGAGACCCAGCACAAAGCTTGTGACAGGTGGTCACTTTTCCAGCTCAATTTTGGTCGGGACTAATCGAAACAACAGTCAACTATGGCCTACTGTTAACTGATGAGCGCAAAGTTTGCATTCACCGAACAGAATCTGATACCAGGACCGCGGACCAATCACAGCCTTTCGTTGAGCTTATCACTAAACAGTAGGCTATGTTTATCGTTGCAGCCGGTGACTCCCGATCAAAAATGAGCTCACAAAACTTGCTTCACTTCTCTAACACGGGAAGCATACGGTGTGCTGGGTCTCAATTTGGCTCTGATTTATCTAATATATCTACAGTCCATTTCAAAAGAAAAGAAGCTTAAGCTCGACTCTTTCCCCAACGAATTTTCCCCCACTTTCGTACCTACGATGACTCATGATTGGTCGGGTGAGAAGGTTTCGGGGATTCCGTCAGGCTATAGTTTAGTATAAGGGCCGCTATCCCCTACTCAACCATTACTCCTGTGAAGTTAGGTTAGATCAAGTTAGGCTATGAGTACAGCGGCCCGTATACTAAACTTTTTCCTTCCGTCCATCACAGTCAACATCGGGAATTCAAAGGCTCAGCGGTGAGGGTTCCCTCTGTTGCCACAGTTTCACTTGAATCAGGTAAAATACCGCCCCTGTTGCTTCTGAGTGCATACGTATTTTTCGAGGGCTATCCTAAATGGGGCTATTGCACACTTTTGCTATAAGCGATTTAATAGTCGATTATGACGTAAAAACCTCAAAAAATAACGATGGTGGCACTAAAAACTTCCAAAATCCACTCCTAAACTCAATAAACCCAGTTATTTGCACGAGCGTAATGGTGGCCGAAGGCACTAACAATGGGAAATTCCTATCTTACTTTCGTCACTCTTTCTATGCTGACAAGGATGATTCACAGAGTAATTAGTCATCAGAGTGATGATCCACATCCGATGAATGGTACCGCAACACCAAGTGACACCGGTGTCAAATGAAAGTAGTCTCTAATTGGTCACATCTTGATGGAGTTTCAGAATTGTTAGATGGGAATCTCCCATTGTTAGTGCCTTCGGCCACCATTACGCTCGCGCAAATAACTGCGTTTATTGAGTTTAGGAGTGGATTTTGGAAGTTTTTAGTGGTGCCATCGTTATTTTTTGAGGTTTTTACGCCATAATCGACTATTAAATCGCTTATAGCAAAAGTGTGCAATAGCCCCATTTGGCAACGGAGGGAATCCTCGCTGCCGAGCCTTTGAATACTCGATGTCCATTGTGACTGACAGAATCCCCGAGACCTTTTCACCCGACCAATCTCGAGTTATCACAGGTACGAGAGTGGGGGTAAAACTCCTAGGGGAAAGAGTCGAGCTCAAGCTTCTATTCTAATGAAACGTATTATACAGGGTGTTTTTTTTATCTCCCCCCCTGGTTTTTTTTCTTGCTAATTGAGATAAAATGTTGCGGTTTGGACTATTCTTCATCATTTTGGCTGAATTTTCTTTTTTTGGGGTCGAGACCCCCCCAGCCCCCCTAGGGGGGCCCCCAGGGGGGCTATCTCAAAAATTTCAAATGGCAACCCCTATCTTGTGATACATCGTTCGAAAGGGCATAAAATTCTAAGACTTTTGGCGCAAACCGGAAGTTGATATCGTTTTTCGTTTTCGATATATCGAATTTCAAAGTTCGATTTGGACCCATTTTCAAAAAATCGTTACTCCACTTTGAAAAGTCGGAATTAAAAAAACTATGGGTCCAAAATACTCTAAAAAGCAAGTACTTTTCAGATATTGAAATGCTTTTGACATAAAATTTGATTTTAGAGCCCCAAATTTTTTTTAAAAATTTTGCCCCTAAAAGGGGCTATCTTGAAAATTCCCTTCCACGACCCTTATTGAATGATGCGTCGATCAAAAAAGCATAAAAAACTGAACATTTTGGCGCAATCCGGATATCGATATCGTTTTTCGTATTCGAGATATCGAATATTAAAAATTCAATTTTCGCCTATCTTCAAAATTCGATATCTCGAATACGAAAAACGATATCGATATCCGGATTGCGCCAAAATGTTCAGTTTTTTATGCTTTTTTGATCGACGCATCATTCAATAAGGGTCGTGGAAGGGAATTTTCAAGATAACCCCTTTTAGGGGCAAAATTTTTAAAAAAAATTTGGGGCTCTAAAATCAAATTTTATGTCAAAACCATTTCGTTATCTGAAAAGTACTTGCTTTTTAGAGTAGTTTGGACCCATAGTTTTTTTAATTCCGACTTTCCAAAGTGGAGTAACGATTTTTTGAAAATGGGTCCAAATCGAACTTTGAAATTCGATATATCGAAAACGAAAAACGATATCAACTTCCAGTTTGCGCCAAAAGTCTTAGAATTTTATGCCCTTTCGAACGATGTATCACAAGATAGGGGTTGCCATTTGAAATTTTTGAGATAGCCCCCCTGGGGGCCCCCCTAGGGGGGCTGGGGGGGGTTTCGACCCCAAAAAAAGAAAATTCAGCCAAAATGATGAAGAATAGTCCAAACCGCAACATTTTATCTCAATTAGCAAGAAAAAAAACCAGGGGGGGGGGGAGATAAAAAAAACACCCTGTAGAAATATTCTTTATGCATTTTGACCAAAAATGCAAACCCATTAGAAGAGGTCAATTGAAATGAAAAGGTGACAGCTTACCTATGATAGTTCAATTTAGGCTGAGGGTTCAATACACGCTTCTTTTTTTATTTCTTTCTTCTCTCCGTCGGTTCCGCCATCTTGATCGTTGGCAGGCTCATCATCATTAACGTCTCCATCCCTGCTGCCAGTATCAGCATTTTCAACATCTTCATTACCAGTGACACCACCTGGAAACCGAAATCGAGCAACGTTCCATGACTAAGAATAATTCTACAGAAATAGAAAAGGTGAAACAGTGTGCAAATGGACCACCAGGCTTCCGCAAAAACTTAAAGGAATCATTGGTTATTTTAACCTTTCCTGTCCTTTGTAACAGATTATATTCAGGGACAGTAAAGAATACAATTGACACTGGGTAGAGACTCATTGACTGAGAACCGGCAGATTTTGGATTGACCAAATCTCAACAAAAACCGCTGCTGCAAATTCCGCGTTTCCTCCCAGTGCCTTCCCTTTGTTTATTTCAGTTTACACATTGCCACTATCTAGCTGCTATTAATTATGGATGAAAATAAACTTTGAAGTTTGTAGTAAACTTGAATTACGAAGTATTTCATATGTGAATTCAATGGTGACAGCGATAGAATGGAAATGTGTGTCATCAGCATCAGCAACACAATTTAGTAATATTTTTTTTCTGATTGAGATGGTAGATGTCTCTTTTTAGCCACTCCGCAGTATCTTTCAGAAAGTACACATTGTCTTTAAAATTCACTCGAGTTCCTACACACTATTTTGTCATAATATTTCGGGACTCAAAATTTAACGAGGGAAAAAAGACTTATTCGCAATAAACTTGAATAAAGTACTAACTACTGAGAAACACCCGGTTGGATGCCTAATTTTAATCTATAAAATAAATAAAATTGAGGAGTTCTTCGGTAAATGGGCGGAAAAGCAAAATTATAGTTGTGAGAAAAACGAGTGTCTTTGTTAAAAAAGCCTGTAGTTTCAAAAGTTCATGGAATTTTTTCAATAACTAAAGTTTTTTAGACAGATCAAACCACTAGAAATAAAATGCAACGAATCGCAAACCTGTGGCACTTACGGTTTTTTCACAATTGCGTTTTTCAAAAAATAGTTTATCCGCCCTTTCACTGGCGATCGATTTTTTGGTCAATTTTGCGGAAGCTGGAGTCTTGCGGAAGCATTGCGCACTGTTTCACACCTCACTGCGCATGTGAAACGGGCTACAGTAATTATGATAGGCTCGGAGCAGTTAATTTTTCTTCCAGAGGTATCAGCGTCCAATTTACAACACGTTTTAAAACTCACAACTCATGGGAACTTACTACAATCGTATCAGATTGAAAAGGGGAAAGCCAGCACGCCAAATTGTCAGCAATCATGTCTTCTATAAACCTCTGAGGACCAGCTATCACACACTTGTTGAGCAAACAACGTGCCGTCCTTTAGGTATTGGAGAGGGTAAAAATATTTTCCCTCTTGCCATGATAGGAAAGTTTCTCCTACAAGCCGTGGTAAGTACCTATCTTTTTCTGGCTTACTCTGAGAGGAGACGAATCGAGACTCCCTTGATCTGTCACAATGGACGCCAATTTACTGACTATTCTCGCCAATAATTACATCTAGTTTTGATTGATTTAGCTTGTCAACACCAATCCACTAATCACAAACTTCAAGTATCTGCACTACAATTCTGGGTCTCTAACAGAGACAATATATAACAGAGACCACGCACTATCTATCTTGCCCAAGTTTGCGCGCGGTGGCAACTTTTTTTTTCTGGGTCTCAACAGAACACCGAAAACACGGACCATACGTTGACCGATGAGTAGCGTCGTTGAGATTTTTGCCTAGTGAATCCGAAGCACCGAAATTGCATCAGTCAACGTATGGTCCATGTTGGATGGTGCTCCTTCATGCTCCCTATGTTAATTTCTGTTGAGCTACGAAAAAAAGTCAGCCACCGCGCACAAGGCTAGTGCGTGGTCTCTGGATAATGATTGGCTATCATGATGAAACAATCAGCTTCGTACCACTCCTAACCAATGAAGCACTATCAGCAATAGGGAGGTGATATTTTCATGGAAGCCAGAGAAAGTAGAGCCATCAAATCCCATCATTTCAGGACCACCTTAAGAGAAACAGTACTTCCTTTATCAACAGTGGTTTCACTTTAATCCAATAACCATGCCTCACAGAAGGCTACTTTAGTGTTTGTAAAAACTTATGAAACAGGATGGAATTAGTTTAGATGTGGTACCAGGATGTAAATTGGGAGGGGAACAGAATGGTTGCTCATTGTTACAGGGGGTGGGGAGAAATTAGGGAAGGCCCACCCGTCTAAAAAGTCCTGCGTTTAGGCCACGCCAGGTGAAGAAACCCTTTCCTCTTCCCTACCTGGGTTAGAATAGGGTTTTTTGGTTAGGGTTAATTAGCTGACTGATATGGGATTAGCTGCCGCTATTTAAAGTAAAAAAAAAAAAAAAAAAAAAAAAAAAAAAGTTACTTTCAGTTGTCCAGAGTAACCGCGATCAGTGGACCTGCTGTTTAAACTGAATCGCCTGTTCCATTCTGTTTAAAAGGGGCACTCACACAAAGAACTACAAGTGCAATAAAAAAATTGGCCTAATTATCCTCAGACAAATGAATCAGCTGAGTTACAATGAAAAGATAATTTTTGACGATCCTTCTACCTGAAACCAATTTCAACAATGATGAAGGTTCACTCTGTTTCAGCCAAACTAGACAAGCTTCACTTGTCAGCCAGTTTGCTAGATAGCACCTACCGCTATTTCTTCGTGATTCATTCAGTGTTGCCAGGTTTGGACGGGGTAGAATAGCCACGCGTGGACAGTTTTCGAGTTGGTTTCTAGCTACGCTGTGGATAGGGATGGAGGATGCCGGATGCATCCGCAACGACGGAGACCGGAGCGTGGCTAAATTCTCATCAAAATAGTCCACGTGTGGTCGAATCTAGCCACTATTGGCAACTCTGGATTCATTTGTAACTTGTTGGTTTACCTGGCCTCGAGGCTGAGAGCAATTCTACGACACAATAGATGAACAAGAAACATACTTTTCATCTCTTTGACTCTTGCCCAGCAGGCTGATTCTGCTTGCTTGGACGAGACGAGAATCGACCAATTAAATGGGTTTAAATAGAGTCACGTGATAGATTCGAAGTTATTCGAGGAGTGAATAGACCGGATCAGAGTCATTCTTATCAAATTCATGATTCTGGTCGGATCGGTCCACTCCTCGAATGACTTAAAATCTGTCATGTGATTCTATTGAAACGCATTTAATTGGTCGATTCTCGCTATCTCGTCTTGTCTAGTCCAAACGAGCAGAATCAGCCTGCTCGCCAGTGAGATGAGGCTCACAATCAGCTCCCAAGATCATTCTCAAACAATAATTTAAGGGCAATTTTAGGGCCGAAGCAGGAGACATGCACAGGAATAAAAGAACATGGGCTTCGGAAATGGCAAAATTTAGCTGGGAGACTCGACTTCGTGCAAACTAATGGGGGTGTAATAATAAGTCCATGTTCTTTTCCTGCTGTCTGTCATTGAAAAAACTTCCTCAGAAGCATTCATACACTCTTTGAGAAAAGGGAAGCCTAAGATAGAAGGAAAAGTTTTATTATAGAGGAGAACTTTTGCTTTCTTACCGTTTAAAATGAGATCTAGATCATCTAGGGGCTCTGGATCGTCTACATCCATTTCTTCTTCGTCAGACGCCAGCATCGTGGTCGTGGATTTCCGAGTTTTACTAAATAAATAAGGAATGAGATACTAACTATGGTAAGAACGTTCAACGACGAAGCACTTGTAAAACCACAAAGTTTCGGCCTAGCGAGATAGAGTATTGATAAGTAAGGGAGTCGGATCAACGATATTTTCTGGTTGGTTCCGCTCGAAAGTCGAGAATCAGGGTCAGGCTGGAAAGGGACTCTAGCTGGTGGCAGAGACAGGAAGCGATAAGCAGGGATTGGGGAATTTGCTTTGTTAAAATTTTGGCTGCTACCTGTCACTGATAACGCCGCTTTTCCTCTTTGTTGTTCTTGCTTGTTGCTTTTCGCGCGCTTTTAGCTCAACCGAGTCAATCAATTGATGCCACCGATTGCATCTAAGTCGAGGCGACATTCATCAAAGTCGCGTCGCACATTGGTCACTTCCTTTCTTTTTCTGGACACATTTTTGGCACTTGTCATCACAGTCTTTGGGGTAACATTAGGTGATGAGGAATGTTATTAAGTCGCAGAGCCTCAACCCCATCCCCAAATGGCCTCATAGAAATTCTTCCTATACTTTGATGACCCTATTTCATCCATAGAATTTGAATGTTGCGACTTTACGAGGCCTTGTAAACTACTGAACTGCTTAGAGTCCCTTTACAGGGTGTACGAGACCACCCGAATCAGGCATTTTTCTTGAAAACAACTGAGCCAAATGATTAGAATCAAAAAGTGAGATAAGGAATCAATCCCAAAGTTTTCAATTTCAATATTTTCAAAAGCCCCGGACAGCCCCTTGGGGCCCATTGGGGGGGGGGGGGGGGGGGGGGGGTTCAAACACATTTTTCAAGTTTTCTCGAAAAAGTCTCCCATGATGATATGAAAATTAGTTTGTATCTATTCTTCAAATAGAGGCTATTGCCGACCTTTTTACTTCCATAAACTTTTTCCAAAAATCCCCTATTTTTGAGCTATGGGGGGCTTTTTGGAAAAATTTTGAATGGGCCTTTGTGACCACCCTGTTATGAAATTCTCAAAAATATTGACAAATTCTGAAAGAGCAGATCAAGAACTTTCGATTGATGTCCCACATGTTACCTTTGAGTGAAAAAATAAGGTGTTATTTGCCAAATCAAAATTTTAGGGCTTAAATGGCACAAACCATGGAATCGAGCCAATTCTGCCATTAAGCCCCAAAATTTTGATTTGGCAAATAACACTTTATTTTTTCACTTAAAGGTAACATGTGGGACATCAATCGAAAGTTCTTGATCTGCTCTTTCAGAATTTGTCAATATTTTTGAGAATTTCACAACAGGGTGGTCACAAAGGCCTATTCAAAATTTTTCCAAAAAGCCCCTATAGCTCAAAAATAGGGGATTTTTGGAAAAAGTTTATGGAAGGAAAAAGGTCGGCAATTGTCTCTATTTAAAGAATACATTTGAACTAATTTTCATATCATTATTGGAGACTTTTTCGAGAAAACTTGAAAAATGTGTTTGAACCCCCCCCCCCCCAAATGGGCCCCAAGGGGCTGTCCGGGGCTTCTGAAACTATTGAAATTGAAAACTTTGGGGTTGATTTCCTATCAGACTTCCTTGTTTCAAATCATTTGGCTCAGTATTTTTCAAGAAAAATGCCTGATCCGGGTGGTCTGGTACACCCTGTGTCCCTGTATACTATACCTATAGGGACTCAAGAACTGCTGAGCCTCACCAGAGAGAGCAGTGTGTTGCATGGCCCTGAGAACTTCCAAGCTCTAAAATTTTAACCGTAGCGTAGTATTAAATAACTGAGTTCTCTAGAATGCAATTCGTACCATTAGTCAACACGAAAAAATTCAGCCCAAAAATTATTTAGTTTTTCCTTTTTTTAACTAGTTTTTTGTGAACAAGAACCCCAGGTCCCCTAATGAGCATACATACAAACCTTCAAAATATTTGTGTGAGAAATTTTTAGAACAGAATTCTGAAACAGGTCACTAGTTACAAGAGTCAAAATTTCAGTGACTTGAAGGCATATTCTCATGGGCGCCCACAGCGGAGGGCAAGGAGGGGCACTTGCCCCCCCCCCCTGGAATTCAAAAGAGTCAAAATTTCACGATAAAAAATGAAAGGAACAGAAGAAAATGAAATGTTAATCAAAAGAGTAATAGCAAAGAACTTTATTATTAGTTTATTTTGTAATTTTAACTTTTTTTTTTCTTTTTCTTTTTTTTTTGGAAGGAACAGTAGAATTATAATTTTTTTTTACAATCATTATCATCTGTTGTCCCTTTTCATGTAGTATCAAACACCCAAAATTATTATTATTATTATTAGTATTTGATACACTTACAATAACTTAATAATTATTGTATACTAGATTTGGATGGGGGGGAAAAAAAAAATGGTTTCCCCTTTTCCTTGAAGGGGGGGATGGTGTCCCCTAGACCTTCCATTGGAGTTCAAAATGTTGCCCCCCCTTGGAAATTTTTCTGCGGGTGCCCATGCATATTCCCGCCAACCAAAGGAATATATACTCCTCCCTTCTCCCACAAGCTCATAGATAAAGACCAGATGAAAATTTATTGGATGTGCCAGAGTGCCCCCACTGGGCTGATTCTCCCTGTCTATCTCGTACGAGACGACACGAGATAGACAAGATAAACGACTCTTTCTCGTGCAAAGAGATTGGACAAGACGACTCGCAGTCATCTCGTCTCATCACATGAAATAAGCAGAATCAACCCTCAGGTGGTAGTGACATTAACAAAAACTTAATGAAAAAACACTTAAAATGATATTATTATTAGAGATTAAAAACATGTACAAGCAAAATGTTTGGAGTTAAAGAAGGTAATACAAAAACTGGACAATCATTTTTAAAACAAAATTTTAGAGAGCATTGACGAATAAACTTCGTGCAACGACCCTCGATTTTAATAATATTGTCGCGGTTTCAGCTTCAAGCAGGAAAACTACTTAAGGCACAATAAACGTACAGTTTTGATTCGGCAAATCATAAACATTGATCTAGCAGCTACAAACAAAATAAGTCAATTGAAATAAGTAAAGAAAAAAAAGAAGGGAAAAATTGAGGAAATTGAAACCTTGATGGTGACATTTTTTAAATTTTTTTTTTAGTTTTGATTTAAGAAAATTCTTTAGCAGAACCAATGATCGCAACAAAAGTATTCTCTCTGCTTTTTTATGGCATCACCCTTGTTGGCACAAAATAATTAAAACATTGGTTTGTTCCTTTCAAACGATTCAAAAGAAGGATATGATAAGATTCTATTTCTTGCTGGAAGAATCACACGGCAAATTTCATTCGGAAAAAATCCTACACAGAACCAAGCAATGCAAACATAATTAGTCAGATAATTTTAAGACTAAGCCAGAGACAAATAAAGACCCAGCACAAAGCTTGCAATAGGTGTCCACTTTTCTGGCTCAATTTTAGTCGGAACTCATCGGAACAACAGTCAACTATTGCCTACTATTGACTGATGAGCGCATGGTTTGCATTCGCGAAGCAAAACCTGTTTCTGTTTCCGGGACCGCGGACCAATCACAGCCTTTTGTTGAGCTTCAACATTAGGCAATGTTTGTCGTTGCAGCCGGTGACTCCCGAACAAAACTGAGCGCACTAAACTTGCCTCACTTTTCTAACTCAAGAAGCATACGGAGTGCTGGGTCTCTATTTGTCTCTGGACTCAGCTGCGTCTACAGTTTTTTAATTCCTTATGGACTTTCCTCTGTATGTACAGTTTTTCATAACACACAATGATAGAGAAAGGGTTGAATAATATTCTTTTGAGGATGAAAAATTTTACAATCATCGAATAAACAAAACAAAGATTGCATTAGGCAATAATAAAATAAAAGAGTATTTCATTCTCATGAATATTTGATATCACTCAGCTCCGTTTGTTTGAATTCTCTTTCATTTTGAAAAGTGGGGGAGGCGGGGCTTATTTGATGAGTAGGTAAAGGTCGTTAAAACATGAATGAACCTTTCGGTAGAGAAATCATTACTAAAATGACCAATCGCTGCTTGAGAGAAGCGGAAACACATCCGCTCCAAACTTAAAAATAAGTTCAAAAATTACTCGCATACATCACAGAAATACTGTTCTTAACAATGGCTAAATCTTGGAATTCTAAGTTCACCCGGAATCATCAATTGAAGGACTCCGCCAAAACATATTACATCTATACAGGGTACACCTAAGTAGATGTAACACTTTTCGGCAAAAATCCTTCAATTTTTTAACGGCTGGCCGCTCATTTTTAATGTAATCGCTTGACCATGATAGAATCAGAACCAAGATCCATATTGATAACAATCAACTCAATCCAATTGGAAGTCAATACTTCACAATTACATTGCAGTGTGAAAGCACACGAGTGTCAATCAATACACCGCACGAAAACAGGGTGCCTGAAATACAACTACTCTTAAATACTACAGAGTATTAATTAAAAACCTGGATTAAGAAACAAATAGATGAGTATACATTTGTAACGCTTTATAGAGCTTGTTTCAGAAGTGTAGGCGCACCTAGACCATAATCTTTGGCGAATTTTTAATTTCCATTACTTTAAATCCATACAAAACTTGCCTCCATCTTTAAACTTATGATTTTTAAGCATACCTCAATGCAAATCCAATGCTCATATTCATTTCCATCAATTTTCATTCAGTAATATGAGAAATAATGTTAAAAATTTCAAAGATTATCAGCCTAGGTGCGCCCAAACTTCTGACACTACCTCTACTTGAGACACAGAAAAACATAATCAGAGCTGAAACACTTTCGCAAAAGTCAACGGAGGGAAGACTTTCTTTCAAATCAACAAACTGGCTACTACTTAATCCTACGTGCAAATATCGTCATAGTTTGATATAACTAGACTTTGATTCAAGCATAACTTTGGGCCTTGATTTTGGACATAACTGAAGTTGTTTGCTTTTTGCATTTTTCTCAAAGAGTAAACAAGAGTCCCAACAGAACGGTAGGAGAGCGTGGCATAGTCGAATTACTATCGAATGTCACTATCGATTGTACAGCCTCTGATTGGCTGGCAAAAGCCTGGGCCCTGTGAAATTTTTCTTATGGAAATTTAACACAGGGTTTTCGACTTTGCCTCATTTAAAGTTAAATTCCAAGAAAACTATTGCTCCTTACCTTCGGGAAATTCATACAATATTTTTTTGAAGAAATAACGAAGATATTGATGGGTCAAACATATCACTTCATCAAAAAGTTAACAGAACAGTATGAATTTGAAAGTAAAATTAGGTGCAATTTTTTACCGTGCAATTTTTTTCCACTCTTCTCCCAAGTCGGGCCAAATGTGTGGTGTAGCAGTTTTTTTTTCCATTTTTCTTGTATCAGTTTAGTGCAGATAGTTTGAAATGCATGTAAAATTCATTCTTACAAGGAAATACGTCAATTTCATGAAGAAAACTGAAGATTTAACCACAAATACACAAGACAATACGAAGTTTAGCGCGGCTCACTATCGGACGTGACGGCGGAAAAAAATGCTGGTAATTTTACTTTCAAATTTATATTGTTCTGTTAATTTTTGATAAAGTGATATGTATGACCCACCGATATCTTCTTTATATCCTCAAAAAAATATAATTTGAATTTCCTGAAGGTAAGGAGCAGTAGAGTTCTTGGAATTTGACTTTAAATGAGGCAAAGTCGAAAACCCCATGTTAAATCTCCATAAGAGCGATCTCACAGGGCCCAGGCTTTTGCTAGCCAATCAGAGGCCAACTTTTCCATACCGCCGATCTAACCTAACCTGCCACGCTTTCCTACCGTTTTGTTGGGACTTTTATTTACTCTATGATTTTTCTATACGCTTTATAAATACACAGAATTCCAAAATATTCTGAGGAAATGTGCAATAAAAAAGGAAATAAATGCAGTTACCATGGAGTTAAATGAGACAGCAATGCAGTTTTAGCAGCCTCATGAAAAGTTGTTGAAGTGGGTTTCAGCCAGAGTTGGGCAAATATTGTTCGAAGAATTATTTGTCTAGTTTGGTAACCCAATAAAATCAGATTACTCTCCAAATTATTTGGTCAATTCACCATACCTCCTCACAGGTATTGGTGTCACATCTCACGAGTCGAATCTATTGCCAGACTAATTTCATTATTTCTGATTATTCGGTTGTCCAACTCTGGTTTTAGCCCCTTTACGCAAATCAATGTCCATATTGCGTTTGCCAGACTAATCACTAATCAGTAATCAATCAGATTTACAGAGCGCCGTCGAAAAGTTTCATTTTGCACAAGGCACAGAATATTGTCACAACACATTTTTCAAAAACTGTTGCACAGAAGGAAACCGCCCTTCAAAATAAGAAGCATTCATCTACAACAATTAATTGATACAACTGACACTGATTGTTAGGGACGACAGAAATTGGGCATCTTTTCCCTTTACACCAACAGTCGATGTTGATCTGCATCACGCTTGCGTAGCCCTTGATTTGGCCTACATATGTGTAATCACTTAAGGGAGTTTAGCAGGAGAAGAGACCTTGTTATAGGTCTGCCATTTTGCGGATCTTTAATTATATTCTACAATCCATCCGTAGTTCACCAGTGCATGGAAGCAAAGATTACAAATATTAGTTCAGAAGTATAACAATGACTTAAAAAAATATTCTAATCAGAAATCTTTCTTTCCACCGGTTATATCACTGACGGATTGTAGAAAGTAGAATGCAATTAAATATCCGCAAAACGGTAGCCCTGCCTTTTAAGATATCAGCAAGGTAGTTACAAGCCATAACATAAAACCAAGCCATGACTCCAATACAGTTGATCACGCCCACCTGCACAGATCCATATTGTCGCAACAATGGGGCTATTGCAAACTTCTGCTCATTGGCGGATACAGGGGGAGGGCGAAGGGGGCGATCGCCTCCCCCCCCTTTCGGCTCAAAAAGTGGGAAAAGAGGGGATGGGAAGGGGAAAAGCAAGATCGAAAGCAAGAAAAGGAGGTAATTTACGGGCGAAAATCCCAAAATCGCCCCCCCCCCCCCCGTTTGCGAGGGCTGGATCCGCTACTGCTTTTGCTACAGGGGATTTTCGAATTGATTCTTTCATGAAAACCTGTTAAAATGAAGATGAGTACACTAAAAAATCACAAAATTCACTCTTAGAATTGGGTATAATGGAGGAGAGGTATCATGAGAGATTCCTATCTTATTCGAGACATATCTCTGTGTTTCCGTTGAGAAAGTGACAAGTTAGACAGGAATCTCATGATACCCGAGTTGAAACGCCCCTACGATCTTGCCATTGTAGCAGTTTTGTGAGTTTTCTCTTGACTTATAGACTTTTCTAGTGTGTTTTTTGTGATTTTCACTAACCTATACATCAGATTGGACTTTTTATTTGCTTGTAACAAAAGTTTGCAAGAACCCCATTGCAACAAGCAAAAATTTGCTCTCATAAAAATAAATGATTTTTTGAGAGGTGAACGCTGTAACACGTCAAGTGGGCTCACAAAAGAACGATTTGATCGTGTTATTCTTTGCTTTAGACATACAAAAAAGAATCGAACATAATCCTGAACAAGAAGAAACTTAAAACTATTTTGGCACTTGAGAAAACAAAAATTTATTTGGAGGCCGTCCAAAAAAAAGAGAGAAAATGAGAAGATGATAGAAAACCAAGATTGCAAAATTCTGTTACTTATGGACAGTGTTGGGCAAAAAGAATTCACATTCATGGCATGAAAAAAATAACTCAAAATACTCAGGTTATTTTAAAGCTAATCTTAGACAATGAAGGAACTGTCCCCCACCCCCAATCAGAGGCAAATCTTGTACCAATTCATGTTTTTAGGACGAGTGGCAGCCCTTGACAAGTCAAGAAATAGTAATTTTTGCATTATCTGTCGAACAGTAACCAATTGATTAATACATAAACAGATAACACACAAATTATAACTAGCTGGCAAGAATAACATGACAATAGGTAAACTGAATAAATAGTTCCAGTTATTTTATTCCAGAAACAAATAGAGATGGAGCACTAACTGGCTGCAGCAGAGGCACGCTGAATTCTCGCGGATTCAACAAAACAACAGTCAACACCCTTCTGATGTTGCAGAATGTTGAATGGTGAGCACCCTCAACTCCACTTCCCAGTCCATCCCACCTGTGTTTTCCGAACGTCATCGTTCAACACCCTGCAACATCAGAAGGGTGCTGACTGTTGTTTTGTTGAATCCGCGAGATTTCAGCGTGCCTCAAATCTGCTCTATGTATTTTAGCGTAGTGCTCCGTCTCTATTTGTCTCTTTTTTATTCACACTTTGAGTGAGAATACTATTTTTTAACCTGACACTGCTTATGGAGTCACCAAACAGAGTTTCTGCTAAGCCATCGCTTAACTGCTACTGAGAGGAAAACTGATCAAATACTGTGAGAAAATACTGTGATTTAGAAACTTAAAGATTCTGTGAATAACATTGAACGGATAGACTATTGTGTGAAAAATAATCTAATGATGTGACTCCTACCAAAGAAAAATTCTAACAGATATTAAAGAAAAAGAAAAATAAAGAAAGAAATTAGTTGCAGTTAATTATTTCTAATCTTTCCAATTCATCTTTCATTTGAAAAATTAGAGATTAAACTTAAAATTACAACAACATAACTAGAGAGAAAATTTGAGCTATTGTTTTGTGGATGTGGTACGACTCCCAGATTGGCTAAAATTGAGTCTACATGGCTTTGACTCTTTTTCGATTTCCGAATTCCTGCAATGGACAGCAGGCTGGAAGACTATCTAGGACCCTTTTGGGCAGAAAACACTTATAATCAAGAGGAATGGTTGCATATCAATCTCATACATTTGTACAAACATTTAAAATCAAAATAAACTCACTATTCTATCAGGTTCATGAGCAACAGTCTGTAAAGCCTCAACCTTTATCTAAATAAAACAAACGTCATTATAAGATTGTAGAATTGTAGATTGGAAAACTGCATTATTGACAAGAGCGAACCCTAATCAGAATGTGTACATAGTATACCAAGAGGAAAATAAATAAATAGATAGATAGATAAATAAATCAGACTTAATAAGTTTGACCACTTCCACATCCACGTTTACTAATCTCATATTGTGCGTAAACATTAAAAATTTAAAGGAGCATTAGATAAAGAGAGCAAATCATGTTCGCCTTATTTCAGGTAAGGTTGGAGAGGTATTCCAATCGTAAACTAAACCAATAAAAGCTGAGGGATTACTAAAAGGTTTAGCTTCTAACTCCTATTGATGAAAGCAGAGGTGAATCACTAATAATCCCTTGTTGTTCTATCATGTACTGTATTATCAAACGCAAAATTTTTGGCGGCTAAGAATTTTCACCTAGCGCAAAAAGGAGGCATGGAATTTTGCCGTGCGGTTAAACATTTTTACTTTCTCACTCTAACTAAGTTGGAAAAATTGAGAAAGTGCTGCGATGGCACTTTCCAGGTCTTTTGTTTTGATACTTGGCATCTCATGACTAAATCAATCATATTTTTCACAAAGTAATGGCCTTTCATCATGCCTAATACTATCCAAAAAACCATCCTTGCATCATATTTATATATTTTTTAACCCTTTCAAATTTACAGGGTTTTATGCAAAAAAATTCTGAGGCGTCTGTTCGTCAGTCAGTCTATCAGTCCGTATACTGACGTAACTTTTGAACCATTGATCCATATGCATTGCACAGATGTTGCTTTCTAGATTCCCCAGAGGCGTGTATTTTTTTGACATTTCAACTTTAAAGGGAGTTTTGGAGGAAAAGCGGTTTTCATTAAAATCAGAAATGGGTAAAAATGTGGTCTGGGGGTCACCTCCAGAATTCGAAAGGGGGGTCTGGGGGTCTCCCCCAGTATTTTAAAGGGAGTGTAGGGGTCTCCTCCAGCATTTTAAAAGGGGGGTCTGAGGATCTCCCCCAGATAAAATGGTGTGAGAAAGTGTTCGTGGGGTATTCCCTACAGTTTATTTCTAATGTTTTGACTTGCACCTTGGAAAAAGTATACAGGGATTTCTTGTCCTGAACACTCGATTTTGTGTGACCTTTAGAGCCTCCTTTTTGCATTTGGTGGAAATTCTTGCGTTTAATAGAACTTGAACAAACATTCTAGCAAAATTCAGAAAGGGACGTTAGCAATAAAAGCACAAATGACAAAGTAGAAATAAACAAAATATCACCCGCCTTGAAAGATAAATGCTCATTACATAAAAGGGTCGAAAAAAGTCACAAAAACCAAATTAATTTTTTAGAAACAGTGACAAAAAAGCTCTAAATTAGATATTTAAAAAATCTGATTAGAGAGATTTTGGTTTGAGAATTAATTTCCGTTAAATAGAGCAAAACCTTTCAATCAGAATTTCCTGCACGGAAAATGTTTTAACTTTTGCACATAAATTAATAAAATTTTGAATGATTTATAAAAGAATCACAAAATGGAAGAATACATTTAAATAGACCTCCAAGGGAAAATTCTAAAGATCAAAAATAGAGCAAATCAAAAAATGAAAGGCCTGTTTTTTCAACAAAATATGTATTTCTGGCAAGCTCAAATGATATTTAGTTTTGAATTGCATTTACTTCTAACAACGTGTTTTGCAGGAAATTTTTGTGAGAAAAAAAATAAACTCTACTAAAAGCTCACCAAAGTTTTTTTAAAATAAGTTGTTACCGATTTGAAACAATTTTTAATAAAAACCAAAAAGTATACACTTAACTTTAAAACTTTATCCTGCTTTTCGTACCTGAATTTAGTCGGCACAGAAAATAAAAATTAGATATAATAAAGAGCTTATACAACATTAATTTAGATTCAGACAGAGATTACAAAGCCAAAGAGATACAGCATACAGAGCAAAACTTGTTTATTGGACTTGGCAAATAAATTTTCGAAAATGGACTTCAGTTCTGTCCATGGAAACCTATTCTAACTATTTCGCGGCTTGTCGACCTCAACTGTTGTTAAAAAATGAGCTATCCAGCAACGGGTGAAGGTTATTTCAGTCTCAATGTAATTCTTGAGGAAATTGAGAGTACTATGATAAAATCCTGATACAGGAATGCATAGCCTACTTGCCTTGATTAAAATCAAAGATATAAAAAATTGTAACTTCATGAAAAGAGCTTGGAAAATGGTTGTGTAGCATTCTAAGCCTCACAGGAATACCGGTCATGACCTCTTGGTTTCAAAGATGCAAAGGCGAAAATCAAGCTTTCTCTGATTTATGGGCAAAAATGACGGTGTTTTCCAGCAAAGTAACAGAGAAATCGCGCGGTAAAAATTGCAGCACTGTCACAAAATCGATAATTCGACAAAATTGGGTGACACGTAAAAATCACATCATTTTCCAAGGTAAAACACGCCCTGTCTTTATTTTTTTTTTTTTTTTATTTTTTTTTTTAACAGAAGGTTGGCCTGTGTTTATGTAAAACAGCTATGTATTTAGAATAAACTGCACAATCCTCTGAAACATGCCTTTAAAAAAAGGTCCGAAAATTGGTGCAAAAATATGATAAGTTGATGTTAACTATGAAAAACACCAAAAAAAACGTGTTGCAATCAACTGAAAAAAAAAAAAAAAAATCAAAATCGGTAAAAAAAAAACAACAAAATTTGGGAAAAATAACAGCAAAATTTTCTAAGCTCAATTCACGAATAAATTTGGAAGCTAATGGCTGCGATCATTTTTTCTCCTTGCCTGTGTTTTGCCTGCTTTTTGGCCTCCTAGCATGCCTGTAATTGACAGCCAATCGGCACTCGACAAACAGCTGCTATTTTCTCATAAAGAGTTTTTATCAAAGAACTAAGAAGGAAATGACCTTTGGTGCACTGCGTGTTGGGTCTAAGTGGACTGACACTATAATAACACTTGTGGTTATCTACATACACCACATTTTTGGCTTCATAATCTCTTGAAACAGTCACACTAATGAATAATCTGGTTAGTAAAAAAACAGAATCACTTCAAAATACAAACCAGACTAAGGACAGAAAAACTATCCAAATCAAATCACGTTCTTTTTTCCCGAGTCAAAACATTAGGTATCAAAAATAGAAACCTAAATTACAAAAATTAACCAAATAACCTTTGAGGGGCAAAATCCACGATGAAAATATAACATCACCAAATTAAATTCAAAGTAAAGAGATGGTAAATAGTCCAGAGAGACAAGAGTGACACTGTATCCTTTTTTTTCTCTCTGCGGAACATTTAAGACATTTGTAGCATAGAGACAGAGCTTAACCCTTAGATGTCCGAGCTGGGTCCAATGGACCCAACGTATGCTAAAATCGGCTGCCAGCAGCTGTTCACTGGTCATACAAACTTGAGCTTCATGAAATGCTCTAAAAAAACTCTCAAAAATAGTAATTTCGTCATTTTGGAAAAAAAAAATAATAAGGGGGGGCACAGGGCCAAATTTTTCACGACTACCCCGAGAAAGACCGAGCCGGGTCCATTGGACCCGTCCGTTATATTGATGTGATATTGTTGGGATAATGATTTTTTCTTGGTGGAAATTTTCAGTACTTCATGATGTTGACAGTTGGCTACAGAGACCGTCATGATTTTTACATTTTGATGTCATGTAAACAAACAAAAAACAGTGATAAGGCTATTTTTGGACTTTGAAAATTAGTTTTTATTTATCTTGTGTTTTAGCAGTTTTAGTCATTTTTTTCTCCATTTTAATCAGTATCTTAGCTTCCCAGTTTTAGAAACGGATTACAATCCTTGAATGTTGATGAACAAACTGTCGAGCATGATCACAGAACCCCCCCCCCCCCCACTCTTCCTCCCACAACTCATTCAACCCTCCCTGAACCCCGTTTGCCATGCACCCACCTACTCTTGCTCTGAACAAAATCTAAGAACTTGCTTTATTATTCCTGATATGCTAAATTGACATTTTTGCATTTACACCAAAGGATTAGAAAACAGAGGCATCATTTGAAGGGACACAAATAGCAACCCTCCCCCCCCCCTTTTTTATGGAACTGCAAAATTCAAAGTTTTTCGGACAATGTTCGGCACTTTTCAGTGCGGTTTCTTAGAATCTCTCTTCCAACAGTGCTCTCTTCTATAGCTAGCAGGTGGGGTGGGGGTTTTTGCTCTACCGTTCTCTTGTAAAACCCTGCAAATGATGCCTCTGTCTGAAAATATAGTGGCTCTGGATGGGATATGAGATTTGGGGAAGCAATGTATTATTGTGTGAAAGTTCTGAGAATGAGTCAACGCATCATAATTTTTTCACAATAATACATTGTTTTCCCAAATCTAACATCCCCTCCAAAAACCGCTATATTTGCAGACAGAGGCATCAATTGCAGGGTGTTACGAAGGGTTTGGTGGAGCAAATGCCCCCCCCTCACCATGCTAACTACAAAGGATCTTTCTTGGAAGGGAAGTACTATAAGAAACCACGAAATGGTGCCGAATATTGCCCTAAAACGTTGAACTTTTCGGTTTCAGGTGGGGAGTTGGGGGGGGGGGGGTTGCTATTCATGCCTCCAAATGATGCCTCTGTTTTCTAAACCTTTGGTGTACATGCAAATACACCAATTTATTATTTTAGGAATAATAGAGTAACTTATTAGATTTTGACTTCGGAGCTAGATTTTGTGTGCGTATAGCAAACGGATTAAGGGGGTGGTTTAATGGGTTGGGGGAGGAAGAGGGGAGGAAAGGATTTGGTGATCATGCTTGACAGTTTGCTCAGCAACATTGAAGTATTCTAACCTGTTTCTAAAACCAAGAAGCTAAGATACTGAGTAAAATGGAGAAAAAAAGCACCAAAACTGCTTAAACCCATGTATTTTAAATACGGGTCCGATGGACCCGGCTCGGGCTTTTTCGTATAAAAAAAGACACGGACATCTAAGGGTTAAAAACCCAAGGCCTTTTGGTTATTGACTTGACTCGCGTTTTGATTCTCTCAATCAGCGAACAATAACTTTGTATACTACTCATTGAACGCATTTTTTCCTTCAGATTTACTACAAGGATTTTAAGAGTAATAGAGGGGAATACAATTCTAAAAAACTGTGGATTGTCGCAGATTAGTTCAAGCTAATTGTTTTAACTTAAGTGGTCGGCCAATTTTGCACGCCCTAAGATTGCCCAGTAGCTGAGAAATGCTTCGTCCTAGCAGATTTTTTGGACACTACATATCCCTATGCAACCCATATACCAATTATGCGGACGTTTTTTAATGTCCGCTATGCTTAATACACGTGCAATCATGAATGAAGTTTATAAACCGGCCTTGAACGCCAATGACCAAATCCATTTAGACGTTTATAACCGGCTTTGACCACTTAAGTGTTAAGTTTACAGCTAATGAGGCTATCAGTAAAAAGCCCGCTCAATGACAAAAACGCAGGCAATCTGTCTATACGATAAAACATCTAAAGTAAAATGGATACATATTTTTATCAAATACACAGATAAATCAATACTGATGAAGATAGTGATATTATAAATGACTTTGCTTGGATGCTATCAAGTATCAATTTTCACAAGTCTCTCTTTTACTCAAAACTGGATTTCAAGTTACTAAACTTAAAAAGAGCTCAAAATAGAGATGTTTCATAGAAAAAAGGCCCATAAAACATTGAATGTGCTCATAAAACAAAATCACCATACAGAAGTTTAATTAGGACCTCTTCAGAAGAGCATCCCTCATGTTTTGCGGGCATTTTTTCTGTGGAGACCACCTCAATGCAGACAAACTGCTGGCACCAAAGATACAATTAGAAATTAACAATGATTCCGATTATCACAAAATGACTAGTCACATCTAAAATACTGTGAAACTTAGATTTCTTGATCTGTTGCAGTGAATGCGGAGGGGTTAAACAACAAGTCAGGGTGGCATTCAAGTTCAAAATTCCCTGACTTAATTGCTTCTTCTTTATGTAATTTAAGGTGACCAATAGAGGTCTAGACCAATCATATCACTTGGAGACAGTCTTACGGTGATTCTTCAGAGTTTAGAGCCGATTTCAGCCACCGAAGCGCTACCGCTTGATTAATATCAAATTACAGGACAAAAGTAATTTATATTTAAGAGAACGGAAAGTCAGTTATTAGATAATCATCTAAACAACGTCTCTGCAATAAATCTCGACAACAACTTCAAAAATAAGGCTGAAAGTACCAAAAAATGGAACATCACAAATTGATTCTTGCATCAAAATGCGAAATTTCATTTTATGGTACTTTCAGCCTTATTTTTAAAGTTATTGACGAGATATTTTGCGGATACGTTCTTCAGATGATTATCTAGTAACTGACCTTCCGTTTTCTCAAATATAAATGACTTTCCGCCTGTAATTTGACATTAATTGAACGGTAGCGCTCTGGTGGTAGAAATAGGCACTAAATACTGAAGAATCATTTTTAACAGTCCTCATAGTATTGTCAACTGTGAAATACATAAACAAAGAGAACGGCTATGGAGGTAGGTGAAGGAGGAGAGAGCTGTAGTTACCATAATGGTGGTGGTCGCCACTTTTCTCATTTCACTCAAGGTACAGACGGTGAATTAAACAGCATCAATCAGTTGACTCCTTAAAGTTTAGCTCAGATAGGCCACATGCAATACTTGCATTCATTGTCATCTGTATTGCAGGTTGCCTACCTGATCCAAAATTCAAGGCGTAGTCTGACATTCTATAATTCGTCGACTTTTCTGCGAGCAAATTTTTTCATGTGACCTGGCAGCACTGGAGTTCGCAATACTACGAGTCTCTCTCAAAGTTGTATCTTTTGAAAAGGACTTACAGCGAAAAAATAGTTAAGAGCTCAAGAACGAAAATGTTCGGTTTACAGAAAGAATGTCAGCGCTTTTACGCCCAATGGAGATCTTGCAAACTTTTGCTATGGGCTATGCTATGAGGGATTGAAGAGTTGATTCTTGCATAAAGACCTGTAAAAATGACTATGAGTACACTAAACAATCACAAAATTCACTCTCAAAATCAGGCTTAATGGTGGAGAGACGCAGGTATCATGGGAGATTCCTATCTACATTGAGACATATCTCTGTGTTTCCGCAGGGGTGCAAAATGTGCCCGATCTAGCGATCCGCGGATCGCGTGAAAGTGAGGAAATTTCTAGAAAAGTGAGGAAATTTGTCCAAATATTTTTGTTTGTTTTTGTTTTTTTTTTGTTTTTAATGATGGCAATAAGGATTTCCCAGGAAAATAGTGTAAAAAATTAGAAAATATAGGTCATTTTGAGTATATAGGGTGTTGAAATGTTAAAATAACCAAAAAAAAGTCATCATTTTCAAATTTTTGTGAGGAAATTTTTTAAAATCCTGTGAGGAAATAAGTCATGGATTGCGTGAAACTTCCGAAGTTTTGGAACATTTTGCACCCCTGTGTTTCCGTAGAGAAAGTGACATAATAGACAGGAATCTCCCATGATACCTGCGTCGAACCACCATTACCATCTTGCCGTTATAGTAGTTATGTGAGTTTATTACTGAATTTTAGACTTTCTTAGTGTGATTTTCGTGATTTTTGCTCGTCTTCACATAAGATTAGACTATTTATTTGCTCACAGCAAAAGTTTGCAAGAGCCCCATTGACATTTTCACATTTACAAAATTTTCTCTGATGCTTGCAACTATGCAAGTGCAAGAGCAAACGGAGGGAAAGGACTTGAGAGATACTGAAAGCTAGACTTAATCAGTGGCCAAGTTACGGGGTTATAAACTATTTAAAACTAGGAAATTACGAGCTATTGAACTTTTGCAAAAAAAAACAAAAACAAAAAAAACAAAAAAAAAAAAAAAAAAAACAAAAAAAAAAACCAAAATTCACGAAATAGAAAGTCTATTTTACCCTGAGACATCACATTTTGATTCTAGAAAAAAAACTTTATAAGAGAGGACCAAAGGCAAAGAAAAAAAAAGGGACTGGGAGTTAAATTTGTGCAATAGCTTTGAGATAGCAGCATTGACTTTAATTATGGGCAAGCCGACTCAATCGGAACCACGCCTCTCACATTGAATAAGTCTAAGTCAATCGAGCCCTTTGCCTGACACTTATGATCATGAATCAAGAGGTCCCGTCAACTTATAACTACAGAATAGAAACAGTAGCATACTATTAAAGAGATTGCATGTAAATGTTGAAAGATATTCAAAGGTCAACAAAGTCTATCCAAGAGAAAGAAATCTAGGTTTCACAGAACTGAAATTCCACTGATAACAATCAGATTTGACGCTAAAACATCTTAAACAAAGTAAGTCGAGTATTCGTGCGGCATCACTCCTCGACGAGGGTAGAAAACGTGATTTGGCGAGTAATTTAAAAGGTTTGTGATATGAGAAGTGTAGATGTCGGCAAAGCGGAATAATCTCCTTGAGAAGTACGTTGGATTATGATGAGTTCTGAACACACTTCCAAATTGAGTGTTGAAAACTGTTTTTGCTTTTTCTCTGCAACAGAAATAATGTAATGTGTAAAAGAGTTTAACTCATTCATTCTAGGCCTGTGCGACGTTTGATGCATCGATCAAAGTGTCAATGCTTTCCTGCCAACGAATCGGTTCAATGCTAATCTTGATATCAATCGATGCATCGAATCGCGATATTTATCAAAAAATGGACTAAAATGGACTAAAAAAGGACCTAGGCGTTATTTTTTCCTCTACAACCATCTCAAAAGCATAAAAAAAATATTATGATTTTCGGTGATTTTTCATTTTTGACTTGGTAAAATTTGTTTCGACACATTGATAAAATTTTGATGTTGTTTGGACATACATCGAACTTCGATGTACTAAATTGGACATCGCACAGGCCTATTCACATCTTGATTAATTTTATAAAAGTTCCTTGGCAACAGCGCAGCGCTTATGTGTTCATTCTGCGCAAAAAGCAGCAAAACTGCAGAAGTTGAGTGAAGCGTATGAAGCTGAATGTCGGAAAACGCCACAAGCTCTTAAGCAGCGTCGCATCCTTCATCAGTGGCTGAGTTAAAAGCAAAGAGGTATTCAAAGTCAAGCCACTACTGAAACGCAACCGTACTGAATTTGTTTTTCTAACGCTTTTTCATATTCTTTTAATACCATTGTAAAACTGCATGGTCAATTTGCCACATCTAACGGAGTGATAAACCTGCTCTTTTAACTTTAAGATTACATTGATGTTTTTTCTCCTCCTTCTATCTGTATTATTTCAGATGTTATACTTTGTTAAATACACGGATTAGATGCAAACAGAGGGCCCTCAATGTGGGCCCCTGCGGAGGCTGCAGGGGCCTCTGCTACGCCACTGAGGCTGATTCTGCTCTTTTAGATGCGACAAGATGAGATAGTAGGAATTGATTAATACCGTTGGTTAAAACAGCATCACATGATCATGTTTACAAGATTCTGAGTCGTCAATCTGAAAGGTGATTCTGAGTCATGCTTATTAAGTCATGAGACAGCATTTAAACTAATAGGATTAATCGTTTCCTACTTTCTCATCTAGTCTTGCCCAAAAAAGTGGAATCAGCCTGATGGTTGTATTTTTATGCAAAAATTAAAGCGGAAACAAACTGAGGATTACTTACCGTAACGCATCCCTCTCATCACACCAGCTCATCAAAATCTGATGGGCATCTGGGCTTGTGCTTCCTTGATGAAGTTCAATTAAAGCCGTCAACATTTGCAACCAGTTCAAGTTTTTCTTGAACTCATCATTGTTCAATGTTTCAATTTCATGCTAAAACACAGATAAAACAATTTTAACCCTTAACCGCAGATGAGCCCAGATCTGGAACAATTACTTTGAAGCCTTATATAAAAGTAGGGGACTTGAGTTGTACTGTCGCTGCATAGTGGGTCACATGTGGAACAGATACTAAACGAGTAAGAATTGTCGATTTTGTCCTAGAGCGCGCAGCACAGGATAGAGAACGTGCAGAGTGGTTGAAAATAGCTCACTGAAAATCTGATAGAGATTTTCGATTTTATTGTTTTTGGGAGTAACGCAGGTACCATATACAAAAAAACTATTGAAACTTACTAACTTATTTTTTACTACTTTAATTTTTTTTTAGCCTGAAAACTTTATTTTCAGTTGCATGGATACCTAAATTTGGGTAAGGCCATATTTGGAACAATTGATTCAGGCTCTTTACCATTGAAATATAATGGAAAGAATTTTTTCACTATTTTTACCCTGTCTCAAGAATCAAAATTGTACTGAAAAAAAATTATTTTATTGAAAAAAAAAAATCATGCAGTTAAGGGTTAACCCTTTAACCCTTTCACTGGAGGTGGTTTACACGCGCACCATTTTATGTAGAAAGGGATTCAATGGACTTTAAATAGACATTTTGCAAAAATTTGTGTGACCCATCAAAATTCTCAGAAAATTGACATGGTTTGATCGAGTCTAAATACATCTCAAAAAAAGTCAAATCCCGAAATGCGTGCATGAAAGAGTTACATCTGGCACCTATACAAACCCTTCTCACAAATTCTTTATCAATCTCAAAAAATATAATGAACTTTTCTCTTTTAGTTTGACGTGCATAGTGATTTTTTTAAAAATGCATTTAAAACCATGTTAATTTGGTGGTATAAATTTGTACCGTCAAGATACAAAGGGTTAACCCTTTCCGGTCCTACGTCAGGTATATCCGACATTACAAAAAAGCAGTTCCGGTCCGCTGTCGGATATAGTCGACACGAAAGTTCAAACTTGTTTCGCGGTCCAAAGTCGGATATATGCGACTTGTCCGGCGTGTGGCGCGCTCTGGTGAACACTTGAGGAACTAGTCTTGCAGTTGGCAACAGTGACAGCCGCCTTAACCTTCTCTCTCTTCGCATAATTTCACTTTGTTTACGTTTTCATTCACTCGCTTGTTTACCTCGCAAAAAGTACGCGGACCTGCTGGGGCAGCCGGGTAGAACGGCCGCGGACCGGAAAGGGTTAAGATTATTTCAGTTGATTTTCAAACAAAAATTTAAATAAAGAAGAAATTCAAGTTTTGGTTTGAAAACCATTACTAGAACTTGAAAATATTTCACATAATTTTTTTCAACTTTTGATGTTGTTTTTTTGCTGATTTTGATGTATCTTTTAACATGCTTTATGCAATTCACACGGCAAACATCAACTTATTATTTTTTTCGCGGCAATGTTTCGATCATTCTTCATTTTTTTGCACTTTCCAGAGAGCTCTACGCTTTGACTGAATGAAATTTTTACTTTTTCAATTCATTTTTTTGAGACAGATGAGTGCACTGTTGTGACTGTTGGCTAACTGTTGACTTCGCTTTAAAACCAACCACAGGAAATCTTGATCAACCATTATTTTTCACTTTGAGAAAATTATTTGAAAAACTATGTTTTTAACCAATATGCTGTAATATTACGCTAGGAGTGTCGAAAGAAACACGGTACTATCAATAGTCACTCGTCTGGATTGGAATATTTCAGCATATCGGCTAAATACATAGTTTTTCATTCACTTTCCATTCAAATTGGAAATGCTGTTACAAACCACTAGATTTGCAATATTTTTCAAGTAAATTCTACAGCACATTGAAAATCTTTACTCACCGTCAACTCACTAATGATAGCACCAGTGCACCATCCATGTTCAAGGGTAACGTCCGCCAAATCACTATATGGGTGATCACCAAAGTATAAAACTTCTCCACCACGCCATCCAGTCATATCAAGAAGTTGATGAACAGTGCCCTGAGAAATAAGAAAGTGACGGTTAGAAAATTCTCTGTATAATAAATGATTAAATAAGAAGAGAACTTTAGATACACAAAATTAAAACAAAAGGAGACAAGTCGTAGTAGTAGTGGTAAAATCCAGCCGCCCAGACTATGCATTCGTTATGCTGGTATTTCAACATAAACGACTGGACTGAAAATACAAAAAAGGGGAAAAAGGAAAGGGGGGTACCAGAGGTACCTACCAAGGACACCAAGGTACCTCATAGTCAGAGACAATACATAATAGAGATACATAATGATGAGTTGGATTGGGTGGTTGGCAAATATTTTTTCAATCTCAGCAAAATGAGAAACTCAGAAATACAGTTTACCAAACGACCAAAAAGAGGAGGACCTTCCGCAAAATGCTATAGATTGAAAAACCTGAACATATAGTTTTGATCAATTCATAAATTGTTTCCGTTTACCAAAGGCACAGTAATTATTTGAAAAAAAAAAATAAGATTTTCTTACTTCATAATAGATGACTCCTTTTTCTAAATGCGTGATACGGTCCCAGAGATTAGTGTCTCGTTCTTTGTCGTAGATTCGCATTGGTCGCGATTCATCCGTGAAAAACCGCGGTTTCCTAGCATGCACAATGATGACATCAAAGTAGTTCTCCCAATCATTGCCAACCATCAATTTCATACCTTTGTCCCTGTGATAACGCAGCGAAAAATTATAATGTAGAGCTTGATTAACTCGTCTACTTTTTTGACAAAGGTGATAAACTATTAGTTGAAGGGCTTGGCATGAAAAGATTACTCCTGACAATTTATGATAAAATAAATTTCCAAGGTTGAATCATTAAATCTGCAGACTCCTATTAGAGTGAAACACTCAAACCATAAAATCTTGAAGCTATAAGCTAGGCATGTATTATCAAAGAAAGGAGCTAGCCTTAAGATAACAAGCAAACAAAAAAAGTCTCCATTCCCGCGAGTGGGTTGTGGTTGGGTTATTATTGGGTTTTGGTTTAGTTTGATGTCCTTCAGAACCCTAATTATGACTGCTTTCTCTTGAAACTTGGGTAAATTTAGGGAAAACACAGTTTTTTACGTTCTTTTTTGATATTACAAACTTCCTTATAATCTATAATCACTAAATTCAAAACTTTTTTTTTTCTCTTTTTTTTTGCTTCTTGAATTTTCTGTGAGGACCAAAATTTCGAAAAGAGCCAAATCACAAGGGGGGCCACCCCACCCCTCAAATGACAATAGTGTTCAGGTCCAGTATTGAAGGAGAATGCCAAAAAGCAGTATTCCAACGAAAATTGATAAAATTTGGAAAGAATTGATGAGCGTGTTGCCTCATGAGATACATGTTTTTATGGGCCTTGAATTCTTGAGACATTAACAAGAAAATTGATACTACAGTGAAAGTTTGTTGTGTGGAACCTCGGTCCTGCCCCAAAAAAAATTCCACTTCGCGAAAGCTCCGCTTAGGAAATTCGGTCAGAGTGTGGGAGGTTTCACAGTGCTGAAAAATAAATTCCACTTGGTTAAAGCTCCGTTTGGAAAATTGCGGTCAGAGTATGGGAGGTTTCATAGTGCTGAAAAAGAAAATTCCACTAGGCAAGATATTCTACTTAAAGGACGTTCCACACAACGAACTTTCACAGTATATTGCAGTACACAGCTCGAACAACCGTTCAAAAACACCTTCATCAGAGCAAGAAGTGGAAAATCCCAGGACTGATAAAGAGCGAGCTCTTTGTAGTTACTTACACAAATTTATAAGGGCTGTTGGTTATCAAGAATAGTTTTTTCTTGGCATCGATCAGCCTTTGGAAGAACTCCGGGAGATCAGGATTCGTTTCGACATACTTGGCTGCGTCTTGAGCAACAAGTTGATGCATCACAGGATGTCCGGATCCAACCGAATTCTGAAAGAGACAGATAAACAATTTATCAAGACTCTTGACATTTTCAGGGTGATCAATAGTTCCGGACAAGGAAATTCCCTGACATTTACAGACTGAAGAAGTCAAGATTAGGGTTCTGCGGTATTTTTCAGTACTTAGCAATATTACCGTGACTACAGCCGCTAAATGAGTGAGACTGATCAAATTTCCTTAGATAACAAAAGTCAGAAGCCAACTAAATACTTTGAAACTGTCAAAGTATTGATACATAGCAGTCTCGTTTCATAATATCTTCAGGTTCTCTTGAAGGTAAGTAAAATACGACAAAAATAAGCCGGTTTGGTATTTTACATACCTTTAAGGTAACCTGAAGGTATTATTATGTATCAATACTTTGACAGTTTCATAGTATTAAGTTGACTTCTGGCTTATATCTTTGGCAGTTGTATTAGCCTCACTGGTTTAGCGTCGCTATAATCACCATAATATTGCTAAATACTGGAATGAATACCGCACAAGCCTAGTTTAGATTCTAGGTTTTAGCAGAGCTTTTAACAGATACATATTGCATGTCTTGCTCCCAAAAAAATAAGCTAGTTCAGTATTTTTTGTATCCTAAAGCTGGTTAACAGACGTTTCGTCCCGTTTTTTTCGTCCGCTCGATTTTTTGTCCTTTTTTTTTCGTCCTATGAAAATTGGTCCTTGATAATTCGTCCTGTAGAACAATTGGTCCTTCTATTATTTTCGTCCTCGACTGCAACGTCCATGAGTTTTTAGTCCAATTATTTTTATGTTCAAATTATGTGTTTTGTCCTGTAATTTTAGTCCAATTCTTTTATGTCCTTAAAAAAAGTTGGTTTCGTCCAATGCTCCTTTCTGTTAGTTTACAGGTGAAATAGATGAAAAAGTAGAATTTCACCAAAAGCAAATTAATATTGTATTACTACTAGGTGTTTTATTAATTTATCTTTTGAGAAAATGCAATTCCCAGAAAAACAAGTGAAAAGAAAGGTTTTTATTGAGCCTCATCGCGATAGCAACATAAAGGATTTACTTTCGACGGAATCTTTTCTTCAGAAGAGGTTTCTTAGAAGTTTAATAGACTTTAAAGGTAAACCCACGCGGTTAACTTGATTTATATTCTTTCGTGGCGGTGTGTGCCATCTGGCATCTGGCAACAATTGCATTTAAACTCATGTTAACTTCATTTTATTTTTATGGTAAAATCCAATTGAATACGTTCTCTAGTATTGAAATAAAGACTCAAAAATTTTACCTGTAAACCAACGAAAACGATCATAAATGTGTATTGGACGAACTAAACTTTTTTTTGAGGACAAAAAATATTGGACTAAAATTACAGGACAAAAGACATACTCTGGACCTAAAATTAATTGGACTAAAAAATCATGGACGTTACAGTCGAGGACGAAAATAATGAGTGGACCAATTGTGCTACAGGACGAAAATTGAAAGGACAAATTATCAAGGACTAAATGTCATGGACAAAAAAGAAAGGACGAAAAAGAAAGTGAACAAAAAAAAACAGGACGAAAAGTCTTGTGACCCTAAAGCTAAAGCACAAGGGAGACATCAAATATTTCTCTTTCTTTCCGCATCCATTTTCTGTAGTTATTTGCTGAATTTCCAAGGTATGGACCACCTTCTCGGCACGGAGATTTGATGGTGGCTTCTTCCATAAAACAGACTGATGCTGAACACAGTGTGCCTTATAAGAAACTGATAAATGGGGCCGATGCACACTATTACTAAAAGTGATTTAATTGTCCATTCTGGTGTAAAAACCTCAAAAAATAACGATGGCAGCACTAACATTTCCGAAATCTACTCCTAAACTCAATAAACCCTTTGGTTTGCGCGAGTGTAATGGTGGTAAAGGGTAGTAATAATGGGAGATTCTTATCTTAATTTTTTCACTCTCTCTATGCTGACAAGGATGATTCACAGAGTAGTCATCAGAGTAGTGATCCACATCCGATGTATGGTACCTATAGTCAGGGGTGCAAAATGTTCCAAAACTTCGGAAGTTTCACGCGATCCATGACAAGTTTCCTCACAGGATTTTAAAAAATTTCCTCACAGAAATTTGAGAGTGATGAATTTTTTTTGGTTATTTTAACATTTTAACACCGCATGTTTCAAAGTGACCGATATTTTCCCATTTTTTACACTATTTTCCTGGGAAATCCTTATTGCCATTATTTAAAAAAAAAAAAAAAAGGACCAATTTCCTCACTTTCCCAGAAATTTCCTCACTTTCACGCGATCGAGCACATTTTGCACCCCTGCCTATAGTGACACCGGTGTCAAATGAAAGTCGTTTTTTATTGGTCACTGCTTGATGGAGTTACAGTATTGTTAGATGGGAATCTCCTATTATTACTACCCTATGCCACCATTACACTCGCGCAAACAAAAGCTTTTATTGAGTTTAGGAGTGGGTTTCAGAAGTTTTTAGTGCTGCCATCGTTATTTTTGGAGGTTTTTACACCAGAATCGACGATTGAATCGCTTATAGCTTAAGTGTGCAACAGCCCCATTGGTGAGACTTAGCGCTTAGTTTAACTTTAAATTTATAAGTCTTACCTTCACATCTCTGAATAATATTTCTGGGTGGTAATCAATATGCTTTTCTTCAAAAAAGTTTGCAATATTACAAAGTAAACACATTTCAGGAACTGAGAACAAATCGGCTAGTTGCACCATTTTTGACGCTAAATCATCCTAAACAACAGAAAGAAATGGACATGATATTTGTAGATGTAAAAACAAAATTAAGTACTTGTTTCCAAATAGGTACTGAGTAGCTTTGTAGAATAATTTAGGATTTTCATAGAAAAAAATTTCTTGGAAGAGCAATGATAGGGTGGATGTCCCAATTACTGCCACCCTATTCATCTATTCTTTAAAATAAGCCTAAACTAGCAGGGAAATTTGGGAGAATATGAGATAAGTGTTTTTCATAGGTTGGCTGAGCTGATGAAAAAGTTTGAAGTTGATATTTAGAAGCACTATGCCCTTAAAAAATCACAGAAGTGGACACCTGCCCAGTGGCCAGTACCACCTATTTGTGCCCATTTCTAATTAGCTTTGTTACAGGACAAGGTTAAATTATTATAATTTCACTATTTCCTGACAATAAACATGATGTATGAATGAAAAGCCAGTAAAAATATGTATGGCGATAATTAGGACAACTGATACACCAAAAATTGGGACAAAGCCACTATTGGCATGGCGATAATTGCGACAAGGGCCATTTTTCCGAGTTTTATTCATAATTTTTTTTCCCGGTTAATTGATCTAACTTTTTTTTCCCCCCTGTAAAATTGGACTGTATTTGAGAAGTTCTGGTGCAAACAGATCCTAGATTTGATAAAAATTAACATTTTGACAGGTATTTTACGGACATTTTTTCTTAAGGGTGGCAGTAATTGGGACTTCTACCTTACTGATCCACTGATACAAAACTAACTTTTCTACCTTAAAGATGAGGTTAACATGTGAGATTTGTAACGCAAGGAACGCTAGATGCACCCAAAAGAAAAATGCGTAACGCTTGGATTATGCAGAAACGGTCGCGAATAACTCAGTGCAGCGCAAATTAATCTATCCTACACCCAAAGATCATAATATTGTGCAGTGTACTTCTCTCGTACTTCTAGCGCTACTGATTTGAAACCTTCCTGCTGGGAGTCTCGCCTGGGAGCGGTATCCTGGCTCATTCCAATCCTTGCAATCCTTCCCCCTCCAAGAGTGAGACGACCGAAACTCAGGTCTGCCATTCGCTCAGAAAAATGAGAACAAGCGCTAATCCAGCACCTAGTGCGGCAGAGCCTTTACATGCTACATTATAAATTTTTCTAATTATAGATAAACTATAGATTATTTTCAATTATAAATTATATTGTTATTTTCTATAATTATTTTTTTCTATTTACTTTTTTTTTTTAGTTTTCATGTATTTGAAACCCCCTTGGAATGGGCCTGTAGCACTTTGCTGTAAGCGATTTAATAGTCGATTCTGGTGTAAAAACCTCCGAAAATAACAATGGCAGCAATAAAAGCTTCCAAAATCCACTCTTAAATTGAATAATGGCACAGGGCAGCAATAATGGGAGATTACCATCTTAATTTTATCACTCTCTCTATGCTGAAAAGGATGATTCACAGAGTAATTAGGTAGTTATCAGAGTAGTGATCAGGGGCGTATGCGGGGGGGGGGGGCTAAGGAGGCCTCCAATTTTTACGGGTGGAGGGGACAGTGGCGTCATTTGGGGGGGGGGGGGGCAGGGTGGGCATTTGCACCCCCCAAGGATTTGAAGTCGGGCTCAACAACGGAAACGAAGTATATGAATGAGCAAAAAAAAAAAGAAAAAAAAGTCATCATATTTATGCCCCCCCAAGTCGAACGCAAAATGACGCCCCTGGGAGGGGAAGGGGGGAACAATTTTCAGTATAACCCTCATCAGTGCAAGCCTCTCCCAAAAAAAATCCTGCGTACGCTACTGGTAGTGATCCACATCTGATAAATGGTACCGTGACATCTAGTGACACCGGTGTCAAATGCAAGTCGTCTCTTATTGGTCACTTCTTGATGAAGTTACAGTATTGTTAGATGGGAATCTCCCATTATTACTGCCCTAAGCCACCATTACACTCGCCCAAATAAAAGCGTTTATTGAGTTTAGGAGTGGATTTCAGAGGTTTTTAGAGCTGTCATCGTTATTTTTGGAGGTTTTCACACCAGAATTGACTATTAAATTGCTTGTAGCAAAAGTGTGCAACAGCCCCATTGCAATAACTTTTAACAAGACAAACCCAGAGACTGTTCATCCATAAAAACCTAATATTCGGTTTTTTCAGACTTGAGAAAGAATATAATGGCTACCCTGTAAAGAATTAATCTCAAAGTGAAGACACACCTTGGCATGTTTCTGATGGATGTGGGCTTCAACATAAGCGATTGGAATTGTTCTATTTTTGTACAACCGTAATACTTCTTCATCACTGACTGGGCGAAGACCTCTGTAGACAGTCCCCAACTGTATTTGTAAGAATGAATCTAATTTCATGAGCAATCCTTTTTCAATATCATAGTGTAATCCTCGCACAGCAAAGCCAGGGATGTACTCTAAAGTTCTTATTTCTTCTGGATACTGGTAACACCAAAAAAAAAAAAAAAAAATCAGTGATTCAGGACAAACGAAAGGAAATAGGTATAAAAATAAAAGCTGGAAGTGCTCTAATACAGACAAGCAAACCTCTCAATGTCAGTTAGACTTATTGACCAGATGTTACAACATTCCCGCAACCCTATAGTAAGCACATTCTTGTAAGGAAATTTAGCTTCCTTTTTTGTTTCTAATCCACACAAAACCCGTTCCTAAGACAACATCCACGAATCACTTCATTTCCACACAAAACGTAGTACGTCCCAGCGCAAAGTTTGCAACAGGTGTCTAATTTTCGAGCTTAAATTTGGTCGCGACTCATTAAAAACAACAGCCAACAGTCGCTTACTATTGCGTAATGGACAAGCGTTAGGGTTTTTTCATTCTTAAAAGTAGCGCTTTTTTAACAGAGTAACAGCTCCTGATTAATTATTTCTCAAAGGAATACTTCGATTGATTGAAATTTTGAATTCGTGGCTTCAATGGCTTCATTCATTCAGGTAGATTTTGATCGGAGCAACATTCGTCACTCAACAGAAGGTGACTGTTGGTCGTTGTTTCGTTGAGCCCCCAAACAAAAACGAACCAATTTTACTTGCCTCACTTTCATAACACGGGTAGCGTAGCATGTGCTAGAGATGACACATTTTGAGTATCGGGTTCTTACCAGTAGCAGTGCGTGCTACCGAACCGCATCAGAACACATCGGTGAGCAGTAGGTTTGCGGAGAATTTCAACTCGTTGCTAATCAACCGCTCACCAATGCGCTTTGATTCGGTTCAGTAGCACGCACCGCTACTAGTCAGAACCCGATACTCAAAATGCGTCTCCTCTAAGTCACTATTTGTCTCTGGAACGTCCACACAAAAATACAGCATAGGATGCTGAGAGCGCCACTGTGCCAAGCATCAGTTGGCTTGAGTTTAGTTGAAGATGGGTAATTCTACATCCAAAAGTTGTCACTGCATTTTTTACATTGGATAGGAAACCAAATTTCCTCTGATGACATCTGTAGACATTTGGCTTAGAAAACCTATCTACTTTCACTTTGGTCAGGTTCCATACATATTCACAAGATTTGAGCTGCCAGAACAAACTTTAATTTTCTAACAAATTGCTCTTTTACAACCAAGTTTTAAGGCCTGTATGGAGGTACGGTTGCCAGCTTTGGGGATGCACTGTAGAGAGCAACCTGAAGATAATTCGAACTTTCCAAAATGAAGTTTCAAGAATTATAACCGACGCCCCTATGTACTCCAGGAACAAGGATATCTATAGGGACCTGCAAATCGAGACAGTAAAACAGGTGGTCATGAAAACAGCTAACAGACATGAAGAAAAACTAGTCGATCATCCTAACCCCACCATTGACTTACTGCTCGATAATGAGAATCTGATCAGGAGATTAAAACATCGTAAAACGTTTGAATTGTCTTCAGGTCGCTTTCTGAAAGGATAAAATATAAAAGATGTATATTTATTGAATTCAAGTAACTTTTCAGCATAAATTAGAACTAGGCAATTGGCAACTACGTTGTCAACTGCGTTAAGTTATTTAAATTCATAGACAGAACACTGTCAAACATTTGCTTCTTTCGGAAATAGGTGCAGGGTTGAGTGAGTGCAATGCACACACAAACAAATAAATAAATAAATAAATAAATAAATAAATAAATAAATAAATAAATAAATAAAAGAAATAAAGAACAAACTGTTTTTTGGAATGGTTTTTTTTTACAGCACTCTGTCTACAATCTGGCTACATTGAAATTATCGATGCACTTCGAAATTTGAACCTCATAAAAACAAAGGGTCAAATTCCAAACCTCAAAACAGACTATTTCTACCAAATCTTCCATCAAGTTGCAAAACAATATTAAAAGGAACCCAAACAGAGACGAGATAAAAATGTTGTAAAGAAATGGATACCTTGTACTTAGTGATGAGGTTTTCTCTTCCTAGATTGTACAACAAGTAATCCATTGACTCTTTATAGCAAGCCAAAGTATAATCATAGTCAAAGCCATAAACTTTGATCTCACTCAAGTCCAACTCATTGCAAGCAAACACTCCTCTTGAATCAACATCTGGAGGCAGTTTTTTAGCTGAAAACAAACCATTAAGCAAGAATATGAAAAACAGGGAAATAAATTCACTGACTCCACAGAAATTGACAGGTCACGCCAGTGGTGTAACCAAGATTTGGTTCTGGGTCAAGATTCCTAATGTCTCCCAAAAAAAAAACGGGTGTTATTTTAGAAAAATCGGTTTTGTCAAGACTTCCTGTCAACTATTCTTCAGGACAGTTTTGGACAAAGAATTGGATTTTTTGAGCTCTGACCGGAGTTGACTTCTCTCTCACTAACTACACCATTAGCTCACCCCACTCACAGTTACCCGTTCCTTTAATGTGGCATAGTCAGAGACATATCCATTAGAGTTTTGATCCACACTCAATTTCAAAGCCCTGGTGGATTTTTAAACTAACATTGGCTTTGTTCTGCTGCTAACCAATGAAATGGCCTTAATGCAGTATGAAACTAACTGTAAAGGTCGTTTCAGAAAAGTAGGCGCACCTAGACCAATAATCTTTTGAATTTTTCAACATTATTTTTTAAGTTACAAAATAGAAACTAATGGAAATGAATTTGAGCTTTGGCGCATTAAGGAGGACCGCTTCAACCCTTTATGGGCCAAGCCCGGTATACTCGTTTTTCTTCTCTAGTCTATTTCGCATTGTTTCAGTCTTCATTCCGCATATACGCGACTATCGATAAAAACATGTACAAGATTAGATGTCTTCGGGCGCCTTCAATTCGTCGTAGAGGCAATTCCAACCCCCCCCCCCCCCCCCCCCCGAGTACGAACAGTTAACTACCTTTCCTTTATGAACGGAAGGGTGGCGTCCTTTTGAAATAACCTGGCCCTTAAAGGGTTAAAATCAAAAGTTTAAGGTCGGAGGCAGGTTTTTGTTTTGATTTGAAGGAATGAAAATTGCAAATTCGGCAAAGATTATGGTCTAGGTGCACCAACCCTTCTTAAACAAGCTCTAACATAAAAGCCATAGAACTTGTCAAGTAAAATGTACCCTGAAAAAAAAAACCATTAGTTTTGCATATTTCATAGGCTAAAATCATCAAGCAGTCATTCACAAACGAAAGGAAAATTGTTTTAGAAATTCGAAAACACATCAAAACTTATTTGGGAAGGGTTGGTTGGCAAACAGTGTGGACTCATTCCTAACAAACTGCAAACCGATGCGTTTTGGATGCAGGTACTGCCAGATCCGGATAGACAAGGGTTCCGGGATGGGGCAGCACTCAGGACCCTCAGCTAGGCAGGCTCCCTCCTCCCCTGGGTCTACATCTGTCATTTTTTGGCCCCCACTGTTTCCCACTAGCAACAAGAAGAAAGACGTTGCCTTCTTCACAGAGCTGGACCAGCACCCAGGGCTTTTAGTATAGAATAAGAAAGGAACAAAAGCAAAATTCCAGTTTTGGGTAACGCCGCCGGCCATGATAAGCTAGTTAGTACAGTAGTCTACCAGCATGTGGTTGGTTTGAGTCATTCCCTTGACCGCTAAACGGTGAATCACATGGCTTCGCGCACATGCACTTTTCAAAACGGTCCACCACGTACTCACAGAAAAAAGCCTACCAGAGTGACCCAATGTTTCTAACAGGAGTTTTGCCTCTGTACCATCCTTATTCTATGCTTTAAGTTTATATCCAGCCCTAAATACTGCTACTTCTCAGGACCCGAAATTCAAAATCTTTCAGCTCTACCAAGCAAGGATAGGTATAGTCAGGGATCAAAAGGGTAAGATCGCCAGATCAGGGGTAAAAAGCCGTATCGTCTCCGTTTAAATCAATGTAAACCGTACGGCTTTTTCAACTCAATTTGGCAACACTGAGCAGTACTTATCTCAATGAATTTTAGCATTGCAGATGACCTACCTCAAGAAGTAGTCTGATATTCTCATTGTCCCCAACTGTACCTCAAGGATGCAGTCATCAAATAAACAATAAATCTGGCCACTGCCGAAGGACTTAAGTTTCAGTACCATCTACAGAGATTATTCATAGCGATTATAGGACTGCTGGATGTCTTAAATTGTTCAAAAAGAACAAGTTTATCTCCTTTCTGAACCTCCTGCCAATGTTAATAGACGTTCTTAGACTGAACGGCAGTATTTTCATAGTTTAGGACTAATATGCCTGAAATCCTTTCAATTTCCACCCATTTCATAAGACATTTAAGGCAATGAAGAATGAATGGGTTCAACATTCACACTTGAGCACATGCCAAACATAATCTACAGCAGGTTGCTTCGGCAAAATGTGACAGCAGTCCTTGAAGCTTGGACTGCACACGCCAGGCCAAGATGAAACCAAAATAAGAGTTTTAAAAGTGGACGATTGTCATTGAGAATGAAAACAGACATGCATAAAGAGAAGAGTAAAAATAACTTCAGATAAGTTTTACTGGGGCCTAAGATGGGAACAGCAAAGACACTCAAGGGTAAAGAGTGGACAGCAAGGAAATGGATCTTGTAAGTACGATTTTCTTTGAATAAAACTTGTGTGTCTTGATGTCATAGATCACTTCACACGTAATGAAGGCGTTCTATGATTAGTTTCTTCAAAGAAAGCGAGGGTAACTGAAAGAAACAGTTCTTCATAGAGAAAATGGAGAGAAGTTGGAGAGTCTTACATTCACATTTTTGTTTGGCTTTGATGTAGGCCTCCGTCAACGATTCTTGCGAGTATGATCTTTTGAATACATTGAATAGTCTAGAATTGATACAGGAAACTTGGAATTGATTAAAAACATAATTAAAAACATTTTTATTTGCGGTAGAGTACGGAGAAAAACATAACCTTTTCATGGCACGCATTGCACTTGTCTATTTTCTATTTGTGATTTTGTTTCGCTGCCGGAATTCCTTGGGTTGAAAACGCGCCTTGCAATCGTTCCTCTAGTTTGTAAAACTTTCGAAATTTCTTGAGAAACGTTACAAGGCGCGCTTTTTGATATAGCGGGCCTCATACAAATGGAGCGCGCGATCCTGACCTCATAGTATTTTATTTACTTTCTCGTTTATTTATCCATTCGACGACTCTAGATAAAGCTCGTTTCAGAAGTGTAGGCGCACCTAGACCATAATCTTTGGCGACTTCTCAATTTTTATTTCTTCAAAACTAAAAAAAACTTGTCTTCAACTTTAAACATTTAATTTTAAAGTGTTCCGCAATGAAAAGCCAACGCTGAAATTCATTTTCATTCATTTTCATTTTAAAACGAGAGAAATGATGTTGAAAAATTCCTAAGATTAGCGGCCTGCTTGCGCCTACACTTCTGAAACCACCTCTATCGTTCTAGAATTCGTCCTTTCATTGTCTCGATGCAGAAAAGATCACGAATAGCAGCAGTTTTTAATATACATAGATATAATACATCACAGAATAATACATAGATATAATACATCACAGAATAATGTAAGAAATCTTTTTTGCACGGATGCAGCAAATGTTTGAATTCTATAACGCTATACTTAAAGAAAGTAGAATTGAAACGTCGACCGATACTCAACGGTTCTGATAAAACGCTATCAATGACTATTTACTGACAGCATTAAAAATTTCAAGGACTTCAGAAATATAAGAGTTGCAAATACTGCGAATAAATTTTTGGACACTTCGAATTTTTTTAAAAATTGGGAAAGTTAGCCTCGCCATTACATTTGCTATGATACCTAGTCTTAAAATACTTTTTTGTGACGACGAAGATCGACATTAAAATATACCATAGGTAGTTTAAATATCGGACCAATGTAGGGTGTTCCTGTTCCTTCTGTCAGTTCCGATCAGTTCCTTCTGAAATCTAAATAATGGAGCTGTTGCAAACTTTTGCTACAGGCTTATTAATAGTTAATGAGGGGGTAATACCCTGTAAAAATAACGATTAGCGCACTAAAAAATCACGAAATCCACTCCTAAACTAACAAAATGCTTTTAAACGCGAGACCGTAATGGCGGCCGGGGCCGCGGTTTGCATTGGGTTTCCCTATCTTCAATCAGCGCCATCTACAGGAGGTAGTCTCGCAACACCACACAAGAAGAAGAAGAAGCACACAATTGCCATAAGAAAACCGCGGCCTCGGCCGCCATTACGGTCTCGCGTTTAAAAGCATTTTGTGAGTTTATGAGTGGATTTCGTGATTTTTTAGTGCGCTAATCGTTATTTTTACAGGGTATTACCCCATAATCAACTATTAATAAGCCTGTAGCAAAAGTTTGCAACAGCTCCATTACACAGACAAGTAGATAGGAATCTCCCATGATACTTGCGCTGAACCGTCAAGCCACTAAGACCACTTTTGCGAGTGGATTTCGTGTCTCTTAGTGTACTCAATTACTCATCGTCATTTTTACAATGCAAGAATCAACTCTTCAATCCCCGGTAGAGGTAGTTTCAGAAGTGCAGGCGGACCTAGACCGATAATCTTTGGAATGCGTCAACATTCTATCATTATTCTAACATTATTTCTTATGTTACTCGATGAAAATGAATGAAAATGAAATTGAGTGTTCACTTTTCAACGAGGAACACTTTAAACGCAAAAGAATAAAGTCAGAGGCAAGTTAGGTTTTATTTTAACGGAATTAAATTTGAAAATGTGCCAAAGATTATGGTTTAGGCCCGCCTACACTTCTGAAACGAGCTCTAGCAAAAGTTTGCGAGAGCCCCATTACACCTACTAAGGTAAACACCCCAGTAGCCGGCACCCCTAAAATTTGCACCAGTACCCGGCACCTATTTTTCACATTGTGAAAAATGTTAGTTTTGTGGTAATTTTGGTGTTTTACGTATTTTTTTTTCGAATGATTCACGCTTGAGGCCTCAGAAAAAACCACTCAAAACACCAGTATTGCCTCCAAACTAATTCTTTTCACATTGTAAAAAATGGGTGCCGGGTAATGGTGCAAATTTTAGGGGTGCCGGCTACTGGGGTGTTTACCTTACCTACTTGTTGCTCGTCGGTTTTAGGTTTTAAATCGAGAATGCAGACATTATTTGCAGTTACTCGCGTATAAATACATATTAACTAGATGAGGACTTTTCCTTTTTCCTCCTTGTTTCCTTTTTTTTTCTTCTTTTCTATTTTAATACCAAAAATATATGGGATTCGGCCCTGACCTAGTATGGACGTTCAAGGGACCTTGAGAGCTGCATAAAAAAATGGTCTGAAAAATCCAGCTTGACATAAAGAGACTTTTCAAAAGAGACATTGCTCAATTGGGACACGAGTTTTACACTGAATTAAACTCGGTTGAATACTAACGAAGTTGGAGTGTCAAAGTGCTTCCTCGGCTTCCTGCACCGGCATAATTTCTCACCTTTGACTTCCCACGAGTCCGACCGGCGCACAATGAAAAATTGGGCCGGAAATGTTGACAAAAACTATCTCGCAGCCTTGGATCTCACTGAAAAGAGAAAACTGAATTGAATTGAGGCCATTTCCAAAAAGATAGGAGCCCGTGGCGTAGCGTGCAATATGGCAACGATGTATTATGTCCATTTAAACGCATGATAAATATCGAACTATCGGGTGTTCGATGAACGCCTTCGCATTCGATCTTTTACATGGGCTTAAATGGACACAGTACAACGTTGCCACATTGCACGCTACGCCTCTGAATTGAGAGTCCATAAAACAACGGGTCTGCTCTTTCTGAGCAATCAGCAACTATGCTTGAGTGTAGATTTTAGTCTGAAGAGCGCATATTTTGTTTTATATTGCCCTAGCTTTATCCGGAAATGGCCTTAATTGGGCTGTTGCACACTTTTGCGCCATAAGCGACTTTAAGGGTCGATTCAAGGGTAAAAACCTCGACAAATAACGATTGTCGCTCTACAAATTCACGAAATCCACTCCTAAACGCATACAATGCGTTTAAATGAGCGATCGTATAATGGCGGCGTTGGGCACTAATAATAGGAGATTCCTATCTTAATTTCATTACTCTCTCTGCGTTGACAAGGAGGATTCACAGAGTAATTAGACACCAGAGAAGTGATCCACATCTCATTAATGGTACTGTGACTCCTGGTGACCCCGGTGTCAAATGAAAGTCGTCTCTTCTTGGTCACTTCTTAATGGAATTACAGTATTTTTATACGGGAATCTTCCATTGCTAGGGCCCAACACTGTCTGTATTACTCTCGCGCATTTAGAAGCATTTTATGAGTTTAGACATAGGCGTAGAGTATCAGGGGCTAGGGGGGCTATAGCCCTCCCCCCAATTTTTTTGGGTGGAGGGGCTAAAAATCGGGGCTAAAATATTATCTACAGAGGGGCTAGAAACACACCGAAAAAAAGGTCATCACTTTTTCTCTTTTTAGCCCCCCCCCCCCCACTTTTTTTGGTCACGGTAGGTACGCCTATGAGTTTAGGAGTGTATTTCCTAAGTTTATAGTGCTACCATCGTTATTTGCCGAGAGTTTTTCCCCTGAATCGACCCTTAAATCGCTTAAAGCACCAGTGTACAACAGCCCCATGTGTTTAAAGATTTTGAGGGAGCATAAGCAAAGATAATTTTAAGATAGGTTTTTAATCAGATAGATTTAAGATTTTTTGCGGCGATAATAAGACGAAAAGAAGAAGATAGTAAGTAATTCATTTTTAGTCTCTCTCACAGCACCCGTTAAAATGACGGATGATATTGTTAATTAAAATATTTGCCTGCGCACTTATTTGGTTATTGCGACCGAAAATAAATGGCTTTCTTATTTCGTATTTTTCTACCGTCTCTCTTGTTAAGCTTAAGAATGTCGTTCCATTGTTTGACAGACCAGACCTCGCCAGGAGTGAATATTTTAATTACTTTTCCTCTAAAAAAAAACCAAAATCTGCAGCCAAAATTTAGGCCTTTTTAAACATGGTTAAAGAACTTTGGTGTCAGATTATCAATAATATCAATACCGCAAAACTCCAGTCAAAGTTTACAGCGGCGGCTCGTGCAATGTGGCAACAATGGATTTCCTCCATTTAAAACTGTGTAAAATAATCGATTACTTGGTGAGGCGTAGCGCCTCACCTAGTATCGATCTTTTTGCATACGTTTAAATGGCAAAAGTGCACGGTTGCCAGATTGCACGAGCCGCCACTGAAAGTTTAGCCGTTTAAGGTGCGCCTGAATGAAATCGCTTATCTTATGCGCTTGTTACGTGTTAAATAAGATTCATAAAGAGAAGGAACAAGAGAAGGTTGTTGCTCGAGTTTGAATTTTAGTCGTTTGCAAACTTTTGCTACAGCGCAATATGGACCATATTGCGCTATATGGACCTCCAACTCCCATGCATTAAGAATCTAAAAAATCGATGAAAACACACAAAACCTTCAAAATCATTTCATAGAGTTGAAAATTCCTGTTCAATATATTAAAAATCTGCTAGTTTCAACAGCGCGCTCTCAATGTGTAAACATATAAGTACGTACAGTGCACACCATCAAACCAGCAACTACAGTCACCAAGTCACCAAGTAGGTACACGGTGTTATACTTACCGGATACGGAACGTAGCTCCTTTTAGTCATGCGCCTTCAATTCGTCGTATAGGCAATTCCAACTCTTTTGAGTACGAACAGTTAAGTACCTTCCCTGTATAAACTGAAGAGTGGCGTTCTTTTGAACTAACCAATCCTTGGTAGAGTCCCTCGATGGAAATATCATAAAGGGAGTACCAACCAAAGATTACTTATACATACAGATATGGCATTAGCCCGAATTTTGTTAAGTTGACTCCGACCGTGATACAACCGGGCATACAGAGGGGATCATAAAGATTACAGAGAAAAGATTACATTTTCCATGTTTGTCTGTTACAAAACTGTTCCGTATTCCACGTTCCACCGTTCACGTTCCGTGTTTGTTCGAGTTCCGCAAACAAACACAGGAAAAGTGGGAAACGTAATCTTTTCGAACCAAAATTCTGTAATCTTTATGATCCCCTCTGTATGCCCGGTTGTATCACGGCCGGCGTTTTATCCATTTTTCACTTAACATGGGCGAGATGGCTAATGCCATATCTGTATGTATAAGTAATCTTTGGTACCAACACGACACGACGCTTCATGGAGCTCCTGAGAAAAATTAACATTGGCAAGATGGCAAATCGACTCCTCTGGTCTCCAGGATTTTTCTTGCTGGATGGCGTCGTTTTATGGAGCAGCCCGTGTTAAATAAACAGCCACACTCGTTGAGCTCGTGTCGGTACTACCTACACAATATTTCCATCAAAGGACTCTCGTCCGAAGAGGGTTAGCAGTTCCTTGTTTCATTTAATATTGTGATATATAATTTCAGGGTCGGACTGGCCAGGGCCGCTAGGCCGCGATCGCGGCCTAAAGTTTCGCTTTTTGAGGCCCAAGGGGGCCCCGCAGGAGCCTTCGATGGGGCCCCCGAATGGATAAAATGGAAAAATTTAGGAATGAAAAAAATAATAATGTATCAAAGAAGACAGTAAATAGATTACTCTAAAGGAAAACCATTGTAAGCTAATTAAGATTGCTTAATATAAGGATTGAAAATGCATCGAGACTGGCCAAGTCCACTCTAGTCCAAGATGAGGACCGACATTTGGAAAATCTGGGGCCCCCGAACGTTTAAAAAAGGAGTTTTCGAATGGATTAAAACGGGGCCCCAATCGGGTGAAAAACGGGCCCCCCGGTCGGGTCAAAATGGGGCCCCCAAACGGTTTAAAAAACGGGGCCCCCGAACGGTCAAAACGGGGCCCCTTAGTCCCCCAAAAAGTATCGAAAGAATAAACTGGGAAGAATAAATACTGGCAAGAAAAACGAAAAAATGACAATTCGTGTAATTGCAAGCGAGAGGCGAGTCTTAGGAGTCTACCATTATTATGTCTTATATTTTTTAAAAACAAGTCTTCCTGTTTTCCTTCTTTTCAAAATCAAAACTTGCTAAAATGTTATCTCTATCTCATAAATAATTACTCGGTTCTCTCACAAATGAAACCCTAAAAAACTCATTAAAATTGGGTTTTTAGGACGTAAGATTTTCAAAATTTCCCGGGGGAGGGCCCCCGGACCCCCCGTCAAAACCTGGGGGTCATTCCATACCCCCCAGACCCCCCCCGGTAAGTGAGACACGTGAAAACAGATGGCGTCACTTTACCCCCCCCCCCCCCCAAGAATGAATATCTAAATCCACCACCGAAGATAATAAGTTACTTTATCCTGGACTAGAAGCCGCAGCCGAGTATATGCTCTAGCTGATATTTGGGTGGGTTTAAAAAGGACCAAGAGAAGCCCACTGCGATCTGGATCCTTTAATAAGACTACGTAAATAACTAAAAAATAAGAAACAGAGAACTTTAATTATCAGTTGAAAAATAGCGTAAAAAAACTGCTTCGTTTTAAGTTAATTTTTAAAAAAATGGTCTGAGGGGGGCCCAAAAATGGAGGGAGGGGCCCCCAAATTGACCGAGCGGCCCAACATTTAGAGAGCCAGTCCGACCCTGTATAATTTGTGAGCGCGTCGCTTGAATAACAAATTTTGAAAATGCATTTTACGACTTAATGAAGTTCTCAAGGAGTTCATAGGGTGTTTTTTTTTTTTTTTTTTTTTTTTTTTAGGTTGAATTTCTTGGATACTCAGGCTTTATATTGCTGTAGCAAATGTTTGTAAAGACCCAATTTCGAGTTTTTGCCACTTTTTCAAGTTCAATATCCCAGTGAGCGGCGCGGTTGCGCCGTAGCCGAGTGCCGATTTGGCCCAATGCGGCTGGGAACAAACGAACGAAAAGCCATTGTGGCCGACGATTTTAGAGCAGATGTCCTTGTTCGATCATTTCCACGGCCCATATGCATGATCGGAAATTTCTCATATTCTCATCGCCCTGTGATTGAAAGTGAATCCGAAAGGTTTGAGGCTATCGCTGATCGAAAATCGCGACTTTCTGAACAAGGATTTGCTTCCGATTAAGAACTACTTTCTTCTTAACCCTTTCATACCAAATGCGGATCCAGCAATCTGGCAACCGTTTATTATTCCCATTTGAATGCATGAGAAACAATCGATTAGTAATAGGGTCATGGACCCCTCAAGAATCGATTGTTTCTCATAAGTTCAAATGGGATGAATTCATGGTTGCCAAATTGCTGGATCCGCCCATGTTTCACACCTGATGTACATTCCAATATAAGTAGGTACATCTGAATGAAATAGTAGGTTTGAAAGGGTTAAGCAGCGGAGGAATGTTTCGTCCATGCAAGTACTGTCAACATTTTATATTTTAACGAACAAAACTAATGTAAATATAAAAGTAGTAAAATGGAAATGGGTCTGTTGCAAACTTTTGCTACAGCGCTATAGAGTGTGAAATCTAATGTAAAATCGCCTGAAAAGTCCAATGATGGCATCAGAAAACAATGAAATGCAATAATAAACTCACAAAATGCGTTAAATGAAATCCAAGATGGCGGCAAAATATCGAGCAATCTGTATGCATGCACCACGAACATTCAAGGATAGCCAACCTCACAATATCCATCACAACCAATCACAACGTAAATAAACACATAACCTCTACCTGCAGTGAGGTTGTCAAAGTTGGCAATCCTTGGATGATCACGGTGCATACATTCAGATTCCTCGATATTTTGCCGCCATCTTGGATTTCAATAAACCCCTATTGTGAGTTTAATATTGTATTTATTGACTTTATGATGCCTCCAATGGACTTTTCAGGCGATTTTACATTGGAGTAAACACTTTTTATCGCTGTAGCAAAAGTTTGCAACAGACCCATTACTGCGGCGGCGCGGGCGTCGATTTAAATTTCTTTCTACATTTTTATCAGTTTTTCACTCAAAACGTAGGAATATTTTTTTTTTTTGTACTGGCGGTGTTCTTTCAAAAACGCCATGACAGTAATTTCGGATCAAAAACAAAGGGATTATACGCATTACGCATACATGTAGTCCCTCGATTATCCGAACCTCGATTATCCGAATCTCGATTATCCGATCCCCCTATTATCCGAACATCCGGAAATCGGGTGAAAACGAATCTTTTTACCTGGGGTTTCCCGCGCATTGTCCTATTTGCCTCTTTTTCTTTGGGGTTTCCTGCCTCATGTTTGTCTATTGGTCTAATTGCGCTTTTTGTATTTTATTGTATCTTTTGACCTGGGTTTTCCCACCTTTTGTCTGTTGGAAGAAAGGGGTGAAAGTCCCCAGTCAATTAAGCAGGTGTGTGTGCTCAGTTGTCTGCATTCGTCCGTTCAGTTGTTCAAGTTTGTTGAATAGTGGCGGTTGAATTTGTACCCAGTGAGGTGTTTGTGTTAAAAAAATGGGGAGAGCCGAAAAGCTGTTTTTATACGTTTAGCACATGTTAAACGTATAAAAACAGGCTAAATCTTGCATAATCTGAAAGCTCCCTCGATTATCCGAACAACCCACCGCCACATTAGGTCGGATAATCGAGGGACTACTGTAGGTCTGTAGGTAATAGATCGGCCTTGTGGAATGTAATTTTGAAAACACCACGAAGTCATTCATCATGAAGATATCTCTTATGAGCAGTTTTCCACTGACTTGGTTTGTTTGCAACCTATTTTTAACCATAAAAGTTGTAGTAAACGCACTTGATGGCGGATCTAAGAAATTGCTATTCTCTCTCTCCTTCTCCCCCTTCTCTCCCCCTCTCTCCCCATATAAATGCATGTGTTAGAAAAGGATAGAAGAGGGGGCGAAAATCAATTGACTGTCCCCAAATAATCTGTCCTTTTCTAACACACGCACGTTCTGATAAAAGAAGAGAGAGCAGGATATATTCCTGGAATCCTGGATCCACCAATGGTGACAGATACATTTTCAATTGGGTTTGAAATGAAGGTGAATGTTTTTTTGAGAGGCCATGTGGGCACCAAAATCAGAAACTGAGAAACAAGCAAAGTTCTTTCACACAGATAGTTTCAGTAAACCAGAACATTCAATTTTTCGACGGAAGGCTTGGTATTATACGCAGGGCTGCCGAATTGCGTATAATCAATATGCTATTTTTCTATTCACCGATGATTCCACCGGTTGAAAAAAGATTACACAGTTCAGTTCAGTGTATGACTGTAATGCACGTAAATACTCTGATCTGTAATCTTTCCTTAATCGGGGGAAACTCCGTTGATTAATTCAAATATCCGCAAGTTTTTTAAAGTCATCGACAACTCTACCGGTTGAGAAAAGATCACAGATGCGAGTATTTTAGTTTATTCCAGTCATGCACTGAACTGAACTGTGTAATCTTTTCTCAACCGGTGGAATCATCGGTGAATTGAAAAATAGCATTGATTATACGCAAAATGGCAGCCCTGATTATACGTACGGTTCCTACATTCATTGCTTGAGTTCTACAGGGTGATTGCGTGGATATAAATAGCCGACAAGACAAAGCATGGCAGGACAGAAAATTGATTAATACCATCACCAGGTCATGATGAGTCTACGATTAAAGCATAGGACTCTGTCTCGTCAAGTGACTCCATTTAAACCTACGGGTCTGATCGATTTCTGTTTCGCCACGTATGCTGTCGGCTGAAAGTTTGCAAATTACCGTCACACCAATTTAGGCCGTTACATTCTCCCCCTTAAATGTCATAGTACGAGGGGAATCTCCAAGAACAAGGGGACAAGGGAACAAGCAACCTGAAGCTATTTTTATCAAATGAGAGTTTTTATTTTCTGTCACCCCATCTCGGGGTCGTTTCAGAAGTGTAAGCACACAGGGACCAGAGTTGCCAAAAATGGGACCGTTTAACTCACGAAAACTCACGTCTCTCTAACATGGGCAAAAAAGTGATGTCACCAAAACCCCCCATGTGACCCCTCTATCGATTCAGCTTGGCGAATGGAGTCGATCGCCCTCAAGGGTTTTCATATCTTTTGCATCTGAGGCTCTTTCACTCATGCATGTCAACTCATGACTCTTAAACATGGGCAAACAGGTAACGTCACCAAAACCCCCCATGTGACCCCTCTATCGATTCAGCTTTGCGAATGGAGTCGATCGCCCTCAAGAGTTTTCATATCTTTTGCATCTGAGGCTCTTTCACTCATGCATGTCAACTCATGACTCTTAAACATGGGCAAAAAGGTGATGTCACCAAAAGCCCCCTTGTGACCCCTCTATCGATTCGGCTTGGTGAATGGAGTCGATCGCCCTCAAGGGTTTTCATATCTTTTACATCTGAGGCTTTTTCACTCAAAAGGTGATGTCTTCAAAACCCCCCTTGCTATCCCCCCCCCCCCCCCCATAACTCCCCCCTTGTGCTCGGCAAAGGGAGTCGATCGATCTCAAGGTTTTGAACTTTTTTGGAATTGGGGCCCTTTCCCTCAAATAAGCACGTTCCAATAACACTTTCGATTCATTACTCATTAATTTACAAATACAGTTACATCGCGGAATGTCCTATTTGTTTTGTTCTTGACCCATTTACAGTTTCTTACGGGTTCCGAAATCTAAAATATGGTCCCATTGGCAGTACTTCCCACACCACGTGCAATACCTCGAGCAAGCTTTGATACGAATAGAGGTAAGGCTGATTGAGTGCCATGGCGGCGCGGCGATACGCCCGTGAGTAAGAGAAGGACAAAACATTGGGTATCAGTTAATATAATGGGGCTATTGCACACTTTTGCTATAAGCGATTTAATAGTTGATTATGGCGTAAAAACCTCAAAAAATAACGATGGCGGTACTAAAAACTTCCAAAATCCACTCCTAAACTCAATAAACGCAGTTATTTGCGCGAGGGTAATGGTGGCCGAAGGCACTAACAATGGGAGATTCCTATCTTAATTTCGTCACTCTTTCCATGCTGACAAGGGTGATTCACAGAGTAATTAGTCATCAGAGTGATGATCCACATCCGATGAATGGTACCGCAACACCAAGTGACACCGGTGTCCAATGAAAGTAGTCTCTTATTGGTCACTTCTTGATGGAGTTTCAGAATTGTTAGATGGGAATCTCCCATTGTTAGTGCCTTCGGCCACCATTACGCTCCCGCAAATAATTGCGTTTATTGAGTTTAGGAGTGGATTTTGGAAGTTTTTAGTACCGCCATCGTTATTTTTTGAGGTTTTTACGCCATAATCGACTATTAAATCGCTTGTAGCAAAAGTGCGCAATAGCCCCATTGTAATGGTAAATTATGTATTTGAATATAATCTTTGTAGAGGAACCTGGTTGCGGATATTCCGGTCAATTCAGAAGACATACAAATGAAAAAAAAAAAAAAAAAAAAAAAAAAAAAAAAAAAGAGCAAAATAGCTAAAGAGAAAAATAGAACGTGAAAGCGACCACCTGCGTCCGCACGAATAAGGAGAAAGTTTAGTCACACCGAAGCTTGAGTTCAAAGTTTCTCTTGAATAAAGATGAAAGAAAAAGTGAAATGACCTATATGCCGCCGTCCAGATACAAAGGCTATGGATTTAAAGAGGTATGCATGCTCATCTGACATCGCGCCACAAATTCAGTGGCCCTCCGTATAGGAAAGCAGAAAACAACCCAATGTTTTCTTCAAAGAGTATACGTTTTCTGCTTTTGTTTGCCATCTTGCCTGCAGTAATTTTGAACTGCTCGCCACTGTATTTGTGGCGCGAACCTCCGGAACAATAAATCTTACTTAGTAACCAAATGCATTTTTGTTTTCAGCTCATAAGTACTTTCATTTTCTTTATAAAAAACACACATTTCAGACCCTTGTAACTGCCTCAGTCATTAATTATAGCAAAAAACTATTGACTTTTTGAGCAACGCGACGGACGGCATGGTATCCACGGTTCGAACTTATAAGCAAATTTTATTTCGTGACCAATGGTCACCGGTTACTTCTTTCGCACAGCACCCATAAGCGCAAAAATCCGAAAACTAGAACCCAAAAGCGGAAAAACGATAATCCAAAAGCGCAAAAAGGATCTCGAGAAATATGCCTAAAAGCGCAAATATGCTAATGTAAAAGATGTGACCCAAAACCGCAAAGATAATTAAATTGCTCTTACCAGATGCACTGGCAACGCTGTATATTTGCAACCCACTTCTTTCAGATTATTTTCGAGGTGAGTTGATTGCTTAATAGCTGAGAGTGCGAAGAAAGTAGTTGTTTAAATTCTCTTTTTTCCCTTGGAATTTGATTTTGGGGGTTTTTGACCCATATATGCCCAGTGGGTCGTTAACGACCCACATATAATGATTTTTTGGGACCAAATTACAGAAAATTTAGGCCAATTAGACTCAAAACTCAATGTTGTGATCTTTCAGCACCTATAATTTAGCTGGACCAGAAAATTTCACAATTTTTATATGTATTTTTTTTTTTTTTTTTACTCTAAGATGGTACGTTTTTTGAGAAAAACACCAGAAAATACCCAACATGTTCAAATAAAGTTGGGCATATATAAGTTAAAAGCAGACTTTAGCTTGATCTAAGTTTCTGCTTGCAGAACAGCGATGAAGGAGTGAATGTTTGGATGAGATGAAGCAAAATTTTTTCTAAAGTGTCCATGAAACTAAAATTCTCCGATTTTGCATTCCACATTTACTCACTAGAGTTAGCATGATTGCCAAATCAATCATAAAAATAGTAATAGTGATAATAGTAATTTTAAATGGGGAAAGTGACTTACGAGCAGACATGTCTTTTTAGTGGGCTTTTAATCGTTAACAAGGCGCAGGGCTCATCAAAACGTCACCTTTGCTCTTCCGGGGCACCGTCAATCTAATTTTAAATGGGGAAACAGACTTACCAGCAGACATGTCTTTTTGGTGGGCTTTTAATCGTTGAAAAGGCGCAGTGCTCATCAGAACGTCCCCTCTGCTCTTCCGGGGCACCGTAAATTTTTTAAAGGGGGCGTTACGAGCAGACATGCGGGGGCTTTTATCGTTGACAAGGCGCAGGGCTCATCAGAACGTCCCGTCTGCTTTTCCGAGGCACCGCCAATGTAATTTTAAAATGGGGAAACAGACTTACGAGCAGACATGTCTTTTTTGTGGGCTTTTAATCGTTAACAAGGCGCAGGGCTCATCAAAACGTCACCGTTGCTCTTCCGGGACACCGTCAATCTAATTTTAAATGGGGAAAGAGACTTAGGAGCAGACATGTCTTTTTGGTGGGCTTTTAATCGTTGAAAAGGCGCAGTGCTCATCAGAACGTCCCCTCTGCTCTTCCGGGGCACCGTCAATGTAATTTTAAATGGGGAAACAGACTTACGAACAGACATGTCTTTTTGGTGGGCTTTTAATCGTTAACAAGGCGCAGGGCTCATCAAATCGTCACCTTTGCTCTTCCGGGGCACCGTCAATGTAATTTTAAATGGGGAAAGAGACTTACGAGCAGACATGTCTTTTTGGTGGGCTTTTAATCGTTGACAAGGCGCAGTGCTCATCAGAACGTCCCCTCTGCTCTTCCGGGGCACCGTCAATGTAATTTTAAATGGGGAAACAGACTTACGAGCAGACATGTATTTTTGGTGGGCTTTTAATCGTTGACAAGGTGCAGGGCTCATCAGAACATCCCCCTGCTCTTCCGGGGCACCGCCAATGAAATTTTTAAAAGGGGGAAAGAGACTTACGAGCAGACATGTCTTTTGGTGGGCTTTTAATCGTTAACCAGGCGCAGGGCTCATCAGAACGTCCCCTTTGCTCTTCCGGGGCACCGCCAATGTTATTTTAAATGGGAAAACAGACTTACGACCAGATCTGTCTTTTTGGTGTGCTTTTAATCGTTGACAAGGCGCAGGGCTCATCAGAACGTCCCCTCTGCTCTTCCGGGGCACCGTCAATGTAATTTCAAATGGGGAAAGAGACTTACGAGCAGACATGTCTTTTTAGTGGGCTTTTAATCGTTAACAAGGCGCAGGGCTCATCAAATCGTCACCTTTGCTTTTCCCGGGGGCACCGTCAATGTAATTTAAATGGGGAAAGAGATTTACGAGCAGATATGTCTTTTTGGTGGGCTTTTAATCGTTGACAAGGCGCAGTGCTCATCAGAACGTCCCCTTGCTCTTCCGGGCACCGTCAATGAAATTTTTAAAGGGGGAAACAGACTTACGAGCAGACATGTTTTTTTGGTGGGCTTTTAATCGTTGACAAGGTGCAGGGCTCATCAGAAGTCCCCTCTGCTTTTCCGGGGCACCGCCAATGTAATTTTAATGGGGAATGAGACTTACGAGCAGACATGTCTTTTTGGTGTGCTTTAATCTTTGACAAGGCGCAGGGCTCATCAGAACGTCCCCTCTGCTTTCCGGGCACCGCCAATGTAATTTCAAATGGGGAAAGAGACTTACGAGCAGACATGTCTTTTTTGTGGGCTTTTAATCGTTTAAGGCGCAGGGCTCATCAAAACGTCCCTTTGCTTTTCCCGGGGGCACCGTAAATGAAATTTTAAATAGGGAAAGAGACTTACGAGAAACATGTTTTTTTGGTGGGCTTTTAATCGTTGACAAGGCGCAGGGCTCATCAGAACGTCCCCTTTGCTCTTCTGGGGCACCGTCAATGTAATTTTAAATGGGGAAACAGACTTACGAGCAGACATGTCTTTTTGGTGGGCTTTTAATCGTTGACAAGGCGCAGGGCTCATCAGAACGTCCCCTCCGCTCTTCGGGGCACCCCCAAATGTAATTTTAAATGGGGAAACAGACTTACGAGTAGACATGTCATTTTGGTGGGCTTTTAATCGTTAACAAGGCGCAGAGCTCATCAAAACGTCTCCTCTGCTCTTCCGGGGCACCGCCAATGCAATTTTATGTGGGAAAACAGACTGATGAGCAGACAGTAGCGTAGCTAGCTGAGCGTGCGCTCCCCTGCCGATTCGAATGCTGCGCCCCCCTTTTTGACGGAAAAATCGACCGCTTTCGTGGAGCCCCCCCCCCCCCCCCTTAAATCCGCTCGAGTTGGGGCCTTTGTCGGAAAAATACATTTCTTTAGAACTTTTTGTAATTTAATTAATAAAATTTTATTTATTTATTCACAATGACGAAACGTAAAAAATATATATCACTAATGGGTGTAATGAAGGATCAAGCGCGAAATGCCTGAAAGTTGCACCCAAAAAGTCGCGTTCGGGGCACCGTAACTAAGGTCCGACTGTCATGATGTATTGACCCGTAAATAAGCTCGGAGCAATACTGAAGAAATATGCGATTCTTCAAGTAGTATAGCTTCTATTTTTCTCAATCTGTTTTCTTTTCTTTCCTGTTCTCGTTTTCCTGCCCTTTTTCCATTTTCCTTTCCTTTTCTCCTTTTCGCGCTTCCTCTTCCTCGTCTCAAAATATTTGCGCCCCCCGAAGCGTAGCGCCCCCCCCCCCCCCGCCCGGCGGGGTCAGCGGGGCTTATAGCTACGCCACTGAGTGAGAGTATTATGCACTTATACAGGGTGTCCCAAAAGTCATGGTAAATATTTTAACCATGTATTCTTGGGGTCGAAATAATACTTTTTTATTTCTTATTCTCCAAATTCGAGCAGATTTTGATCCGATCTATTTGATCCGATTACGATAAAGATTTTGATTCGATCCTCCGTTATGACCTCCCCCCCTCCCAGGCTGTGTGCTCCCGGCAAAAATCGATTTTACCCTTTTTCTCTGCGTCTTACGCAGAAAAACACAAGAGACCAAAGTTATTGTTGTTTTTAATATGTTCCTAATGCTGATTTTGCAGTTACTTTTTTCGATGTCTCGTACGGGACACCGTAAATTTTTTTCAATTTAAAAATTGACCCTCCTCAATCCCTTTTCCTTGACCTTTTTCAAAATGTCTGACTATAGATTAACCTAAGGAGGGCAATTTTTCATATATTTTTACTATCATCCGCGGTTAGAATCGAATAAAACCTGTTTTTTTCCATAAACTTTGGTGGTAGCCCCCCCCCCCCCGAAGACCATTTCCGCAGGGCCGGATTTAATGCGGGCGACCAGGGCGCGCGCCTCGGAGCCCCCACCACAAAGCGGGCCCCTTTTTTTTGTATTGATGGTTGATGAATTTCCCTTTTTCTATCATTACAATGCTGAAACAGTCCGGCATTTTGGAAGTGAAGTTGTTTGTAAAATAACCCCTAAAAAAATGAAGAAACTTTAAAAAATACTAACGAAACTTAAAAAATTATTAACGATTTTTTATCCGGGTAAAAATTTTACTTCTTTTACTCGATATGCCTTTAAAAGTAGGGACTTATAATTTTTTATTCCTAAGATTTACCGGGAGGGGGGCAGTGGCGTGCCGTGACCAAATGACCAGTGACATCTGACCTAGAATCACTCTGAGGATCATCAAAAGGGGGGAGATTGCGGAGGTGGTGGTGTCGAATTTTTTTGGAAAGCTTACATGAAATGTTAGTCAAGTGCGGAGACTTGAGCCAAGACATGAGTAAGCAAACAGCTAGGCACTGAATTGGTCAGCTTGGAGTTTACTTTATGTTTGTGTGTGGAGCCGTCACTATGCATGTGTTTGTGGTGCTTGATACCTAAGAAAATGAAGGTAAAACACGCAGCGTCGGACTGGTCACGGCCGCTAGGCTGCGATCGCGGCCATAAGTTTCGCTTTTTGAGGCCCGAGGGGCCGTCAAATGGAGAAATTGAGACATTTATGAATGAAAAGATGAATAATGTAGGTATCAAAGAAGGCAGTAAATATATTACACTAAAGAAAAACTATTGTAAGCTAATTAAATTAGCTTAAAAGGATCAAAAATGCATTGAGACTGGCCAAGTCCGCTCTCGTTCACGATGGACAGCACCCATAAGCGCAAAAATCCGAAAACTAAAACCCCAAAAAGGGGAAAAAAAACGATAATCCAAAAGCGCAAAAAGGATCTCGAGAAATATGCCTAAAAGCGCAAATATGCTAATGTAAAAGATTTACCCAAAACCGCAAAGATAATTAAATTGCTCTTACCTGATGCACTGGCAACGCTGTATATTTGAAACCCCACTTCTTTCAGATTACTTTCGAGCGTGAGTTGATTGTTTAATAGCTGAGAGTGCGAAGAAAGTGTTGTTTAAATTCTCTCTTTCCTTGGAATTTGATTTTGGCGGTTTGCCCCATATATCCCCAGGGGTCGTTAACGACCCACATATAATGTTTTTTTTGGGACCAAATTACAGTAAATTTAGGCCAATTAGACTCAAAACTCAATGCTGTGATCTTTCGCACCAAATTTAGCTGGACCAGAAAATTTCACAATTTTTATATATATATTTTTTTTTTTTTTTTTTTTTTTTACTCTAAGATGGTACTTTTTTTGAGAAAAACACCAGAAAACATCCACACGTTCAAATAAAGTTGGGCATATATGATTTAAAAGCAGACTTTAGCTTGATCTAAGTTTCTGCTTGCAGAACAGCGATGAAGGAGTGAATGTTTGGATGAGATGAAGCAAAATTTTTTCTAAAGTGTCCATGAAACTAAAATTCTCCGATTTTGCATTCCACATTTACTCACTAGAGTTAGCATGGTTGCCAAATCAAACATTTTTTTTTAACAGCATTGTGACTGAAAGTGCCTCAGTAAAATGCACCCATTTACGCAAATTTTCCTTGCCCAGAACATCCCCATATGCGCAAAAGAGAAATTTGCGCATTGGGGATTTGCGTTTTTGGGATTTGCGCATTTGGGCATTTACCTTTCTTTCGTAACCAGAGTTTCGAAACCACGGTCACTTACGAGAGCCAATCACAGACAAGGCGATTCAAAATTCAAACATTCCCTCCGATCACCTACTCGTCCGGTCACGTTTCACGAAACCCCACCTCGGGAGGTAGGTCTCAAAATTCGGAACCAAGCGGTTCCCGGTCACCTTTTGATACGGTACCGTACATGACCGTACGTTGCTTGGCTCCGCCCTTTTAAGTGCCGGAATAAAAAAATTTCGGTCACCTCTACCGATTTTGTAAAACGTGACCTGGTACGAAAAAAAATTTGCTTAATAACATTGGTCTGCATAAAAAAATAAACTAACATATGGTTGATTTTAACTTTTTTGGTCGCTGAATCCGAAAATTGCCTCCTTTTTTTTTTTTTTTTTTTTTTTTTTTTTTTTTTTTTTTTTTTTGTAGCCTCTGTTTTAGAGTTCAACCGCTCAAGTTCCACCAATAGGGGTTAAAATGGGCTGATTTTACCATAGTCCCAAATTTCATCACGTAAACTCGAAAACGGAGGCATACAAATAAACAAAGACCGAGGCCATTTTTGGATTCAGCGCCCAAAAATTTGTAAAATCCCCAAATCACCATGCCAGTTTTTTTTTTTTTTTTTTTTTTTTTTTTTTTTTTATTATTTATTTTTGCAGACCAGTGTAATCAGCCCATTTCAACCCATAGTTGTGGTACATAAGGGGTTGAAATCGAAAACGGAGGCATACGAAAAAAAAACAGGGGCCCAGTTTGGATTCAGCGACCCAAAATTAGTCAAAATCCCCCATCACCATGCCGCGCCGGTTCATTTTAAGTAGATTCCATGAATCTACTTATTGCGGAGGGTGCGATTTTGGATTTTTCGGGAAATTTTATAAAATGAGCACGTTTCATGGTCCCCTGAGTGAGAAAATACCCCCGTTAAAATTTTTTATATATATATATTTTATATACATATATATATATATATATATATATATATATATATATATATATATATATATAATATATATATATAATATATTATAAATATATTATATATTATATAAAATATATATATATATATATATATAAAATATATATATAAAATATATATTTATATATATATATATATAATATATATATATATATATATATATATCTTTATATGTATGTTTCAGCCATTTTTCCTTTTTTATGTCCCACGATCCTGTTCGAAATTTTTTGGTTTTTTTTTTTGAAATTTGTCTCAACTATTCGTTGGGTTTAATTTTTGGATGAGTTCGAAGATGGAGAAAATCCGACAGTTAGTTTTCGCGTTATGGGCCGTGTTTCAGTCATAAAATGTTTTTTTGAGGTTTATTTTTAGGAGTTTTTGTTTTGAGTTTTTTTTTGGGGGAAATTTATGTTGGCCGTTTTGTTACGCAACTTTTTACTCGAGTCTTTTTTTTCGTGTTTTGCGTTGTAAGCGAGTTATAGTGATGTGTTTTGGGGTTTTTTTGGCAGGTTTTATATGAAGAAATTTTTTTTTTGTATCGTAAATTTAGTATATATCGTGGAGGATGTTTTTAGTTCATATGCTCTTTTCCTTGAATTTTCCTTGTGTTTTACGTGTTTTACGAGCTATTTAGTTTCTTATGGGATCCAAAATTAGTCAAAATCACCCATCACCATGCCGCGCCGGTTCATTTTTTGATGCAGACCAGTGTAATCGACCCTATAGAATCATCTTAAAAACGTAAGAGAAGGAATGATGGGGGGAAAGGGGGAGGTGACGGGTGTTGTATGGGTGTAGTGTGACAGCATCAACAAGAGGTTCATTAACGGAGGAGTAAAGTGCATTCCACAATCCTATCCTAATCATCAACGTCTGTGAAGGTGAAGGTGAAGGTGAAGGCACTGGCGCAACCAGGATCTCTTCCATCTCTCTCGTTTCCCATTTGAGTGAATAAGTAGGAAAAAGACAGAGAGAGGGGGTTTTATCCCCTTGTTCATCTTCGTCTAACATACTTTTTTTAATGGAGAAAAGAGAGAGAGATGAAGAAACTCTCGGTGCGCTACTGGGTAAAGGTGAAGGTGGCCGACTAATAACATAATAACAAGCGAAGAGTCGCGGCGCGGCGGCCGAGTGAGGGCCGTGGTCGATGACCGTTGATCGGTGAAATTCGGAGGGTCATCGCATCGTTGCACATTTTGAATGGGAATCAGATGCATGATGCAAGAGGGCAATGCGATGTCCGATGGATGCGGGACTGAGGAGGCGTCTCGAAGTTCGAAGTTCTAATCCCGCGGATCCATCTTGCGCGGAGAATGATTTTACAAAAGGCTCGATCCGTAGCATCGGTGAGCGATAAATATGGACAACCAAAATCAATTGATGCGTTTGGTGCAAAAACGACGTTTCCATTTAAAATACATTGGAGCCAGTGGCGTCGCGTGCTATCTGGCAACAATGTAACTGCTCCATTTAAACTCATTAAATATATCGAATTTTCCTTGTGCACTGTGCACCCCCTGAATTCGATCTTTTACATAAGTTTAAATGGATAGAATACAGTGTTGCCAAATTGCACGCGACGCCACTGATTGGAGCGTAGCTGTAGCCAGGAATTTGTCTGTATCTCTTTCTTTGTTTCTTTTGACTGCGAGCGTAGTCTGAAATGTCAGGTTTTTTTACAATTAAAATGGAATTACATGATGAGCTGCACAGAAAAAAACTACGGTGAAAATAACCATGCGGATACCTGATTTTGGCACCTTCTAGATATTATGGTAATGTTAACCAGAAGTATACAATGTTTTGACTAGGTACTAGGTGATGTTACCTGATTGCATGTCGAATTTACTTAAAGTATCGGTAAATGTACCGTACTTCTAGTCAAGTTTACCATAACATCTAGCAGGTGTCAAAATCAGGTATCCGTATGGTTATTTTCACTAATCTTTTTTTTTCCGTGTGAGAACAAAGATGCCTTTGGTTTCTAATAAATTACTCCCCATTGTTCCGGAAATAAGATTTTGGCCCAAAATACATTGGTTTAAATGGGAATTCCGCGTAGTGACGTCACTAGGCACATGTTTTTTTGTGACAGTACACGAGTGTATCTCCAAACCTGAGACACTTAGGAAAAAACCAAAGATCAAGTACTATAATTTTCTTTATAAAAAAACACAAAATTTCAGACCCTTCGCAACTACCCCATTTGCTGCCCAACTGCCCAATACTATCATTTTCTTTACACAAAACAAAAAATTACAGACCTTTGCAACTGCCCCGTTTGGCAACCGTGCTCATTTGCCATTTAAACTTATGCAAAAGTACTCCTACCATACTAAAATTTGCAACCACAGTGCAAGGCAATCTATACGGGTGTGTTTAAAATCAGGTGAGACAGAAAATCAGCATGCAAGTGTAACAGTGCGGTCACAACGTTACATTAAATTTAGTCCATTTAAAGTCATTAAAAAGGTCGAAATAATTAGGGTGCATATAAAGTGCACTCTTTCGAATCGATATTTTACACGGGTTCAAATAGACGAAATGTAATGTTGCTAGATAGCAAGCACCAGCACCACACGTATTTGAACTGTATCCCTCCATGAATGAACTCAACGCAATACCCATACTTTTAAAAAAATAAAAATCCAATTTACAAATGAAGAAGAAGAAACTAGATTTCTCATTGATAAGAATAGATTTTATAGCGTATTTTGTTTTGTTTTGTTTTTGTTTTTGTTTTTTTTTTTTTCATCTTAATTGCACCTGGCGAAGGGAATTTTAACTGCTGTCCAAGATGCTAATTCGAAATATACCGTAGTGATCAAGTCAAGTTACTCATACATAGTACATTCTTACTCATGCCGTATGTTCTATTTCCTTTGTTTACTTATGCTAATAAGCTCAGCATGTGTTACATTTTTTCTTCTTTTCCTTCTCCTTGGTATATTCTCGCGGAGCGCGAGTTCTTTTTTTTTCCCCGTACTTTTTTTTTCGTGGGTTTTTCCCCCTATCGGTGGGGTTTTGAGGCGTTGATCTGCTCAATTTTACTGTTTACTACGCGCCACCCTTTGTTACTAACGTCGCAGTTGCAATAATCTAATAATCACATTCACTGGCGCAACCAGGATATCTTCCATCTCTCTCATTTCTCACTTGAATGTATAAGTAGGAAAAGGACAGAAGGAGGGGGTTTTATCCCCTTGTCCATCCTTGTCTAACATACGTTTTTTAAATGGAGAAAAGAGAGAGATGAAGAATCTCTCGGTGCGCTACTGATCACATTTACACCCACGATCTTACTCATATAAATCGCAGTCAGTTTTTACGATCGCATGTAGATGGGCTTGAATCTCTTGACTGACAAAAATTTCTGGCAATGGCTTACACAGAAAGGAAAAAAAGTTTTAAGTTTAAAAACAATATTTTTGAATTATACAGGGTGTAACAGATGTATCCCCCCCCCGTCTAACTTTTGAACGAGTTGAGATAAATTTTTGCGGTTTAGACCATTCTTCATGATTTTAGATGAACTTTATTTTTTGGGGGGTCAAAACCCCCCACCCTCCCTAGAAGGCCCCCAGGGGGGCTATCTCACAAATTTCAAATGACAACCCCTATCTTGTGATACATCGTTTGAAAGGGCGTAAAATTTTAAGACTTTTGACGCAAACCGAAGGTCGATATCGTTTTTCGTTTTCGATACATCGAAGGTCAAAGTTCGATTTTGACCCATTTTCAAAAAATCAGAACTCCCATTTAAAAAGTCCAGATTTAAGAAACTAGGGGTTTAAAATACTCTAAAAAACAAGCACTTTTCAGAAAAAAAATACAGTTCTGCCATAAAGTTGGTCTTTGGTTTTAGAGCCCCCCCCAACAGTTGTCAAAACAATTGCCCTTCAAGGGGTCTATCTGAGAAATTCCGAGGCACGACCCCTATCGAGTGATATATGTACTACTCAAAAGAACACATTAAATTGAGCATTTTGGCGCAGACCACAGGTCGATATCGTTTTTAGTTTTCGATACATCGAATGGCGAAGTTGGGTTTTCCCCCTTTTCAATTTAATTTATGAAGAAAGGTCTAAACCGCAACAATTTTTCTCAACTCGTTCAAAAGTTAGACGGGGGGGGGGGTACATCTGATACACCCTGTATGACAATAAGACGTACTTTAAAACTAAAATCAATTGTTTTCAAAGTAAGAAAAATTGTTTTAAAATTAAAAATAACTGTATTAAATTGAAAATAATATTTTTTTCAAATTGAAAAATTTTGGGATTTTGATCTAATGAAATTTTTCTTTAAATTTAAAAAAAACTTAGTTTTAATTTTAAAATAAGTCTTTTCGTCATATGATTCAAAAATATTTTTTTTTAAAATTAAAACATTTTTTCTTTCTGTGTAGCGTGCAATAATGGGGCAGTTGCAAGGGTCTGAAATGTTGTGTTTTTTTTTAAAGAAAATGAAAGTACTTTAAAGAGCTGAGAACGAAAGCCTTTGATTTCTACTTAAGTCCCATTGTTCCCCGGGGATGAGATTTTTGGGCCCCAAAAACATTATATTGTTTCAAATGGGGGTTCCGCGTAGTGACGTCACTACGCACACGACTTTTTACAACTTTACACGTGTGTATCTCCAAGACCAGGACACTCAGGAAAAAACCAAAGGCCCATTGTTCTCAGCTCATCAAGTACTATCATTTTTTTATAAAAAAAAAAAAAAAAAACGAAATTTCAGACCCCTTTCAACTGTCCCATGGGGCTCTTGCAAAGAGTTTCAGTAAGCAAATGATAATGGTCAAATCTGATGTATAAACCTGCGAAAATCAGACTAATCACACTATGAACGTCTACAATGGGACAGTTGCAGGGGTCTGAAATTGTGTGTTTTATACAAAAAAAACGACTCAGTACTTACCAGTGGCGGCTCGTGCAATCTGACAACCGTGCACTTTTGCCATTTAAACGTATGCAAAAAAATCGATACTAGGTGAGGCGCTGCGCCTCCCCAAATAATCGATTATTTTACACAGTTTTAAATGGAGGAAATCCATTGTTGCCAGATTGCACGAGCCGCCGCTGGTACTTACTTGATGAGCGGATCGTGCCTTTGTTGTTTTCCTAAAAAAATGGTTTTGGAGAGAGATGGGGGTAAAAATGTAAAAAAATCGTGAGCGTAGTGACGTAAATACATGGAATCAGTGGCGGCTCGTGCAATGTGGCAACAAAGGACCCCCCCATTTAAACCTATGTTAAATAATCGATTCTTTGGTGAGGCGCTGTGCCTCACCTAGAATCGATCTTTTAGCACAGATTTAAATGGCAAAATAGCACTGTTGCCAGATTGCACGAGCCGCTACTGCATGGAATTCCCCTTTAAAACAATGTATTCAGGGCCAAAATCTCATTTCCGGAACAATGGGGCTTAATTAGAAATCAAAGGCATATTTGTTCTCAGCTTATCAAGTACTTTCATTTCCTTCAAAAAAAACACAACATTTCAGACCCTCGCAATTGCCCCATTCAGTAATGAACTCAGAAAACAGGTGTAACGGCAAGAACGTAATGGCGGGGCTTCGCAGGTATCATGGGAGATTCCTGTCTTCGTCACTTTTCTACGGAAAACAGATGTCTCAAATTAGATAAGTAGGAATCTCCCTTGATACATGCGCCTCTCCACCCTTCAAGAGATTCAAGTCTAATTTCTCAATTTCTCTATTGAAACAACACAGAGATACCTACGTCTCGCACGGGAAAGTAATGAATATGCAAAACCACGCTTGTACTATGGCTTTCAAAAGAAAGTGTCCTGGTAGAATTTTTCATTATTTCATTGCTCAACCATTTGAGAAAATTTTTCGGTTTTCAGGTAGAGCTCGTTTCAGAAGTGTAGGCGGACCAAAACCATAATCTTTGGCGAATTTGCAACTTTTATTTTTTCATATCAATACCGAATTCGCCACTGACTTTATTCTTTCGTGTTTAAAGTTTGCCTCATTGAAAAGTCAACACTCAATTTCATTTTTTTTCATATTCATCGAGTAATATCAGAAATAATGTTGACAAATTCCAAAGATTATCGGTCTAGGTCCGCCTACACTTCTGAAACGAGCTCTATTTGGGGGTCTCACAGTATTGCCATTTGTGATGTTTGCCCCAAAAAGTTTGAAAAGATGGAATTTTGAAAAATTCATCCAGAGCAATGTCGATGAGAGGACTTTCTTTTGAAAGTCATAGTACAGTCGAGGAAAAAAAGAATGTCAGATGTCTCCTTGAAGTCGGCCACCCGCAACACTTATCTCAATGAATTTAAGCATTGCAGGGGGCCTACCTCAAGGAGTCATCTGACATTAGTTTTGTCCCCGACCGTACTTACCAACACCAACATCGCATCGGAGCCTCATTTCCGAAAACCCCCAACACAATCAGGATCTTAAAAACTCGCTGATTATGTAACCGCATTATCGAACCGAGAGCGAGTATGAGAGGAGGCCAGGAATCAGGATGCTATAGCGAGGAGTGAGCACAAGTGTGTTGCGCATATGCTTTGAATATATTCGTCTATGATTAGGATTTAATTTGGCGGGTGTTTTTAAATTCACTTGCGAAATCCTCTGGCGCCTCTCATGAAAAATCACTCGCATAAGTACAATACTTATTGTTAGTTTCATTCGATCGAATCTCTTGCGCCTGGGGTTTAAGGATTTTAGACACATCCGCCGGGTTTATAATTGATGCTAGCGGTCTCGTCTGTGTCGCAGGCATTTATGCCTTGCTAATAAAATTTATGATTAAGGGCTGTGAATTTTCCCAGTGTCATCTTCTATTCGTTTGAATTTAGAATAGAATCAAATGAATCCAACTTGGATAGTTACCTGGGCGAACAAAGGTACAGGGGCGGACTGGGCCAGGGTGTCGGGGTGCTGCAGCACCCCCGGGGCCCCCTTTATGTTCGTCCCCTCCCCTCTGGACCAGTACATAATGCGGACCCCTTTCCCCAAATCCCGGGCCCCAGCACCCCTGGCCTTTTTGCCCCAGTCCGCCCCCGCAAAGGTAGCATTTTGTCTGCTTCCCCTCTTACCAGTGGCGAGGCGTGCGATTTGGCAAACGTTCCTTTTGCCAATTAAAAAATATTAGAAAGGTCGGAATGCCTGGTCATCGCCGATGACTGAAGCGTTCGACTTTTTTGGTGAAGTTAAATGGAGTAAGTGCATTGTTGCTAAATTTCACGCCTCGCTACTTCCTCTTACATATCAGGTTTCACTTTTTCCATGAGAATGATGAAAGAGTCGTGGTAGTGGCATGGCGTCTCGTGCGATCTGGCAACGCTGAATGTGGTCCATTTAAACCCGTGTAAAATATCGATTTGAGGGAGTGCACTCTGCACCTTCGTTGATGGATAGACATTTTTCAGGAGTTTGAATGAAAAAAAAAAAAAAAAACTGTATACCAGACGCACGTAGGAGTATTTACCCCAAAAACCTGGCCAAAAAAATTTGCGTGTTCTTGAACATTTGAAAATCGATGTTGGTTATTTTCCCAAATTTTAAAATCAAAACTTCTATTGCACGGTTTTTGGTTGAAAAAAGGGGTAAAAAAATTTAAAACTTTTGGCTTAAACCAAAGGTCGATAGCGCATTCTTTTGCCGAGTTATTGACGCTTTTTTTATAAAAAAGGTTTGACTTCAAAATGTTGTTAAAAAAAAAATTGGCAATTTCTTGCAATTTTTGACTGTTTAAGCAGTTGCCTAAAGGGGTCTACTTTAACCCCCTTGTATTGGTTATGCCCGGTTTTGCCCGGAATGTATTCAAAATTGCCTTTTTTTTAAAAAGATAGTGCGTAAAATTAGAGATTTTTTTACGTCCATTTTTAAAATTTGATGTGAAGGGGTCAAAAAAGCACGGAAAAAGCAAAGGTTGCCATCAAAATGAAAAAATATCATCTAAAACAACGTCCATAATCGCTGAAATGTTTGGATGCACCAACGCTTGTCCTTGATGGAAAATGTTGACTGATTAGTAACAGCGCTTTGAACGGTGAACAACCGCAGGTGCGTCGAGCGCTCAGTTCCATGTTGTCCCCCAAACAGTAGAAAAAGCAGATGTTCCGACACATCTATTACGCAATAGAGCGGTTACTTACCTCCAAAAACCATCAAAAGTTTTTTTTTTTGGGCGACTTTTCAATTTTTCGTTTTTTGGGCCCGGTTTTCGGGTCAAAAACTCCTACGTGTGGCGTAGCGTGCAATTTTACAACGTTATACTGTGTTTTTTTAAAACCCATGTAAAAGGTCGAATGCGAAGGTGTTCACCGAACAAGCAATTGTTCGATCTTTTTCATGGGTTTAAATGGAAAAATTACAACGTTGCCGAATTGCATGCTACGCCACTGGATATATCGTATCAATAGCGGTCCGAGAAGCTCTGGTCCTCAGGTTCCAAACAAACTACGATTCAACGTATTACCCCCATAAGGCAATTTTGAATGGAAATCCAGGTATTAAATAAAAAAATTTATCTGGCTTTCATGCCATTATGAATACTACGTCCGCAAAAATGCTCAGCTATGCCTGGTTTCGCACGACTAACACTGCCACGGAATCAACATATTAAAATTTTTAAATTAGATTGAAGATGCTTTTTTAAAGATGCAATTAAGATTAAAAGGCTTTGTAAGTTGGAACCACCCAAATGTTTTGTTATTGTTTTGAAATGGGCAGTAATCTGGAGAGAAAGTCTGAAAACATCCATGGCTCATTAGTCTTTGGAAGCTAAAGGATTATCAGAACTACCCTGAATATAGTATAGGTACAGTGCAAAATATCTGTCTTCGGCAGAAGCATTTTGAAGTTTGGAATAAATTGATGTTCAATATAAAAGTTGAAAACTCTCAAATGAAGTATGTTTCATTGTTTTAGAGCAATTTTTTACACGTGTGGTCAACATTACTTTTGCCTTTCGGAAGCTTGATAAGCAGGTTATGCTTACGCGCAGTGGCGTAGGGTACAAGTTGGCAACGTTGCAGTTCGTCCATTTAAACCTATGAAAAAGATCGAAGAGTCGGGTGTTTGGTGAACACCTTCGCATTCGACCTTTTACATGGATTTAAACGGACAAAATACAACGTTGCCCAATAGCGCGACAATCTACCCGTGATAGGAGTGCAGTGCGGACTAGAATTTAATAAGAGAGCTTGATATGCTGCCAGGCTGCTACGTTTACCGACACTTTACATGCCTTGTTGCATCCGCACAGAATGAAGGCGCCTTATCATTTTTATGATTCCTGTCGAGATTGAATAGCTTCAGTTCAGGAAGAGTAGACTTAGACTATATACTTGCACTAAAGAGCAGTGATTCGCGATGTGTAGGGAGTGGCGGAACCGGAACGCTTTGGCAGAAAAAATAATGACCCAGCAAAAGACTACAGAGCTAACCAAAGGTACTATGACCTTTAAAAGAAAGCCCTCTTATCGAAACGGTCCTTGATTATGTTGTTTACTATATTTTTCAAAAAATTTAGATTTTTCAAGGCATTCTTTCGAGTGGCAATGCTGTTAGACTCTGAAACACCTTAAAAACTGCAAATTTTCTTAAAACGGGTCGAGAAATGGAGGAATGAAAATGTCTACCAGGGTACATTTCTTTCGAAAGTCATAGTACAACGCATGAGATATTGCTGGTTGAATCACAGATTTGGTTAGCTCTAAAGTGGAGTCTGGGTCATTTTTCTGCCGAAAGTTTCGTAAGTGCAACTAAATCAGTGTTTTTTGTCTGCTTTTTCGGTGCACGGGAGCAGCCCGCAGCCCCTCAGATTTTCAGCAATCTTTTTTTCTGTGTACCCCTCACAATACCCCTCGGCCCTCCCTCGGCTTGTGTAGTGTAAACCAGCAAAACTCACGGAAAGCACACTGAGAAAGTTTAAAATTCAGTAATACACCTACATAACTACATAAATGGCAAGATCGTAATGGCGGTTCGACGCAGGGATCATGGGAGATTCCTATCTAATAAACCACTTTCTCTTTGGAAACACAAAGGTATGTCTCAATTTAGATAGGAATTTCCCCTTTGACCTGCGTCGAACCGCCATCAAGCTCGATTCTGAGAGTGAATTTCGTGATTTTTTTGTGTACTCATCGTCATTTTTACAGGTTTTTATGCAAGAATCAACCCTTCAATCCCGTGTAGATAAAGTTCGCAAGAGCCCCATTATCCGATTTTTCCGATTTAATTTCCCAAAAAAAGTGAAAAGTTGGTAACTAACAGGAAAATTTGACAATATTGCTAATCTAGGACTAACAGCCCTGCCGTTCTAACCAATGCAAAAAAGAGATAGTTTAATATTACCAGAAGCAAAAAGACTTGTGAACCAAAATAAGGGAAAGGTACTTTTACCAGAATCATAGTGTTTGTCCTATAATTCTTAAAATTTTTAAAGATAAATTCTGGTACTATGACTATATTCTGATATTAAAACCAGAATTTTATAATAAAAGTAGTGGACTCTCGAAGGTTCAAAATCGTTGTGCTTCTAGTAAAATTATTAGAATTTAGGATTTTTTTTCCCCCGTGCAGCAATTATCCGACATTACGACCCCACATTCTGAGGCTTACCTTATGAGTTTATTCGACATTTATTTTAAAACTTTTCTACGTTTTCGTCGCGTTTGATCCAGGCATGTATAATTTTACACAATTTTTGTTCGCGAATAAAGTTTTCAGCAGACCAATTGGACTTAGCAAGCACGCATTAATCAAGTTGATCAGTTATTTACCGTTATATCCGTAGACGTGACTTGATAAAAGGCACAAGACTGAAAAAATGATATTTTTTTTCCGTACCCAAACACGTGCATCAAGTTACCAAAGTGAAAATGAAGTTGTTAGTAAACATCGCAATGCAACGAGCTTGAACTTAAAAATGGATTCATGGTCACGCATAATCTCTAGACTAGCACTTTCATAGTCATTAAAGCGGTGAAGTCGTACGACGTACGTCGCAGATGCTTGGAAAGTTTGAACTGATAAATTTTTTTGATGAAAATTTTATGTCGCGCACTTACCGAGAAAAAATGGCGCTTTTAAGTTTGTATTTGGGGACAGCATGCTGGGAAAGAGGTTATTCTTAAAGATCGAAGATTTCGCCAAAAATCAAAAAAACGAGGAATTTTAGACTTATTTCTTGAGGTGAAATTAGTTTTATTCTTCTGGAAAAAAAAAATCATAACCCAAATTTCAACTCTAAATATCAATGTAAGAGAGCACAATAACCTCAATGATGGGCACACTGCACTGTATGTATACTGTCTGAAATCGTCAATGAGAGGCTAAAAATTAGAAAATAAATTTCTCATAGATTCATCATTAATAAACTTCCAAAATCAATCTTTATCACGTAATTTAAACCATTAAATGTCACTGGAAAGTTTTAAATTCAGCTCAAAAGATCGAGAACGGAGATTTTTGATGACAATTTTTTTAGTCATGTTTTGACCACATTTTTTGATCTCAGACCATGGTGCCCTAGAGCTTATTTCAGCAGTGTAGGGGCGCACGTAGAACATAATCTTTGGCGAATTTTCAATTTTTATTTTTTCAAATCAAAACAAAACTTGCCACCAACTTTAAAAATTTTTATTTTAAAGCCTTTTTTAATGAAAAGCCAACGCTCAAATCCATATTTTCATTAATTTTCATGTAACATGAGAAATTATTTGGAAAATTCCAAAGATTATTGGTCTAGTTGCGCCTACATTTCTGAAACGACCAATAGGCAATCAGGCACAAAAACAGATAATCCCTTGAGTCGAATTAAATAACCGATTTACAATTTTTTAACTATAGGTACAAAATTTTTTAATTAGGTAAACAGATTGAGAACGAAGAAAAAGGAAATCTAGAGCAATAAAAAGGTACCCACAATAGCAATGATTAAAAAAAACAGGGCTCTAAATTTTATTTTTTTTTTAGCCCTCAGGTGCGGGTAAAATCAGCTTCCATGAAAGACGAGTTAAAACAAGGATCGCCCCCCGGGGTCACAGCCATCTCTATCCCTTTGACTGAACTTGAAGAAATTACGGTTTGAACGATTGTATGCATAGCCGTAGCCAGACTATCGTATTTCTCTCTCTCAGCCCATTTGAACGCATGTGTTAGAAAAAAACAGAACCAGGGGCTGAAGTCACGTGACAGCCCCCATATTATCCTTTTCTAACACATGAGTTCAAATGGGCTAAGAGAGAGAAAGACAATATCCTGGGTACGGCAATGATTGTTTGTATATAAAAAGGGATTTGCAAAAAAGAAAATTTGAAGCAAAGAGAGAAGAAACAATACTTTATGCGAATGGGAAAACTCGCATAAAAAAATAGTGACTCAAGGTCAACATTTTTTTTAGGCAAGATTTTTTGCGCGTCATCATTACACATTACAGTTGAGTATGCGCCAGAGAAGGAAATTAATGGACCGTACTTACTTATGTAATAACGCTCAAAGGATTTTACACTAACGCCCCACAAACAAAAAGGGATACCGGTACAGTGAACAAGCATCTTTGGGATATACATTTTTTTTTTTATTTTTAAATTTTTTTTCGTTTATTCTTTTTTTTTTTTTTTTTTTTTTTTTTTTTTTTTTTTTTTTTTTTTTTTTTTTTTAATTTTTTTTCTATCATGTTCCCGCTCCTCACCGAAAACTGACCTTGAAAGAAAAATAATACAACTGGACCTGAGTCCTAGAAGGCGTCACCATTTTAAAATTTTTCCCTTTTGATCATTCTTGTGACACTAAAATTTATTACTTATTATGACGTTATTTTTTCCCCGTAGTTGCTTTAGTTTCTGACGGCTATCATTTAATAGTTCTCATCTTGACCAAGTTGGCAATCTACGTGACAGACCAGAACAATGACGTTTTGTTTTGACCGAAACATTTATAGCTCGATATATTTAGTGATATTTTTAGTGATTTTTTCCCCCCCTACGGTTTTGACCTCATTTCCGGGAGCAATATTTTAGACAGATAATAGATTCTAGGGTGATTTTAATGGATCAGTGATTCAGTGCGTCACTTAGATGTATGTAGTTGCGCAGTATTAATTAATCAGTCTACCGTTAGTTAGTTTTAGAATCTCCATAGGAGCGCTCCCCTTATAGCCTCAGATAACAGTGACTGGGTTAAACCCCAGTGTGGGCCCTTTGCCCTCCACCCCCCAATGTTGAACCCCCCTTTTAAAAAGGGCAGCACGGGGAGTATGATTGTTCTTGGGGTTTCGGAATGAAATTTCCTCTACCCCCTGTTTTAAAAAACTCAATAATGCTATGTAAACCCTTTTTGGGGGGTGAGTTGCGATATTATTTGCGAGTACCTCAGGAACACACTTCGTCCCCAAAGACGCCCGTGTTAAGTTGGGTGCACATCCGCGGGGGGCTTGTTTCGGGGAATCGTTGATTTTCTTAATCTTGTGAACCATTGTGTTTTTTGCAAAACCCGACTTTACACGCCACTGACCTTAACATTCACATGTTAGACAATTCCCAAATTTAAAAATGAAACTATTGAACGGATTAGGGGGGACGGAAAAAATTTACTTAGCGCGTTCGGAAAAATGTGGTTTTAAATTTGTTTTGTATCACCCCGCAAAGAAATCTGTGAGACGCGGTTTTTGCGGAAAAGACAGAGGAAAAAAAACCGCACATTGGACTGATAAAAAAACCGGAAATCGTGAAAACTTCCACGCGAACTGGGTTTACGATCGATTAAGGGTCAATGTACTGCATTTGGGTTACGCGTCGTGCGAATTTTCCATATGCTTGAAAGCTTTTCTCCAGGGGCCCCAAAATCAGAGACAAAAAATAAAAATTTTCTCACGCGAGACGAGGGAGAACGTATCTTAAATTAATGTGGTTAAGGATTTCCATGAACCATTTTTGCCAGAGAGGGCTTTTACATAAAACACGAGCCCAAGCTTGTCAGCGATTAAAAGCCCACAAAAATGACAGGTCTGCTCGTAAGTCTATTAACCCTTTTAAAAATTTCACTGGTGGTGCCCCGGAAGAGCAGAGGGGTGTTTTGAGAGCCCTGCGCCTTATCAGCGATTAAAAACCCACAAAAAAGACAGGTCTGCTCGTAAGTCTGTTTTCTCATTTAAAATTACATTGGAGGTGCCCCGGAAGAGCAGAGGGGACGTTTTGTGAACCCTGCGCCCTGCCAGCGATTAAAGGCTCACCAGAAAGACTGGTCTGCTCGTAAGTCTGTTTTCCCTTTAAAATTACATTGGCGGCGCCCCGGAAAAACAGAGGGGGTGTTTTGAGAGCCTTGCGCCTTGTCAGCGATTAAAAGCCCACAAAAATGACAGGTCGCTCGTAAGTCTGTTTTCTCATTTAAAAACATTGGAGGTGCCCCGGAAGGCAGAGGGGACGTTTTGAGAGCCCTGCGCCTTGTCCGCGATTAAAGGCTCACTAGAAAGACAGGTCTGCTCGTAAGTCCCTTTTCCCCTTTAAAAATTTCATTGGGGTGCCCGGAAGAGCAGAGGAGACGTTTGTGAACCCCCCGCCTTGTCAGCGATTAAAGGCTCACCAGAAAGACTCTCTACCCTTTAAACTGAACTTGAAGAAATTACGGTTTGAACGATTGTATGCATAGCCGTAGCCAGACTATCGTATTTCTCTCTCTCAGCCCATTTGAACGCATGTGTTAGAAAAAGACAGAACCAGGGGCTGAAGTCACGTGACAGCCCCTATATTCATCCTTTTCTAACACATGAGTTCAAATGGGCTAAGAGAGAGAAAGACAATATCCTGGCTACGGCAATGATTGTTTGTATATAAAAGGTATTTGCAAACAAGAAAATTTGAAGCAAAGAGAGAAGAAACAACTACTTTATGCGAATGGGAACGAACTCGCATAAAAATATAGTGACTCAAGGTCAACATTTTTGTAGGCAAGATTTGTTGCGCGTCATCATTACACATTACAGTTGAGTATGCGCCAGAGAAGGAAATTAATGGACCGTACTTACTTATGTAATAACGCTCAAAGGATTTTACACTAACGCACACACAAACAAACGGTATACCGGTACAGTGAACAAGCATCTTCGGGATATACATTTTTATTTTTTATTTTAATTTTTATTCGTTTATTCTTATTTTTTTTTTTTTTTTTTTTTTTTTTTTTTTTTTTTTTTTTTTTTTTTTTAAATTTCTGTTTCTATCATGTTCCCGCTCCTCACCGAAAACTGACCTTGAAAGAGAAAATAATACAACTGGACCTAGAGTCCTAGAAGGCGTCACCATTTAAATTTTCCTTATGATCATTCTTGTGACACTAAAATTTATTACTTATTATGACGTTATTTTTCCTCGTAGTTGCTTTAGTTTCTGACGGCTATCAGTTTAATAGTTCTCATCTTGACCAAGTTGGCAATCTACAGTGACAGACCAGAACAATGACGTTTTGTTTTGACCGAAACATTTATAGCTCGATATATTTAGTGATATTTTTAGTGATTTTTTTCCCCCCATACGGTTTTGACCTCATTTCCGGGAGCAATATTTGAGACAGATAATAGATTCTAGGGTGATTTTAATGGATCAGTGATTCAGTGCGTCACTTAGATGTATGTAGTTGCGCAGTATTAATTAATCAGTCTACCGTTAGTTAGTTTGAGAATCTCCATAGGGAGCGCTCCTCTTATAGCCTCAGATAACAGTGACTGGATTAACCACAGTGTGGCCATTTGCCCTCCACCCCTCAATGTTGAACCCCCTTTAACAAGGGCAGCACGGGGAGTATGATTGTTCTTGGGTTACGGAATGAAATTTCCTCTACCCCCTGTTTGAAAAAACTCAATAATGCTATGTATAAACCATTTTTAGGGCGGTGAGTTGCGATATTATTTGCGAGTACCTCAGGAACACACTTCGTCCCAATGACGCCCGTGTTAAGTTGGGTGCACATCCGCGGTGGGCTTGTTTCGGGGAATCGTTGATTTCTCTTAATCTTGTGAACCATTGTGTTTCTTGCAAAACCCGACTTTACACGCCACTGACCTTAACATTCACATGTTAGACAATTCCAATTTTAAGAATGAAACTATTGAACGGATTAGGGGGGACGGAAAAAACCTTGACTTAGCGCGTTCGGAAAAATGTGTGTTTTAATTCGTTTTGTATCACCCTGCAAAGAAAATCTGTGAGACGCGGTTGTGCGGAAAAGACAGAGGAAAAAGACCGCACATTGGACTGATAAAAAGACCGGAAATCGTGAAAACTTCCACGCGAACTGGGTTTACGATCGATTAAGGGTCAATGTACTGCATTAGGGTTACGCGTCGTGCGAATTTTCCATATGCTTGAAAGCTTATCTCCAGGGCCCAATATCAGAGACAAAATATCAAATGATGTCTCACGCGAGACGAGGGAGAACGTATCTTAAATTAATGTGGTTAAGGATTTCCATGAACCATTTTTGCCAGAGAGAGGCTTTTACATAAAACACGAGCCCAAGCTTGTCAGCGATTAAAAGCCCACAAAAATGACAGGTCTGCTCGTAAGTCTATTAACCCATTTAAAATTACACTGGTGGTGCCCCGGAAGAGCAGAGGGGGTGTTTTGAGAGCCCTGCGCCTTATCAGCGATTAAAAGCCCACAAAAATGACAGGTCTGCTCGTAAGTCTGTTTTCTCATTTAAAATTACATTGGAGGTGCCCCGGAAGAGCAGAGGGGACGTTTTGTGAACCCTGCGCCCTGCCAGCGATTAAAGGCTCACCAGAAAGACTGGTCTGCTCGTAAGTCTGTTTTCCCATTTAAAATTACATTGGCGGCGCCCCGGAAAAGCAGAGGGGGTGTTTTGAGAGCCTTGCGCCTTGTCAGCGATTAAAAGCCCACAAAAATGACAGGTCTGCTCGTAAGTCTGTTTTCTCATTTAAAATTACATTGGAGGTGCCCCGGAAGAGCAGAGGGGACGTTTTGAGAGCCCTGCGCCTTGTCCGCGATTAAAGGCTCACTAGAAAGACAGGTCTGCTCGTAAGTCCGTTTTCCCATTTAAAATTACATTGGCGGTGCCCCGGAAGAGCAGAGGAGACGTTTTGTGAACCCCGCGCCTTGTCAGCGATTAAAGGCTCACCAGAAAGACAGGTCTGCTCGTAAGTCTGTTTTCGCATTTAAAATTACATTGGCGGTGCCCCGGAAGAACAGAGAAGACGTTTTGTGATTCATTGCCTGGCTACGGCAATGATTGTTTGTATATAAAAGGTATTTGCAAACAAGAAAATTTGAAGCAAAGAGAGAAGAAACAACTACTTTATGCGAATGGGAACGAACTCGCATAAAAATATAGTGACTCAAGGTCAACATTTTTGTAGGCAAGATTTGTTGCGCGTCATCATTACACATTACAGTTGAGTATGCGCCAGAGAAGGAAATTAATGGACCGTACTTACTTATGTAATAACGCTCAAAGGATTTTACACTAACGCACACACAAACAAACGGTATACCGGTACAGTGAACAAGCATCTTCGGGATATACATTTTTATTTTTTATTTTAATTTTTATTCGTTTATTCTTATTTTTTTTTTTTTTTTTTTTTTTTTTTTTTTTTTTTTTTTTTTTTTTTTTTTAAATTTCTGTTTCTATCATGTTCCCGCTCCTCACCGAAAACTGACCTTGAAAGAGAAAATAATACAACTGGACCTAGAGTCCTAGAAGGCGTCACCATTTAAATTTTCCTTATGATCATTCTTGTGACACTAAAATTTATTACTTATTATGACGTTATTTTTCCTCGTAGTTGCTTTAGTTTCTGACGGGTATCAGTTAAATAGTTCTCATCTTGACCAAGTTGGCAATCTACAGTGACAGACCAGAACAATGACGTTTTGTTTTGACCGAAACATTTATAGCTCGATATATTTAGTGATATTTTTAGTGATTTTTTTCCCCCCATACGGTTTTGACCTCATTTCCGGGAGCAATATTTGAGACAGATAATAGATTCTAGGGTGATTTTAATGGATCAGTGATTCAGTGCGTCACTTAGATGTATGTAGTTGCGCAGTATTAATTAATCAGTCTACCGTTAGTTAGTTTGAGAATCTCCATAGGGAGCGCTCCTCTTATAGCCTCAGATAACAGTGACTGGATTAACCACAGTGTGGCCATTTGCCCTCCACCCCTCAATGTTGAACCCCCTTTAACAAGGGCAGCACGGGGAGTATGATTGTTCTTGGGTTACGGAATGAAATTTCCTCTACCCCCTGTTTGAAAAAACTCAATAATGCTATGTATAAACCATTTTTAGGGCGGTGAGTTGCGATATTATTTGCGAGTACCTCAGGAACACACTTCGTCCCAATGACGCCCGTGTTAAGTTGGGTGCACATCCGCGGTGGGCTTGTTTCGGGGAATCGTTGATTTCTCTTAATCTTGTGAACCATTGTGTTTCTTGCAAAACCCGACTTTACACGCCACTGACCTTAACATTCACATGTTAGACAATTCCAATTTTAAGAATGAAACTATTGAACGGATTAGGGGGGACGGAAAAAACCTTGACTTAGCGCGTTCGGAAAAATGTGTGTTTTAATTCGTTTTGTATCACCCTGCAAAGAAAATCTGTGAGACGCGGTTGTGCGGAAAAGACAGAGGAAAAAGACCGCACATTGGACTGATAAAAAGACCGGAAATCGTGAAAACTTCCACGCGAACTGGGTTTACGATCGATTAAGGGTCAATGTACTGCATTAGGGTTACGCGTCGTGCGAATTTTCCATATGCTTGAAAGCTTATCTCCAGGGCCCAATATCAGAGACAAAATATCAAATGATGTCTCACGCGAGACGAGGGAGAACGTATCTTAAATTAATGTGGTTAAGGATTTCCATGAACCATTTTTGCCAGAGAGAGGCTTTTACATAAAACACGAGCCCAAGCTTGTCAGCGATTAAAAGCCCACAAAAATGACAGGTCTGCTCGTAAGTCTATTAACCCATTTAAAATTACACTGGTGGTGCCCCGGAAGAGCAGAGGGGGTGTTTTGAGAGCCCTGCGCCTTATCAGCGATTAAAAGCCCACAAAAAAGACAGGTCTGCTCGTAAGTCTGTTTTCTCATTTAAAATTACATTGGAGGTGCCCCGGAAGAGCAGAGGGGACGTTTTGTGAACCCTGCGCCCTGCCAGCGATTAAAGGCTCACCAGAAAGACTGGTCTGCTCGTAAGTCTGTTTTCCCATTTAAAATTACATTGGCGGCGCCCCGGAAAAGCAGAGGGGGTGTTTTGAGAGCCTTGCGCCTTGTCAGCGATTAAAAGCCCACAAAAATGACAGGTCTGCTCGTAAGTCTGTTTTCTCATTTAAAATTACATTGGAGGTGCCCCGGAAGAGCAGAGGGGACGTTTTGAGAGCCCTGCGCCTTGTCCGCGATTAAAGGCTCACTAGAAAGACAGGTCTGCTCGTAAGTCCGTTTTCCCATTTAAAATTACATTGGCGGTGCCCCGGAAGAGCAGAGGAGACGTTTTGTGAACCCCGCGCCTTGTCAGCGATTAAAGGCTCACCAGAAAGACAGGTCTGCTCGTAAGTCTGTTTTCGCATTTAAAATTACATTGGCGGTGCCCCGGAAGAACAGAGAAGACGTTTTGTGAACCCTGCGCCTTGTCAGCGATTAAAGGCTCACCAGAAAGACAGGTCTGCTCGTAAGTCTGTTTTCCCATTTAAAATTACATTACCGGTGCCCCGGAAGAGCAGAGGGGGTTTTTTGAGAGCCTTGCGCCTTTTCAGCGATTAAAAGCCCACAAAAATGACAGGTCTGCTCGTAAGTCTGTTTACTCATTTAAAATTACATTGGAGGTGCCCCGGAAGAGCAGAGGGGACGTTTTGTGAACCCTGCGCCTTGCCAGCGATTAAAGGCTCACCAGAAAGACTGGTCTGCTCGTAAGTCTGTTTTCCCATTTAAAATTACATTGGCGGCGCCCCGGAAGAGCAGAGGAGACGTTTTGTGAACCCTGCGCCTTGTCAGCGATTAAAGGCTCACCAGAAAGACAGGTCTGCTCGTAAGTCTGTTTTCCGATTTAAAATTACATTAGCGGTGCCCCGGAAGAGCAGAGGAGGTGTTTTGAGAGCCCTGCGCCTTGTCAGCGATTAAAAGCCCACAAAAATGACAGGTCTGCTCGTAAGTCTGCTTTCCCATTTAAAATTACATTGGCGGTGCCCCGGAAGAGCAGAGGATACGTTTTGTGAACCCTGCGCCTTGTCAGCGATTAAAGGCTCACCAGAAAGACAGGTCTGCTCGTAAGTCTGTTTTCCCATTTAAAATTACATTGGCGGTGCCCAGGAAGAGCAGAGGAGACGTTTTGTGAACCCTGCGCCTTGTCAGCGATTAAAGGCTCACCAGAAAGACAGGTCTGCTCGTAAGTCTGTTTTCCCATTTAAAATTACATTAGCGGTGCCCCGGAAGAGCAGAGGGGGTGTTTTGAGAGCCTTGCGCCTTGTCAGCGATTAAAAGCCCACAAAAATGACAGGTCTGCTCGTAAGTCTGTTTACTCATTTAAAATTACATTGGAGGTGCCCCGGAAGAGCAGAGGAGACGTTTTGTGAACCCTGCGCCTTGCCAGCGTTTAAAGGCTCACGAGAAAGACTGGTCTGCTCGTAAGTCTGTTTTCCCATTTAAAATTACATTGGCGGTTACCCGTAAGAGCAGAGGGGACGTTTAGAGAGCCCTGCGCCTTGTCCGCGATTAAAGGCTCACCAGAAAGACAGGTCTGCTCGTAAGTCTGTTTTCCCATTTAAAATTACATTGGCGGCGCCCCGGAAGAGCAGAGGGGACGTTTTGAGAGCCCTGCGCCTTGTCAGCGATTAAAGGCTCACCAGAAAGACAGGTCTGCTCGTAAGTCTGTTTTCCCATTTAAAATTACATTGGCGGTTACCCGTAAGAGCAGAGGGGACGTTTTGAGAGCCCTGCGCCTTGTCCGCGATTAAAGGCTCACCAGAAAGACAAGTCTGCTCGTAAGTCTGTTTTCCCATTTAAAATTACATTGGCGGTGCCCCGGAAGAGCAGAGGATACGTTTTGTGAACCCTGCGCCTTGTCAGCGATTAAAGGCTCACCAGAAAGACTGGTCTGCTCGTAAGTCTGTTTTCCCATTTAAAATTACATTGGCGGCGCCCCGGAAGAGCAGAGGGGACGTTTTTAGAGCCCTGCGCCTTGTCCGCGATTAAAGGCTCACCAGAAAGACAGGTCTGCTCGTAAGTCTGTTTTCTCATTTAAAATTACATTGGCGGTGCCCCGGAAGAGCAGAGGGGACGTTTTGTGAACCCTGTGCCTTGCCAGCGATTAAAGGCTTACCAGAAAGACAGGTCTGCTCGTAAGTCTGTTTTCCCATTTAAAATTACATTGGCGGTGCCCCGGAAGAGCAGAGGGGACGTTTCGAGGGCCCTGCGCCTTGTCTACAGTGGCGTAGCTATAGGCTCCGCTGACCCCGCCGGGGGGGGGGGCGCAAAAGTTTTGAGAAGTGAAAGAGTAAGAGCGAAAAGGAGAAAAGGGAAGGAAAAAGGGGGAAAAAGGAAAGGGAAAGGGAAAAAAGGAATGGAAAAGGAGAAAAGGAAAGAAAAGAGAACAGATTGAGAAAAACAGAAGCTAAGAATTGTAGGGAGAAAGCAACGTAATGGCTCTATAAAGGCTTATAAGTGCTTCTTCCGAAATTCACGTTCACAAAGTTCGGAGCTTTTGAAAGTAAATTTTCTACATTAATTCACAATAATTTTTAAAGAAAGGAATTTTTCCGACGAAGGCTACGACCTACACGGGTGCAAAGGGGGTTGGGGGGGATTCCACCGAAGCGGCCAATGTTTCCTTAAAAAAAAAGGGCGCAGCATTCGAATCGGCATGGGGGCGCTTGCTCAGCTAGCTACGCTACTGGCCCAATTTGAACGAAAAATACATTGAATTGATGAAATTATGACTAGTAAAAGCTAGTTTGTACACGGAAATGTCAGTTCTGAAAAACTCGAGTTTGAAGTAATGAAAATACATCCAAGCCCTTCAGATTCTCCCTTTTGATGCCTTCTACCTTCGACCTTCAACCTGAGTTGGTTTCGCCCTTTTACGACCAGGTTATGAAGACTAATCAATGTTGACTCGCTCAAATTAAGTATGGGTAGTTAAATATTCCTACACCGCGGTGCTGATTTTG